>OX465108.1:15928531-16363531 GCA_949987565.1 Luidia sarsii | reverse complement strand
GAAAATACTTGGCCTCGTTTTGAGACCACAAAAAAAAACCAGCCTACAGAAATAATCAAAGGCTACGTATGTAGGTAAATCCGATAAACTAGATCAATGACTGGTGACGAAAAACAGCGTGAACATGAAAATTCTCGGAACAGACATGGTCGGGTCTTTGTGGATCGAGACTTGTCTGGAGGGGGGGAGGGCGAGGTAGCGGGGTTTCGTTTGAGGACTTTGCTTCAGAGCACGAGTGGGTGGGAGGGGCGGTGGACTACGACCCAGGGATGATGCAAGGCACCTTCCTGGACTGTACAGTGAGGGGAGAACATGAAATAAAAACATCAGTCCTGGGTTGTGAAAACAATGAGGCGCTGTAACAGACAGGAGGGGTGGTGTGGGTTTGGAGCTGTGTGTTTGTGCATGTGTGTGTGTTTAAGACTGACCCCCTATGGGGGTAGGGGTGTGATCAACCTGGGGTGGGGATTATTAGCCAAGGATGGGGGTCTAGAAGGTTTGGTCACAACTTGTATTAATAAGGAGGGAAGGCAGGCAGCAAATGCTGCTAGCAAGTACATGTACATGTACATGTACCAGTACATGTACATGTAGGCCTACATGTAGCAAAGTACATGTACATGTACATGTACTGAACTTGATTAAGATATGGACAATCAAATGATTACACTGATTAGAACATGAGCAAATGTACTGTACATTTTATGCTGACGTACGTGTACATGTACATGAACATGTATGTACATTGTATTAAAATACACAGTTCCTGATAAAGAGTCTCCACTAATGTAGTAACAGATGGTGTTCCTGCAGATCAAAATGATCAACGCACACATGTACATTTGTACAATGTATTTATAAGAAGTTCATCTTTAATCAGAAATTACATGATGATCAGACAGTCAACGGGAAGAATGGATTGTTCAGATACAAGACACACAATTAAAATGGAAAGTGCGCAGTGACACCTGTGTCTAGTCCTTTCTACAAGTACATGTACAATTGCATGTAGCGTGGGTCTGAGATTGAGGAGAGGTGGTACATGTAGAGTAGCCCACACTGAGTGACATGCAGTCAGAAACTTGAGCGCCAACAACCTAATGAAAGGATTCCAGGGGCCAACAAGGGTGAGTGTATCGTCAGCGAAATGGACCAGAATGGATGAGAAAGATACATACATGTGTCCTATCTGATGTACATGTACATGTACATGAACATGTATTCCATGAGATGGAAAAGAGCCCTGTCACATACAATGTACGTCAATGAGTCTACGCATTGCAGCAAGGCCTGCTGAGTCATTCATCCAACTGAAGACACTCACATACAAGTAATGCCTGATGAAAACTTTAAATGTCCTAGTACAACATTGGTTAAAGTCAAAAGATTGCCACAGTTTGTGTGTTAACCCATTAAACATTCCAAACAAGAAATCCTGCAAAGGTTTTAGCTCAAATGGGTATCTGAGAATGAACAAAAAGGCAAAAAACCATCACAGTTTTCGCATCATTCTGTAGTGTAAGAAATAAATTATTACTATAGCAAGTAATAAACTATTAGTCGATGTTAAAGTGAAGATTTCTCGAGAAGTACAGCATCCCAGACCGTAAGATTGCAACACCATGACCATCCACAAACTGTGTAAATTAGAAGGAAATCTGTGGACATCGATGTTTTCCAATCTTCCCAATGTTGCATTGTGCCTTACACATGGGTGGGGCAGGCCTTTTGATTTTTCGGGGTTTTTTTCATCAGCTACAGTGGACGTGTGCAAGTACATGTGTATATTGTATACACAAGAGTGATTCATTCATTTTAATTGATGTCACATAAATTATTCAACATCCTTTAATTTGATGGAACGCTTGACGACAGGTACATGTACATGTAATACCGATGTACATGTACTTGTACATGCATCTTCCACTCTGCACAATAAACATGGAGCAATTAAAGCAAATTGACATGTACATGTAAATGAGGGAGTATTGTCCAAGACCTTAGGATGAATGAAAGCTGCACACTACATGTATACATGTACATTTAAATGAAGCTGTCAAAAAGTTAATCCTTTAATCTAAGTGACAACTTGAAAGTGAATACCGGTAAATTAAATCACTTCCATTCTCTCAATCTTAATCATTCAGGTACTGTACAAAGTGTACATGTACACTGTACATGTACATGAGTATACGTACAGTATGTGTAAAATCAGCATACTGTACACTGTAACTTCTAGCCAATTTTCCAATGAAGTTCACATAACCCAATTTTTTGTGAAAGATTTCTGATCATTTTGGTATTTCTAAGAAAGCAGTGACATTGAGGCTGCTTAAAATGGGATTTCTATTTTTCACCAATAGAGGGGGCTATTCCATTCTACTCTGGCCTATGTAATGGCACACCTTTTGAAAGAGACATCAGTAATGAAAGCCTTCATGTTTTGTAATAAATCAATCCTTTGCAATTACTGCCGCCATATCCACTTTCAATTGGGTATCAATATCAACTGCCAGTCCCTTAAAGGAAAGATCTGTCATTGTACATGTACAGTGTATGCGTATTCTTGAAAGAATTTAATCTATCGATGTACATGTATTGTACATGTTCACATGGAGGAATAAGTACAGTACATTTACTGTGAGTACAACGTAGTTTTTACTACGGAAAGTTTGTTAAAATTAATGCCTTTAATGGTAAATTTGCTGCATCACCTGTGTATGCCTGTAGGCTGTATGGTACATGTACATGTACATGCTGTACACTGTAGTTTGTACATGTACATGTACCGGTACAAGTACATGTACATTGTTTGTACATTTAAATTATACATGTACATGTACATGTACAGTAAAACATGTATGTACATGTACAGTAAAACATGTACATGTACAGTAAAACATGTATGTACATGTACAGTAAAACATGTACATGTACATATGTACATGTACAGTACTACATGTACAGTTTGTATAGTACTTACATGTATGTAACGGTACATGCATATGTACACTGTACATGTACATGAACACTGTACATGTACAAACAGTATTATGTACAGTACATTGTACATGTACACCTTCTGCAAGTGTTCACCAGGCATATGGTATACAATTTCAGTTGTATGAAATTTGAATTTCACAATGAGTGAGGAAGTTGCAGGACTTTCTAAAATCTTCAAACATACAGTATACATGTACACACCTGTACATGTACATGTGTACATATACAATTCTGATTATATAATGCGCACAAGATGACAAGAGCCCATACAATAGTTTCAATATGTATTTAACTGTACATGGACTGTACATGGGCTATTATGTGTACATCTACCAGTATTAAGTGTTCTACAAAAATGTTGCAAACTGCGTACTGACTAAAATTACCAAAATGCAAATCTCAAAATTTAGTGGGCCTGACGTTTCGGTCCTAGCAGGACCTTTCTCAAAGGCTTTCTCTGCCTTTAAGAAAGGTCCTGCTAGGATCGAAACGTCAGGCCCACTACATCTACATGTAAATGTGTGCATTTATTAAATAAGAGACTTATTGGTACAGTACACTAAGCACATTAAGTGTTCCATTAACATGATCATGTACGGTATGTCCCATAATCTGCTGTAATTGTAAGAGCACATAAATGCATGCAATACATTTTGATAAATGCATTCTACATGTACATGTATCTGAACAGCCAGACCTCAATGCTGGGTACCAAACAATTTTCCATTAACCCAAAGAAAAAAATAAATACAGTTTGTCAAAGGAAGCAGTTTACAAAAGAAAGTTATTTCTCCTCCACTTACCTGAATTGTCTGTATTAAATTTAAATGAACAAAACAATCCTTCACATCAAAAGCATTCCCTTTTCTCTTGATGGAAATTAGAATGGCTGACAGCTGGGCGTACATGCATGTGAGCGTCCAGTAACGTCACACTGACAAAAACACTCAATATCGTCAGAGCCGAGCAATAACACCCAACGCCCAACGCTTAAGACATCTCTCCCCCCTCGCTACTTCGCCGTCTGACCGCTTCGAGCCCCAAAAAACGGAAGGAAAAAAAAAGACTGGGAAGGGATAAGACGTTGCCGTGAAGAGTGGCGATCGGACGAGATGGGTGCGCGCCTGCATGCGTGGGCGATCGGCGCATCGTGTGCTGAGAGCCAGCCACTCTGCCGTGCGTAAAACCTGATTTATGAATGAAATCGTGTGAGTCAGCGGCTCCGCGATGGGGCATTTGCATAATGGCTAGACTCGGCGGCCTGTGGTCCTGCCATGGATGCATCCGGCGCTTTGGAAGGCTGCGCACATCGCCTGATCTAATGTACATTGTACGTCTGCTGAATAAACTTGATGAAGTCGGCAATAGGCCTACTAGCCACCTGAGTAGCAATTGGATGTCATGAATAATGTTTACTGACTTTCTATTATTCATGGATGGGTTACATACATGTATTTCCTGAGAAAACAATTCATGGAACTTCAAGGTTAGCTTGACTATACCAACAAAGTTCCCTGTAACTTTCTATGAATATCAACCCAATTTAAATGAGATCAGCATTCTGTGTGTTTGACTGTTCATATTGAGCATACTGTACATTCATGTATTCTATTTCAGACCATGTCATAATGAACATTGGAAACTACATGTATGCATGTTGGTACATGTACATGTGGAAAACATGGTGCTCACTGCTCAGGAACATTCATGGATGATAAAGTGGAATTCTGAAAATTCAACATTTTTACAGTGCTTGGAGTTGAGTACATGTACATACATGTATGCCTAGATGTAAAACAAGAATTTCAACCAATAGGGCATAAATGTTCAACCTACATGTACATTTTACATGTACCGGTACCGGTACATGTATGCCTGCAGCATCAAAATACATATGTATGTTCCGTACATGTACGGTACCACAACTGTGGTCTTTAGGGAAGTACCGGCATGGAAATGTGAGAGGCTTGGGCCTATTGTCAATTGATCATGGGACCCATATGTCAATACTTTGTGCACAGGTTTTACATGTACAGTATGTATGTATATTGCACGTACTGGTACAATTACAGGCATTAGCACTTTCTAATGATCCTCTACTGTACATTATTTTGTACAGTAAATCACAGTAATGCCATTTCCCCTTACATGTGCACAATTCAAATAAAATCTACTTGGTGCTGGCCTGCTGGCTCCATCCACGTGTGTGTTAATGACGCACACACTTCCCAATTACAAGCTTACCGGTAATCTGTGCATTTATTAATATCAAATGACGACGTAATGCACATCAATATGTGGCTTGGCTGGAGGTCAGTAGATACGTATCTACTACACGTACATGTATGCGATAATCACACTCACACCATCTGTGTACATTCTACATGATGTACATGTACGTACAACAGTACAGTACATGGACATGTACATTATGTGTACATTACATTACGTTGTATATAAACCTGCATGTACACATGCATCAATAGCATTTTACTATAAAAGTACATGTACACATGTACACGTATGTGTACCGGTACATAAATTTACAAAACAACATGTAATTTCTTTTTAAAGGGTATAAAACTGTCCACATTTCATTTTAAGTCTGTCTATATACAAATTAGTTTTCAGCTACAGTACCCCAGTAGGCCGGTACATGTAAATGTTCATGTTCATGTACATGTACTGTACACAACATGTACATGTACATGTACAGTGGTGTACATGTACACGTACATGTATACAAGACATTTGTATCAGAAATTTCCATAAAATTTAGTTTTGGTAGTATTGGTACCCCGGAACATGTACATTATAAATCAAATGCTTTTAGAACTTTGGAAAGTTTTAATATCATACTGATTTTTGTACAAAAGTACATGTACATATACATATGTACATGTACATTGTAACTGTACTCAGCTACAACTCTGCCTGGGGCCTACATGTAGATACATAATACAGTGTACATGTACATGTAGAAGACAGATTCTGCAGCTTCAAGAAATCTCATCTCCTTGCAGGTTTTAACCACTTCACAACGGACCTCTGAATTTCAGGCACCGCTGGTGTTGCATGCTATGCACTGGGCCCTCCAAATCCGGGCACCAGTATTGTCCAAGTTTTAAACAATTGACTCTTTTCACTTTCAGCTTACCACAAAACAATTACCTACTGTATGTATACTGTATATTGTAGCTACATAATGTACATTTTTATGTATAGCTCCATGATTGTACAGTGTACATGTACATGTACATGTACCTGTACATGTACAGTAGCATGACAAATGCCACACAGATGTCTGATTGTGCCAGGTTTCCCCCCTTCTTCCTCCAAGCCGCGCTTGTGCACATATTATACTTATAGCATACTCTGATTTATTTATTTCACAAATACTATACATGTATGTGTGTATTCATCGTTCCCAATTGTCAAGCAAGTTTTGAAAAAGGCACATACTGTACATTGTATTACCAGTATTCAAGATCCCCCACAGTCATGGGCACTGAAAAGTGGCCCAGTGCACAGTGGTTACCCGGTTAATTAAATCCAAAGTTAAGCAGGCCTACAGGTTTCACAGCTCTTCGTGTTTTCAATATCTTCTAGAGGATAGCAGCTCAGAGACAATAATCAGTCCTAATCTGCATGCATGGCTCCAGTATGAGTCACCTGAGCAACTGTCATTCTGGAGAACATGTTGGAGACTTCTTGATTAGAAAATTCACTGGGGTAGTAAATCTGGCCTGACAAGTACTGTACATGTAGGATATGGTATGTGAATGATTTCTGTCTGACCATGGAGCAAGGAGACCAAGGGTGTGTGACTCATTCACGGTCTGTGTTTATGTTGGCATAAAAGAAGATTATATCTTGAAATAAACAACTTGATGCATGAGCTTCTCTGACCCACATTCTTCATTTAGGATAAATCTTAAATGGGCCAAATACGTACAATCCCCAATCATTCAACTCAACTGCTATGGCCAGGTGTCTTGAGTGGAATGATATTTCTCAGTATGAGTTATGAGACCCGCCAGACAATGGTTCATTACCGGTAAATTAATCCAAAGCACACAGAACACTGAGAACAGTATCCTCATCTACATGTAGGTGCACTTAGTACGGTAGTCTAAAATATGTACACACTAAATATTTGAAGTAATTTTAAATCTCATTTTTGTGGATAAAATATGTACCCATTTGTGACTGTTTACATTGTACACGTAGTGGGTTTAGCAATCAACTGCTGACCAATTAATTCATTAAAGTTCATAAAACGCCTGTACAATGATTACCAATGGGCATTCCCTGCTCTTTGATCATGTTGATACAAATTTGAATCCTCCCTTTCTCTTCTCCTGAAGTACACGTTGTATGATAATTAATAATGCCTATGATGTACATGTAGATTCATGTACTGTACAATCATACAAGTACCGGTACATGTACATGTGTACATAATCATTTGTATCTCCGGTGAATGCATACTGCAAGACATGTACATGTAGTTGGATTCGTCTCCGTGAGAAGAGGGAGGATGGGTGAACGGGTGAACGTAGGAGACTCACACAATTAAATAATGTAACGATAGTTGACTCTGGTTTCTTCAGGAATCTGCCTCTTTTATTTACTGTAGTCCAACTCTACGCTTCAGCCGAGGATGTTGCCTTCCTCCAAAAAAAACTCCACAAAAACATTATTTTCTTTTCATAACCCTCCCCACTGTTTACATGTATTCCAATCCATGGAACCCACAAAATATAATGCTCTATATATTGTTATTTAATGCCAAGCTTATACAGTGTGTATGTAGCTACTGTACACGTGTACACAACTGTACATGCGCACAAAGACCATTCATGAATTCATTTACTCAATATCTACAAAATCACAAATTCCAACTAAACTCAACCACCTTAATTGATCACTAACTTCTTACATAAATTTTGATTTGTACTTCAATACAGACGCATGATTTAACACTACAGACTGCACATGGATGAAGTTATAATGTACCGGTATGTGTGTACTTGTACAGTGTACAAGTACACTACAGACTACACATACTGTACATGTACATTGTTCAGTACATGTACATGTACCATCCACTACCGTGTGCATGTACATGTGTACGTACATGTACATGTGTACGTACATGTACATGTACATGTACATGTACATCTACATGTACATGTACACATTGTACATGTACATGTACTGTACAGTACATGTACACTGTATGTAAACCCATACACATACCGGTAATATACCGCAATGCTGTTTGTGTGCGTGTATGTGTACACTGTACATGTACACGTACATGTACATACATACGTGTACATGTACATGTATGTAGCTTTTTTTACCCCTCATCCAAGTTACAATGATGTACCGGTACATGTATTACCCAAGTTCACACATTATGAGCACGTATGCCATTGCCATTGCCATATGCCATTGCCATACCGGTAATTCTTTTCCCATTTCAGAAGTCCAACTTCATAATCACTTCCGACAGCCCAGAAAAAGACTCATAATGGTCTCATCAAAGATCAAACACAATTGGACTTCCTTCAATCACCTTGGTAGTTGGAACATGTGAACGCAAGTAATGGGTTTTCCAGACTAATGTGAATAGCACACTTACAAGTACAGTACATTTGTACACTGTAGTCATACAGTAGCTATTCCATCTGTTATAGTACCGGTACCTGACTACCTGACTACATGTACATGTACCTGTAGTGTACCTGTACCCTACACTCAGTTAGAATAAATATTTCTGTATTAATTATTTATTAAACGTTCAACTTGTTTAGTGTTTACTGATTACTGATTAAAAAGTAAGGACTAGGTCTGGAGGGCCTGATGTTTTAGCAGGCCCTTCCTCAAAGGCAGAATAGATTCTGCCTTTGAGGAAGGTCATTGTAGGATACTTTCCCATCGATATTTCAACTTCAGTTATTTCAATATGTACTGTACAGAGAAGTCATGTTTGTATTGGACATACAAAGGTACACATGGCTCTTATTCAAGGAATGTTAGTGATTGTCATCTCGTTAACTCATTATGATTGTGTAACAGTCCATGATGATGATACATGAAGACCTGTGGGGTTTCTGAACTTGATCTGGATCCCAGTCACCTATATGTACATGTACAATATTCTTTTGATTCATCAATAATTGATATACAAAAATGTTGGAAACTGCTTACTGACTAAAATTACCAAAATGCAAATCTTAAAATTTAGTGGGCCCGACGTTTCAATCTTAGTAGGACCTTTCACAACAGCAGAGTGACAAGGACAAAACTTCCTTGTCACTCTGCCTTTGAGAAATGTCCTGCTAGGATCGAAACATTAGGCCCCAGGGTTCTCCCCAGGATTTTTCAGAAGTGTGGGGATTTTCTTTGTGGTTTAGAAACAATATGCGAAGCCATGGCGTGGGGTTCAGGGCCCGCCCAAGGGCCCCTGAATTTTTGGACTTTTAGATGCTCTCTGCTGCATTTTAGAGCATTTCCTGGGATTTTTAATTACTTTTTCTCAGGAAAAAACATGAAGAGATTTGAAGATGTTTTTCCGCGCATTTAATTTTAAGATTCATCAATTGGTTCATTTTTGCTGACACTGCACCGAGGAATTTTTGGACTTATTTAAATTTGTATAAATTTGTAGTTATTTGTACTATAACTATTACGGTACATATCATTTTTTAATTAAGTCCGTGAAGGGGTGACCACAACCTCAATCCTACAAAATCCTCCACCAGTCCTGCTCCTAAGGGTTTAAGGAGGAGTTGAATGGCATTCAGAGGCAGTGTGGATGATTGTGAGGAAAATGCATGGCTGAACATAGACATTGCAGGATATGGCATTCTAGCTGGAGACAATGCATCCTCCACAATCAGCCAATTGATGCATTTTCGCCATCCAGCCTCAATTGCTCCAAATTCCCACAACGGGCAAAGATGATTCTGTACAATCATGGAGGAATTGGTACGATTTGGGATGGTTTTAATAAATTATCAATTACATCACATGTAGTTCGGCATTTGGGTTTCAATATTTTGTACATGATTGAATTTTAACTGCACTAATAAAGTAATAATATTATTCAGTCTTTATTTCAAATGGATAGGCCTATAGGCCTAATACTATTACTATTAGGCCAAGAAAAAAAAAACAAGAGTTTCTCATCACCTTTTTTTTGCCGCCGCATCATCCAATTTTTTCTTATTTATTTAAAACCAATACATGTAAAAAGACAAAAAAATATTGATTTTCACTGTTTCCAACCGTTGAACCTCGCACATGAACAACTAGTTCAGTAGTTGCGGTAACCGACCTTCGGGAGGATGAGAGTTACGGTTACCGCAACTAATGCACAACCTACATACTCGTACCATACTAAAAAATGACACTACCTGTTTACACTACCTGTTTTTAGGGGGGAAATTGTTTTGGAAAAAGCCCCCCAAAAACTGCCCACATCCTCCTTTTTTTCAAAAAGTTCGGATGAGAAACATTTTGGTTTTTTTACATGGCCTTATTTAATAACAAATACTAAAAAAGGAAACCCTGTGCATTGTAAATTGTTGAGATTTGTATAATTTAAACAAAAAACAGGGCCCAGTGTAATCTTGGTCATCTAAGTCAATAAGCATTAGGGCCTGGGCCAATCAAATTAATAATGTAGACCTGTTTGTTTGTAAATTCAAAATGATTCCATAATTTATTTTGCACTTCAAATTTATAAAAATATTATTTTTTTAATTATTAAACAGTTGACATTTTAAAGGATTTCCCCAAGTTTCCTTTACTGTGGTCTATTTTCCCCAGACACACTTGACTTGTCAGAAAACTAAAAACATCGGGACCGAAGCCAGCGGAGAAGGTAATAACCGACGGAAAACACAACGCAAAATGACCAACCCGAATTTGCATCATTTTGTTCATATACTACACTGCACACGTAACTTGCCATGCCCATTGACTGTCATAGCAAGTTTACCAGTTGCCGCCGACTGTCGTTTCGCTATAATTATTCTGATTTCTATAAAACAAAATTCTACTTAGAACGTACCAGTGGATGAGTGTCCTGCTTCTTCACTCCCTCTCCGTTTCAAATAGTGTTCGTTATTTCAGGCTGGGAAGTTCTTGTTGCCGATATCAACCATTGTCTTGTGCGAAAATTAAAAATTACTTTTTATAAACATGGCGTTTAGCAAGCCCCAAAATAATTGGGGGCGCTGTTACATTGAGCTGCTTTTTGGCTTTTAGCGCGTGGTGTCGTCGTGCATGTATCAAAATAATTGGAATCTGGGCACAAAAAGCAGGAACATAACTGCACTTCTATGTGATGTCAATCACTTTTGACTTGCATTCGACTCTTATACTTATACTCATAGCATGAAACAAAAGGGAAGTTTTTGTTGGCAAGATGATCTCATGAATCAGGGCTATAGGCTGATGGATCCGGTGGAGGAGGAGGCTGAGGCTGTACTTTGCAAATAATGATCTGCAGTGATTTGGCATCACGCGCTCGGCCGGTCATTCAGCTTGAGGACAGGAGGAATCGTGTGTGGGCTGCAGTTTGGGATAAAAAAAAATCATTTCTTTGGGTAAAAGAATAACAGCAATCTCAAAATCTCAGGTATATTTCTTGGATTGAAGACAATAGGACATAAATCTACCCCGGGACTGTCAGAATTCATCAGCTACGGCTAGACATACGCACGATTTTTATGCGAGAAATGCGACTGCCTGCCTCCGATCATAGAGCTACGATAATGTTCCGATAGACTCGTGCATAAACGTGAGGCGTATACAAAGAATTCGGACGCGACCTCAGCGTCATGATGTGATATTCTGGCCGTCTGGCCGGGGCTGGAAATAACACGCAGTAAGCATGGAGGAAGAAGGGGGGCACACGAGTCTATGGAAGTCGCCAACGAGCAGTGGTAACCAATGCCCAGACTGCCTGTGCCCATAGTTACTTATAGCCGCAGCCAATATTTTTTTATTCAAAATCATGATTATAATCACGTATCGATAAAGCAATGTACACGATTATTTTACGATTGTTTTAGAGCTCTATGCCTCCAACCCACCCGTCATGACGTCATTACACCGGGCAGCCCCGGATGTTGTGGCGGGCGGACACCGAACACGTGGTGGCTACTCGATCGCACTCGTAACTTTTATTAAAACGATGTGAGCTATGAGGGCGCTCTTCATGCGCACTGCATTAATGTCCACTTTCTTGACAATGAATATTCATGTAGTCACTTACTTTGATTCAGATACGCCAACTGACACTTACCCGTTGTCCCTCGGTTGCATAAAAAAGAATGAAAGTGCGACATTTGGTATGGTAAATTTTATCATCTATAAGCTATTATTATACTGTCCCTTAATTGTTATGCCACCTTTTTTGGACGCTGATGCTGAGTCGCGCCCGCATTTGATGGCTATGGCTTAAAATAACACGCCAGCTTATGAATGCCAGAAGTAAGCGACTGCCGACAATCCCCGTAGACTTTTGTGTTACTGCCGGCAGGCCGCAGCCAATCAATTCGGGAACAACATTGTGTCAAACAGTCGCGAAGGAAGAGCGCCCTCATAACCACGAATCGGAACCTTCAACCCCCCCCCCCCCCCCCTCGCTCACTCGCGAGTTCGGACTTGGTTACTTCGATTCGTTCCCTCGTAAATGCCCACGTTTCAGAGCCAGTTAACACTCTGGAATGTTGCCAATAACGTCTTGACTTTTGGCCGAAATTTCAAATCTCAAAACTGGTCCAGATCGAGGGCACGCAAGCTCGGGAAACGGCGCCGTTTACCGTCATTCATTGCAATGGAAGAAACCCTGCAGAAACATGAACAGGAGTCGAGGTTCGAATCCAACCGATGTTGTCTGTGTTTTCTATGTTAATTTTTGATGTTCAGCAGGGCACCGGGCAAAGTGTTTACGCTCGACATGTTTGCCACACAGTGCTAGCTGCATGTCAGGATATAGGCCTAGGCCTAATCATTTCCGAATTTGAAAAGCAAATGGCAAAGAAAAACTTGACTGGCCCGGGATTTCAACCCGAGACCTCTGCTTTTGCGTACCAGCGCTCTTACCATCTGAGCGTAGACCTGAGCTATCTATCCCTTACAGTGGCGGCCTCTTTCCAAAATAATAGTCAGCTAGTCATTGCCGGGATGGGGGCGGGCGCCAGTCAGACTGAAGCAATTCAACCATTTTCTGCCGTTGACCTATTTATCTTTATTCTTATTTTCTAATTATTTTGTGCAAATTTATGTGTCTCACTTTCTAGGCACCATAATCTCTCGACGTAGGGGATTGTGTCTTTCCGTAATTCTTTGTTGGTCGTTTTCGATTTTTTTGTAGAGATCTGTAGCATGACTGAGTGGTAGTAATGTCTTTTTCTTTCAGGCAATCTTTCAAGCTCAGTATAAAAAGAAAATTAAAGAAGCCAACAAGATTTTACGAAGATGTGTTTCTCTTTTCCCCTGGCATGATATCAGAAAGTCTGGGAAGTGCGTGTGAGACTGTGACAATAGCTGTACTGTGACTATCTGCAAAAAACACTCAAAACAAATTACATTGAATAACTTGAAGTGATAATACAAAAATGTTGCAAACTGCTTATTGATGACTAAAATTAACAAAATCCAAATCTCAAAATTTAGTGGGCCTGACGTTTCGATCCTAGCAAAACCTTTCTCAAAAAAGGCAGAGTTGAAAGGACCATGCACCTCCAATGTCAGGACAGAGAGTGTGAATAGGACCCGGATGAAAAACATTGAATAACCATTAAAACAGTTGTCCAGCGATAAAATTAAATAGCGTATCGAAAGATACCCAAGCCGATGCACCGTCAATCATCCTTTCTTTTTTCGAACATGAATAATATTCAAGTCGCCAGATTGCCTAAAAAAGCACACACAAACACTTGAGGGCGCTGTTATTTGTTGATAAACAAGGATCCGACAACGTGCACGATCAGAAGCAGTCACGTCGCAGCAGTAGACACTAGAGTAGGGTGCTATACACATCACTGACGAGCAAGCCTTCTGTCAAACACCGACGGAGAGACACGTCTGCATCGTGGACAACTCGGTAAGTGTACACATACATGCATGGTACAGGCAATAGCAAAACAGTCAATGCTTACATTGTTATTAACCAACGTACGTCACGCAAACATTCAAAAGCTCCACAACTGAGCTCAGCTACAAACGGCATCTCCCTCGCTACTGCAAGTGCAATGATCTCCCATGATGATGAACGCATTTGCTACTCAGCCTAACTCTCTTACAGTCTTAGTCTACTCTTACTCTAGTCTTACTCTTAGCTTGGTCTTACTCTAGTCTTAGATCTCATCCGTTTGTCTTGCCATTTCGATAATAACATTGTTGTTTGGGGTGGGTTTTTTGCTTTATGTAGTCATTAATTTATGTTTGCATTCTGTACCTTATTATTTTGATTTGAATAAAATATTAATTTTGCTATTTATTTAATTGTGCTATTCATTTATTTATTCATTATTTTGATTTCCCAGTGATCCACTCACTCATTTACTTACTATTTTTCAAACCTCATGACTATTGAATTTAAATTTGTATAGCCCTCATTTGTCACATTTTAGTTTTTTTTCTGTCCTGGCATTTGCTGCTGGCATAACTTCTGTCCGTGTTCTGTGTATAAATTGTTTGTTATACTGTTTTGTGTTGTTTGATGAATGCAGAATAAATGATGATAACACATGTAATAAATTATGATAAATGGATGTTTACAGGTTATGATCTAGGAGTAGGCCCCTATAGGAGTTAAACTATAAGCAGTTTGATAATTTTATTTAGCAACCCATGCAGTTGTGTGCACTCCCTTCAGATCATTCCCTGGTGACTCTTATTTTATGGTTACTCATTAGACAGTCATTAGTTCCGTCTGCATGTTGGACTGGTGATACTTTTCTGTGGTTCTTTTGATTGTTCTGTCAATTGTTTGTCAGGTTAAGAGATGTGTAGCCTGTGCTCAGGACAAGATAAATCTATTGTACTAACATTCGAAGGCAGGGATCGGGGTTAGTTTTAGCATTATTTTGTAGTAGGCAGCACCTTCTTGCTCTGTTTTTTGGGAGGCCGACGGAGCATGATTTGGCCAATCAGAGTAAGGGAATGGCAAAATAGCATTTGCAAAAGAATTTGCAAAATTAAAAATGATACCAATATTGCAAAGGAAGTGTATACACTTCCTTTGTAATATTGGTAGTTTGACAGTATTTGACAAATTCAGCATCACTGTGGTAAACAGATTTGTATGGAGATATTCAATATCATGCTTATTGTGTTAATGGACCACGCTTTTTGTTATTTCAGAGTTTGTTATCATTAATTTCTTGTTTTGGAAATCTCTTCCATCTGTGTATCTTTCGTTATCCAGCATTAATAATTGGTTGCGTTTTAGCATCTATGGGCCAGTAATTTGTGGTTCTGCCAGCATGAGAACACAGGATGTTGGAGTTAAAATTAGATTATGAAATGTAGGCCTAATGTCTTAAAATTTTGAAACCAAACATTTTCTTTTCTTCTTTTACTAATTTTACAAAATGGTTTCATCTTTCAGTAATGAAAATATTAATGTAGTAAATCTGTGAGAAAAAAAACCAGATTTTTTTTTGTCACATGGAATTATTTCTTAATGGTCCAGTTATGCTTTGAGCAATCATTAATCAATGTTTGGAATAATGTAAATGTCTGGTTCACTCCTCTGACTTAGAGTACTGTAACCCTATCATCTATCCATGGAGGAAAAAATGATCTATCATACATCAGCATCTATAGGGAGAAAATAGTACAGTCTCTCCCTTCTTGCTTTTAAGAACTCTTGCCGAAGCTGCCTGCCTTCTTTCAGCAGGCAAGTAGGCCTACTGAGTACACACTACACAGTGCTTATTGCTTTGAGTAGGACAAAACCTACAGTAGCTCTTGGAAATGGAATGATACGTACGTTCTCCTCGATGCAGCATCATATTTATATCCATGAAGAATTCTTGAGAATGACGAAAAAGCAATAAGCTATCCGTGCATGGATGTTTTCTTTGAATTTGGAGATCGATCGATGATAAATGTGTGTAGAATGATAAGCAGTTGTCACACTAGTGCATTTTATACAGTCATCAAAATAGACCTCTTGAAGATCTGATCGCAATAATCTCCATTAGGTGTGTTAACACTCAGAAAATGATCGAAAAGATTGTGATTTAAAAACTTATTTCTTATTCAATTTTGTTGGTGCACATTCACACACTGCCAAATTATTGAAAGTTTGTTTCCATGCTCAACTGCGCACGCCTGTAACTGGGGACACTTTCCAGACTGCATTTGCTTGGTTTGCACAACCATGTGGGGATAAACAGCTGGTTGTGTGACTGGTGATGCTGGATGTTTATCTGCGCACACTGAATTGTGGGGTTTAACTAGTTTTCTCTTTTTTAGTTGCATTCACACTCAGCGCCCTGCACATAATTGCATTGTTTCCGAAAAAAACCCAAGAACTGCAATTTGGATTGCGATTCGAACCGTAATTATTACTTAAATTTTAACATTCCCTCACAGAATTTTTTTTTTAAATCGATATTAAAAACATTAAATTCAAAAAAGTGAATTGTGGGTGTGGTGAATTGTGGATGTGGTGAATTGTGGTGCGAGTGTGATACGTGCTCCTATTGACTCAGGAGATCGGTTTCATTTTTCTTCGGATTGCAAAGGGATGCTCTGGAAATGCTGTAAATTGTACCCACAGCATCATCTGAATTGATCCTGTGTGAATGATTGAATTGTTGACATTTAATTTCCTTGCATCTTCTGTGGCCACTTACACAGGTCCATGTGCTTCACAACAAACTCTTATTGAATTTTATCATCCATGCCCCCCCCCCCAAAGGATGAACAAATCGCCTCTGAATCCCACGCCCCTTATGCAATGTGTATATCTAACCTTGGTAATAGATGGTTGTGTTTTTGTTTCCTATGGCGCGCAATCTTTTTCAGTATCAATATGAAGCCGTAGGACGAAAGTTCTCCTGGCTTTGTGTCCTTCGTGAAAAAGAACGAAAAACAGAGAGAGTAAAGACATCATAGAGCACTAAGTGCTTTTATCACTGTCAAGAACAGTTTGCATGAGGAATGTGGGCGGAGTGATGGGGAGGGATGGAAACCCTTTTATTTCTTTTTTCCACTGTCTTGAGGGGAAGGGTGGGGGGTGTGTGAGGCAGGTAGGACCGTATACCGTATGCAATTTGAGCTATGGTGACAGACCGGTTTGGGCTTAAAATAGGCCCATCTTTTGTCCGGCCACCTGCGCGGCTGTCAGAGATGGAACTCTGGCTTGCCCTTGCAGATGGCAGCGTGATTTGGGTGGGTGTTTCTGGGGTTGTTTTTTTTGGCTAAAAGGACTTCCGACCCGCTGATTTTCGCAGTCTGTCAGCTTGATAAGGTTGAATTATTCACACTGTGTCTGAAACTCTCCCGAATTCAGTGTGTCGGGCTCTGTTCTACCCAATGGTGTATCAGTCTTCATTGGTTTTTTTCTTTTTTTCTTGGGACAGTGATCGAGGCCCTTATCTGTGCTGGAATCATCTGAGTTGGGAAAGCTTAGAGAGTCTTTGTTTGACAGCCTTCTCCCACAGATTAAAAATACCAGGCACAGGGATTGTTTACGATTATTCTCATTCAGCCTTCAAGGCTGTTGAGGAGTTGTTTTGAACATGTATGTCCACTGTTTTGACTTTGTAGGCTTACCGTGATTACTCTGTATGGGATCTTTCAATCCCCATCGATCTCTGCAAGCCCCGGTCCCGGCTGTTATTTTTGTTTTTCCACGCAGACCTGTCAAGAGGATGCAATTAGCGAAGTAGCAGGACGTACGATGCGCTGATATAATCCTCTAAGTGGTCCTAAAAAACAAACAGATGAACCTCTACATGTACTGCTTTGCAGAATGCTTCCTAGGGTCGCAGTCGCACCTTGGAGGGAAAATTACATCACATCGGAATTCCAGGGCACATTCATAATCTGCTGTCAGCCTGCCGTGGATTGCCCCTACACGTATTTGGCATATTAAAAAAAAAAAAAAGTTGCTCGGTAATTTTCGTTTAACAATGCACAAAAGAACTTGGCTCTTCTGTTCCTGTTGTTCAGTTGTTGATTTTTTTTCCCCGTTTCAACATTTCCACCCGGATTGTTGAATGTTGATTCAATTTGTTTGTCTGCCTGAGGACATATTAGAGTGTTCTCTCAATATTTTGTTGAAAGCTGCCCACGCATTTTGCCTTCACTCCGCGGCACTGGTAGAAACCCCGCCGGTTCGCATCAGCTTAATTCTGGAAACAGCTTGCGGAGTGATTACACACATATACCCGGTAACTGTCTGAAGGAAACATATATTGCACAGGGACAGGACACTTTCTGTCGTCGTTGTGACATCTTGCTGTCATTACACATGTAGCTTTGGTTTTAATGAAACATCTCGGGATTAACCCTAAGCCTTTGGGAAACAAACACGGATGTGTTATCTTAAAGGTCAGGCAGTGGTGGTGAAAAAAAAGAAAAAAAAGTGGCAGCAGCTATTGCAGTATTTGGCTTAGCAGATGATTGTCAGATATCAACTTGTCAAACAAACAAAGGAAAGGAGAACTGAGTGAGATTTGTTGTTGTTGTTGAAACAATTTGAAAAATAGTTTTGACTGGACCTGGACATGAACATTAGACCCGGTGCTTGATTAAGGTACCAGTGTTCTTACCATCTGAGTTATCCAGCCCTTAATGTGAAGACCTTCATAAAGTGTCAATTATCCTTGATAGGGGAGGGCGCCATTTAGAAGCATTTAACCATAACTGGCTTATATCTCCAGGGATCACACCTCCATTTTCATTCAAATGCAAACAAAAAATTTGTTGTTAACATTGCTGCTGCAGTTCGAGGATCACACAAAATGGATGAAGATTTTTTTAACAAATATCCACCAAAAAACGAGCCTTGGCCGGAGAAAAAAACCGAACTGTACCGGAGAGACCACCTTGGACAAGGCTACCAAAAAACAAACAGATTTCAGGGTTAAAATAGTCTGTGTGCTCATTAGACATATTTTACTTATTTGGTCACTAAAAGCATAAGTCATACCTTTAATGACATTTTTTGCTCTTAAAGCTTTTTGATAGTTAAGTAACTGCTCTGCGATGATCTCACATCCACATATCAAATTACCAAATAGCATTGCAGTAAGAGCAGTGCTTCCATGGCATGGTTTCAATGGAATCAGTGGTTAGGTAATGATTTCTCCTTCCTAGTCCTAATAGTGCATTGATGTTCTGCATGCTCATGCTCCACTATTAGTGTTCTGAAACCTTGCCAAGAAATGTGCTTCCTTATTCTAAGTTACATTTTTAAAGTACTTTTGAGAAAAAGAAACTACGGTAGATCTAATCAGTTGTCTCTCCTGCAGAATACAATAAGTGATTCATGAGGTAAGTGATGAATATGTAAATGGGTGAATATAGATGTCTCTCTGCACCTCAACATGATGAATTATTCATAAGGTAGGACTGTAAATGGATGAATATGAATGAGTCAATTAAGAATTCAGGGGGAGGGGCATCTGGCAGGTGGACACCTGTGCCCAGAGGATGTGTCACATTTAATTTGTTTTCATAGTTTGTACTTTGAGGCATCAGTAAATGCACATGTACATGTTGATATATGTCAATATGTTTTAGAGTGTCACGCATCACGTGGGTCTACATATACGTACTGTTAGACAGATATGAGTTTGCATGCAGCATAAGCTCCTAGTAAAAATGATTAAATCTTTGATGTGTAAATTTTTAAAAACATCTTCAAATTTAGTGGGCCTGACGTTAAAAACATATTCAGTACATGTATATATTTAAAAGATGTATTATACATTGGCTACTGTACCTTTAATCTGGACGTACAGAGTACATGTACATACCGTTCCTTTCATTTTCAATTCACTGGAATCATTCAGGATGTTTGGTTCATTGAATTAATTTTTAACAGATACTGGGGCAAGGGTCTGCATATAGAAATACATTTTGTGTTTGATTCTGCCCCACGTGTGTGTAGGACCCGGGATGGGGAAGGGGATGGGGGGGGGGGGAACAGCTGCACATGGAGTAGGTTTTGCATTTGGATATTCTGGCAGCATCGTTGTTCGGATGCACATGCCTGGGTCTCATCAGTACGGCCCTGAGTGCTACATCATGTGGACTAGGATGCTGCGTCTGAGTCACGGCCATTAGTACAGCCATGCTAAGGGTGGCTTCAGTCAGCCCAGGCATGCCATTCATATTGTAAACACATTATTTAGTCAACTCGCCAGTTGAACCCAAACTAGATTCCATCCTTGTGCGTCTGCTCACTGTCTGTCGTCGTCAGTGAGTCGCATCAGAGTGGCACGGGAAGACGAGGCAACTTCAAGAAAGAGAAAGAATGGATCCCCCTTTTTTCCCCGCCAGATGTGTGAGGTAGCTCATGTGGAATGAGTTCATACAGTTTGTGACTGTATGAAACGGCAACATTGTATTCCCGATGAGAAGAAAGATTGCAAGCATTGCAGACAAGGGTACAAAGTAGGAATGGTAGACAGTGTGAAGTGGGCAGTCCCCTTCCATCTCAGAAAGTAATCTTTCTCTCTTCCCCCTGTCCTTCAACCCAGCTCCTCCCTGATTTAAGGCTAATGCTGGCAAGAACACAGAGTATGCTATAGATTTAAAGTCAACATGGATGGGTATGTTTGAGTTAAGTGAGTGTTGCTCTTAGAAGAGCCAGTCGGTGTGTTCTCAGCCTATTGTCAGGGGACTCTCAAACAAAAGATTATGTGCATAATTGTGTCACTGCAATTTTGCTTACATTCTGAATCCACTATGTATGCCAGGTGTCAATGCTGACCTCTTCAATGAAACCCTGCCATGCAATCCCTCAAATCAAGTCTCTGTTGGTCTTCAAGCCCCCAATTCCGCCCATTGCTAGAACACAGGCTACACTAGAACTGCAGCAATTGAGATACATTCTGTCCAGGAATTCCTCTCACTTGACATGCACTGGGGAAACTGTTTGTACGTCCATGCCAGTTGAGCTTGGGGGATCGACTTGAGATGAGGTGCTCCGTATGCTATTTATACATTAAACCATTAGCCATCAGTGTTCCGGGATGGATGTGTTCATACTTCTCCCTCCATCGCTGTCCTAGCAACCTTCGATGGAGAGGTCCTGTTGGGATCAAAACCTCAGGCCCTCTTTATACATTTCTCCAGATTCACTGTCCTACTTAACAGTCTAAGATCGGGGACCAATGTCACGGGCCGGAAGACTCGCTCGTTTGAAAGTGCACACAGCCTGACCCAGACCTTGACGGTCCACTGCACTGTCATCCGCTGAAGCATCCCCGGCCCCGCGTGGCTTGGTGTGCATGGAACAAACATAAGCCACGCGTAAGCGCGTGAGTGTAATGCCAGCAACAGGACTTGCGCTTTTGGTTGTTAGTCGCCCTGTCTTCATATCCACCAAGATCGTTGGCGAAGAATGATGACAGAGTTTAAATCTAGCAGTGGGTGGATGGCCAGAAGACAGTTGTCTGGGGGGGGGGGGGGGTGGTGACAGCCACTAGTCCTCCAACTGTCCTGGCTGACAAGTTAGAAAGATAACACAGGCTGTCTCAGAACCATTTCTTGTAGAATAGCAACCTTCTTCCAGTTATGACTGAAACATTTCTAGACCCCGAGGGAAACATCGATTGAGAAGAAATTTGGCATGACCACAGAACAACCCTCTTCAACTACATGTAGTTGTAGCCTCTGTTTCTTCATAAAGGTGTGCAGGATTGGGATATTGCTGACTTCTGCCATCTGATATAATCAGAATGACAGGCATCCACCTGCACAATGCAGGCCTGTAGAATGATTGGCAAGAAAGTGAAAAATGTAGAGATCAAATTGGTGATCTGTCAACCAATTTCTACACTCCTGTTTGACTTCTGTCATGAATACAACAAATTGACAATTGAGGTTGGATATGGGAAAAGATTTTTACTTCTTCTTTTTATATGAATCGCATGTGCATCATTTTTGCTGAACTCTAAAAGGTGTGAAATAATATGATCTCACAAATTCAGAGGGCTTGACATTTCAGTCCCGGCTCTTCTCCCTGAGGAAGGCCTCGCTAGGATCGTAACATTAGGCTTCTGCATTTTTTAGATTGGCACTTTTGTCAATTTCAGTAAAGAATTCATAGCATTATTTTGTATTACCGCTTGTGGATTGTGAAATATAACATGATAATTATGTGCACTGATGCATTGTAGTTGATACATTTAGCGTCACATGGATATATATAGGTTTGCCTGTACCCTGCAATCGACTGAAAATAGGAGCCTTTGTGTAGAGATGGCGAGACAGAGTGTAGTGGTATGGGGTTTCTGCTTTCACCTAGGTGTGAATGCCAGGGTAGGACTGACTTTGCGCCTCATACAAAAGATGAATGAGGTTCATCATATTATGCACATATCCCCAGGGAGCTGAGGTGGTTCATTCTTGAGTGCCCGTTAACCCAGTCATCATTATACTGGCTTGATAGCGTGAAATGCATGCAAATTTCCGTTTGAGTTACAAAAGTGTGGCATCATAACCATAGTGATATCATCCATTCGGTGGGGGTATAAAAATAAAAAAGCAATCTGGATTCAATTTAGCATGGGGTTTGCTGAAATTGTACTCTAGAAATCTACAGACTGCCCGGTCCAAGGATAACAAGCGTCATCTCATATTTCTCTCTTCTTTTTTTCCGCTGGGTGCCTCTTGGCCAGATAAGAGAGCTGATTGCCAGCAGTTTCTGTGTGGTCTTCGTTTGCACCTTCAGGAGACAGGGACAGATTGCGTTACAGCGCAGTGGTCATAGGTCAGTAGTAGGGGATCGCATCGCTATAATGCTGTCACGCTCTGAACGGAGGCAGGCGGATTCTGTGATGACTTATCCCTTAGTTCCAATCACTCGGTAATCGTCAGTAGTTTGGATGTCAAAGCAAACCAGGTGTGCGATCTTTTCCCTCATCGGGATATTTTCACTGCTAGTCATTGTGCTACTGCCTTAAGTTTCAACTTAAAGTGTCCATGTCCTTGTACAAAGTATCTTAGAGAGAACCTTGGGTTGCTCCACCGTAACTTGTTCCAACGTTGCTATTAAGTATACCTAAGGCATAGCATAAACTTCAATGGTGCTCTGCATTGTAGATTATACAGGTACTCATGTGCATTAGAACAGTGTTTTGTGGTGGGCATGACTTGCTCTATGGCATGACATCGACAACCTCCTTTATGGGTGAATGAGTGTATTTTTGAACACACCTCGTTGCTTCAGACAATATTTGCTCTGTCCGTCATGATCAGGAGAGTGCCGGATGCCAAGTCGACTGGGTTGACTGTTTTTGTTGCTCTCAAAATAGACTCTCTGTATTGAAAACTCACCAAGAGATGTGCGAATCCCATGTACTTTATGTTGATTCTCTTCACCATCATAGCTGCTGGGCTATCCGATGTGCACAGGTATGGACGGTCATTTTGACTCTCCCTCCCCAGCAAGAGTCCCTTGGGAGAAAAACAAGGTAGAGAATGACATAGTTAGAGAGGGGAATGAAAAACCTCAGAGGAAGAGCTCAGGGGACTTTTGCAAGTGAACAGATTGGGTTTGGGAAACCTTACCCTTGCAGCGCCCTCAGTTGGGTTGGATCAATGTACCCTGGAGGTGAAAGTGTGAAAAAACACTGCTACATTAACTCAATCCTCTGGATACATTTACACATACTTTCTACTGATTTTTTTTTTTTTTTTTTACAGCGTGTTAAATTCTCATCTTCTAAGGGTTGCATCCTTGTGGATATACTGTCCTTTGTAAGATCTGTGGTCTTGTTAGAATCGTCCTTTTTTACGGTTAGAGGTGACACCTTGCTGAATTAGACGCACGATGCATGATTGATTAGGACGGCAACATTGCAGCAGGTGGTGAAGCGTGTTTTGATTTGATATTCACCGTACACGGACTGTGAAGTGACAAGCTGGTGAGTTGTTTGGTCCGTCACTTTGGGATATGGGGTAATGGGGCCAAACATTCTGTTGTTGGAAACACTTGAAGTGTGGTACGGTGAATGATCATATGGGGCTTGCAGCGACACACTTGTCATTCTCTTCTGGGTATGAGTGTGGCTCCGATCAGAAGAACAGAGTTACTGGCTCTTCTCAGAGCAACGCTCTGTCTTGAAAGTGATTATACATGGTGTCACTGCAAACTTTCCACCTTGTGATTCCTCCATACCCGCCTTCAAGTCTAATCCCCAGAGGACATGTGGCAGTTTGATGTTCACATAATAGGTGTGCGCCTTTCCAAAAGGACAGATTTATCTCACATTGTGAAAAGCTTATCCGACAGCTCTTTTGTCTTCATCACTTCAAGTGACATGTAGACTGGAAGCTACCTCATGCTGATTTTCCAAGCTTGTTTTGTTTGTGCCTATGTAGGCAAAACTCAAGTCACCTGGTGTGATGAGGCAAGAGAAATTTTACGTAACTAACATAATTTGCAAAGTCTCTGCTTAACTTGCAGAGTGTGTGTGCAATTAATTACCCTGTGTCTATTTTTTTCACCCCATCACATGCACCGCAGGTTTTAATCTAAATCTAATTACAGTTTTTTTCTCCTTTATTTGTTTGATTTAAATCTAATGAATTACCTTAGATTATCACACAACAATTTGCTGACAGATCTTTTACTCTCCAATAAGACTTTCCTTCCTTTATATAGCTGGAAGTGCTTTATTGTCCTGAATTCACCATTATCGAACCCTGCCGGTTTTCCCCATTGGTCTTTCATGGCAGCCGCCTTTTTAATACTCGCACGGACGAAATTCTGTGGCGGTGCTCTATTTGTCACTCTCGGCAATCAAAACAAGGAGACAACTGGTGCCGTGACGCATCGGAGGTGATACGTTGCCATGGGAGTGGGACAAAGACTGTGTGACTTCTTATAGGCAGCAGGGGGGGGGGTGGGGATTTGATGAGACCTAAGAGAGTGACTGCTGCTAAGAGAGTGACTGCTGTACACAAGGTCACTATTGATCAGCCAACTATCCCTGCTGAAATAGTAGCAGTGGAATTGAGGTATTGACTGATGGTGATGGAGCTGAAAAACGGCAGGAAAGAGATTAAGCACCAATGAAGCATGAGTTTATATGGCTTTTTCAATTTTTTTTTTTCATTTCATTTATTGTTTCTCAAGGCATCAACAAGAACAAACAATGACAACACAATACAAATGCAATGGCAACAGCCTTGACGGACTACCAAATGCGAACTCAATCACAATCAAGTGGCTCTCCAATTGTTACCATGCGTCACAAACAGATAATCACGACAAATAGAAAACACTAATTCAAGGATACAGAAAGCGAGTAAATAAGAGTGTTCACTAATTGTGTTCACTTATTTCACAATAGAACAACTTGAACTGAAATGTTTGATGTTCCTTTTTTTTCCCTTTCAATCCTGACTTCAATAACCCCAAATCTCAAACCAAACAAAAATTACAGGGCCTGATCAACATTTCCATCCAAGTAGGATCTTTCACAGAGGCAGAACCAACAGAAAGATGGAATTGGATTTGTCTAAATCTGAAAAATAGAAATGATTTTATACAGAAATGCTGCAAACTCCTTACCATCTCTAATGACCAAGGTGAATGCAAATCTCACATAATTATAATTTAGAGGGTCTCACGTTTCCATTAAGCCTATTTGCAGGATCTTTCACGGAGGTAGAACGAATGGAGAGAAAATGGAATTGAATTAGATCTGATTCGTGCCTATCCATACAGGCTCCATGGGATTGAATAAAAATCATGAGACAAACGGGGGGGGGGGGGGAGAGGAAATCATTTATGTTTTAAATTGAATTTTTTAGTCTGATTTTAAATTGTTCACATTTTACTTGTGATAGGAGAAGTGATATACAAAATGTTGCAAACTGCTTACTGACTAAAATTACCAAAATGCAATTCTCAAAATTTAGTGGGCCTGACGTTTTGATCCTAGTTAGCAGGACCTTTCTCAAAGGCAGAGAGCCTTTGAGAAAGGTCCTGCTAGGATCGAAACGTCAGGCCCACTAAATTTTGTTTGTAATAGGAGAACATAAAGAACCAGTTTAGAGTCCGGGCATCATCTGTGATCCATCATAAACAATTCCTTGAAATGAAAGCCTCCCTGAGCTTACTGGTTAAACCCCCAAGACCAGAATCGATTTGTAATTGATTTGGACGGTAGTAAACAGCAAAAGGTCAGTACTGAGAGGGAGAAAGAGAGGGAGAGAGAGAGAGAGCCAGTCATATGCTGATGAGTAAACCTGGACAATGCACACACACGATCCCAAACTTGTGAATCAAGTGGTTTCCATGGTTACACGGCTCACCATTGCAAGTGGCTAGCATTGATTTTAAGGCGGTTTTTTTTTGGGGGGGGGGGAGATGGGGGTAGGCGATTGATCGATGCAATGGTAAAATGCAATCATACGCTTGATTTAGCAAGACAGGTACATGTAATTACAATGCCTCTCAATCCCTTTGGCTTGGCTATCTCAGCTGATTTGCTGTTTGTTCCAGAGACGCATTGATGGCAGGCTGTTTATAGAGACATCTCCAAAAGAATGGGAAGAGGTTTTTTTTTTTTTTTTTTTTTTCAAGGAGTCTTGAAGCTTTGATGCTGTATAGGGGGAAAGCAACTTGTTCGGTTGAAAGGTTGTTCGGTCTGTCCGTGAAATGGAGGAATAGTCAGCGGTCAATGTCACAGAGCCTCTTCATTGATTTGTGTTCAGTGCTCTATGAACGGCCATCATCTGATTGATTGGAAACTATTGTGAGTTTGGTAAAACTGTATTCAGGTCTGACAATTGAAGATTCCCTCTGCTTTTTGTCTTAGATGTGAGGTCTATTGTTTAATAGAGCAAAGGAATTTGAGATGAAAGGAAATAAATGCGATTTGATGTTTTGCATGGTGGATGAGACTAGTACAAAGAAAAGTTTGCGGAGACTAGCCGGAGAGACCATGTTTATTGCTCATTTGGTGCCTATTCCTACGAACCCCTTCATGCTCCACCGATCCAGCCAATCACCACAGAGAGTCAGTGCTATCCCTCCCTCAATCCCTCATGCATGCCTCAATGAGCAGCCATCAAGCCCATCACAATCAGCAGAGTTCGGCTTCTCTTTCCTTAGGACTGCCAGAGCACACTGGCCAAAACATTGAGGTTTATACACAGTTTATATCAGTTCTCCTCAGAGCCACACATCATCTAAAAAGACCCATATACATGAAAGAAAATCAGGTACATTTATAATGCACTACAAAACTGATGCAAACTACTTTACCAAAAACATATAAATAAATCTCAACTGAAGAAAAGATGCTTACTAACTCAAATGACCAATATACAATTATCTCAATTTGGAAACAGTGTACAGGGCCTCATGTTTCAATCCTAGTAGGACCTTTCTCAAAGGCAGAACGAAGATATATAAATCTTTAAGTAAGGACTGATGCTTCAGTCCCTGTCGTCCTTTTCCCTGTGAGACAGTTCCTGCTAGGATCTGATCATCAGGCCCTCTAGCTGTTAATCCACCCCACCCCCCAAAAAAAAAAACAAAGGCTGGAGAATTTGAACTGAGGTTGTAAAAGTCAAAAGCCCCTCCACTAAGTTCACTCTTGAGAGAATTTTGTCCGGACAACAGGATATCTCAAACATTGAGAGGTTTTGACCTGAGCAGGATCTTTCTGAAAGGCAGAATGTGAACATGAGATGTAGTGCGTCACGGTGGTCCTTTATGTGGTGGACAAATCCAGTCCCATGCAGTCTGTGGTCAGGCTGTGGCAGAGGAACTGTACAGACTTTTGACTCCAGTGATTGATGCCGGATAAGGTCATGGTGATATCGCCATAGTAATGGAGACAAGCTCAGGCGGATTGTTGATATCTTTGCATTGTTGAGTGGTCCTTGCAAGGCTTGCGTGCCCTTTCTGGCCTGTCTTTCAAAAGTCCAAACTTTGACCCCAAGAATACTTGACAGCCCCTCAGGTTTTGCCCGCTACCTTGCTTGCTTTCAAATGCCAAAAGGCTCACAGCTGCTTTTTGGATGAATAACCGAAAGGAAGATATTAAATTTTCAATGAAAGTGATACTGACTCCTTTCCGAAAAGAGATAGATAAGTGGGAATCAGCTCCGTATAATGTTTGGAGATTGAAACAAATACATATAATACATGTAATGATATACTAAGACATAATTCCCATGAACATGTTTTTTGTAATATTTTGTCAAATATTGTATTTGATTTGTGAAACAAATCCCTGATATGAATAGAAATGTTCTGAATTGTTTTAAGTAGATGTATATCAATTAAAATGAGAAAATCTGAAATAGAAGGTTTGTATTTTCATGGAAATATCACTACATAAATGTGAGTTGTGACAGCTTCTCTCTTCTTGGCAAAAAACAAAATGCTTTGATTCTAATAAAACTTCAGATGTTAGTTTTATGGATGCAGCATTTGAAAGAGTCTCTTTAGAAAAGGTGTGGTTCTGAGAAGAACTGCTGACACTGATTATGGATTCAGTGTTTCAGCCTGAATGATCTTTTCATCCTCAAACCAGTCTCCTTTAAAAAAAACCCTTCACTTGGTAAATTGCAAACCAGAAACTTGCATTCAGCATCCACTGTCCACCATGCAAAGTTGCAACTCTTACCCCCAAAAAAATTGCTAAATAAATTTGATATTGTACGTGTTAAATGGGAACATTTTCGGTGTGTTTTGTAAATGTATTTGCAAACATCCTTCACGGCACATTTGGTACATCTGTGCTGCCCTGGAAAACCTCCGGTCCGTGATGCATGCTGGGGATTAAGTAGACTCCTGCTTCCCTGCTTGTATCAATTTTAGGTGCCGGGGAGGAGATTGGGTTTTGCCCGGAGCAATGTAGGCTCGTGCTTTAAGTTGGCACCATACCTAGATTACATGCATGTTGATGATGTGCCTACGCACAGCTTACTAATAACATCGAGCTCATCTGGAAATTAGCTGACATTTAGAAAACGGAGACCTTATAAAAAAAAATAATAACATTTTAAAAATCCCTCATGCATCATGCATCCTGTGCATGGGCACGAATGAAGGAAATTGAAGAGCAATCTTGGTTTGGTTAAACCAATAGAAATAGTACGTGGAATAGTGTGGATGTATGTTCTCCATGTGAAATTTCCTTGGCTGAAGAAGGACTTATTGCAAAAATATTGCTAACTGCTAACTGGGCAATATGACTTAACTGCAAACCTCCTCAGGGCCTGGTGTTTCAGTCCCAGCTGGAAAATTCTCAAAGGCAGGTCCTGCTACTGCTAGCGTGAAAGTCCCAAGCCCTGAACACTTGTGAGATCTGCTAAAAGTAGTGTAATTGATATCAATAAAAGATGGAATTTAAAAGTGAAGATGTCAAGATAGCTATTTTAGTCTGCTGAAAAAACAGCTCATGGATGACATTTAAGCATTCGCATAAGCATTTGTACAATCTTCCATCTAAAGTGATATACAAAAATGTTGCAAACTGCTTACTGACTAAAATTACCAAAATGCAAATCTTAAAATTTAATTTTTGATCCTAGCAGGACCTTTCTCAAAGGCAGAGTGACAAGGACAACACAGATACATGTACACGAAGGAAGGGGGAAGAGAGTGAATAGGACACGGATGAGAAACAAAGGACAAAGGGTAAAGCTGGTAGGGTGAGATCAAAGGGAAGGGCAAGGAATAGGGTAGGGATTAGTGAGAAGAGGGGGAAAGATCAAAGAGAGAAGTGTGAAGAAGTGAACACAAAAGAAGGATTATCAGAAAGCCTTTGAGAAAGGTCCTGCTAGGATCGAAACGTCAGGCCCACTAAATTTTAAGATTTACATTTTGGTAATTTTAGTCTGTAAACAGTTTGCAACATTTTTGTATATCACCTTAAAGCTGCATGGTGTTAGTCATTACCCTCCTGGATGTTGAGACCATGTGGTTGAATAGCTTGAAGATGCTTCATCCACATTTTCTCACGGCTCACATTTTCTCAATCTTCCATCTAATTAGATGACTTAAAAGCAATGATAATTTGATATGTATATACTGTATATTAGATGCCATCCGCGATTAAATAATGGAAATGAGAGACATTGAATGATTAATCTCCTACTGCAAAGCCAGTGCAAAACATCCTGATGCGAAGATGGTTATTGAATGGTTTGTAAGTAACACAAAGGGCAGGGAGGAGCAATCAGAGTACAAACCACCTGCTTTCCGACTGTGACCCTATTGATCAGGGAAAGCAAGCCTTCCTGCCATCACCCGGCCTCTGTGTCCTTGCTCAGTGCTTTGGGGTATCTCTCATACTACCATCAAGGTTTCTGTAAAGAAAGAGAGAGATAGGGAGAGAGGGAAGGAGGGAGAGAGCTGAGAGAGATAGCGAGAGCCCAAGAGATGGAGAGAGAGAGAGAGAGAGAGAGGGGGGGGGGAGAGAGAGAGAGTGAAGAGAGAGAGAGAGAGAGAGAGAGGGGAGAGAGGGGGAGCTAGAGAGGCAGATAGAGGGATAGGGAGAGAGAGAGAAAGTGAGAGAGGGAGAGAGGGAGGGAGAGAGAGATGGGGGTCTCAGGTCAGATAATAATTAAACATGGATGGTAACATGCTCCTCCCTCTAAATGACAAATTGTTTCCATCAAGAAGTAACAGATACTTCTCATTACAATAGGTAATTGGAATTCAGAAGCACATGAAGGTCTATGGATAGCTTTTCCATCTTCCTTTTTTTTTCTCTTCTCCGTGTGTCACTCGGAGGTTTCAATTTCATCAAAGCGGTTGTCTCCATTTGAAAATTGTTAAAACTTTCATTTCACGAATTTAGCACTGAGCCTACCCTGAGCCATTTTTTGTCAGTCTGTGCATTGTTTGATACCCAGCCCAGTGCCCGTAAGGACTTGCAGATCAGACGCATCCATCAAATATTAAATTCAATTTGCCGATTACCCTGGAGGTTGCATTTAGAATAAGACATTGCTTGTCTTAAAACGGAACTCGGGACTAATCCAATTGTCAGAGACATAAATGGTTTCCTGTTTTCATCCTAGTTAGTGATGGCGGGTTGCATTATTATTTGGATGTGATGTGGGGAATTTTTTAAAAGTTCTAAATGCAATTATAATTTATCAAGTTAAGTTAAAATTATCAGTATGATAGATTCTTCTGAATGAGAAGTGTGATGTAAACACCGAACATGCTATTATATTTGACATTTTATGAAATATCTTTGGGGGAAGGGTAGGGCTTAGTCATAACAACAGATTATCTCAAAGTGAGTGAATGTGTAACTTTCATTCTTGACTTTCTTTATTAATTTTTTTAGAAAAATGGTTACAAATAAATAAGAAAATGATATATTTATTCTTATAAGTAGATTTGAGGTAAGGGATTTTGCCAGTGTTATTTCAAGATTGTTGGCTTTGTACATTTCTTAAAAAATACTTAAGGCTTTACATGGTGGGTGATTCATATAGGAAGGTTTACGGTGACACTATGTATACGGCCAAAGCATACTGTTCGAAACGTCGAGTTACCACTTGGGTTCTTTTCAGAACCACACCTCTTCTGTAAGGGACCTTATACATTGTTTCACCGCAAACCTTCCTATATTGGTACATTTCTTAGATGCATTCACACGACCCTCCCCTACTCGGCAAAGACACTGACCCATCCCCATGCATTTGTAAGGGTGAAGCTGTACTTTGAACACCTCCAGTCAATCCTCTTGTATCAATGAGAATTACCTCTCCTTAATATTCCATATAGTTAAGACGATAATCCATGATGGATCATGAATACTGCTACAACTTCATCCATTGTTATTTGTCCTATACGTCTGTGTGTATGTGGAGTTTATCAACCCCAAGATTGGCATATTGTGATGTGAATTGAATCAATTCCATGGAACTTGCATCTACGGGGAGTGTACACACTGTCCGAAATGTACAGTTACCTGCTCTTCTCAGAGCCAAACTCCTTCTTGAAAGATATGACTTATATTGTGTCACCACAATCTGTCCACATTGTGCTGAATTGTTTAAATGAATCTGAATTGTTTATATGCAAAATAATTTGGCTATAATGGCTAGGATGGTTTACCCGTGATCTTTCCTTAGGATTGGGCAAAAACTCACAGTCTGTGAATTCTGTCCGTGAAAGAAACTGGCATCTTTCACGCACGCTGTCAGAAGTGCCACTGCTGATAGCAGGACAGCATCGGACTGGCTCAGTCTCCCCATGCATGGAGATTAACTGAAGTGCGAAATAAAGACGGCATCATCTGCCCTCTCCTGACAATACGAGACCACTTATGTTTGGCCGTTAATGGCTTTTGAGTCAGAGGGAGAAGCAGATGAGTTTCACAGTGGATTCCTGTTTGACTAAGCATTATCCCAAAATTGAGAGACTACGTACCGTAGTCGTCAGTCAAAATATAGATTTTTTCGTCTCCTCAAGGGTCTTAGCATCTCCTCATGAAATTTTGTTTTAATACCTATGATCTGGGCACATGCCAGAAAGGCGTGAAAAGCAAGGAGTTTGCCCTTTGCATATGCCACATCTCCAACTTGTGCTGTTTAATTGCAGCACATCTTCACACAAATGGACATGTCACAAGATATTCATCTGCAACGTATGTGCCTTTCAAAGTGTGATAGCAAAGATGGGGAGGAAAATCAAAGAAAGATATGTTTGACATAGTGCATGCAATAAAAACAAAATTTGGCTTTGTTTAACAAGAAACCTAGATACATTTCATGGCAAAATGTTTTTCAAAATATCAGGTACTTGTATAATTTTATTTTTATGGTTAATGATGGGTTTTCAAAATGCAACTTTGAAAGCACATGTAATATCCTTGGATTTCATATGAAAACCACACTTTGTGCATTATTTATTTTCTCTGTAGGCTCAGTGTGATAACATTGAACATTTATTTTATTTCTTAGGTGCCCTTTCTATTAAAAATGTATATTCAAAAGTGCTGTACAGTCGCACAACTTTAATATTAACTTAATATTTAAACATTTATATTAACTTAAATATTTAAATAGTAAATAATACAAGTAAGACATTTACAGCATAAAGATTGTCAACAATTGACAGTGTCACAATGATTTAAAAATGAATTAAAATCCTGATTAATAAGAATTTAGAATAAGAATCTATCTACTGGCATACTGTACCTGTAAATAACCCAAAATATTTAAAGTAAAAAATGTCTGCCTGCCTGCTAGTAGGGGCTAAACATCTGGCCCTCCAAATTCTGGAGATCAATTGTTTCGTAAATGAAGTATTCCCAGTGCATAGCCCAGACATTTGTTTCACGGCAGTGATGCTAATTGCATCAGTATTCTCATGCCAGTGCTTTCATTGATCAGGGTGCATTTACGTGAATGATGGCACCTCGTATACTTGTCACAAGAGAAACCACTCTTGAGAATTGAGTTCTCCCTGTGCAGCAGACCCAAGCACATCTCCATCCCATATGGAGTTGGGGGAGGGGGGGGGGGTTAAATAATAAATATAATGTAATTTTTCAGGCCTAATGCAAGGCTAATGGCCATCTGCAGGTTGTTTGAAGCAGGAAGTCTGACGCTATCATTTCGGCCGGACAAATTTTGAGCTGGAGCCAGGGATGATGAGAATAGAGAGACATCGTTGGATGTATTGATCCCAGCAGAGGCAAAGTGACAAGGTCCTTGTCATTATACCTTTGGGAAGTTCCGGCTCAGATTGAAAGGTCAATTTTGGTCAGTAACTTTTCTGTATGTAAGTACTTGTAAGTACTTGTACAAGTACTTGCTCACACTAAATTTTAAGATTTGCAGTTTGGTAATTTTAGTCAGTAAGCAGTTTGCAACAATTTTGTTTATTACTTTTCTGTATGTAAGTACTTGTAAGTACTTGTACAAGTACTTGCTCACACTAAATTTTAAGATTTGCAGTTTGGTAATTTTAGTCAGTAAGCAGTTTGCAACATTTTTGTATATTACTTTTCTGTATGTAAGTACTTGTAAGTACTTTTCTGAAGGTAAGTAACTTTTACTCGCACCTCCTTGTATGACAGTGCAAATGATTAAATCCTGTCTGTTTTGGGAGCTGCTTTATCTCTTTTACATTTTTGTGTTATGCATGGCCTGTGCTACTTAAATGGTCTGCATGTACGTGCAAAAATAATGCAGTTCTCGTGTAAATCAGATGCAAAGGTGACTCCGTTTTTGTCCTGTTTGGAATTCGTATTGCGGCCTGCAAATAGAATTGTATAAGATCCTCCAAATGCCCTCTGAGCACTTCCCCCCGGCTCGCTCTCCTCGTGTGTCATCAACCCGGCCTCGCTCTACGCGGCTAGCTCTTCCCAGAACCAGCCCAATGAGCATCGCCGCAGCCACGCGGCCTGGCATTCTGGCATTGATCATCGCCGTGGCAACACCCGGATGAAATTTGCGCTACTCATTTCTACGGCAGCGAGGTGATCATTCAGGGGTTTTTTTTTTTCTTAACCTCGGCTGCAGAGGGCTCAGCGGAGCTGGGTGACTGTATCTGGTTCGCTGAATATCTGATATTTCATCCCTCTGGTATTTCAGTGTTATGCCTGGCCTTGGTGAAGGCGCCACCCCCGGTGAATGTGTCATCCTTCCAAGCTCATTCTTCCAAGACACGGAACACGAACCAGAAGGGAACGCGAGGGATAGTATGTACTCCCCCTCTTGTATGGGTAAGTTTGCTACATGAACCATCTTATGAGTGCTGTGCTCAACAATGTAGTCTGATTGATTGAAGCTGCTAAATCTGTGAAGTACATTTGATTTTGATTTTCTGTGATTCAGTCTCACAATGAAACTGATTCCATACCACTACTCATTTGCCATAAAGACTGTTCAGCAACTATCCATGCTAAACGCAGGCAGTGCACCTGTGTACAGAGATCATAATTTGTGTGCTTTTTAGCTGTCTTTTGGCCTGAATATTGACAGATTTTCAAGGTGATCACATTCACATAATTTGCTTCATTCACCTGTAAAAGGATCAGTGAACTGTAGGCTTATACATTAAATGTATTTCAGATGCAGCTGAACTTGATGTTTATATGAGATTGAGTCACTCAATTTGAGACACTCAGAAATAAGGTGTAGTTACAGTACCTTAAGCACAGCAAATTTGAGCTTCTTTCAGTTCAAGGCATCACCCAGATGGCTGAAGCCCTTTAAAACCCAAAACGGTTGTCTCTCGAAAAAAACCGGACATCCTCTACAGTCACCACTAGGCAATCTCTCTCCCACTGACATTGTATTGCCATGTCACCATGGCAATTTAATTCAGTTTTATGGCCTTCGTACAATCCAGAGATTAGATTGTTGTTTGGAATTCCCCAGGCCCCCAAGCAGCCGAGGGTGCTTTTCCTCTTTTGAAAATGCGTCTTGGGCAGCGAGCAGGAAACTGTTTGTACTGTTGTGTTTCTGAAGACATTCACATGTAGGCTGTGTATGGTGGATGCAAATTGGCTGTAAACTGCAGAACCACTGCATTGCCAGAAACAGTGGTTGACTTGGGAAAAATAAGATATTTTAGTCTCTATCTGGATGGCAATTTGTAGATTGACTACCATTTACAAGTTTTGGTAGAATCAGCTAGTAATTGCTGATAAGTCTGATTCCTAATAATCAGCCACCAACTTGTCATTGCTATCTAATTCAATTTTTATAAATTTAATCTTGTAAAATTATGAGCTGTCAATTGCATGTGAGTAGTGGTTCTTGTTGAGAATGTTTTTGACAAGACATTCTGCCAGTGCTTAATTTTTTGGATAATTTTCATAAATCTTTTGCACAAACTGCACTGTACCCAATCTTGGAAATTGTTCCTTAGAGTTTGAAAATGCATTTTGTAAAATTTTGAAAATGTTTTTGAAAAATGTTTGAAAAAAATTGAAGTTTTTTTTTTTAATCTAGAAAAAAGTCAAGATGTTTGAAAAACCTTGAGAATGCAATTTTAACAAACTCACAAGATCTTTCAATTTTTTTAGAGAAAAGCTAGGTACTTTAAATTTTTGAATGGTAAATGCCTAGATTGAAAATTTGGCTGTAATTGCTCAAACAGGAAAAAGTGTTTGAAGCACAACCAAGAAGATTTATATTTGCAGTTGCTATTGTTATACCTTATTGTCGAATAACCTTGCTTCCTTTTGTGTTTTTTTTTTTTATGCTTGTGTGATTTCCCAAATGATTCTCCTCATTATTGTCCCAATCTACAAACAAAATTGCGGAAAATCTTTGTGGGACGGAAGACTGTTCCACTTCCTTTAGAAATTGTAGATCTTCAATTGTAACAAGCAGCAGTGGAAAAAAAGATGAGCATACGAGAAAAGAGATACAATTAGTAGAGAAGAATAGCCAACATACACTGTACATGTACATATAAATATAGACCAAGAGCTGTATGAACTGTCCTACTTTTTACCAAATATTTTGTACCTTTTTTCACTGAAGATTGATTATTTAATCTTAATGACAATGTGAGAAATGAAAAATGTCATCAAGCTGATAAGAAGCATATTCTCGGGCTGGAGTCACAAATAATCCAAGAACCAGGGCAAGACAGTGGTGATAGGTTGCATTAATACTTGCAGGCTGCAATCAGGTTCATAGCCTATAGAGCTTTTTCATATAACAAGGTTGGCCATTTATCGTGGGATTGGTTACCAGTGGCCTTTTGCTGACCGGGGGACCTTGGCCGGAAGGCCTGAGAATATTCATCAGATTTTTAGTGAATAATCACTGTCACGATGTGAGATAGTATACTGAGAAATTACTCTCAACTATAATGTGGAGGTGTGTAAAGTGTTAAGAGAAACGTAAATTTATTCTGGGTAACCAGAAGGCCGCTGGCCAGCCGTACGTTTTCTTATTTAAATTACGTCTTGTCGCGGGAACGAAACCGCTATATCTGATTGGTTGACGGAGTACTGCTTCAGTGAATACTTTCTTGTATATAATAGACACTCAGAAGACAAAAGATGGAATAAGCAGTCACGGGGACAGTTTATTCGCGGGCTTGGAGATTTTGAATTGAGGAGAGGAGTTTTCGGATAGAGGTTGAAAATCAGGAGTAACAGCCTGGGAGATAACCCGAGGAGAGGGCGAATTTTGCCATAGTGTAACTCAGGGTTTAAATAAATTCGCCGCAATAGGTGACATGTAATGTGAATCGTCGTAAAGAGCCTTCATTCTGACTGACATTTTCAGGTGACTACCGAGGGTTACATCCATCTGGGGTGGGGGAAAACCGGGGGATGTGACAATCACTGTCGGTTATTTAATCTGGCTTGGAATTGATGAGGTTCGTGGCTCGGGGTATTGGCAATTTTCTTTTAGGAGGAATTAATGGTAATGCAATTGGTGTCACCTTCAATTCTGGGAAAGTCCAAGATTCATTGTATGATAATGCTGTGGAGTTTTTCAGCCTCACAGATGTTATACCAAACCCACATTTGCTCTGTACACTTTAATCCTCAAATAAAAAGTGTATACACAGATTCACATAAGGGCCGTTTCCGCTACACTAAATGAATACTGTTATTTGGATCGCAAATTGAATCACGGTTCAAACTTTACTCTTTTTGCGCGTGTGGACAGAATAATCGCTATTATTTGTGGGATTTGAATCACGATTCAGACTCCACTAAAAGTGAGACTTTTTCGAAGAAACACGTTTATTTGCAACGCTTATGTTTGTGTTTGTGTGTGTCCCTGTGTGGGCCACCCTCAAGGACACACCCACCATTTGACCACAACTGCTAACCACAATCGACTTGTGACACCTTTTTTGGCCCATGTGGACACGACAAAAAGAAAAGGTTTTTGATTAGTGAGAACGGCCAGGTTTTTGATTAGTGAGAACGGCCCTACTCATTTCTTGAAGTACAGAAATTGTTGTTAGCTATTTATCTTTTTTATCATCTTTACTTGGTTCTTTCTCTCTTTTTTTTCTTGGAGAATCAACTTAAACAACACCATGAAGGCCACTTAGAATGAAGGGCTGAAGAAAGGGAAAAAAGGGAAAAATCAGTAAAAGGAAAGACAGGACACCAAGGGATGGTAAATATAGGAATGAGTAATTTCTTTAAGCTGGTGAGGTCATACTGAGCTGAGCTGAAACAAGCACGGCAGGGAATTCAGAAAAACAGATCATGGGTTAAGTGTCCAGATGTTTCTTGCTATTACCTTTTCACACATCCTTTTGCACATACCAAGCAGAAACCCAGTGTGAAGCAAATACCCAATTCCCAATTCAGTAGCCACTCTAGCAGGCATTACACGCACACACTTATAATGCATATCTACATGTACGCGGATATATCTGTGAAGTGTTATACCAAGAGGTAATGCAATATCCAGTGACTACCCTTCTGTGTGATTTGACGTTTGCTGTTGTAGTTGACTGATTAGTGTAGATGTGTGTTGCACAGTGTAAAATTAACCTGTTATTAACGGATCGTGTGGCTTATTACTGTACAGCCATGTGCCAATTATTTTGTTCATTTTACTGTGTGTAAAATAGTTGCTTGAGGGAAAACAATTGATTATAGGCACACGATTTGAACTCTTGTAGTCTGCCATTGAGAAAGGATCAAAAAGGATCTTAGTATCCTGCAATGTCAAGGATGAAAATGTTACACCCTCTGAATTTCTTCAGTCTCATGTGTTAACCCATGATGTTGTGTGCTCTGAACAATGTTTTAAAGCCTTTGATGTAGTAATAGCAGTTGTGCTTGAGCGTTTAATGCAAATGCCATCCATTGAAACAGTATCACACTGGAAATGGAACTGGCATCAAATTCAATTTTGAACTACGAGCAATGTCGAGCATGCAACATTGCCCAAATTGTGCATTTTTGTTTTATCTTGTGTGAAAGATTTGTTTAAAACACAAGGGTTCCTTTATCCAAATCCATGGCTTACTAAATGAAAATAATTCAATTTCATTAAAACAGACTTCTATGTATATGACCTCTATGTATATGATGAACCCTTTTACCAATGTTAAATTTTCCTTGGTGGCTCATTTAGAAGCATTTTCGGACACAACAATCAATGCACAAGCTCCCCCCCCCCCCCCCCCCCGTTTTGTCACTGGTTGTCAGGAGTGTGACAGAGTGTGACTATCCACAGTAGTGTAACCATCTGCCTGTGCGTGCTCATTATCAGCCTTAGGTGGACTCAGAGCTCAAAGCCCCCCCCCTGACATTTAGAATCAGGAGCAGAGAGCAAGCAACAGGGCGCTGCACACCTCCCAGGTGAATTAGATATGTGTGGTGAGTGAGAGGGAGGGGCCGATGGGATGCGGTTTTGACTTACAATTGCAAATTGCCTCCCCCTCTGTTGCAGTACTCCACCTGCTCACGGCCGGACCGGATCTGGGGGAGATATTGAAGTCTTTATTCAGCAGCGACTTACATGAATTCCTGTAATCAGGCGCCCCCGGGGGGGAAAAAAGAGAGGAATAATTCATTCAATAATTTCACATCTGTTGATACATTTTTTTTTAATTTGAAAAATTGGCAAAGAAAACTTTGACTTGAACTTAAACCCCCCATAATTCAATCAAGATTTCAACCCCAAAAATGGGGGGAGGGGAAGAGATGAGCGTGTGTAATTGTTTGAATCCATGAATTTGAGTCAAATAATTTAATTGGAACTGGGACAGGTACCTGAGTTACCTTGATTTCCATTCTTACCTATGCACATATGACTCAAATCTAATCCAGCTACTGTTGGCCTTCCTTTTCCAAACCACACCAGGCAACTGGAAGTAACTGATGTGTGTGTGTGTGTGTGTGACGCATCATGCATTGGCCCCCGGGCATGGAAGCCCCCTTTAAAGCCTGCTTGGATTAGTCTACAGCATTGTGTGCTCTACCAACTGAGTTTCCCTCTACTCAGTGATTGCATTCATCTTCCTTGCTGACTACTGAGGCACACTTGGCTAGCTAGACTGGGTAGCTGTAGCCAGTGAGATTTCGTTGATAGCCCAAACGGATTTATGCTTCAGCACGTATCATTGGTCAATTAAGTTGGAGCAGATTAAGTATCCAGTGATTCAAGGGTCACTTTTTGGAAGGTCTGTCTTCAGTGAGGGAAGTATTGCTGCCGAAGGATTACTTCGAGTACTTTAAGATTACGTTGAAAGCTGCCTATCTCAGTAGGAGTGGAGTCTTAGCAGTACAGGAAGCCTCAGGGTGTGATTTGATCGCAAGAAGCTTTTAACACATAGAGTCATCTCTTTATCACCGAGTCCTTTCCGTGTTCTGTCTGTGCTAGCACACTTAATTGCCATCTTCTGTGGATCCCACAGAGATGTGAGCAGTTGATTTTCTTTTTACCAAAGGGGAAGCGTGATTTCTTCCCTACTGTATTGGCAAAATGTGAAATTGAATTTACTCAAGAGTCTGGTGACTGACCATCTGTACCAGCGCCGGGGAAGATTGAGCCAACTTTGCTGAAGGTTTCAAAGCAGTTGATAACTTGATTAGAGATGGGAGGAGCCCAGCTAGATTGATTTTCATCCTAGATCTTAACTTCATTTGCATATGTGTGCTACCATGCTTATTATTCTATTGGAGAGGATCTTATTCAGAAAGTTTGGTATCATAGGTTGCACAAATTAAAGGGGAACATTTCCTAGTTAAAGAAGATTATATAAAGAATTCCACATGGTATTAATGGACAACTCTAGGACCTTCTTAACATTAATATGGAAACACAAGTGCAATGGTATTTTTTAACACGAATGTGGATGGTGCTGAATGCAACCATAAATTGTTAGCATTTAATGTGTATTAAAACCAAATGATGAAAAGAACATTGAAACTTGTATGATATGTACACAAGTACATTTTCTTTTTTTAAATTAAAACTGGAAAAGCATTCAGATTGGAAAGTTGCAGTTTGTTGCATTTGTATGACTTCAACATCTGCTCCTGAGCAGACTTTTTGTCGGCTTAAGTGGTCAAGAAGGAATCACTTTAGTGCTTGTCATACAAACAATCGTCAAGGGCTGCTTCTTCTACTCAGCCTAAGCAATACTTTGACTCTGGTCAATGGAATCTTCGTCTTTTCACCTTGGCACTGTTTCCATGACGACCATCAGTTCCCGAGGGATGCCATTTGGAGAACAGCGTGTGAGTTGAGACTTTGTGGCTTGTGTTTTGCCGAGAACTGGCTTTGTTGAATTGAGACGTGCTGCGGTGACAGAATTGAAAGGAAGTCAAAAAACAAAATGTTAAGGTCAGTCTGTGTTCAGTGCGAAATACTGCATTGTTTGCAGGCATGCTTGAAAAGAACCCACCATACTGAAATTGAAAAATAATAAACTTTAATTCAAATTATTCAATACAAGGCATCAAAGGGTTTGAATGGGGCAGGGGAAGAAAACTCTGGTCTCTTCGCAAAGGAATTTGAATACTGAAGAATCCATTGTAATGCATCTGAAGAAGGCATTTTCCAACCAAAAATACAAGGTGAATTATCAAACTACTTCATACCAAGGCCCGCGAATTCTTTTAGCAAGGCCTATCCCGTTACACGGAGGTTCTTGACTCTGTGTAGTTTATTTCTGTGCTTCTCCCTCGTGTCCGGCTGAGTGGTTAGTTTGGTAAAAAAACCTTTGAAAAACAAGAATCAAATTGTTGACATGCATGTGGAGTGTGGACATTATATCCCAAGGGGTGAGAGCACTCTGAATCCCTTTCCTTACGGTCACAGCCATTGGTGAATTTAAAGAAAACATGACAGGTCTTTCTTACTGTTAGGGCCTAATTCTTAAAAAAAAATCTTTTAAAAATGAGCATACGTTTTGATTGAGTCATGCAGCATAATTTTTACTCAAAATTGAAACATTTGAACTTTTGCACAATACTTTTATGCATAAATGCCGGAAATCATGTAAATGTACATAAATTCTTTCAGTAGATCTCCACCTTGTCAGGGAGTGTTTGCTGTAGTAATTTGCTGTAGTTTTTTTTTGTAAGGACTCTGATGTCATGGTTTTTTTTCAGTGCCAGTGAGGTGGATGATCTCATTTCGTTCATTAAGCTCGTTTAAAGAATAAAACCTCCTACATGTGGCGGTTTGTGTACTAGCATTGCATTGCCGACAATGGTCTGCACCATTCCGCACTCAACAAATACTGCTTTAATTGTATTAGAAGATGCACTTAGCACAGTTTACAAATATATGGGCTTCTTAGCAAAAGAGTGAAAAAAAAAAATTTAGGAAAATGTTTCCATGGAGCCTTGAGTGCTTTTCCAGTGCTTGATTTATACTGACTGGTTTTTTTTTTCCCAGGCTGCAACCAGTCAATAATTTCATGTCAAATCATGATGTATGATTGTATGAAAGTGCGGGGAAGTGGACTCACTTCGTGAAAGACTCTCTCTTCCCATTATGTCTGTCCATTAGCGTTGTGGGAGCAAGGTTACAACATATTTTGAAACCGAAAAAAAAATGGTGGGTTTTTTTGGGCCGGGAGCATGGCTACCAGTATGATTATAGGTAATTCCTAATAGACATCCTGTCGGTTTAGAGTTTCGTTCAGCGAGTGTAAGAGGTCCTGATGTGCCTCAGTTGTCTTGAAAAAAAGTGTTCAAGCTTTTTTTCTGAACTCGGGGGCAGAATTTAGCATTGGAGGTTTAGATATTCAGGACTGCATTTCTTTTAAAGCCCCTACAGGCTACACAACATTGGTAAGATCGAAAAACATAAATGTTCACAGATTTACATGAAACTTATATAGTTTGAAGATGGTTATAGTAGAAACCTTGCACTGAAATATTTCTGCCTAAAATGCTGTAAAAGAGTAAAAGAAATCGTTTTCGTCTCACCCCTAGATCTAAACTATTTTTCGGAACAATACATTAAATGCTGCATTTTCGCAGAACAAATGAAGCGGATTTTACCATTTTCTTGAGACTCGGTTGGCAGATTGAGCTGAAATGTTCATAGGTGTGATATTTTATGCATACATGTATGTTGGATCAGACAACGTATGGATGCTATTCTTTGACCTCAACCAATGTTGTGTTATCCCTTTAAAGATTGGGATTTCCCTTGTACAGCCAACATCATCTAGTTACGGGTTAACAAAATTGCTATTTCTGTAATATCACAAAGAGCAGATTCAGTAGCTTTTGGTGGGCTGCAAATGGAGGCTAAGGAAGCCTATGTTTTAGCTGACTTATAGTAACGTCTGTTCTGACCAGCCAGTCACTTGGCCATCTGTCATCCGCATAAAATTTTAAACTAAGTAATTTTCCACATGGCTGTTTACACTTCCATTGACACATATGATGAACAATCTTGTTTAATTTCTTGTGTGACATGTATCTATTAGTATCAGGTAACCTGGACAGTGATGTTTTGGGTATTATTTGCATTGAAAGTGCTTTTGGTTTTCGTGCTGTTAGGAATACGGTATTTGTACGCAATACTCAGTCATAATATAGCTGAGTTGAGTTTCCTTCATAGATGATGTTGTTTAAATGGTTTCATGTTTAATTTAATGAGGCTGCAGTAAGCCATGACAGCATAGCTGTTCTAGTTCTCAAACATTATGCTGGTGAAAGAGTGGAAGATACATGCACATTTTTTTGTGGTGATTAGAATAATAGATAATGTTATTTTCGGGTATTTTTTTTTCATTCTCAAAATAGAAAAGAATGGTCTATTTTCTGAGTTTGTGTTTTGAAATGAAAATTAAAAAGCCGACAATCCTTGAAATCATCTGTCCAGCATGGTTTTCTGTTGTTTGGATTTGAGATGAGTGTAACCCCCGCGCCCCAGAAATATCCTTTGCTAATGCAATTTTTCCATCAAGGTTGTACTGCCATCGCAGTACGTGCATTTGAAGTGCCTTCCACGGTACAATTGGGTCCAACCAATTTGGCTTCTAGGGAAGGACAATTAAAAAGGCATTTTCTTCTCTGCCTCTGGACTGCTCCCAATAGCTTCAAGATCTGATTTCATGTCCAAATCTCATTAAGTTCAAGTTCGTATTTTCTAAATGAAATCAGCTGCTGACCAGAATTGTAAAACTGCAACACAGATTTATTTTTGAGTTGGTACATATAAGGTAAGCCATCGTATTAAATTTTGTTTGTATTTTACTACAGTGACATGCAAAGCTATATGATTCAAACACTTTACTATAGGTATCATTTGTCATTGTGTTATTATGTGGTGAACTATCCTTTCCTCTTTTTTCCCTGTTAAATGAGCCTTGTAGTTTTCATGATTGCGACTTTAAAGAACTGAGTTCGTGGGAAAACAATTTTGCCTGTCTTGCCCAATGTGCTCATCTGATTCATAGCAGCGGGCACACAGTTTATACAACGTATAAATTGCAGTATGTATCATCTCCAAGAGGTGGAGTTTTGTGACTGAGACCGTGAATAATGCATCATGATGAGGAAAGAGTAACGCAGCCCGACTGTCTGAGATATGGGTCAGCTCCTTGCGCTGTCCCAGCTATACGTGTACCTCCCCCTCCTCGTCCCATGGGTTTTGAGGTTGCCACCAGGCAAGAGAGTTAAATTCAAACCTCCCGGCCATTACTCATCCCACTTCAATGTTACAATTGTTATTTCTTCAGTCTTGACCCAGATATGTCCGTAAATATAGATGGAATGAATTTGCCAATACCGCGCCCAGTCTCTCTCTCTCTTTTTCTCTCTGGTGAAGAAATTGTTTGGAATACCGCAGCTGAGTGCTGGAAGGAAAGTGCCGATTCACTTTGCTGCATACGTATACGTCTGTCCGTCCGTCGTGGGGAAACGGTTAATTTTATTTGCCGTGCATGAAGGACAGTTGGCCTCCGATAACAGCTGGACTCAAATTGAGTGAGTTTAATGAAGGGAAAACTTGAAATGTTGTCAAATTTCCGCAAGTTGGCACGGTCAATTGGGTGGAGCGCTTTCATGCAAGATTGCAGTGGACATGCCTGCCTGGTAGCATCCTTACCAGAGCCATCCTTTTGCTCGCATTTCTTTTTCAGAAAGGTCCTGCTTGGATAAAAACATCAGGACCTCTTTAAAAAAAAACTTTTACAATCTTTTAGAGAATGAGGTCATAGAAAATGTTGCAAGCTAACTTTAATAAATGACGAGAAGGCAGAAGGCTCGAAATGTTGGCTCCTGTGAAATTGTTGAGATTTGTATGAAATGTTGAAAATATCATAAGCTGTTGTTTATCATTATGTCCTAATATCAGTGAAATATGAGAGTATAATTTTACACTTAAATCTCCCTTGATTGATTTATGCTCTTCATTAAATACAGACTCAGCTGCAGTTACTTATCTTCCCAGTGTGTCTAGATCTTCCTTTTGCAAATTGGAAATGTACCTCACTGATGAGATATTTCCCATTAGCCGATGTCCGGCGGTAAATTAAATCAAACTTTCGGCTCCCCTTTTAAGGGAAATTCGCAGCACATGGAGTTTATTAATTATTATTCCCAGCACAAAATGCCATCGATATGGAGTGGACTCACAGAGTGTTGTGACTGTAACAGGATCCCCTTTTAAAGTTGGGGAGAGAGGTTGTTGGGGCTTAGTGCGGGAGCATGACTTTATTTGCGTCCGCGAGTGCTGTGGTCTGATAGATTGGTTGCGGTTCGTGCTCTCATCTTTAATGCCATCATTTTGGACAAAATGCAGTACAAGTCCATCCTAAATGTAATTATGTCATTGTATCTGCATGTATATTGTTTTGGTTTTTTTTTATTCTGAGATTGATCGAAGGGTGATTGCATGTTATATGATACCCCAAAATGCTTGTAATTTTGTATTCTATTGGGATTTGAATCGCTTGAGAAGGAAAACTAGTCATCTTTGGCTTTCACGCTGAGGCTGATGACAGGATGTCCCTTGTGCTTTTTTATTAGGTTTGAGATACTCAAGTTGTGTAATGATATCCAATTTTATTCCCAAGGTTCTGATCTAGCAAGCGGGCCTTAAGGAAAAGGATTTCGTGTGGAAGTCTTTACATGAAAAGCGTAGTGTCATGGCAGTTTTCAAATTAAAGTTTTCCAAAATAAGTATAGAATTTCAGATAATATTTCTCAGAATATGAAAGTTAATCTTAAAGATTTTAGAGGGCTTGATGTTTCGATCCAAGTAGGACCTTTCTCAAAGGCAGAAGGAATTACTACCTCTGGAAGGGTCCTGTTAGGATTAAAATGTCAATCCCTCTCAAATGTTAAGAAGATGTCTGTAAGCAGTTAACACCAATTTTGTGTATGTCTAGTAGTAAGTACCCGGTACTTACATTTAACATGTAGTCCTATAGTATAGGGGTAGATTAAAATTAAGTAATTAATTTTGTGTATGTTAATATTCCATCTCTGGATGGTATATAATGTATATTTATAAAATTATCATAAGTCGTGTGATAAGTTGGTTGTCGCTGCAAAAGCTTATGCATTATTTTCAAGTGGTTAGTCTTTCAGTGCTGTCAGTATGTTGTTCGAAGGTGTGTTCCCACAAGGAAAATTATCTAAACGTGGATCACAGTTGAAAAACCAATTTAAAAAAAGCAAACATTGTGCGCATGCCTGAAATGTGACCAAATCAAACTACACATGCCTTGAATGTGACCCAGCCAGAGGCACTTTGTGGACTGCACATGCTTGGTTTGCACTCTGCACGTACAATGTACTGTTCGCGCACAGCCATGTGGAGATAAACAGCTGGTTGCGGTGATGCTGGATGTTTATCTGCACGCACTGAATTGTGGGATGTAACTTTGAATTGTCTCATTTTGATCGTGTTCACACACAGCGCCTGGCAAATACTGGCGATGTTTCTGAAAAATTGCAAGAAGAACTGCAGTTCGGATTGCGATTCAATTTGTGAGTTTTGGTGAGATTTTAGTGCTCACACACAAATAAACAGTTTTTTGATTGCGATTCAAAAATCGAAAACCGAATTGCGCTGTTTTGTGCTTTGGGAATGCACCTATTGTTCTTCAGTTAGACTGACACGTCTGTCTTGACAAACCATCACCTTTTCAAATCTAGAAAAAAAATCAGGGCTTCACATTTCTCAAAGGCAAAAAAAGTACCAGTACTTTGGGATCAAAACGGGGCCCTCTAAATCAATGAGATTTCCATTTGGGTAATGTTAGTCTCTAGGAAGTTTTTATTCAACATTTTTTTTTACTATTTTTCAGATTAATAAATCTCTAATTCCATTAATTTTGGGGTTAGTTTTGCCTTCTGCTGAGATGGAAAAAACAGGCCCTCAATATTTGTTTAGATTTGCATTCGGGGTTGTTGATGTCAGGATTGAAGCTGTTTGCAGCATCTTTGTATTATTTGTATTATTTCATTCCCTTAAGGTGGACTAAGAACCACACAGCCATGCGTATACCCTCTCTCCATTCTTGTTATCACTCATGCAGGATAATCTCACTCTCAGCCTCTAATCTCTCTCTAGGAACCAGCAGATCACATGTTATCTTCCGTCCTGTTTTTGGCAGGTGTTTTCTTAGTCAAAATTACGGTAAGTCGATTGGGGGGGGGGTTATATTTGGAGATGTTTAGAGAGGGATAGACATTACTTTGGCAAATGGTTGTTGGGAACCTTGATGGACCATTTTACGTAAGTAAAGCATAATTTTCTTGCAGACTTGGCTGTGAGTATGTACTGTCATGATCGTGATGGGAATGTTTTGGTCTTTGAACTTGAAGGATTTTTGAGGGGCAGTTGTTCTTTCCAGAGGAATTTCAATAAGTTATGGACAGAAATACAAATTCTATAGGTGCTTTCAGTGACAGAGATGAAGTAAGCCTGCTCGAAGAGATGTTGGGCTTTAGGTTGGAACATAACATCCATTTTTTTCATAGGGTGACTTTTTTGTCGGTTGTGATTTGTAACTGGTAAAAAGTCTTTGAGTACCTCTGTGATTCCCCGCAGATGCCCATCCAGTCTTTTTTCCTTCTGTTTGAAGAGATGAAAGCTTTTAAAATCCATTCCGATTGCTGTGACATTGCAGTACATAATTATAGATTGAACACAGACTGATGAGCAGTTCTCTTTTATACTCATGCATGATAATACAGTGCGTCAAACTCTTTTCTTTTTCTTTCTTTTTTACTTCCAAGAGGCAGATGGATGCAGACTAGGATACATACATGTAAAGATGTAGAGAGAGACAGATACAATGGGAGACAGATAGCAAGAGACAGAAACGCAGACAGACAGACCGCCGGACAAAAAGAGATAGAGAGACAGACAGACAGAGGTTGACAGATATACAATGTATAGAAACAGATAGATAGATGGAGACAGACAGAAAAGGTGAAAGTCAGAGAGAGAGATATAGACGTACATAGACAGAGAAATGCTGGTGGGCAGAGACTGAAAGAAATAGATAGACATAGGGAGACAGATGGAAAGACAGAGACAGAAAGACTGGACGGGGGATAGATATGTATAGAGAGAGACAGTGAGAGATAAAGAGCCAGAGAGAACATGAAATAAGCACAGCTTGATATGCCGCACGATTCGTCATGCCCATTCAATAGCATCTCTCCTTCCACCCTCCGGTCCTCCTTCAACAAAAATAACTTGTATGGAGTCCCATAGGAACTCTGATTGTGCTTTTATTAGAAGTGATTATATCCACATAAACGCGTGTACAGCAGCGGGCCCCTCCTCTCTGTCGAGAGACAAGATCGTGTGAGGTATCGTAGCCCGGAGATGGTTTCCCCGCCTCTCCCAGGAGACGTGATTGCCATTTGCTACTGCCCAATTTCAATTTCATTTGCTTTGCTCGGAAGCGTGACCGAATGAATGGCCGTTGTGACAGATTCGCAAGAAGTGTCCGAACGATTTTTGTGTGATCACTGGACATGTTTGTTTGAGTAGCTGTCTGGAAGAAATTCTCACATTTGAATATGTGTCAACTTTGCTGCTTCAGTGCTGTTGGCAATTTCATGGGGTTTTTGAATGTCAGAGAGGCATCATGTTTGACAATATTGGAATTTGTTGTTTTTTCACTTGTACAATGGGAACAGTTTGCGCTGCTTTGATCAGGCCTCTTTGAGTGATATACGCTGTAGACGCATAAAATGTTTGATCGTTTTGTAAATTTTGGTATATTCTTTTCTGGCTCTTTTCAGAGACTACACTCGATCTCAAAAAGAGATGAATTACATGGTGTCACCGCAATCTTTCCACTTCCACCATGCTAAGGCTGTTGTTGACATGGGTTATGTCGACACTAATGTCGACATACATGTAGAAATATCCCGACAGGTCGATAAGATTTTTCAGTTGTCGACACAGACAATAAAATACATTAGCCTGTCTGATCATGGCCGTATCGCTGAAAGAATCAGGGAAAACCTCATCTTTGTATATCTTATTCCTGTTCCGGTTAACCATTCGATCAAAATGCTATCGATGAGTATCCCGTGGGGCATTTCAGAACTGTTGTTAAGTATTTCTATTTTCACATTTAGACAGGAGCATTTTAAACGTTGAGTTAATTTGCTTTCATAGAGAAACAGCTCATGCCTTTTTGTAAATTTTTTGAAAATTTAGGGCCAATGTTTTCATCCTACCAAAATAAAAAGGTTCCTGCAAAAAAATGAAACATCATGACCTCAAATTGTCTACGATTTTTATACTTCAAGTATGCTTCTTATCAGTAATAAGTTTACAGAATTTTTGTACTTCTGTATTTTATAGAGCTGATCAGCGGAATGATTGATCTTAAATCAATTTTATTTCAAATCTGAATACTGTAGCTGCCTTGTTCCTACCATAATGAAAGGAACTCTCTAATGAAAACCCTGCATTTGAAATACTCTCATATTTGAAAATATTTAATGTATACAGATGTGAAGACCTTTAAGATTGCAGTGACTTATATTAATTGGCTAATTGGAAACAAAAGGGTTAAAGTTCCCAGTCAGTTTTTCCTTTATTTGTTTGACTTAACTTGAAAAAAAGCTGCATCCACTTTCAATCGTGTGTTCCCTGAGCTGCTGTGGCCAGGTTTACAACAATTGGATGTTTGCATCTCAATGAAAAAGGGGTCATGATCCCTTGAGATGTAGGGCAGTTAATGGTAAAATGCTTCTCACAGATACCCCGCCCTCGCAAAGACTAGTTGACTATTTGGGAAGGCCTCCATCTTAGGGCTGGATAACTCAGATGGTAAGAACTAGTAAGAACACTGGTATGCACAAGCAGAGGCCTTGGGTTTGAGGTCTTAGGTTCAAGTCAAGGCCAGTCAACATTTTCCAGTCAACTTGTCCAGTCAACTTGGTTTGATGGATTGTGTTGCCATGATCTTGTCTGTTAATTCATGTTTATTTTGACACACCCTGAATAAGACCCTAGCCCATGTATGTGCTGATATGTGTAGCTGTCTTCCTCCTGCCTTCAGTACAGTAAATTAAAGCCTTGATGTACACCAGTGCAAAGTTTGTATTTTTCAGGTTTGAATGAGCTGCACCACTCAAGCAAATTAGAAATGCAATCTGAGACCTACATGTACTGTTATAATGTGTCAACTTTTCCATGTGTAGGCCTATATATAATTATCTATATAGGGCCTACATTTTTGGAAAATGTACTACAATGTGTAGCATGTTTCCATTGTTTGTAAAAATCACTAACAGTAGGTTTTTTTGTATATGGGTGCAATTTGCACTGCAAAGGCTAATTGAGTTTCAGTGCTGTGTACATTTTGTTTGAATCATCAGAGTTTTAGGCCGACACCATGTTTGTCTTGTACATGTACTTGAGTACCACTGTGTAGTGCTAAGATTGAGGCGCTTAGGATGGTTAGTAAGTGATTACTTTCCTCTTCTGGAGACACCCCCCCCCCCCAAAGTGAACAAGTAAGCAGTTGAATAATTCTGCGGCATAATGAGATGTGGTGACGTCAGATTTGCTGCATGGAAATTGGCATGGCAACACAACACAGGAGAATAGTGAATTTGAGCATTGCCATCTGGAATTCGGAGATGCATGTCTTGGTTTGTTGCGGCAGTGGCCTTGTCAGGGTTTTTTATATGCGGAACCTGGTTTTGTATTTATATTATTTATCTGTGGGGAAATGGTCGAAGGGAGATGTCATTTTCTTTATGGCGGCTGCTTTGGGATTCACATCGTGCCAGCCATCTGCCATTGTCGGTTCTTATCAGCTTTGACAGATCCCCTTATTGCCCAGTTTTACAGTGCACCTTGTTCAAACTGCGTGGCTTTTTTTTTAGGGGAGGTGGGAGGAGCTATAAAAAGGCCGTGGTCTGTGGTTGGAGCATTCACAACTGATGTCTCGCTGGTAGTGCCAGGATCCATACTGATTGGATGGTAATACGATACCCCCACTTGTCAGGCAGTTCCTCCTCCATATGCGCTCCTATATGAAATGCATGCATCTCAGAAGGAGGAGGAGGAGGGGGAGTTCGGCTGACCACCTCAGGGTAGCATCTAATGCAGTCATCAGTTTCAAGTTTGTTAAACTTGAGCCTCATCTGATTGTTAGCCGTGAAGTGATCACTGATGGAAAGACTATAACTGTCACCTACAATCTCATTGTAAGTTATCCTTTGTAATCATTGTCAAGTGTGGAAATTATCAACTGCATTGGCATCTATTTGCTGTGTTATTATTGGAGAGGTGGGAATATCCAAAGGCTTCCGCTGATGTATTTATCTAAAGATCTATTCTATATTTGTGATTGGGCTACCAAAGTATCACATTACTGAGGCAGGGGTGGATTCAAAATCTTGCCTTTTGACAGTCATATCCAACTGCCAAAGTCATTGGGTTCTGCATTGTCATTCATCGTTTTATGACGTTTTGATTGCGAGCAAACTGAGCACAGCCGTCAAATCACGCATCATCATAATTCATAAAGAGTAGGCCCTAATGAGATGGAGAATGCAGCCTTTGTGTGTTCAGGGATCCTTCCCGAAAATCAACCAAACATGTTTCCTTTGACCAACATCAGAATCCCCATGCGGTTGCTTGATTCTTTGCCGCCAATTTCAAAAGCTTGTTTGCCAGTGCTAAACTTCATTTCTCAAATCTGTCCATCTCGGAAAGATTGCTTTTTTGCACATTGCCTTTTCATCAATGTCTTTCGGTTTGCCATCATCTAATTTTTTTTTTGGGGGGGGGGCCTGGAAAAAACTGGACATCAGATGTAATTTTTGTCATCATAATGCCAGTGACAATAGGCAAAGGAAGGTTGTGTGGGAGCTTTAATTGAATATTGGTCTTTGACAAACCAACGATGGAGGCACGTACCGTTTGCCAGAAGATTCCGCTGCCATGGAAATATGGGAAGTGTACATGTATATTTTGTACGGGTGTGCAAATATGACGTAAGTTGACTTTGCTTTCTCAGCGCGGTAGATGTGTGAGGCCTGGAGACACGCCTTCACTAATTGGATGCAGAAGGCCATTCTGATGATGACCAGAAAAAATGTAGCGTGTATTCTGTCACTCCATCTTGCAAAGCTGATTGTGTCATGTGTTGATTTCACCATTGTTGGAGGCTAAAAGTGTATTCGATTTTATGTAGATTTGTTGGAGGTATTCCTGTGTGATACACTCCATGATTGGTTTAAAAAGATCCAAGCACCGTTGACTCCTAACATTAATTATTATTTGAGTTTGGACAGATCAGATATTAAGAAGGTCTTACTTATTTTTTATCCTTGTGTGACTTTTCCCAAAGCAAACTGTATCATTTTTTCCATCACTTAGATTTTCATTTTTCCAGTAAAGTAGGTTTAAGTTTCAGCAGCTGCAGAAAGTGGCACAGCCAGAAATTCCCTGTGTAGGGAGTTGGGGGCATGACCTTTTACAGGTCCGTTCCCTGTTCTATTAAATAATGCCTTTGAATTTGGCTGGAAAATGGTTTATAAATGTACAATTGATTGTATAGGAGTGGTTGCGGTGACACCACATGTAAGGTCTCTTTGGGAAGAGGTATGGTTCTGAAAAGAAGAGACCTTACACATACAGTACATGGTGTCACAGCAAACCCTCCTATATTGTTTCACCCACCATGCAAAGCCTTAAAGCCCCTACCCAACATTGGTAAGATTTCGAAAAACAGAAATGTTCACAGATTTACATGAAACTTATACAGTTTGAAGATGGTTATAGGAGAAACCTCGCACTGAAATATTTCTGCCTAAAATATTGTATTTTGGGAGAAAAGAGTAAAAGAAATCGTTTAAGTCTCACTGTGATCTGAACTATTTTTCAGAACAGTACGGCGTTGAATGCTGCATTTTCTCGAAACAAATGAAGCAGTTTTCATGCATTATGTTGGATCAGACAACGTATGGATGCTATTCTTTGACCTCGACCAATGTTGTGCAGGGGCTTTAATTTTTTTTTTGCGATTGATTGAGAAATTGACCTATCCTGGCATTTCCTGAGCAGAGTTTTCGAGCAAAATTAACTCTGGAAGCCAGGAGCCAAATGCTGTCATTCATGACTGAACCTTGGATTGTTCATTACATTGATGATGGGAGAAGATGTTTCACGCACAGCTGATTTTATCATCCAAGTAAAGTACTCACTCGATGCATGCTTCAGCCTATACGTTCGGTGTTGCAATACAGTTGTATACATGCAGGAACCAAACCAGTGATGCTACATGTACGGTACATGTATTTATGAGTGCATGTACTGAGCATAGCTGATTTGAAGAAGGACTGCAGAAGAATTTGTAATTGACTTCAGTACACATGCACTCGTACAGTTCAGATCATTAAAATGTTTACATCAATGCTTAGACAAAATCTCAAAAATGTTGAAGGGCTGACGTTTCGATCCTAGCAGGACCTTTCTCAAAGGCAAGGTGACTTTGAGAAAGGTCCTGCTAGGATCAAAATGTCAGACCCTCTAACTTTTGAAGAAAAAAATGTACCGTATGTGTGATGTACATGTAATAGAGCTCTGCACAATATCACCAAGTAGTCATTCGTACTTGATCTGTCTATTTGTCTGTTTCTCATATCTGTTTCAGACAGTCTTTCTGTTATCATCCCTGTTGTGAATACTTCACATTTATTTCTACATTGTAGGTTATGGTAGTTTTCCCACATTCGGCATATTGTCACATTGGACTATTATATAAATCATATCAACAGACAGCGCATCATAATTTTTATACCAAAGGTTTTTTAAAATTAAAATGCACTTCTACTGCTTTGTGTTTTCACTTTATTGAGAGTTATGGTTTTGCAAATTGCTTTCGGCAAAATTGTGACATATGGCAACTGCTCTGTCTATTCAGTCTTTGGAAATGGGACTTTACTTGTTTGCAAGCAGACAAGGGGCTTTTTCTAAATTTAGTCACAATAAATGAGCTGCGCAGTAGATCAAAAAGAGTGCTGCTCTTTGTGGAGGATAATTAAAGTGCATGCACACACAATGTGCACTTTACCATGCTGGTCAAAGCTTGCTCATTTGTTCAGCCATTTGCCTGAAATTTGATAAATGGGAATTAAGTCCATGGTGACGTTCAGAGTGGTATTAATACTACTCTTTCAAACTGTATTTGCACAGCAAATTCCAAGCAGTTATGTAAATTGCAGTCTTGCCATTTTTGAGAGAGATTATTTGTGGAAGGAAAATGGTGTTGAGGTTTCTTGCAGACTGTGGTGACTAGGCAATGCCAGTGTTTCTTAATGTGCATGTGTAGGCTGAGTAAGTTGGCACGTTGAAGTCATGCCGTTCACACAGTTACAATCTACCTGCCCGTCAATTACAATGTGCACACAGCAACCCCAAAATGCCCCTGCTAATTAATACTGTATTCTGCCAACACTACTGTCAACATCACTTCAGTAAGCATGAGCTGTTTCCATACTCATGTGTGGTTGACACTATTACTGCTCCCGCTGCTATTACACTGGAAACAGAGTGCCATATTCCTTACACACTCCAGCCTGGCACGTGGACTGCATTTTGAATAGCCCCAGCCGGTTCATGTATTCTCTCTCATTCTCCCATACCATCGCCATATTCTGCAGCTTGACCAAATCTGACACTCCAGTCTCAACAAGCCTGCAATCAGCTCTACGGAGCGGTGTGTACTCTCGCCATTCACCCTGCCGACGAGGCACCCGCATCGTCGTGGACAACGCCACTGATGCTTGGCATCGCCGGAGCCCGTTCGACAGATCGTCATCCGTATCCATGACAACTGGCCAAGAGGGTCCGAGACGCAGCTCCGCATAATTTCAACCGCATCTTGTTATGATGATGGAAACAAAGGATAACACCACAACAGTCCTCCCACCTCCTGCCAATGGTAATTGCCTCCCCCCACTCCCCATGCAGTGCCTCATAATTTCCCGTCCTCTCAAATGTCAAAAAGTGCCTTCACTGTGAGAACTGGCCATCAAAATAAGTACAGTGCAAGGTGCATAGTTATGTTTTGCACTGAAAAGGCACAAAATGACAATAGAACACAAGAACGATGTTGGATAGAATCTTATTTCCTCTTATACAAAGTTTGCAGAGGAACTAATGCATAGGACAGACGAGACATAGCACATTTTGTAAATAAATTTCTCAATAGAACAAAAGGGCGATGTTTAACATGAATAGAATCTTATTTCCTCTTCCACAAATTTGCTGAGGAATCGATGCATAGGACAGATGAGACATACCACCCTTTGTAAATAATGTAACCAGGCCTTAGGCAGTATCTCCCTGCCCAGGTGTGACATGCAATATTTGTTGGCAAATTTGCACATCACACAGTGAATGCAAATACGTGTATGCACAGGGTTTACACAAGAAGAATTTCCAAAGAAATTCAATTGTGGCAAACCTGAACCAGCAGACACACCATGGTGTAATACAGTCTGTAGTATCAACTGTAAAGGTTAAAAGAACTCAGAAACAATAGCCTGTTGTTTCTTGTTTAAACTATAATTGAAGGTAAATTTCAATCAGTCCTAACATTCATTAGAAACAGTCTTTCCTGCATGGAATCAGTTTCTTTTGTGATTTCAGGGTATATTTAATCAAGTGTAGTCCTAAGAAAAACAAACAACTGACTCTTTGATTTAATTAAAAGCATTATTGTGTGCATCGATACTTCACCAAAATTTGATTCAATAAGATTGTGTTTCTCCCTCATATCTAAGTTTGAAGAGGAAAGCTATAATGGTGTGAACAAAAAGGGAAATAAAAAAAAAAACACTGTGAACAAATTTTAACTGACACAAAATCATCGCAGGTTCTTACAGATGAGAATAACCTGGAATACAAACATCTTAAAAATATTAGGGCTTGACATTTCAGTCCTGGCAGGACTATGCCTAGTGTTAAAAAAAGGCCCTCTACCATTTTGTGCTCAAAGCATATTGAGTATTTGAGCTGTATTTTTTTGAGATTTCATTTTTTTGTTTCTTTTGTTGGTGTGAAGCCTCATTTTTCTCACTTTGCCTTTGAGAAAGGTACTGCTAGGATCGAAACATCAGGCCCTCTAACTTTTGAGATTTATTTTTCAGGTGTCATGCAATCCCAATACTAACTTAAAAACGTCTCTCACTTGTTTTTCATAGGCAAAGGAGCAACTGGTCAGCCGGCTTCACCTGACCAAGCTACGATTCCCGTGGCAGCCTCAGCAGGGAGTCTTATTCTTGTTCTACTGGCACTAGTCCTCTGGTATTTCTTAGTGCGGGGACAGTAAGTGCTGCCACAGAGCTAGCATTGTGGACTTTGTGACTAGTCAAGAATCATTTGTAGTGCCTCCATGTACACATTTCTTCACTTAGTAGTGCCACAACAACGTATTCTAGATTTCCCATCTGACTCAATGATTACTCATGCACATGTGTGATAATACATGTTTATTTGAACTAAGGTCATTTTTTCACCAATCACCACGCAACTTCTGATCAATTGTAGATTGATGGGCAATGCACGGTTGTGCTGTATGCCTGATTGCGACTGCAATGGGCAATCCATCGTGAGTTGAGCCACTGTATTAAAGGCTTTGTGCAGCCAGCCCTGGGGGCAATTTCATCACCCTTCTCCTTGAGTGGTGGATGAGATTGTAGACAAGACCAGTATGTGTTTGGAGTGGACCCCTGGTTGCCTAGTAACAGCCAGCTCATCTGACCTACAATGCGGTCAGACTGGATTACTGGCACTTTCCTCACTGATCCATTGACCTGTGAGTTCACTATCAAAAAACGCCCGAGCAACAATTTTTCCTTTCCTTTCGTATAAAAACTTGTATACAACCTGGGGTGGGGGGCTATATTCAGGGCATAGGCAATATGCAACAGTACTGTACGTAGTACTCGTACTCACACGTTCTTTCATACTCAAGTGCATGTCAATTGTACTTGTACACATTTAACTGGTACAAAATGTACCGTAATTGTTCTTGCAAGAAAAAAAATGCCCACTCGCTCTATTTACTGTGCTTGTATGTGCACATTACACAAGTCTCAAGTATACTTGTACTCATGGCTAGTACTCATACTTGGACTGATGGCCAAGTGCTTGTACACAGCATGGCATGAACACTGGTTTGTTATAGGTTTCAAAAAATCTCCAAAAGGCCATACACATGTAGCAAGAACACATTTATCCCATACGTGATGTGTGCATTTGCTTGTGGTCACTTTTGTGAACTGCATGAATTGATGTTACTGATACATAGGCAGTTTTCGAAATGAAGGCTTAGGCTCGGGCTTCGGCCATATTTATCTTACTCGTTATGATATCACAGGCATCTAAAAACAAGCGTTTGGCCCCAATTTCTTGGAGAATACGTACCTATCAAGCCAACAAAGCTTCAAATTCGGAAACAAACCACAGCCTGGATTTTCAGGTTTTGTCAGACAGAGACGAAGCCTGCCTTCATTTCGAAAACGGCCATAGTGTTCCTATAGGTTGTCTTGATTCTTGGTATGTAAGTAATGTTCGCCTACTCTGGATACCAACATTATCCTGCTCTCAGTTTTGGAGTTTTGGATATTTCTACAAAATAGAAAACAAAGAAATAGGCTTAAAGAAAACAAACTGAGTAGGAACTTTTGAAAAATGCACAAAGAAACCTTTGATAAGACCAGGACTTGAACCAAAGACCTCTGGTTTTGTGTACCAGCGCTCTTACCTTCTGAGCTCAGATGGTAAGAATTAACAGCTGAGAAATACCTTATGTGCCTGGTCTTCCCGGCGATTTATACTTATCAGGCTGTTTTTGATCATATCTCTGGAGCATATTTTAATGATTTATCTTTTTGTTTTCTCTGCAGACTCCGTAAGAAGCGCTTTGATCACCACAGGAGCAGCAGTCACCACAGTCACCGGGGCAGTTTGCAGGAGTCAAACAGTCGACACGGCAGCCTAGCCTCGTCGGCGCACAGCCCACGCAACCACAACACCCCCCGCACCTCCCCGCGCAACCACCGCAGGTCCACCAACAGCTCGCCCCGCTCCAAGCGGAACTCGCGGTGCATGTGCCAGGTTGAGGCCTGCACCTGCCCCGCAGACTCCCCCCTCCTAAAGCACTCCCCAAATGCCAGTCAGAAGGCGGTGACCGAGTGCACCGGGATGTCGCCGTTCTGCCCCCATTCGGCCAAGTTCAGGCTGAACAAGCTGGACATCCACCTGAGAGATTCCATGGACTCCGACTTCCACCCCGACGACGAGAACACCCCGGGTCCATCCAAGCTGTACCAGAACAGCAAGGCGTGCACCTGCAACTCAGACGCTGTGGTCCTCAGCATGGACGGGATGGTCAGCTCAGAGGGATCATTGACCAACGGCGAATCGACCAGAAACTGCCCCCGTGCGGGGAGTTGCGACGTGGCCACGGTGTGCTACTGTGCACCGGTCAGCGAGACGCAAATGGCCAAGCACTGCACCTGTCGGGTGATTCACAACCCCCTGGACAGTAAAGGTCACAAAGCCAAACATAACGTTCTGAACCAAAGTGCTCCGGCTTTCTTGGCCAGCAGCAGTGACAGTGATTTCCCCCCTGCCGAAGCCCTGTGATCTTTCCACGACCTCAAAGAGCCATTCCCTCAGGAAAACAACGATAGGAGTCAGAGGAGGAGGAGGGGTAGGAGGGGTAGGAAGGGGAGGCAGGGGACAAAGGGGGGGGGGAGTAGGAAGATGGGTAGGAAGAGGAGGAGGATGAGGAGAAAGATGGGGAGGAGGAGAAGGCCAAGTTTTAATGGCGGCCTCATGGAGCTTACAATTCATACATTAGTTCTTGTTGGGGTGACAGAGAGTGTCCTAGCTTGCCCTTGTTGGAGGTCTGAGAGTGATGCCTTTGGCTGGCATTGCATTATTTATTTGAACTGTGGCCTTGAGAGATACCTGAAGAATTATTAGCCTGTCTCTTGCCATATTAAGAAATACCTTGCACTGTTTTAACAAGTAATACTTCTCAATGAAATGCATGTGTACATTTTCCTTTATGCTTTTACATTGTGTCATTTATATGCATTGTATGTATATTTTATCTTTAATCAGTTCATACAGCTGTTTGTGGTATTTTTTCTGTATATTTGTACAAATGGCTTTTTAAGAAGACTGGCGTTATAGCAAAATATTTGTTGAATTTATGATCAGTGGAAGAGTTTCAGGACTTCTGTAATGAAATGTCTACACAGACTGCTTTAATGACATTAATTTGCAAATGGGCATCGTGACATTTAAACAAGAAAATTTAGATTTTTGATTTAATAAATTGTCTAGAGCTCAGTTTTTTCTGTGAGTAATGCAAATACACTTGCTATTAACGGAAAAGAATCAGGATGCATAATTTATGAGGGGTAAGTTGTGAAGGTCTACATGACTAACATCACAATGTTTTTGTAAGAGATAGGATTAATTGAAAGTGGATATGAACTGTACCTTGAGCTGAAGAGTACATGTAATTGGACTGAATGAAAAGGGAATTACATTTTTATTTGAACAATAAAAGAAAATATGAAGTAGAAAGGCAGGAATTACCTGTCAATTTCCTTGTCTTTTACTCAAATGACAAACCTTCATCATGAAATGCCTTTGAGATGCTCCAAACCACATTTACCCACATTTCATCTGCACTTTTTGAGTTTCGTTGGTGGGGCTCTGTATTGAGCTAAATGTATTTGCACAGGTGTATCAGTTTGAAAATTTAAGTGATTTTCTTTGGTACAGTGAGGATGGTGGGGCCGTGCGTAGCTGATTGACTGGAAAGCATGTCCAGTCTTCAGCTGCCTTTGCATATTGCAAACATTTAATGTCGGTCTTGAACAGGCAGTTACATGTGCATCATTGTGATCAGGTGCTGTGCACATTCGTGCCATCTCTGAGAGACATTCTGTGAAATGGAAAGAATTGGTTAAAAATATGTTTTTGTATCACATTGCTGCATGTAGTCTATGAAGTATGGCTGAACTGATGCAATTGAAGGAATGATTGAATTGAAGGAAATGGCGTTATCTTATTTTGGAAAAATTGGCTTCAGTTTTACACTTTACCTTGAATGGTTTAGGATCACAGTGAAGTCGTTGTTTGTAGCTGAGCAACTTGCGAGCCTAGGATGTTAGGAAGAGAGAAGAGCTGAATGAGACGGGTGGAGAAAGTCTTTTAGTTAAAAAACAGAAGACCTTGATTTATTCAAAGTGATTGAACACTTTCCACCATAGCAAATGGGAATTATACTGACTGTCAGTTGTCAATGTCATTCCACGTTACTTGACTTGTAAGTTACAAGTTTGCTGCTGTAAGACTAACATTACAGTACAGACTTCATTTAAAAAGTGTACATTCACCAAGCAAGCTATGAGACAGCATACTCTTTTAGGAAAAATACTGATGTATAGTAACCATTATCTCACTGCAGGACATGGCTGTGGATTGGGGCAACAAGTGGTTGTTTTTTCCCCCTCAGTGGTGTGGGAAAATGTGTGTAACTGATGAGTACTGAGTTAGAATAGCAAATATTGAAGTAACATGTTATTTGCACAGATACTGTTCTAAGCAATTTTTCACTTCCTGTACTGAAGGGGATGATCAGCAGGTGTTGCACAACAATTGCACTGATGTTTTTGAAATTCTTGTAAAAGTAGGCTGAAGTGGGTAACACTTTGATCTGGAAAGTAGTCAACGTGTGGTAATACTAGCCTTTATAGTACAGTACAGTAGGTCCGCTCTGGTGCATTTCTAATGGGATGCTACTATTTCAGGAAATTCCAAATCCTTCTGTTTGTTTTCAGAAAGGTGAGATATGCAGCATTTTACATAGTGGATTCATTCAGTTGATTTATATGTACATTCGTTTCAGGATTTGAGCCAGGACAAATAGGTAAACAGATCAAGAGTTGTGGCAAGTTCATTGGATGGTTTGTATGTGAATCAGTTGCCACCCATTTAAATGTGTACCATATTGATGTCTTTCTTAATCTAAGCCTCTTATATTCACACTTTTCTTACTTCCTGTGAATCCTGTCTGTGAGTCTTACCCACAAAGTTTTTGTTTGTAAGATATCGCTGAATTTTGCTGCTTGGCAAACTTGCTGGTTTTTTTTTACGGTACCTGAAGTACGCTTTCTTTTAAAAGAAAGGTTAACTTTACCTTGTGTGCAAGTGCTTCTTTCTTTAATGAGTGGAATAAGAATGGTTTCGTAATTTACACTTTATGTCACATTTTAGAGAAAACCCACCATAGAACCCACAATAGAGATTAATGCTATACGTGTCTCATTAATTTTACTGTTGGATTGTAGGATTCCCTTATTTATTGGTCCAATCAAAAGGGAGCATTGTATGAATGCCTTGATCAATTATTATTGAAATGCCAATTGAGCTGAAATAATTCACCTTGAAGAATGAAATTTCGTAAGAAGTGTAATTATTACATACTTTCAGGTTTCATATTTCCCTATGTTTGTAAACTTGAATAGGTCCAACAGTGCGTAATCTGTGTGCTGTGAATCCATTGTCCAATCTGTGTATGAAGCATTCCTCCTGCGAGGAATACTTTAAGACTGGCGTTCATAAAGAACTAGACTGCCCTTGATATAGGCCTAAATCATTTTCAAATATTAAACATACATGTATTATATTTTTGCCAAAACATGAAAATTATTGATTATTGAAATCTGTACCCTTTAAAAGTTTAATTGCTATTTTTTTACTCTGAAAACTTTTATTAACTTTTATTAGTGAGAAAATGACTTCAGCATAAAAAATGAGTAAAATAATATTATGTTTGATTGTGAGATGATTAGCAATTTGTACAGAAGAAAGATTAAAAAATAGCGAGCACAATGGAGCATGGGGATTCTGACAAATTTGTATGATTATTTTCTGAGTGATTTAGAGGTTCACCTGACCTGTACAATGTGCAGTGTTGTCACTTGAAAAGCTTGACCTTTAATCCCTGTGACATTATAACAAGTGAGAGAAATGAACCTATAAAAGCCATAGCTTAAGACTTATTCTTTTGAAATCTACCCTATACCCCGTCATGCCCACCCCAGCTTGCCGTTCAGCCCCCCCCCCCCCCCCCACGCCTTCCACGATTCTCACAATAACAGCTATTTGAACGGGCATTAGCCTAGGTCCCTCCGTGCATTCGCAACTAGACTCGGTCTTAGGCTAAGCATGGAGGAAGGCTCGGGCTCAGGTTCAGTCTTCCTTTCATAAGTTATAGCTTCTGGAGAAAAACAACACTGGGGTGTTTTGTGATTAAACTTAATTCTTTGTTTGCTTATTCCAAACTGAAAATCGTTTTCAAACCTAGGGGAAAATCTTTGTTTTAGCATGGTTTTTAGTAAGGTTACCAAAGTTTGTTAATTAGGAGGGCCTGACGTTTCGATCCTTGCATGGAGGAAGGAAACTCCATTATCCTAGCAGGACCTTTCTCAAAGGCAGAATTGAGAAAGGTCCTGCCTTTGAGGGGCCTGCTAGGATCGGAACGTCAGTCCCTCCTAACTGATTGTTTGACATTCGCATTTTGGTCATTTTCTCCAGACCTTCGTCAATAAGTAATGACCTTTTTGTGGCTCTGATATAATTATTCGTCATGCAAAACACCGCCCTCAGCGCTCAGTAAAGGCCATAAATTATTTTCAATCTCATCCAACCTACTGGGAGCAACAATTGGCGTGAATATGCTGCATCCCTTGAGAATGGGAATTGACCTAAATAGAGACGAATAACTGGCCTTTCGGTGTGAAATTTAGAGAATGAATATGGAGGGGCTTTGGAAATCACCTTACAATGCTCCCGTGACTTGATTTATCAATATCAGGCCGTTCGAGTGCATTTTCTGGCCATACCAAGAAGTCATTCCTACTCCTAGCCTAGTACCAATAAGTAAAGCCTGGCTTCACGGCAGCTTTTTTATCTGCCTCTGAGGCAGGTAGGAGATTTGGTTTGTAATAATTTATATTATCACACGCGTTTGGATATTTTGCTTCATTATGCCGTGAGGCAAATTTCCATTGCGTCTGATTTTCTCCCTCTCAACCCGGAGACAGAATTTGTCGAGTGCGGATGATTTGAAATCCGAGACGGATTAAATTTAATGTAGCCCATAAAAACCAAACAGTGAGCTTTAGTAATATATACTCTATGGATGGTACCAGGTATTTAAAAAGATGAAACTTTGAGAAATCGCAAAGAATACTTTGACTGGACCGGGAATTACATGAACCCGAGACCTCTGGTTTTGCGTTCCAGTACGTACGTGCTCTTCCCGTCTGATTTCGAGCTACTTATCCAGCCCTTTGAAAATACGGTAGCCCAGGAAAATAGTCAACTATTGAACTAGTCTAGTCTTTGCTGGGGATTTAAAAAAAAAATAGAAATAATTTTATGATGCTATAACTCGGAGGACGCTTATACAACATCAAAACCTTTTAAGTGAGGCAAATTTCTCGGAATCAACTTGGCCAACACGAATGCCAGAACGAAGAGCTGATCAGGGTTCCTGCTTCGCGAGGCATTTCATTCTGGGGTGATTTTTTTATTCAGTCGGCGGACGTATTTTAATAATTATAACAAAACTGATAATAAACATCTCAATATAAAAGCTTTGAGAGCCTGTACACAAATCACTATTAATTTATAGCGTTGAACATAATAGTTTATATGACGGAACTAGTTTACCTTTGGTGTACTAGCATAAATTCTGTATATTTTTATCGGGAATAAGAATGAAGACAATTGCATGGAATTTTTCCTGTAAACGAGTGGCTCAACGGCAACCCAGGCATGTTGTAATACAAGTGACAAAGAAAACTCTAAATCAACGGGAGATTACTCCGTCAGGACAAATAATACTGATTTGTCAGGGTTATTACCCTTGATAGATTATATTTGAGGTTGACGGCGATTCAAAGACGCCAGAGTTGTGTGAAACGAGGAGAGAAAAATCTTAGCTCAAAAACGGGAACTTGCATTTTGTGCATAGCGCCCTCTATATCCGAAATTATGGTCAGTAATGTAATAATAATAATATAAAACACATCCAGCATTTATCAAAAGGTCACCCATGCAGACACCAAGTTAACTGTTAGGATGAATTGGCCGTGTATAGACGGTAACAATTTTAAAAAGGTAACAAACCCAGCCGATGTCATGACAACAGCCCACGTCTGACCAAAATCATCATGATTGAAGGAGGAGCCTACGGTGCCCCTAAAGAGACGCATGGAATAAATATGCTCACTGATGTTCAAAAATAATGACTGCCTTTGAAAATGGTCCTGTTGGTCGAACTATTTAAGAATTTAAAACACTGATAAGTTAATCCACAGGTCTCGGGTTCAAGTCCCGGTCCAGTCAAAGTTTTCTTTTCCAATTTTTAAATTTGTTTAAGAATTCATTCATACAAATTATTTATAAAGAAACAAAATGAGACTGGGAAATGACGATGGAAACTTTGATCGGACCGGGACTTGAGCCCGAGACCTCATGGTTTTGTGTTCAGGCGGTCTTCCATCTGAGCATAATAGATTTGAGCTATCTATACCTTAGATCATAGATGGCGACTTCCCAATTTAATAGTCAACATTCAAGTCTTTGCCAGGATCACATCAGTCCCATCCTAGTAATTAAGCAAGCACTTTGTAACATTTTTGTATTGAGGCTATGGGGTTTTTGTTTGTTTTGTTGACTTCTGAGGCTTCAATTTAATTCAATTCAATTCAATTCAATCCATTTCAATTCAATTAATTTCAATTCAATTCAATTCAATTCGAGAGAGAGAAAAACCCAGCAAGTACACTTCTAGTACTTCTACGTTCTAGGGAAGTAAAGCAGACGGTGTATTCTATTTTTGTTATATATATTTTTTAGTTTTCAGAGTGAGGCTGGCGTTCTGCACATGCGTTCTATTTGTAGAGTAGTGAAACAGACTCAAAATATCACAACAGACATGTATAAAGTGTCAGAAATATTATTGTTCCAATATTTTGGACTACTATAGACTGTAAGACAGGTGACCAGTTTATTGTCGGCCTTCAAAATAGACAGACACCCGTTCAAATACACAATTCGTAATAAGCTAGGGAACATTGGGTGCTCGCCATATTGAAGCTAGGTGGTCTGATCGCAGTCTCCTCCCGCTATAATATCAACATAATCATTTCCGTCTATCAGACTACATCTTCGGATCCAGTTCCTCCCTGTTCGGTGTGTGTGTAGTCGTATAGGACGTACAAGTTGCGAATGAGAATCACTTCGTCATCTAACTAGGTAGATTTCGGGTGTTCTCGTTCATCACGATTACAGGGGGCATTTAGGAGGATTGCTTGACCTGTCGGTGGTGTTTTCAGAGGCTGACGAGCGCTGGAAAGATGAGGTTATCGGTGCTATTTGTGGCTGTGCTTGTCTCAGCACTATCGCAGTTTGTTTGTGCACAAACTGGTAAGTAGTGTAAATGCCGGAGTTCATGGTTAGTCCATGGACTTAGTCTAGCCTCCATGGTCTAGCCACGATTCAGGATTACGATAGTCTAGCACTAGCACTAGCAGTAGCACAATCTATCTAGTCTCTTCTGTTGTGTTTTTTTTATTAATTAAAACACAGGTTTACTTTAAATCATGACGTACGATGCGAGCCATGGACTTTTAGTTTTACTTTGTTAGTATGTTACTTTTAGGTTTGTTGAACTTGCAGTTGCACTGAGTGTTGTTGCAGTTACTCTTCCTCGACCGATGTCTACAACTACGTCTACAGTACTAGTACAGTAGGCCCTGTCAATGTCATTGCCAATAACGTCTAATGGCCTAGTTCTACTCAACCTCTATCTAGTCTAGACAGACTCTAGTTTAGTTACCCTAGTTAGTAAGTAGAACTTTTTAACTTAAATTGGAGTTGCATGTTTTATGATGAAAGTAGTTGTAACGAAATCTCTATCAATTTAGTCAACACTGCATCTTCGTTTGTTCTTTTTCATAATGATAACTTACAAGTTACATGTACCAACACTGCAACAGATTTACATACATGTACATGTAATGTATGTAGTATATGTACTAAAAAATGGAATGTAACCTTAAGGACAAAGAAAATATTACTGTTTTAGAGCAATGAGACACCCCTCGGACTCCAAGATTCTTTTACCTTTCATTTTGATTCAGAGGCTACCATAGCAAAGCTCTGTAGATATTATATGGAAGAACTACATGTGTACAGGGCCTGGTGTTTTTGATCCACGCACAATCTTTCTCAAAGGTGAACATTTCTGCCATTCAGAATGGTCCTGCCTGGATTGAAATGCTAGACTTTTTTCATGATTGCTAAAGGTACAGTATGTACCGGTATACAAATATCAGGTTAATTTAGTCGGTGAGGGTTTTTCACGACTTTTGTACAGTAATTGTTATCCCTTCTCTTATTTCTGTCTTGCAGAACCTCAGTCCCTTTTTAATTGTTAACACAGGTCTTCTACTAATAATATTCTTTCATTGTTTCAATGTCAATTAAATTTACAGTGACATTTTGACTATAGACTAATAAATACTACAAAAATGTCAAACACTACAAATAATACTAAACACAGTGTATCCGACTAGACATAGATTCACGTAGACCACGTCATGCCCTGTGCTGTGGCCATACTTTGGTTCCATGTCCATTTTCCCTAATTTTTTTGTTCAATAATTTTTCAGATTCCATGAATGGATAGGCCTACATGTATAACGCTATGCTCATACATGTAGGCCTATGGGCTTTTACACTGGAACCACTGTGCATCAGACCATATTTGTTTTCCCCATAAAGGCCGTGCTCAGTTGACAAATGCTCAGGCAACCCCTTGCCTACCCAAACTTCGCTTTCGTTTCACGCTAAGTAAAGAAGAGTGGAATACAAGTCAAAAGCAATGGACAACACATTGCAGGGCAGCTTGTAATCCTGCTTACACCAGGAAGACTTTTCCTGCTTAGCAGATTTTCACGCTTAAGCGGCTCTATGAAATTCGGCCCAGTCCATACTGTAGCAACGTGTAGTACACATTGTATCGTGTACACAAGTTTGGTTCATGGTTTTTATTTGTCGCATTGTAAAACTTTTGGGTCTTGATTCCAACTACCGGTATAGGCATAAACGCCTACAGAAATTATTATTGTACGTTGTAGATTAGAAATTAAAAAAAACTCCAGTGTTTATCTGCCCTTTTTGTTGCATTACTTTTTTGTAGTTCAAGTTGAGTGGCTTAGGCATTTTAGGCTTCTGTCTGCATTGTACACGGCACTACACTGTACTATACAGTAGATGTATACACATTGTACATGTGTGTACATATAATATGCATCATGACTTTTTTGCAGTGTAAGGCTTCTGCCTGCTTATTGTACACAGCATTACTGTACAGGTACATGTACATGAACGTGTACATATTGTACATGTATAATTATGTGTTCATGTACACTGTACATCACAAGTGAAGCACTGACCTGTAGACCTGCTGTGTGGACTCAACAGTGACTGGTCAGCTTTTGTTACCTGCTCCCTGAGAGGTCACATTTGACAATGCATATTGCATTTCTTTGTTATGGATTGTGCCAGGGGTACTGTACATGTACATGTATTTCTGTGTAAGGCTGCTACATGTACATGTACATGTACATTGTACCCACGTTTATTGCATTTGCAATTGAGGCTTTGGAGTGTGGACTGCATAGTGCATACTCACTCAGTCACTGTAGTGGAATTGGTTGAATCATGGTTGAATTTACTGCACATGCTCTCTAAAGTAGGATAGAGTCATACATAATATTAATATACAGTAGACCTATGTAGTATGTAGGTCGTTAGGTACCATAGAGCAAGGGCTTGTACAGTACTGTATGTACAGTACTACATGTACATGTACTTGTATACCGGTACAATGTACAGTGTATGTACTGTACAGTACATGTATACATGTACATGTACATGTATTTACAGTATACTGATGCATGAGAGTTCCCGGGCCAGTCATAGTTTTCTACAGGTATTGCCAACTGTTCAATTTGTTCAAAAGTTCCCAGTCAGTTTTTCCTTTGTTCGTTTGACATGAACTGTGTGTGACCTGTTTATTTCTAGATGCTTCAATCATTTCCTTTGAATTGAACTGAAAAAAGGTCAGCATTTTCTAACAGAAAACAGCAATTTCTAACAAGTTATATACAAAAATGTTGCAAACTGCTTACTGACTAAAATTACCAAAATGTAAATTTATCTTAAAATTTAGTGGGCCTGACGTTTCGATCCTAGCAGGACCTTTCTCAAAGGCAGAGTGTCTTTGAGAAAGGTCCTGCTAGGATCGAAACGTCAGGCCCACTAAATTTTAAGAATACTACATGTTTATAGTTATTGAAAATTTTGTACTAAATTGCTTGGTGAAAATGGGACCTGGTATGGCCGTACATATGGCATTATGAGGATTCTCGTCCAATTTTGAGTTTTCGAGCTTTTCCCACCATCCCAGCAAAGAATATCTCATTAGCTTTCCAATGATATCAAATTCCATACGTTGCCAAAATCCAAAGTAACATGTACATGTACTGTAATATTTACAGACATTTGTTGAAAAATTCCTTCATACAGAAGATTCTCCAATGCATAAACTTTCTGAAAATGCAAAATTAGATAAAAATTGATTTTGACAATTGTCATGCATTGTGACATGACTTTGACTTTCAACTCCATTTACATGTTCTCGGAAAGGACCTTTGGAGTACATGTAGATGCCTTATTATGCCACTTAAGATCAGCGATCCGTGTTTTTCAAGCATCATCTGTGTGCTGTATTCTCTCATGCACAGATTTGTATGCAATGGTCATGAATTTATGTACATGTATGTGTGTACGACTTTTTGTACGTACAGTAGAAATTAACCAGACATGTACAACCTGTACACGTTTTGATTTACAAAGGCACATGCATAAACATGCATGATGATGAGCCTTCTGGTGCTTATGAGCATATTAATATGCCCCATCTACACTGTAGTTTTATAGTGTAGTACATGTACATCAAAGATCTTATAGCTCACTTGCACGCAAGATAGCCTACTCTTCCGAGATCACACGCATCCGGGTGAAGTACGCACTGGGCGCCATTTTAGTAAGCAAAGTCGCACACATTCTCTCCATTTCATGGTCACATCGCATCGAAAGTTATCACATTCTGTTCACGCATCCAAAGTTATTGTTTGTGACTCTCTTGCTTAATTTTCGGAGCACTGAAAGCAAACAACAGATTCCGTTGCTTACTAATATTGCGTCCAGTGCGTATTTCACCTTTTGCTCGGAGTAGTCCATCTTGCACACTATGCGTGCTATAAGATCTTTGGTGTATATGTACAGGTTGTGTACATGTACATGTACAGTGTACAGTGTACATGTACATATATATATACATGTACATGATAACAATTATTATAATTTAATAATTTTTATTGCACAAATTTCATTTGAAATATGTTCAAATGTGCATTACATGACTATTAGTGAAAAATATATCAAGACAATTTAGACAAAGACTGTACACGTTTTTACAATTGTTAAAAACAAATGAATCAGAAATTGAACTGTACATGTACAGGTGTACATGTACATGAACTGTACATTTACCGGTACATGTATAGTAAAGACCGAGGAGTACATGTACATGTACACACATGTACATGTATTGGTACACTGTACAAAAGTGTACATACATACTCATGTACATGTACATGTACATGTACATTGTGTACATGTAAAGTCGTGTCTGTGTTCCCTACATGTAACTGTACACAATTTAGGGCAAGGCAAGTCAATGTTTTCTAGTACCGGTAATAAGTTATAACACTTGCATCTCTGTTTGTATGTCTAGGCGCACCTGAAGTTAATAAAACAGGTAAGTTGTCCAGTTGAAAGATTTCATGCACTTCCATCATGGATGCACTGATCAATCTGCCATTTTGCATTGTGATGGGGGAAGAGTGAGAGGTGGTGCACCATGCAGCACAGTGAGCACACATGCATTGATTTAATAAAATCCTTAGTAAGATAAATTCAGCTCATTAATTAAGGTGTGTTTTACCCAAGTACACGTAAAAGAGCCAGTGAGACCCATTTGGCATTGAAATGCATACACGTGTATATGTACATGTAAATGTATGTAGGTCTCTGAAATATGTACACTTACATGTACAGTATTGGTAATGGGTGAAGAACTGTACATGTACATGTACAGTACATGTATGTCTCACTTACATGTACCTGTATACTGTACCTGTACGTCATGTCATACAGTGTACATGTACACTGTATGGACTCATTACATTAGTTTTCTCCTGTGTGTTACTACCAACTAGATCAAGTAGTACATGTGTATGTACTAGGTTTCTGGAGAATGGCAGTTTCCAATTGCATTCACTTATTTTGTCAAGTCAAGTTAGTAATTTTTTTCCCTCTGACCAGATCAGTATGAATAGGTATAATAGTCTAGACATGCTCTGTACAATCATGTATATTATGGAAGTATTGTAAGTTGTACTTGTAGTGGCCTGTGTGTCAAATGTCAATGCCTCTTAAAATCACCCGTGTTTTGAACTGTTTTCATGAAATAACAAATCTTTTTGTAATGTAACAAATAATGGCATAAAAACATGTGCCTCAAGACGGAAATTGGTATCACTTTGTTGGTTCTTCTTTTGTATGATCCATGCAGCTACACATGTACATGTACATGTATATTGTTTGGGACACTGCTGACTGTTTCTTGTGTGCTTGAATGTGTGGGGTTGGTAATACTGTAGACCGTCCAGAGTTGTATCCCGTGGCGGTATCTACTGTACATACATGTGCATGTACACCTGTACATGACTACATCATAACATGTACATGTTTATAGACCACAGCAACACAACAACAAAGACAGTCAGACACATAGACTACCCATTGACAAAAATGAGTGAAATATTGTACATGTACGGTTTGTACATTTAATGATGATTTATTCATTTGAGTGCCAGGCGAATTAGAATAAATCTACTTTATACTTGTTTACATGTAGTTGTTACGTAACTGCAGCGAAAGACACGTTGAAATACGAGTAGTGTATTATCGTTAAAAAATGATACAGTGAAAGGAATTATGTAAAAAGTATCATATGCGATTGAAGCAAGTAAAGGAGCGTTTCACCAAAAAACAAGGGTGTTGCATGTACAATGGCAGATTTACTATAAATTTTAAAGCTTAATTTAGTACTATTTCTACACATTCTATGAAAAAGGATTGATTTTTTGTCCTGCTTTTCGGAGAGCCGTTTGCGTGACAGTCAACACTTATTTAGTCGGATTGCTAGCTTAGCCTGAAAGTGTTGGCCCGCATAGATCAGGTATACGTTCCCACACTTTGGTGCTTATACGGTTTGTGCGGGTTTTCGAATCTGGCCGCCAACACGGCATCCATAGTTTCTTAGAGGTTCATAACCTTGTTATCATAGTAAATAAACGAAAGAATTGAAAGAAAGAAAGAAAGAAAGAACTGAAAGAAAGACAGAAAGAGAGAAAGTATTGAAAAAGAAGTGATCAGTAGTACTGTAATTAAAGTGGGGTCAGTTGACCCGGTTGCTGCAGCCCGCAGTCTTACCGGTACCAATCTGGGAGTTAAGTTGCCTTATTTGTATCAAGTGTTAAAAGTATTATAACCAGAATTGTTGCCAACTTCCAAAGGGCATACATGTACATGTACATGTATTTTCTGCTGTGTGAATGAATTGCTGCTCACCAGTTAATGATAATGGTAATAACATGCGTGAGTCCACTATAACAATGCATTTGGAAGAAAACCTAGCCCACACAGTAAACGACTGTGAAACCAATACATGTACACTGTACCATTGTAGGTGGGTGTTTTTTTTTTTTCAGTTCTTTGCCACAAACATAATCCAGTTGGCCATGTGGAAATTTAATTAATAAAAAAAAAAAAACTGAAATGGAAGTCTTATGAACGATGATGATACATTTATTACATGACATGTAAATGACAAAATTTTGTAATGCAAACAGTGACTACTCTGATTAATTACTGAAATTTAGATGAGTAAATGATATGGTGACTATCAACAAATGGGCATTTGTATTCAAATGACAGCATGTACATTTTTAATGAGTAATGACCATACTATTACTGTACTTGAAGTCTCAACTCTATGGTCTACTCTATGGTAACTGATAATAATTCAAATTGCTGTATGCTGGCAAAATTGGCCTCTGTGAAGATCAAGTGTACATGTACATGTACATTGTACAGGGTCTATGGATCACTGATCTCACAAATGATTTAATGCTGTTTTTTAAGGTTTACGTGAGGAGAATGATAATATAAACTTTTTGTTCAACTCTCCTACCATGTTCCAAATTAAAAGCCAATAATAGCAAACAGGCTGCCCAAATTATTTACATTAGGATGGTTAAACTGTGTAAAGGGATATAAATAAGGTGTCTTAAAGATGCCTGAACAAATGTACATACTGTACAAATGTGCATGTACATGTACATGTAAAGTACATGTACACGTGCATGTACATGTACATGTGTAGCATTCAATTTCATAAACGTGTATGAGCACTTTACAATGCACGCATAAATTAAATGCCTTTACATGTAAGTACATCTGTACATGTACAATGTACATGTACTGTACCAAACACATCTGACTTAAATTATATATCATTATTAACCGTATGGGTGTATAGAAACTTAATACAGATTAGAGGGATTTAGATTTACATGTACATGTACATGTATACTGAACCATGTACTGTACATGTAATGTACATAGGCCTACATGTACATGTACTGTACATGTACATGTACTTTGTACAATAAAACATGTACATTTGAACAATCAATGCGCAGTACCGGTACTTTGTACACATGTACATGTACATGTACTTGTACAGTACATGTACATGTACATGTATGATGTACATGTACAGTACATGCGTATACAGTGTGCAATATGAACATGCACTCACATACCGGTAATCACATGTACAGGGACATCAGCACTCAGCGGACATGTGTACATGTACATGTATACCATTCCAAGCCGTGCATTGTACACAGTACATTGTACACGTACATTTAGTTACACATGTACCTACATAAATGCATAATACATGTACCTGTACAACTGTACATGTACAACATCAACATGTACATGTACTTGTGCTATTATGAGCAATGTACATGTACATGTACACGGCTCCATGTATACACTATACAGTTTACTTGTGCTATTACATATATATACAACTGTATAAGCAATGTACATGTACATGTACATGTACTGGACAATGGACATGTTCTTCATAAATTATGCACTTGTACATGTACACACTGTACATGTTTGTTTACGTAGTACATGTACGTAGTAGTACATTGTACGTACTTCAGTAAGACAGTACACTGTAACTACATGTACATGTACATGTGTAGGTTATAAATCTTTTTGTAAATCAGAGTATGTATGAACTGTTCAGGATGCCCGGTGAGCAGACTTGAGTGTGGCCAGGAGAAAGTGCATCTGAATACCGGTACTTGTACAAAGTGCATAGGAAGTGCATGGTTCAGAGGGTGTTCTTAACATTTTGCACATGCATGTGACAGGTGGTGGTTGGATGACGTGGAAACTTAGAAGGAAGTCCTGACCCACAGTTGGTTGTAGTTTGGAGGACAGCCATGATATCTCAAGACATGCACTGTAATTATCTAAAGTTATTCTACAGTAATCCTACCCAGTAATGTGAACTTGACATCTTGTTTGTCTCACACGGTGTATACATTTGCCTACCTGTACAGGTACATGTACATGTACATTCACCTTACATCAACATTGCAAGCTTCACAAAACACCACCTATTTGTCCCCAAAATACTCTCTTTATGTCTTTCTTGTACTCTCTCTCTGTTTCTTGTTCTTTAGAAGCTTCTGGTGAACGTAGTGAGGGTAAGATACATGTATACAGTGTATGACCAAGTTGGTTTTAGAAGTTTTGGTGTGTGCATCCCACTTGTAAAATTGCCAGCTTTTTTTGCTACTTGTAGTTTAGAATAAACTTTCCCAAAGTTCAGTTTGTTAAAAATAACTAACTAACTTTGAAGAAGTGCTCCTGTTTCAAGTTGTACAATGTACTGTACCTTTCTGCTCAATCTGGTATCTTCTCTTCACCTCCAATTATTTTACATGTTGTATATTATGTTCAGTTTTTAATTATATTGACAAATCCCCTTCTGAATTCTAAATGCCCCTTTGTATCTCTCCGGTGTTTCTCCAATTCTAGCAGTGTTTACATGTGGAAAAAGAGAGCCATTTTGCCCACAAATTTACATGTTTAACTGGACTTGAATATTTCTACTCAAGTTATTTGTCATAAATTTATATGACACGAGTCGAGTTTTGCATCTATGCATGACCCAAGCTTTTTTCCAACCGATAATTAAATCAGATGTTTCTAAGGTTTGTACGTAGTTCAAGAGATTGGAAGTCGTTGCATCCTGTTCCATTTTGTTTTGTTTTCTTTACAGTTCTTACAGTAGCACACAGTATGAAAATGAAAGAAATGTGAATTGCATTTTGCCTTTGAGAAAGTCAGTCTGCCTTTGAGAAATTTCTTGCTAGGATCTAAATTAATGCGAAATGTCAATGGCCTTAAAAACTCTTTTAATTTATCAAACCTTTACTAAGTTGACAATCCTCTTTTTTTCCCTGCTCGGATACAACATGAAACTATTGTTTACCTGGAAAAAACGGATACACTGTACATTAAATTGAACATATGACATCAAGTCCTAGACCGAGGTCATTTGAAACATCATAAAATGGATTTTTTTTATCTTTTCTCCATCACGATAGATCTTCAGGTCGCTCCCGATGAGCACACAGCTGTGGTAGGGGATGCAATGGAATTCCATTGCATGGCTACCTCGTCTGCAGATGGAAAAATCCAGTGGGCCATGGAACCCATTGATGGATCCTTGCCAGAAAAAGCCATCAATACGACAGGCAGTGTGTTCAAAATCACCAACTCCAACAGCAGCGGGGTGGTCAGCTCCCTTGCCATCAGTGAGGTTTCCCCAGAACTTGAGGGGAGATACATCTGTAAATATGGAACCAGCAGGGCAACTGGTATCCTGAAAGTAACCTATGGTAAGATGTTGTGAAGGATCGTTGGTATCAGGCAAGGGTTTGTGTAATGTAGTCATAGATGTACATGTAAGCAGCTGACAGACAAGAACTTGCACCATGGGGGTACACAATGTAATTCAAGAGAGGCCTCCATTCGCACTGATTAGGGCTGTTCCCACTACCAAAATAATCGCGAATTGAATCGCGATTCTAATTCCTTTGTTTTTTCATGTCCACACTGGCCAAAAAATCGTGAGTCGATTGTGGTCAAATGGTGGGTGTATCCTTGAGGATGGGCCACGCAGGGAGACATAAGAACACGCATGGCACTTCCTGTCAATCAAAGCGTGAGCGGTGCATTGTGGGATTTAAAAAAACCTGCGATTCAGTGGAGTGTTCCCACACATGCCACGTCACAAATATATACGAGTATTTGGAAAAAATCTCACTTATAATTTTGCGTTTATTTTGTCAACAACAAATAAAAGTGGAGCACGATTCAAATTGCGATTAAAATCGCGATTCAAATAATCGCGTTTATTTGGTGCAGTGGACTGGAAATTGCCCTATCGTCTGTTAAACATCACATGTTGTGTGTTAGTTTTGTGCGATTTGGACCTGTCGACATCAGTGCCATGTTGAACCTCATTCTTGCCGAGGCAAAAAAATACTTTCTTGAGTTGAAGGATGATTTGATTTCCCTGTTTTAATATTCCAGAGGAAGCATGGAGTTGTTTTTATCACAATTCAGGTTCCACTTGAAAATCTCTGAAATGTCCACTTTATGATAAATGGTGGCACAAGAGTGACAATTGCTCTTTTCATATTGCAGAGGGAGTTGTGGAAATCCAGGGGGACAGGGTCCTTCATGCAGAGAAGGACTCCAACTTCACCTGTCTCGTCAACGGGGTGGATACCTACAATGTAACTTGGTTTAAGAATGATAAAATTGAATTACCCTCGAGCGAAGCACCCCACGCCATCGTGAAGGTTGGTTAAGTCGATTGCATATCTGGGAAAATATGGCTTAAAATTCTTATTCTCTCTAAATATTTATTTTGTAGTGCCCTGTCAGAGTAAGCCATCATCAGGGTTCTAGCTATTGCAGTTGGTGCCAGTCGGAAAGAGTGATTTGCTGATCTCCACTTAAAATTTGTTTGAAATGCATTTTTTCCCATTATTCATTCATACTGTATTTGTCTCATAAAAAATATGAAATGGCACATGTATTCCATTTTTGAAAAGGTTGTGTGCACTGTGCAAACATACAGGTACCGGTACTGTACAATGTTTTGCAAAGGAAACTGCACATTTGATATCAGCCTTGACCTGAGCTCTCCGATTTGCCTTTAGAAAATTATGTGGCACTAAAATTGGGCTAGCAATTGATCAGTGTAGGAAAATGTAATGCACATCAAAAGGCAGAAACTAGTTGTATGGCTGGAGCTGATTTCAAAACACACTACAATTGAATGTACATGTACATGTGTACATTATAAAAATAAGAAATGAGGTGTGAGAAAAAGAATGTTATTTTGAAGGATCAGTCAGTGTAAAGTATTGTTAAAGTTGTGTATCGTGTGTCTGCCTTGTCAACTGTTCTCATAATGACATGTACGGTACATGTATCTCTAATGGGAAGACCAATGTTTATTTAAGAGGCCCAAAGACAGTGTGTACATTTTCATAATGCACACGTGACAGCTGATGCTGTTGGAAGTGATATGTAGTTTGATCGGAAATCAAAAACCCAAATTGAGACCCGGACATTTTGATTCTTGTAGAATGTCACTCAAAGGCAGATTAGAATTATGCCTTTGAGAAATGTCCTGCTCTGATTGAAATGAGACCCCCCTTTTTTTTAGATTTCATTATTGTGTATGCAGTTTACATTCTGTACATGTATGTACATGTAGCTGTACGTGTCTTTTGAGTACAGTGTGGGATTGAAGACTTCCCTAAGACACTGTATTTGATTCAAAGATATCCTAAGAAGAGCAATTGACGGCTTGTCTGATTGAGGCCATATGTGGCCACATCTACTTGCATGGGATAAAGCAGGTGCATTATAACTCGAAGAAATAAAAGCATGAGGCTCTGTCATTGCTACGACCGTTGCTTTTAGGGAGGGAAAACAAGAAGTGAATCTTTGCAATTTATTTTTTCTCTGGAGTCAATTCAGTACTGAATCAAAGAAACTAAGAAAGAGAATGAAGATATTAGTAGCATAATAAATGAATACGAGACCTTTGCCAGATAACAAATGATCTTCAATTCCATTTACACTATTACATGTACATACAGGTATGATTTTTTTCTTAATTTGCTCTTTTGTACACTGTAGATGGTGATTCAATTGCAGTACAAACAAATATTGTAGGACATCAAATTGAATTACACTTGAGGCGTTTGTTCATGTCGATGCCACGGAGAATAGGCCGTGTGCATGTACATGTAGATTGATTGAGCTCTGAGGTGCCAAGACCCCTACACAACCTTGCAGTGTACAGTCCACACATTTATTCATTATTTATGTACGTACATGTACTACATGTACATTGCATACGCACTGAGGCATGTACGTACCGTGTGCGTTTCCTATACATGTACATTGTACATTGTACAGTACACTATGCATGGCATGCACAGTCCTATGTGTACTCTTACACAGCTTGCATGCAAAGTCTTACATTGTACATGTACTTGAACTTATATGTTCATGTACCACATTCATTTACTACTGCTGGTACTGTACGTGATAATGTACATGTACAGTCTTATGCATACGTGTACATACGTGTACACTTGCAGTGTTCTCATAAATAAAGCCCTTTTCCCCCAATGCCAATCAATGCATTTGTCTAGTTGCATTCTCCTGACGTTATCTCATTCTCAGCCCTTTGTGCTCTCTGTAACCTTGTCTTATTTACTGTGTGCCACTGCCTGAATCAAAAGCAGTCCGAGTCTTTTGTCTTGGCTCGGACACTCTTTTTAGGTTGTGGGCATCAATTGACATTTATGAGGCAGGTGTCTTGATGATAATGAGTAGGTAATGAAATTTTCATGTACACTGTGGATTTGACATAGGACAGACATTGTGAAAAAGGGAAGACCTGTGCACACCTTTCCCCTAACATTTACATGGTCAATTAGTGGCTAGACAATAAATGCTATTATATAAACCAATTACTACTAAATATATATTTAGAGTAATATCTAAAGTTGAAAGTTTAAGTTGGTAATGATTTTAAATAGACCACTCTTTAATCATTAAATATATTTTTGTTACTTGAAAGTGCATGTACAGTACATGTATAGTATACTGTACATGTAGGGCCTATAGTACATTGTACACATGTACATGTACACATGTACAGTACATTGTACACATGTACATGCATGTACACAGTACATGTACATTGTACACATGACATTGTACATGTACACATGACATTGTACATGTACACATATACACAGTACATTGTACACATTGTACACATTGTACACAGTACACAGTACATTGTACATGTACATGTTCACCATACATGTACACTGTACACTGTACATGTACATGTAATAATGTATACGCATGTAATTTATTACATGTACCGGTACAGTGTATGGCATTCCTGTGATTTTCCTTACTTTCAAAGGAATGTTGTGCCCCAAATTAAAAAATGGAACAAAACAGGGAGATAATCATTTTGGTTTACTAGATATTGAAAGGTACTTTATGATGTACAATGTACATGTACTGGTAGTACATGTACATGCATGTAAAATAAAGAGTACCATGTAACATGATACAGAGGTTGGTCTTCCTTTGAGAAATTTCCTGCTAGGATGAAAACTTAATGAATCACACATTTCTGGCATAGCCAGCGAGCACTTTGAACACTACCAGGTGTTATGATGTTTATGTGTACAACATGTACGGTACATGTACATTACAGGTATATTCAATATACATACATACATGTACATGTTTATGTACATGTACAATTAGGTACAAATATGCTGTATACCGAACATGTATTATCTTCTAGAGAGCAAACCAGGTCAAGTTGAATGTGACTGAATGGGATGACAATATTCTGTACTGGGTGAACATACATGTACATGTACATTGTACATGTACATGAAATCACCTAAAAATATCAACAGTGTACATGTACTGCCTGAAAATTATACGGTTATGATATGAAGACCCCAACCAAATCTGAGGTTTCATCAGTACCCTGAAGCAATGTGTTCTGTGAAGTCAAACAGAGTGTAAACTTCAGTGCAGCGCAAATGCCCATCTTTTAGTTTCAATACCCAAATGTAGAGGATCAGTGGGCTTTATTATTGTTCCCTTACCAACAAGTACATGGTAGGTATGGGCATAGGAAGGACAATGCCAAGAAGAATGCCTAGAATGAAAATGAATGGGAAGGCTATCAAGCACGAAGTTGTGCTGTGACTATGTACATGTACACTGTACATGTACCGGTACCGGTATTGTCCTTTGAAAAAGACTTCAGCTCTCATGGTTGGAATACACATGTACATGTACGTCAATCTACAAAGTGTACATGTAGTCACTGCATAGCACAATGTACATGTACATGTACATGTACATGTACATGTACACCATACATGTACATACTGATGAACACACATCTGTATGTGAACACAGTTCAACACGCATATCTTATCTGTGTGGGTGTACTTTCCTATGTACTGGTACATCATGCGCAGCATGCAGGGTTCAATACAAATTCAGGCCTGTAGGGCCACATTTAAATCCCCAAACAGACAAAAAACATCAGGGGCCTGTTCTATTCATGAAACTAGAATTTGTACCATCAATGAGAAAAGTCTGATCATAGTAAACTATTAAAATATAAATGATTAGCAATTGAAGGAATATTGGCCAGAGAGTATACTTTTTGAGGCAGTTATATTTGAAAAATTATAAATTTACTTGCACAAATAGGGCATAAGAAAAAGAAATTTAGTGTGCACTCTGCAGCCATGTACATGTATATTTATGTACACTCAAGGACAGAAATGTTTGAAATTTATTTCTGTTTAGGAATACCTGCCTTCATAATTATGTATTCATGATGTATGGTATTTGTGTTGTTGTGCTGTACATGTACCTAACCTTGCACAGTGTATTTTCCCCAAAGTACTTACCTGTATACATGTACATTCACATGCACTGGCACCAGTACATGTAATTCCCCAATTCATTTTAAATGCGTGGGAGTCTGTGAATGCATGGGTCTAAAATACCCGTACCTTCATATTATTCTAATTGGCCTATAAATTTAAATGGTCAGAAGCATCTGTTGCTAACTGGGCTTAATACCACACGATTAACATGCACCAAGGAGTGCCTGCATTGTTGCTGGAGACACTTCATGCAAATTGATCTAAACCTTACGCAATGTGTATTTTGTGTGCAAATTTGTATTTGTGTGAAGCATTCATGTTATTTTTTAAAAATGATACATGTATGTACATGTACAGTATTTATGCCAGGTTTTTCTAGTGCAAAATTCAGATCACACAAATGTTTTGTTATTTTAAGAGAACACATCTGATAATAACTTCATGGAAAGGTGGAGTGTTATCTTCCTGTTTTGCATATATACAATGTAGCTCTTGTTGAAATTTGAAAATGCGACTTCATTTCTTTAAGTACATGTACCCCTATCATTGCAGTAATCAATAACTGCAGAAATCCAACAGAGTCATGATATTTTGAATGTTCGGACTGGAATTACGTTGATCTTTATGGACAGTGTATATGACTTTCCTTCACTTCTTGTTTCAATCCTTTTCTGCCTCCACATCATCAGGGCTCTCAACTGCTGATACAGAAAGCCGTAATTAATGAAGACTATGGTAATTACACCTGCAAATCAACCTTCAATACCGTCCCCGTCAATGCCAGAGTTACTGTTGGAGGTAAGCCATGAATGTTACTAAGGAGACAAATAGAGAGCAGAGCAATTAATAATTTCCTTGTTCATTAACTAGTATCGGCTCAGTGTACTAATTGATTCTTATTGGAAAAGCAGTTTAATCTCCTCGCTGCCTACTGTATCTGAATCCAAGTAGATTGTAAGTGGATTCGGTAGATTTATGTGAATTTTTTTTTTTATATAATAAAGAAATTTGTCTGGACCAGGATTTGAACCCAGGACCCCTGGCCTGACATACTAGTGCACTACCACCATTCATATCCAAACCTGTAGATGGGGGAGGGAGCTTCTCAGATTGTCAACCATGTTTGATTACATTTCTTTTTCTCTTAGCCAACGTCATCCTGAAGGCTCCCAAGTCGGTCAAGTTTACCGAGGGAGAGCGTGCCCGCTTTGAGTGCATCGCCATCTTCCCCAAGCACGACCCAGAGCCCACCTTCACTTGGACTATCGACAACGGGACCACCGTCAACGATGTGGTGACCGGCGGCCGTTTCAAGATCGAACACTCCAAGTGGGACAATGGGTCTGTACTGCACATGGTCGACGTGGTCTTTGCCGATGCCGGGAACTACACCTGCACAGCCGTCAGTCCGGTGACTACTGTGGAGCACACCATTCAGCTGAGGGTTAGAGGTGGGTTGCACTGCTTTGGAGTTAAAGCCTTTTGTATTCAAACACATAAAGGCCACTTTTTGGCATATGATTTCACTTTTGAATTGTTTGTTGTAAACAGTTTGCATCAAAAGAAATGGGGCCCAAGCCCAGGCCTACAATCATTGAATAGCCTGCATGTATTGTAGTTAACATCTACATGGAGTTATGGAGGTCACTTCTGGTGATGTACTGGACCAGGATTTTCCCTTTGAACTTTGTGAGTCTGGGGTGGCAACAGATGATTTGCTCAATGATTGAGTTTGCTCATTATGGATGTTCTCTGTTGAGGATCCATGAGTCATGAGATTAGCTAGTGAATGAAGTACTTAAGCACTGTTACATGTACATTACATGTGTGTAAATGCATGTAGAAACAGATAGTAACATGCAAGGAAACATCCTCAACACAGTCCTTTGCACATGGTAAGATGCTCTTGTTTTGTGTGCACTTGTTTTCTCTTCAAAGCATGGCTTTGACCCCTGAAGTGGCCCATCAAAAGTGTGAGGTGGGCTGCCTCACAGTTTAATATGCAGGGGAAACTGTGTACTGCACACGTACATGTATAGTTTACCATTGCCTTGTCAATAAATGGTATACTTTGGTCTTTACTATGGTCTAACAGTATACTATGGTCTAACAGTCTCAGCAATAAATATAGATATAAATGTAAATATATACAGTATAAACTGTAAATACGGGAGTCGTAAAGCATGGATTTTACAATGCGTTGACTGGCCTCTGTCACTGCTATCTTTCGAATAAACCTCATGTTTTATTTATTTCCAAGGTCTCTCTACATTGATTAAACTTACAAATCAAGTAGATTTTAATACTTCTGAATCCTGGTGTTTTTTTGGACAGACCGTCTGGCAGCCCTGTGGCCCTTCATTGGAATAATGAGTGAGGTCATCCTTCTCATTATCATCATCTTCATTCATGAGAAGTGTACTCAGGGTGATGATGTCGGTGAGGAAGAGGATGAAGAAGAAGTTGCAGAACCGTAAGTTTTTTGTTTTTTGTTTTTGTTTCCCTTTCTAATGACATTTCAGACATCTATATGTTGTCCTACATGTAATCTTAGTTTTCATAAAAAGAATCCCTGTTCTTCAATATTTGTATTTTTTAATTATTGGTATAGTCTATTTTTTATTGATCTTTGATTTCCATTCATCACTATATCTGTTCAATTTGATTTACTGGATATTGCCGATGGGTAGTATACCACCTGTCAACCTGCTCTGACTGGCTCCCCCCTTCCCCCCCAAAAAAAAAGGAATGGAAAAATTAAAAGCTAGATTTTAAAGCAGTAAAAACACCAATGTTGAAAGCAAGTTTTTAAACTCCAGGTCCATAAACACACCCATTTTGATCATCTGATAATATGCCCTTGCAGAGCTACTTGCCCAAGGAAAAAAGAGAGAGTAATGGACAAGCCATTCCAATGGTGTTTTATCAACAAGGTGTCTTCTCAAACAACAGTTTCCTGAAGACAGACAGAGCACACACTGTCCCAGCTGTCCTCAGAGCCACACTCACAAACACTCACAAAAGAAAGTATTTTCATGGTGCTGCTGTAATATAACTAACACTTTCTAAACATTTTGTCTTTTTTTAGGATCAAGGAAAAGGAGAAGATCAGTCTGGATGGGGAAGGGGACATGCGCATGAGAAGTAGCAAGCCCTGACTTTCTCGAAGGGCAGAGCCAACAAAGCAACCGACTCGAATACATCCCCATTAAACTCAGACACCCAGATATTATTACACACACCCCTTTGTGGCATTCAAAAGCCAGGCTTACTCCTCCACAAAACAGGCATAGTGTGCAAAATTTCTGAAGGCCTGCTGTGTCAGTATTTTTTGTCTTCAATCAAACAGACACTCACTATAACCCTGGGCTGTTCCAACAGACCTCAATTCGTCATTCACCATGATCCAGCAATAGAGAATGCTCACACACACTTCCACCCCCCCCCCCACACACACCGGCACACAATTGGCCTTTCTACTCTGTTCAGGCAGTAGGCCAAACAAAATCACACCCCTCTTTTTTGTCATCGCAAAATATGAAGATGATAGGCCCAATGCAAGTTTTCGGCAAGTGGGAAATTTTTAGACTTCTTCTCAATGATGAAATTAGAATGAAACAAAAATAAGGAACAACCTGAAAATTAAGCAAATGGGACCCCCCAGTCTAGTTATTGGTCTATTATAAAAATGCTTCTTGTACCCTTTTCAACCCCAACACTATCTGAACTGTGCAAATATTATTAGTGACACGTTTGGGCTATGTGCATGTAGTTTTCCCTCCAGAAAAGCAATGGAATGTTGATGAACAGTGATTGAGGGGACAAACTTTAAATGTTTGTTTTTATGATTTTAATTTTATCTCAGAATACTTCTCATTAAGCTAAATTCAGAAAAAACCCAAGAAGGATAACTTAGAATGTTTAACATTTAATATGAAATGTGTAGTGAAGATTGGGATTTTTGGTAGTAAATTGTAAGTGCGATAACTCCACTTACAGCACAGGAATTGCATTGAAACTCATTTGTGTAGAATATATTCAATCAGGAATGTTTTTTGTAGAGTTCAAGTGAAATTGAAATACATATGTCAGTTTTTATGAATTTCAATTAAGACGGCAATACATAAAACTGTTAGTTTGTGAACAGAGGGAATAGAATATCCACGCACAGTAATCTGTATGAGTTATGGGTGACGAGCATAATTTCACTGCAGGTTTTAAATAATGTAATGAATATATGCACTTTCTTTATTCTTTTCTATTTCTCTTGATATACCCTTATTCCATTCAGACTCTTTGCTTGGTATTTGATGCTTGTAAATTAGATGCTAGAACAACATTTTATATTATTGTGGTAAATTGATGGCTAATAACTGAAACAAATTGTGTTTTTTTTAAGGGCGTGTTAAAAAAAGAGTCATAACTGATAATCTTGTATGGTGTACAATTTTATGCTGTACTGCTCGGTATTGGTTGTGTGAAGTTTTGTGAAAAGATTGCAATTCGGACTTCAGGTATGCGCAATGACAGGAACCCTGAGGATACATTTTCATATATCAATTTTTCAATTTCTATCAAGTGTATTTGCCGTTTGATGTGATGCTGTGCCCTGTGGAACATAGTTCTCAATCCTTCTCGGAAGGATTAGTCTAGTGGTCACTTAGGATACAAAAAATAATGAATTAAAAAATCAGTCAAAATCATCTTGCTGCAAAGTAGAAAATGAAATGGTCGTTAGGTTATCATATCAAGTGATCGATTAAAGTTTTGCTTTATTTCACCTGGCACTATGCACCTCATTGTTGTACACTTGTCAACCCCTCATTGCTTAGTGCTAGTTTCATTGCACCCTTAACTTGCAATAAAATGTCTGTGTAGCAAAGCTAGATTTAGAATAGTGAGAACAAAATGTAGCCCAACTGATAGGACTTCCTCTTCAAAGTTGGCTTTCTGAGTCCGAGTAATTAATGGAATTAAACTACGTAGTTAAGTGGTTAGAAAATGACACTATAGCACACAACATGATGCACTTGTAAATAAGAAATCGCTCAATCTGAGGTAAATGAAATGATGCTGGGAAAAACTGTTGGGAACGCCTTTTGTAGGGTCCCATGTCAGTTTGTATTGTTGAAGCTCAATCATTGATAACTGTATCAACTCAGTATGTGAGACAGTGCACTGTTGCATTTGTAATAGGGTGCACTCTTTGTGTCTGAGTAAACAAAACTGTATTGTATTCTTGATTCTCAAAATTGTAAGTTGTGGGGTTGGTGTTCTCTCCTTAATTTACTTTAAAGGAGCAAAGGCGCTAAGTATGTTGCTAATAGATTTTGATTGGTTTTTTTTTTTTTAACAAGGAGAGTTGTGCCATTCATTTAGTTGACTGTACTTTGTTTTAAACAATGATTTTTAAATGGTGTTGTGAAATACGAATCAAACATGTAAATTGCTTCTGTTCAAATCCAATGAGATGGCTCTTTTTGCATTAAGCACACAGGCTTTCGGGATACAGATATTGAATCCAGCCACATAACTAATGGTTCTTAAAATGTTCATTTCGTGGGTTAGCCATTATATATTTTTTTGCACACCTTTTCTGCAGCGTTTCATTGGATCATGAAGTAGATTAGTGAAATTACATCGCGAGATGTGCAAATAACTAGTAGAATGGCTGAGCATACATTGCTTGGTGTTTATCATTGTGAACATATTGTTCCAATAGCACCTGGCATGCATCAAGTAATCTATACTCTCACCCTCAGTTCTCATTTTTTTTTTTTTTTTTTTTTAAAAGTTGATGCTCAATATCTTTTTTAGCAGGTGCACCCTATGTAGTTTTGTCTAATGATGTTCAGGATTATTTTGATAAATCCTTTTGCACTTTTAACATTCTATACAATGGGATTGGGTTAAAAATAGGTTGATCATAAAGTAACAAAATCTTTCCGGAAAAAGTGAATTTGTCATCAAAGGTCACAAACACTCAAATTTTGGAACATTGAAATCAGGTTTTTTTCCAATCTGGTTTTGAAGCTGTGAAGTTTCATTTCATTTTGTAACGTTTCTAGATGTTTGCACATCTTGATAGATACTGGTATGAGGTTTTTAGTGATGACCTTAAATTGTAATCAAGCTTAGTCCTTATCAACCCTGTGTACGGCCACTCTTGTATGTATATGTTGGGTGGAGATATTAAAATTTGAGTGAAAAGTATTTATAAGCTTCTTTTAAAGGTGAGTTAATACCAAAATAAAATAAATGAAAAGAAATGAGAAACCCGGGTCCTGGTTTATTCTGTTATGAAGCCAATAATTATAGGAATGATTTAAATTTATACTCTAAATGGGTTCATTACCTTAAATTGGCGGGTTATAGGGGAATACTGTGTATTAAACTTAAAATGTTCTCCCTTCAGTCCACTCTTTTCAGTAAATTTTGTTTAATTCTCGTTTGAATTCACTCTGTTTCTAAATTATCTGATTTTGTTTAATAGCAAGAAGTGATAAAAAGGACCTTAGCATTCCAGCTTTATATTGGATTGAAGACTTGAACTGTGAATTGTTCACTCAGATTTGAGTAATATTTGCATGTGTCCCCGTCTATCTGAACCAACATTTTCAGGATCAAAACTGGATTGAAAATAATCCCAAACTGGAGCCTACAAAATAGAAAAGTTTCCCACAAGATGTAGTTAGGCCGTACTCGCATTCAATAACCGGATATTCCTTGGATTAAGCGGTGCTAAATCCTATTCTATAATTTGGAGGGCGGAAGTGTTTATCACCGGCATCAACAAAATATTCTGATACCGTCTCTGTGCAATGTTGTCTTTCCTTTATTGCCAATTTCCTGGCGTTTCCGAACTGACGTCGAGTGTTTCAATAACTCACCCGTGTCCACGGCCACTTGACGGACGGCGGCTCGAGCCTCTTCGCGGTCGTTCAACCTCGGTGTCGCCTTGAACTATGTCAACTGTCTTTGCGGCATCAGATTTACGTTAATCCGATTATAAAAAAAGTTGGCTCTTCTCTCTGTTTGGTTGGTTTGAAGGCCTGCGTTACACAGACCTCACGCAGACACGCACCGTGCGTAAGCAATTACATCGGAAAACTTTCCCTAACAATTAGCGCGAAGTCATTGTGTGGCAGACGGTGCCAACTTTTTGGTGATTAGTTCCCCTTGGACTTATGGGATACCAATGCGCACCCCCCCCTTCCCTGCCAGGTGCAGCGTGCGCGTGTAGGCTTGGTATTGCGCAATTTAACAAGGGTCAATCAGCCAGGCCTATTCAGAGTCCAGGCGTACGTACGGCTGAGCTGAAGAAGGCCAGCGTTGATTTCTGTAGCCCCAGTTGTAGTGAAGTGACATGAAATGGAGGGGCACTATTCAGTGTAGCAGCAAGGCAGGCATTGAGTGGATATCCGTTTGACCAGAGAATACATTCATTGTTTACCTACAATTAAACCTACATACCTATCCATGTTGGCATTACTTTCTTCTTGGGAAGAGAACCCGTGAGAACCCCTAAAACCCCAGCAGACCGCAGAGCCACGTTCTCTGATTCACTAGTGAAATAATTTATTAACTGGGCTGCTCATAAAGCAGTGTTTTGAAATAAAAATGGTTTCATATTGAAGTTGATAATTATAATCATAACATTTTTAATGGACGATCTTTTGTCTTAAAATAAGGCAGGCTTTTGATATAAAATTATTGTGCTCCAATTAAGCAATGATGAGTAATAGAACAATAATGAATCGCCGTTGATATTTGTCTTGATTATGGAGAATATTTGTTGGCCTCGCCTGCTACTAATGATAACTACATGTAGGCCTATACGGTAATTTATGAGTTCAGCAGCGCAACAACTGTTTATTGTTCTTATTTGTTCAACTTTCATTCTTAAAGTTCACAGTAGATTTGTTTCTTTATTTGTTTGACTTCCATTCCTGTTATTTTGGTTTTTGTGGCTTGAATTGTTTTTTTTTTTAAATCTCGGACTAACATTTGGCCTACATCTGTAGGATTTTGAGTACTGGCCCTGAATCCATATGCTGGATTGGATTGGGCTTTGAGTTTGGGTAAACATAATGATTTCTTAGAGATATGTGTTGGATTTTCGAAATTTATCATTTCGGATGCGTTGTATCGTCGATGTGACATTGCTGACTGTCATATTGCGAAAGGACTGATCCCTGCGATGGCCCGTCGTTGATTTGTAAGATCTGCTCTTCCGACTCCTCAAATTCCTCCCCGTCAATCTTCAGATACCTGGGATCGCTGGATGAAAAGATTGAACGAGTTAAAACTGCAGTACGATTTGCTTATGGGAGACAATCGTACCTCTGCTTCATTTAATCCATTCATTGATGTTGGCAAGTTGAATCCACAATACATGATTAGCCATCTGACAAGGTTCAATGTTAAAAAACAACACAATTCCAAACAAATCTGTCGTCAAAATGTCAGTTGCAATATAATCCCCAAATACGGGATGACCAAGACTTCTCACGAAGGTCTCATGGACATGTCATGGTCATAATAAAAATGGTCATTATATGTACAACGTGCGTATTAACTTAATAGGGGGATCGGGATTTTGCGTACCCTTGCAAATTGCATCGATGTGCATTTTTTTAGAATCAGCCTTAGCCGTTTGCGAAACTGAGCCAAGAGCCCATTAAAAACTATCACATATTCATAAATTATAATAATCACCATTCTGCCTTTGAGAGACTGGCCCTCCAACGATCGAAATGTCAGGCCTTCCTCATTTTTTTTGCGATTTGCATTCGGCGGTGGATTTCATCAAACCCATCGATCAATCGATCAATCGCAAGACAATGAGCGATGCACAGAAACCATACGGCCTATCGCAACTTATGATGGGCTATCAGTCGAGTTACGATGCATCGTAATGCTTTGTGAAATACACCCCTGGTCAATTCTAAGTCAGTAAAGTAGTTCGCAACATGTTTGTGTTTTTACCATGAGATCACTGATTTAAAGGTAACTGATCAGATCTATGATGAATCAATGCGCTCATTGGCCATACCCTGCGACCGAGGAAGACATTGAGTCCGGTGGAAGGGCAAACAGCAGATTGGTGTCGTCTGATGAGTCGGAGGAGGATGGCTTGGGCTTGTGCAGAGCAGCCACAAGAACCTTGGACGTCTTGCCGATCTTGTTGAGGCGCCTCAGTGCCACTTCTTGCATCGTTTTTCGCATGGCGGGGAACTCGTCCAGAACCTGAACGGATGCGGAATGTGCAGCCGGTGGATGTGGTTTTTTTTTATATGAAAACAAAATGTATGAAATATCCATTAAATGTCAATGACAATTTTTGTCATATTTTTGAGTACAGTTCATTTTCGCAAAATGTATCTTGCCATTTTTTCCCAATAACAACAAAAATCCGTTCAAACTAACAGGTGCATGGCATCTGAAACAAATATTAGGCTATCACCTACGTGTCATCGAAGGAACTAATGACTGATTATTTGGGAAACAAATATATCTCCATCCCTGCTACGACGCTCACTCTGATACAACGAGGACACACTCGGTTTCTAAGCTCGTCATCATCATTCTTTAAAATTGACATTGGTCTTTTTCCACCGGTTGTCAAACTAAATCCACTTCCCAAACTCGTGTTTTTACGGACAGGGTGGCATTCTAAAACAAATTCACCTGGTGGAAGTGTGCGACACCCAGAGAGTACAGGGAGCAGTAGGTCTCTGTGCGCACTGTAGCCACTCGCCGCTCCTTCGTCAGAAGACAGATCTCTGCCGAAAGAGAGCAATGATGAACCAATACTTTACCCAACGTTCATCCAGAAATCAGCTGATAGCATTATCGGTCGAGTAGTTCAGTTGGTGATAATAACTTGAATATCATTTGTTTGTGACCATTGGAGAGAGTCAATCGACCGAATTTAGTAAATACTTCTTAATTTATATTTACAATGTTTTCATAGATCTATTATCAGACTTGACAACCGTTGGTTGAGGTCGAACGAAAGCTTGGGGTATAACATTGCGGACCTCAATTTTTCTGCCGTTGTTAGTGAGCACTGGTAGACAACAGAGGATTATACTGGTTCGGACAACGCCCAATATTGTATTAGTGAAGATCGATCGCAAGCTCCCAAAATCATTTGGTATCAGGCGTTGTGCAGTGGCCTTTGACCAGCACAGTTTAGTGCTCACAATTCACAAATTGTCATTCATACAGCGCTCTGCAATTATACTGACTCTGTTTTTCTTTTGAAAAGAAAACTGCAATGATAAGAACCGCAGGCCCTCTAATTTCTTCAAAATCAAAATTTCGATGAACATTAATTCGATAGAAAACCAGTCATAATAGTTTTATTTAGTTAGCACTAGCAGTATGCATCATTAGCTTTTCCGCCGCTTCCAGGGAAGCGGAAAAGCTATATCTGTTGTTCAGCTTTTTCTTAGTCTTCTTCTTCTTCTCCCCCAAAGCCCATAGACAATGCACAGGGGTTTTGTAAGCACGACTTTGGTCATTGAACAGACTTGGATTTGTTTCAAACGTGGCAAATGCATAAAGCCCATGCTGAAATTGATCCTAAACACCTTGATATCATCATGACGTCATCACGTGTCACGTGACCTTGCTTTGAAGGGGCAAATTTCAAAATCCATTAAAAGCAAAAGTACAAGTTCGTTTGGTTTCAACTTTGCACTGTATCTAAGTTGGGAAAAGGTGTATCCAAAAATTGCCATCGATTGACCGTGACGTCATCTCATGAATATTTATGAGGTCATGAACTTTTCAGATTTTCACATTGAAATGAGCATATTTGGCCAACGGAGCGAGATTTTTTTCATTTTTTCTTTGATATCTATTGGGGACATGGTTTAGAAACACCTTCCGGAGCCAAAATGTCGTTACGCAATCATGACGTCATCAAAATGGGTGATTTTAAAACACATATAAGGCATTGGCCGATCATCTCGAAATTTGGTATGTAGTTAGCTATCGTGCTAGACATTCCAAATCTAAAGTTTGGAACCGAAGGACCATTGATTATATTTTTTATGAATTTTTGAATACCACACTCGAGTCCCATAGGCTTTGTGCACAAAATATGTACATGCGTTTTGGAGTAGGAATGGGGCTATTCTATGACTTGTTACAAACAGAAGCGGAAAAGCTCTATGCTCTGTTTCACAACAGACATATATTTCTCGTTTTTGTATTTCCTGTAATGCAATAGATATACGGCAGTGAATGGCTGAATGATTAGTCTGGCTTGTACCCAACCCTGGCAATGGCTACAAGGCCACCGTCAAGGCCTAGTGTTGGATAGCTCAGATCGTAACACTAACAACGCTGGTACGCAAAACAAGCGGCCTGGAGTTTAATTTCCAGCCCAGGCTAAGTTTTTTTTTGCCATTATTTTGTCAAAATTGTTCAAAAGGATCCCAGTCTTTCTTTTTTTTCGTTTGAGATAAAAAAGCCAGCAACTACACAGTGTAACTATACCTCCGAAATACGACCCGTCACTTAATGTAGTAGCTACGTCCCCCTCTGATGTGACGATGTCCACCATTCCCTGTTGAATGAAGTACATCCTATCGCCGAACGTCCCCTCGTTGATAATGCAGTCGCCCGGCTGGTACACCTCGAACATGAGCAGACTGACAACCCGAGTCACGAAGTTGGGATCGGCGTTGGTGAAGAATGGCACAGAGGCCACCAGGTCCCGGCAATTGTAATTGGAAATGTCCTATAGGGAAATAATTGTGAACAAATTTAAAAATTGCCCGAAACTTTGACTGGACCGAGAGTTGAACCCGAGACCTTTGTTTTTGCTTACCGGTGCTCTTCCGGTCTGAGCTAACCATCCCTCAGGTGGTAACTTCCAAAATAGATTTAGCCAACCAGTCCTTGTCGGGTATTTAAAAAATGGCTAAAGGAAGGCTTTACGTACAAGCGCTCTGGAAAAAAATCTCCCTGGAAATAAATTATACGGTATTGCTTGATTGCTTCTGACTGGCGCCCCCACCCCGGCAAAAACTAGTTGACTATTTGGGAGGCCACCATCTAAGGGTTGGATAGGCCAGATGGGGAGAGTGCTGGTATACGCTAAACCAGAGGTCCCGGGTTCAAATCCCGGTCCAGTCAAAGATTTCTTGGCCATTTTGTCATCATGAATAAATGTAGGAAACTGCTTGACTTACTATAGTGACCAAAATGCAAATCTTAAAAATGTACAGAGCTCCTTTTCAAGGACAGAATGACATCCTGCTTTCGACCATGGTCCAGCTATAGGATCGAAACATCAGGCCCTCTACGTTTCGGACAGGGGGATTAAAGCCAGATAAGTACTCAAATCAAATGAAGTTTAATGAATAAAACGTCTGTCCACTTTCATGTTCGTTGAAATAGCTTTATTCTATAATCATAATCATGTTGTTTATAAAATCATCACTCGCCGAGTAGGGCAACCCTTATTATATGCACGTTTTATAGTCAGGCTTAAAATTTATTTCTACCGTGCTAGCTTTTTAAAAATTTCCAAGGGCCATTCAGTAGCCAGCGATTTTGACCTTCATCTTTACAGAGTTATAATATGATATTAATTCCGTCAAATGAACTGAGAGGCTGTATTCATAACTGTTTACTATTGCTCGGATTTGTGAAATAATTGAGTTGCATTGGACACGTAAACAGTATCTCTCTACCTTTATCCATGTTTCTATTTTAGGCATACTATTTTCAATTACCAACACATAAACCTATGCGTGCAAACAATAACAGGGCCCACCTGATGAAGTTTGACTGAGACCTCGTTGAAAATGGCCTCTTCATTGAACATCTTGCCATGGTAACGGTAGTCATAGTAATCTGTGATGCGATCCCTCATCTCCGTCGGTAATCTGCGGTAAGCCATGTACTCCTCCACTTGTTTAAGCTGTAAGTGACGTCAGTATGAGGTCATAAACAGAAAATGAAATACTCAGAGTATGATATTTTTTAAATTGTGATATTGAGTGCAGCTAGCGACATAGGCAAAGTCTAACCACCCCATGCAATTTAACTGCAACTTAAGTTTCTCCTTCGTAATGATGAGAATCACAGTTTGGAATTTGTAGAAATGCTTTCAATCAGTTGCCATGGTTACTCATGGTTACCATATTCTACTGCTGCATTATAAGTGTCATCATGGATTTGGCTCCCATACAAGTGTATAGTGCATTTGGCAGAAAAAAACACAAACTTTCAGATCATCCCATGTCACGAGTGTGAGTATTTGCTTTGAGACTGAAGGTCCTGCTTGGATCGAAACGTCAGACCCTCAGTTCGGTGAACTTGGAGCACCAACCTTCTCTCGGTATTGTCGGCAGGAGGAGTCCATGGACTGGATGAGGTTCGTGGCGTGGCCGATGAAGAGTGCAAAGCACGAGGCGCCGACTATCATGCTGGCCATGGTCAGCCACAGGTCGGTGGTACTCTGTGGCGGGAACCGGCCGTAGCCGATGCACAGCATGTGCGACATCGCTTTGAACAAGGACCACGTGTACTGGTCCCACCAATAGGCATTCTGCATCAGAGAAGAAGAGAGAAGAAAAAAAACCCAGAAAGGTTCGAAGTTACTCTGTAACTGCACAATGGTTGTATAATGGCGGGACAATTATTATCATTCTGATCCTATAGCAGCACCTTGCTCAAAGACAGTTTGCAACATTTTTGTAGATTGCGGCTGGGAAAGAGGCTAGTATAGCATGTCGCATTTTTCCTCAGATGCAATGGGAACTGCCAAAAGTGTTCGAGAAAAAAATGTTCGCCCAACACCTGGTCTGATTTTTCAGAAACGTTTGGATTTTCGGTGATTGATTTTGATCAACATCATCAAACATTGGAGCTTTAATTGACCCCCAAAATGTTACCAGTCACTATTTTGACTAACATTGGTCAAATGTCAGATAATTGCCCATCGTTTTGTATGGTGTGGATATAACGTGATGGTTAAGCATTTTTGTTAAAAGACAAGATTGTCCCTAACATTGCTCCAGGTAATGTTTTGTTTTCATTTATCGATTTGATTGGAGTTGGATTTCATTTATTTGATCACAAATCACAACATTTACTAATGTTTTAATTGAATGATTATTATTTTTTGCATAGATCCTATTGATAATCCTATTGATAATCCTATTGATAATCCTATTGATAATCATATTGATAATCCTATTGATAATCTAAACCTATGTTGTTCGCCGCATTATATTGACTTGTCTTTTGAATGTTTTTCAATCGTATAGGTTCATATTTTGCACGGTATACTAATTATGTACTACATTTCGGAATTCGGCTTTTGGTTGCCAGGCAATAAAACCTGTTTCAATTGGATTCAATAAAAATCAAATTAGCTCTAAAATTAGCCGTGTGCTTTCCGGTCGTCTGACCACGCCCACCCACCTGTAGGTTATTGATGCTGACCCAGCTGTCTGTAGGAAAGCCTTGCAGCATGGGCACGAGGAACTGGAGGCAGCCATTCCAATGGCTGATGAGCAACATGATGCTTATCAGGTTGGATATACGGATCACTGCACCTGCCACATTAAACACCTGTATGCGGTCCGAATTGAAAACAAAAACAGCAACAGGTGGAATACTCTTTCTATTCATTTGCGCGTGCAGGTGGAGATAAGGTAGGCCCTATAAGCAACATCCCATCGTGCAGATCATCACCAGATTTGATTTCAAAAATTCAGAAGGCCTCGGCAGAATGCCTTTGAAGAGATCAAGTCTTCTACATTTTGGTTAGACTGTCGTTTGATTTCCACTAGAAGACCAAGGCGAGATCAATTCGAACTTCGAACAATTCTCTCTGAGAAGGATCCGTCTAGGCCCTCTGTTTTTGAACAAACTCGGAAAATTATATTGTGAAAATCGCAAAGAAAATTTGACCGGATCGAAACTCTAGCTTAACCTACCAGCGCTCAAACCTAGTCTATATGTTTTCTTTTCCTAAAGAAACGAAGGAAAAAGTGATTGGGAAAAAATGGGAAAATCGAGATATCTGGTTTTGGAGTGCTAGTGCCACCCATCTAACTGAGCTATTCAGCCCCTTAGATGATGGCCTTCCAAAATAGTCAACTAGTCTTTGCCTTTGTTTCCTTTGTTGGTTTGTCTGAATATCACAGACCATTCACCAATTTTAGCCTGTCCATAGTGATCTCGTCTGCTATATCATTTCCCATAACAAATACCGCTGGGTTTTGCCAACGGAGAACGCCACCAACTTACGTACCTGTTCCCACTGGCGAATGAATCGCATCAGCCTGGAGAGACGAAGGAGACGCACCAGACTCAGCAGCTTGGCCAGTCGAAGGATGCGGAAGGCCTTGGAGACCTCGAAGAGCTTGTTGTCACCTCCCAGCCCTCCGTCCAAGCTGAGAAAGATGATGTCCATCGGGATGGAGGAGAGGATGTCGACGCAGAACCAGGATTTTAGGTAGTGAATGGCGATTTTCTTGGGATCTAGGATAACCTGTGTTTTTTTTGGGGGAAATGTTATGATACGAACTGCACTGACTATACATGTTGGTGCCGTTTTGAAAATGAAAATGTTGTATCATTTTGTTTCCTTAATCGTTTTCATGCTTTAAATAGAATTGATCAAGAAGTAGTGAACCTTCCTCATTGCAAGAAAGGTCCTGCCAGGATATAGACGACAGTCTCAAAGATTTGAAGGGCCAGACGTTTCGATCCCAGCAGGACCTTTCTGAAAGGCAGAAGGCATTCTAATTCAATGAGAAAGGTTTTGCAATTATCAAAACGTCAGATCCTTCAAAGGTTTTGAGATTTGTATTTTGGGTCACTTACGTCGGTTACATTTTTAGCATTATTGGTCGAAGATAAGAAGAATTTGCTGAATTAATGATGATATGGTCATCACATTTTCTTGTTCAATTGGTCTGGCACCTGTTCAGCGGTGTTGAGATCCATGTAGCCACAGCGCATGTTGATAATGACGTCAAGGATGAAGAGGGAATCTGACGAGCAATTGAAGATGGTCCAACTTCGGGTCAGTTCGGAGGCGTAGAAGAAGGCGATGATCACAGGTAAGCTGATCAGGTTAGCTATCAGCAGCAACACCATGAGAAGATCCCAATAGAATCTGCCCAATCGGGATGTATAATGATCGTAATGATTATTTTGTGAGACGATTTGATGGTTTGTAAGGTATGTACTTGCAATATATACAACAATTAGACTATAGGGATACCGGTGTCGTTGCTACAATAAAATGATATTGTCAACTCTGCTCAAGACCGCAGTGGTTGGAGACAACCTGCTCCACAGCCGACCGATGATGATGATGATGAGGATGAGGATGATGATGATGATGAAGATGATGATGATGATGGGGATGATGCATGATGATGATGAGGATGAATGATGAAGATGATGATGATGATGGGGATGATGAAGATGATGATGATGATGATGATGATGATGGGGATGATGGGGATGAGGATGATGAAGATGATGATGATGATGATGAGGATGATGGTGATGATGGTGATGATGATGATGATGATTGCAAGATAAATGATTTATATAATTTTAAGATGAATAGTTTGTTAGATGGTTTGACTTTGTAAAAATAAATGTTTGAATTTTGTAAAGATGAATGAGATGAATCAATTGAATCATGGGTGTTTGAATGCAAGACAGATAATTTGTAAGATGATTTGATGATAAGTAAGATAATGGTTTCGAAGATTTATGGTTGTAAGATGAATAATTTGAATCATTGATGGATAATTTGTAAGATGATTTAATGATGATGAATGTGAATAATTCATAAGATGTGTGATCATAACACGGATGATTTGAGCTATTCGTCAATTAATGGATAAAATAGCCTGGTGCAGGTTGACTTTCTGTAACCACAATTACCACATAAAGGCACTTTGAAGGACAAGGTTACGGCTTGGACTCGGGCTCTGTCTTCGTCACCTCACAGTGCATGCATGGACAGCACAATTAGTGGCTTTGTGTTAAAGATAAAGCAGTGCTTGCTAGCAAGAAACCACAATATTGATCTTAAAACTGCACGCCAGTGTCAGTGTTTACTTTCATAGATTGTAAAAAAAACAACGAAGCCCTAAGTCTATAGTCTAGGCTGCCTCGTGTAAGAAAATCCGGCGATCTCGACATTTGTATCGAACTGACACTCGATTGGGGGTTACCTTTCAGTCCAGGGGTCTTCCTACTCTAAAAGGAAGTGTTCAATTAGAAGATCTCTCATTACAGAGGGGAGGAAATAACTGCTTGATACGGGTTGTCTTTCACCGAAACAAGACAGGTGCAGTTTCCTTCAAAAAACTAAGTTCTGCAACCTTCAGTCTGAGGTCTCCATTGCAAGATGTCGACCCGGAGAAAAGTTCAAAGCATTATCAGCACCCTCATGGGACTAACAGATGCATGTCAAAGGGTATACATGTATAGACCTGGATCAATCTGATGGACAGCATGAGATAGATTGCGAGGTTTGTTTTTCTGTACCGATGATGTACTGGATACTTTGAGAAGGGAAGTATCTATGTGTCACACTCATCTAAGAGGCGCCTTACTTGAAGGCGCTGCACGGGTGGATGATGAGAAACCCGGCCTGCTTCAGTCGCTTCTTCTCATTCTGCAAGCCCTTCTTGCTGCCGAAGAGTTTCATGGACAGCCGGTTGTCTGTCGGCTGGAGCATCGTCCACAGCTGCCTCCGGATGAAGGTGTTCTTGAGGCCCGACAGGCCGTCGCTCTCCTTCCTGGGCTGGGGCACGCCGAGGAGAGACATGCTGGCCGTGATCCTGTCCTTGCTGCTCCCGTTCATCAGCAGCCTGCTCGTCCCGCTCTCCCGCGTCACCTCCCCCGGCCCCGTCAGGTCCTCCATGTCGAACACGACGTGGCCGGGGCCCTTCCCCCTCTCTCCGTCCCCTTCCGTTCGTATGGAGGACTTCAGCGCCTGGGAGCTGCAGGACCGAGAGCCGGCCGCCTGGTGGGACGCCGATGACTCGGCTGGGGTCGCGGCCGTGGTCGGCTGACCCTCTTCAGATGGAGCCCCGGATGCGTGGGAGGCCGAGGAGAGAGGAAGAGGAGGCAGAGGAGCCTGCACCACCCTGTTGCCTCGCCCGCGGTAAGACGGAGGAGACAGGGGGACTCTCTGGTGAATCCCGCTCATCGTGCTCCCCTCGGAATCGGAGACGGGGGACTACGAAAAGCCGCTCTACTGCGGCCGGGAGGAACACCGCACTCCATCCGTCCTGACTTTAGGGCCGACCTTATCCGTCACTGGGCTAGCTGAGCTGAGCCACAAACACACAAACGCTCGTTTCTATGAGGGACGCGCGCGTGCAGGTTAGGCCGCGCGCGTTACGCGCCAACTTCCCCGCGCCCTCGCCGGTAACATGAAGCCCGAGCAATGACGTCACAAACAGACTATATTGATACACGTTATGATCGTGCAACTCACCACGCCAAAATAATGTACACCATGGTACGGTATCTACAATGTATGGTTCTCCTGTATCTTTATAAGCGAGGTGGCCCGCGCCTCATAGGTTTTCTGTCCCAGCCCTGGTATTTGTTTTAAAATATTGCAATCTCAGAGGTCAAAAACATGCCAGAAAAAGTGAAAAAAACCTATTATTAGCAGGGGGAAAGTAAAGTACAATTTGAGACAAAAATAATGTGCATTATGGTGGAGAACTCGTCGCAAATCCAATGTGTGATCCATGAAGCATTACCCTAGCACATCCACGATAGACGGAACTCATCAATTTTATAGAATTTCTGTTGCCAGCTCGGGCGTATTTAAGTGTAGGAGGAATATACTGCTGCAATGTTTATATCACTAATCAGGTTGCCTTTTTTAACATGTCCAGGGATGCCCACAGGATTTTGAAAAATCAGGTGTTGAGGGGAAAAACATGTTTGCGTGTAGTCCTGTGTATGGCCTTCAAAAAGTCAACCGGCAACAAGGTCTCTGCAAATTATTACTTAAAGCCATGCTAGTGAACTGTTTAGCAATGTTGCTAACAATCAAACTGTTCTTCACATTCGTTCTGGGGGTGTATTTGCAAGTTTTTATGCTAACGAGATGACCGAGTAATATAAACAAATAATGCAAACTCCTTACTGGCTAAAATTACCAAAGTGCAAATCTCAGAATTGAGTGGGCCTGACGTTTCGATCCTAGTAGGACCTTTCTCAAAGGCAGAGTGGCCTCTGCCTTTGAGAAAGGTCATGCTAGGATCGAAACGTCAGGCCCGCTAAATTTTGAGACCTTGATGTGATATTTATTGCAGACCATTCCAAATGGTAACCTTCCTATGGAAGAATGATGAAACTCAAACCCTACAGACTTGAAAGAACACACCAGCCAGTTTCTGCTGTATGGGTGAGACTGGTGAGCCTTTATTGAAGTGACTCAGATAAGGAATTAAAATATACAATATTGATTACTCAGCCAGCACGGGTATCAGTTGGTTCCCTGTTGTCGGGTTTTTACACTTCCAGCTTGAGAAAATACAGTAATAAGACAATTCTAAGCACAGATTTCTCCATCAATTTACAATTCATTTCTTTATTTCATTTATGTAAAGCACTATTCATTCATCGATACTACAATAGTTAAAAAAATGTAGTAACCCTATTCGCATGAAAATGCAAATAAATAAATGACAGCAGATAAAGTTTTACTGGTTACTTTTAAAATCCTTACACGGACCGGCCCATCAATATGCTTCCCTATGAGGGTGCCCATTTTATATACAATCCAAGGGAGATATAAAAGGTCCGCAACGCATCAATAATTATTTTACAAATTTCAAGCGTAGTGCACATGGATGAAAATATGGACGGAATAACAGCACCAGAAAATGATGCTTAGAAAATAGGAAATATCACTGTCCCAAGAAATGTTAGAGGCTCAATACAACATTGGGAAGATTGGAAAACATCAATGTCCACAGATTTCCTGCTAATTTACACAGTTTGTAGATGGTCATTATAGAATCCTCATGTTGAATTCTTAGGATCTGGGATGCTGTACTTCCCGAGGAATCTTCACTCAAACATCAACAAATAGAGTAATCAATTATTTCTTACACTACAGGCTTGTGCATAAACCCTGACGTTTTTTTTGGCATTTTTCTGATTTCTCAGATTACCATTCGAGCTAAAACCTCTGCAGGATTGCTTTTTTGGAATGTCTAATGGTTTAGCACACAAACTGTGGCAATCTTTTGACCTTTACCAATGTTGTATAGGACCTTTAAGGCTGATGTCCACTGGCAATCCAGTTAACAAGTCTTTTTCCCAAGGATGGGGAATAAATTGCTTTGTGCTACCAACAATCTGGACCACCAATCTGGACCAGTTATTCTGACAAAATGACACAGAGACTTCCAGACACATGTGGAGGCTCCTGATTCTGACAAATACCTATTTACAATCCTACAAGAACCTTGGTTGCATTTTGTTTTTAAATAGCCACATGACATACATTTTACTAGAGGGGGACCTGGGAGGGAGCTACACCCAGGTCACATCCAGGGGTACTCCTCCTTGTCGTAGGATTTGGCTTCATTGAAGTACTCATCGATCGGCTTGCTGAAGGCTGTGTTCTTCTTGAAAGGTGTGTCTAAGGTCTTAATCTGTGTCACTCCCTGCAAATAGGGGAAAAAAGATTATAAAAGAACAGTGAGCATGGTGAACAGATTTGCATGACTCGTTACTGATTTTTTTATTTTTTTGGGGGGGATGGTTTAAGCCCCCAAAGCCCCCTGTAGAACAATCTCATTCTGCATGACCCCCAATTTGAGTCAAAATGACAAATGACTTACTGATTCAGACTCAACTTGCATGGCTTGTGACTCGACTAATTGAGTCTCAATGAGACTCAATGACACTCATTTAGACTCAATGAGACTCACTGAGACTCATTGATTCTCAATCAGACTCATTGAGACTCATTTGGACTCGTTAAAATGTGACTTAGAAAACAAGTCAGACTGTGAAATCTCTATAAGTTCTGTCAACGTGGTTTCAAAAGGCATTTTTTTTCTTCTTTAAAGTGACTAACTCCACACCTGTAATAACAGACTCATCTCTTTGTCAAGCGGCTGGCAAAATGTGTTGTGTCTGGACGAGACTGTCAGTTGTGACGTCCTAATTGGCCTCTTCCCCCCCCCTTTTTTTTATCTTCGTCAAGCGACGGACCAAAAGAATACTCACGGGAATCTTCTGCTTGTGCTGGCTCCAGAAGGTGACGGGCTGCTCGTTGGCGACGTTGTGCTCCAGCTCGGGGGGCGGGATCTCGGACACAAAACCCTCCACGTCAAAGTCCTTCTGCGTGACCGACTTGTACTCGGGCATCGGCGCCGGCTTCTCGGCCTCCTCCTGCACTTCCTTGGCCACCTGGGCGTACAACGCTCGCTCCGTTAGTTCTTTCTTCCTGCCTGTCACCAGGTAAAAACACCAAAGCAAAAACAACAACCCCAAAGGGCTCCATAAGTCCATATCACCATTGACTGAAGATTTGCACAGTGGACACCAGGGCTTCCCCTGGTATTTGTGAGTCTGCGGTGGCAAAGGAATTGATTTCATTTTCATAGAACTCCAGGTTGTATGATTGAATCCAATAACTGTTTACCCGGTAACTTTAAATGTCCCTTAAAAACCCTACACAACATTGGTAAAGATTGAAAAACAGAAATGTTTACATGAAGCTAATACAGTTTGAAGATAGTTGTGGTAGAAACCTCGCACTGAAAATATTTCTGCCTAAAATGCTGTATTTTGGGAGAAAAGAGTAAAAGAATTTGTTTACATCTCACCCCTAGATTTTAACAATTTTTCGGAACAATTTGTTAAATGCTGCATTTTTGCGAAACAAATGAAGCGGTTTTTACTATTTTCTCGAGGCTCGGTTGGCGGATTGAGCTGAAATTTTCACAGGTGTGCTATTTCATGTATATGTTGGATCAGACAACGTATGGATGCTATTCCCTGACCTTGACCAATGTTGTCATCCCTTTAACTCATGGAAACATTAAAATCAACCAACCGACTGTCCTGACGTTCAGCTTCTCTGGCAGCATGTAGGAGTCTGTGCATGTAGACAGCGGAGTCCCCTGTCCCTCGTGACTAGGGGTGGAGAGGATAGAGGTGTGACCGTCTTTGAAGGGAAGTGACTTGTTTTCGTACTTCATGCTGTCGGGGTACTTGTCCAGGCCGCGATCTTGCACTTGACGCTGTGGGCATCGGGGTTTTAAAACAAACAAGGAAGTCCCAAATTAAAACATGCTGTTTTGACCATTTTCCTTGAATTATATCCAAGTTCAAGTTGATATTGTTATCTGTCCATACGGCTAAATACTGTACCTTTTTTCAAGTTTTGGTATTGGCTGATAGATGAAACTCTTTACGCATGTTATTCAGTTAAATAAATATCACCTGATGTGGTTGGGTATCCCATTTTTCATAAATAAATTCCCCCCCCGATTTTTCTATCACGAAGCACTATTTTACCTGTGTGCTACTGCTAAGGAAATTTAAACACCTCTATGAAATTGGCCCCTGTGCTAGTGACAATTACAATCTATGTATACAAATTACAAGAGTATAATTCATAAAAATGTACAGCAGAGGGCCTGATGTTTCAATTCCGGGCCTTTCTCAAAGTTTCCTTTTCTCAGGACAACTTTATTGGTACAATGTAATACTCGGCCTCTATATTTTACCTTTTACTTTAGTTTAAGTTTTTAGTATTAAATGTCACTGAGTCTGAGAGTGAGACACTGTCACTTGTCACTGTCAGTGTCAGTGTCACTCAGCAGTCAGTCAGTGCATGGTCAATGTCAGTGTCACTGTCACAGTGTCAGTGTCAGCAATGTTTTGCATATTATTATAGACTTATACTTAAAATAAAAAAAATTATATAAGCGAGACGCCCTATAGGAGCCTCCATAGTTTTTACCCAGAACGGACTGCCTCAAGTTGCGTGATATATTTTTTTTCTACGGATGTTGGGGTTTATTATGGTACACTAAGATTTTTTTTAGGACCAACAATAAAGAAAACTGGAGCTTCGAAGCAACTGCCAATTTTGTACCTAGGAAAATAGACCCCAAAAGAGCAACTTTTTGAATCACACGACTTTGGTCTACATTTTCGGTGACGGACGAGAGCAGGAAACCAACTGTAAGATACGAAGTCTGAGATCGTTATACGGAGTTGTTTTCATCGTGCGATGTGAGTTAAAAGGCTAAGCGCCGAAAACGTGTACCGTCGAAAACGGGGGTTCCCACGATACTTAATAATCATACTATTCACAGTACTACTAGTAGTACTACTAGTACTAGTAGTAGTACTAGTACTAAGTAGTAGTACTACTAGTACTACTACAGGCCACAGGCAAACTAAACAGTAAGTCAGTACAGTATCATCACTCATCAGTACTCAATACAGTACTCAGTACTCAGTACTCAGTAGTCAGTAACGTAATGAGTAAGCCTTCGGATCCGGAGTGCTGCTCCACCCGTCAGCGCAGCACGCAACGGTACTCGCAAGATCTTCAGACAAAAACATCAAAATAATCCGGCTTACCTCTTCGACCCAATTTTCCAGCAGACATTTCCCCTCAGAATTGTAGATAGTTCTGGATGGATTGAGGGCCGCCATGATTGCGATAAACTTGAATTAATGTGAATTTTGCTAAGTGTCTTCCGGTACCCGGGTCACTGCGATTACGCTGTTGCTATGCCAGTGTCACAAGCTCTTTTTTCTACTCCGAGGTCACCGTGAGGTCATCTTTGGCCATGCCTGATTGAACAAATTGTCCTTCGTCAATGCTATTATAATATTTTTATTTTGATAATACTTATTATAATGTATATAGTTAATTAAAGCTATAGATAATATATTTATAGTATAAATATTATTTATAAGCAATTTATAAAAAGAATTTTATCTCCTTTGATATTGAAATTGTTGGATAATCTTAGTAAAGTCTTGATTGAGGTTGAAATATTTTTGAGATTTTCATGTCGGCTGCTACGGGTTTGTTGTCATTAAACGACCGAGTTTGTTTTTAGCTTTCATCACGTTGAAATAATGTCGTCCAAGGTTTGTTACACTTATTTCGTTTGCTTAGATAAAATATTAACTTTTGAAATCCTAAAAATTAGAGGATAATGAACATTTAGGCCAATATAGTGTTAAAAAGGCAAAGGTAAAGTTAAACCTATGTCAGTGTTACTGTTACTTAGTGTTAGTCTAGTCCGAGTAACTTGGACCCGACAAGTCACCCTTTTTTTGTCGAATTTTGAAATTTTGAGTTTCGGGTGACTGTCACCCGAAACTCAAAATTTCAAAATTCGACAAAAAAGGGTGACTTGTCGGGTCCAAGTTACTCGGACTACTGTGTTAGTCCGAGTAACTTGGACCCGACAGGCGACAAGTCACCCTTTTTTTTAATCAAATTTTGAAATTTGAGGGTCACCCGGCCGTCCCTCAAAATTTCAAAATTCAATAAAAAAGGGTGACTTGTCGGGTCCAAGTTACTCGGACTATTGTCAGTGTGTGTTTGAGTGTTTCTGCTTCCGACCTACATGTAGTCCGAGTAACTTGGACCTAGTTCAACAGTACTACTACTACTACTAGTACTACTACTAGTACTACTACTACTACTAGTAGTAGTACTACTTGAAGTTGAGGTTTCGGGCGCTGTATGAAACCTCAATTTTTTTTAAAAGGGCGAGTGTAAGGGTCCAAGTTATTTGGACTAGTTCAACAGTTCAAGTTCAAGTCGCCCTTTTGGAAAATTTGGAGGGGTCGGGCGACATGCGGACTACCCCAACCATTAATAATACTAGTTAAAATGGTAAATACAGACTGATAAACAACACGTCAACAGCTTAACATTTGGCCAAAGTGACTGAAGGACTCAAGTTATTTTTTATAATATACATGTAATAATATATTATTAATTATTATTCCCATTGGCACTGGGCACTGAATAGTGAATATGATTATGAATTATGATGCCAGAGTCCAGTGTGTGCATGCACAAACTCGTACACTTCCCATTTTAGTACCGGTAGTCAGTAGATGGCAGTACCCATACCATCTGTTCAAAACTTGACTCTTAAGGAATGAGGTTGTAGTACTAGTACGACTTGGGTTAGGATTATTAAAACAGTGAACAAGTTGACTTTTTTCCGTCTAACTCTAATGTAATGATCCAGTAAGACAAGTATTGTAAGAGTAAGACTAAGACTAGTAAGAGGCACTTAATGTCCCGAAACTTGAAAGCTTAGAAATCTGTGCTTCACAAAATAATTAATTAGTTGATAAATAAACAAGAGACAAACTAATTGTTCTGAACTGTGATTTCAGGTGTCAGCCAGACCCAAGCCATCTAGAAATGTCCCAGGGAAGGGCAAAGGCCCAAGTGATGACAGAGTGATCGGGAGAAAGAACACTAAAGAGAAAGGTCCGGAGGGAGGAGTCGGTCTAAAAGGAGGAGGGGAACCCAAGGCTGGATGGGCCTGGAAAACCAAGGCTGAGAACAGCCAGAAAGTGGAGGCACTCCGAGAGATTGAGCAACTGGAACTAAAGTAAGCGTTTGATTCAAATAAAAGCAAGATTTTATTTTACCACCCTCGTCGTAAAAGGGTAAAAAACAAAAGTTAATTCACAATAGACCACTAATTATTGTAGTAAATGTACTGTATGTAGCAAATAGACATTGTCTGGCACAAGTACTTGCCGGAAAAAATGGAATTACAGTTTTCCCCCAAATCAGGATTTTGTGATGAATATGTATGTAGGAATAGTGAAGTGCATGTTTTGTACCCAGCTGTGTGCTGGCACTGCTGACCGTCGTCTGGTTGACAAAGTCGCACCACAAAAATCATGATTTTGGGGAATAGTTTACTGGTAAGTCCACTTTTTTTGGCAAGTGGTTGTGCCAGAACATGTCGTTTTTCTACATATTGATAGTTGTCTTGTGGATTTAGGGTTTTTTCCACCCTTTTACGTTGAGGGTAACCAAAATCTTTCCCAAATGAAGATATTCACTGGAAGGAAACTGCTCCAACGAGTAACCTCACAAACTTTATCATGCTTAGGGTATGAATAAACGTCCCTCCAATTGTTAAAGGAAGAAAAATTAAGGGGTCTTTCATTTTGATTTGCGCAGTATTTTGTGTATGATTGCACAAAAGTCCCGCTTGGATATTTTTTGGGAAAATGTATGACCTCTGACCCCGTGATTGGAACATGAGTCCCTTCTTCGTTTGGGAATTTTATTGGTCACACTATTCTATTAAGTAAGTGGTTTGCTACATTTTTTGCTTTATTTTCTATTGTTACAACTACAACTGAAGTCAACAGCTATTTTGACAAGTTCTGAAAATTGGGCAGCTCTGACCGTCTGCCATTCTTCAGTTTGTCAGCATAAAAAGTAATTACCGGTAGACAAAGTGGTAGTTTCTGGTGAGATGTGCTGATGTAGAATTGCACGGTGACATCATGCACATTTTTTGTAGAGACTGAGTGTGGCTCGGAAGAAGAGCTACCAGCTCTTCTCAGAGCCAAGAATTCTGCGTGGTTAGTCCATCATGCAAACTTCTCAAGTCTCATTCACCATGCTGATGTGTTTTTGTTGTTGTTCAGGATCAATAACTTGGACAAGGAGAAAAGCACTCACATGTACAACAAGAGGAGTGACTTCCGGAAGCTCTTCTGCACATTGGAGGACCAAGAACTGAAACTGAATGCAGACAGAAAAACTGAGAGTAAGGCATCGCCGCCCTTTAATGCTCTTTTCAATTTCACAACAATGTATTCCACTCACCTTGTTATATCTGGCAAATCATGTACAATGTAGCTATATAATATCTGCTCCTGAGTACTTCTACAGTCTACAGTTCGGATCCATTCAAGCTCAAGTTGAGTGATTAGAATGCCAGTGCTTATTGGTTCATATTTTGTACTTTCTGAAAATAGGGAAGATAGTAAGACTTCACTGGGACTCATACTTGAGACTTCGGGCTTACTGAACCCACAGTCTCAGGGTTAGAACGCTGGTACAATTAAACCAGAGGTCTCTGGTTCAAATACTGTCCCATCAGATTTTCTGCCTTTGAGCAAGGTCCTGGGGTTCTGCTAGTGTCGAAATGCCAGGCACTTTAAATTTTTGAAACTTTGAAAACTTATTTCAAAATTCTCACTCAGTTTTCCTTTTCTTTCTTCCTTTGAAAATCACTTTGAAAGTCACTTTTTAGTGATGTTTTTCTTTTAATTTGCAGAAACCAAGTTATGTCAGCAGTTGAACAAGATGCGGGGTAACGTCAGGAAGTTCCAACGAGAGCTCCAGAACGTGAAACCCACACCTGATTGTAAGTACTGTATAACGTCAAACTGAACTTCTGAAGCTCACCATACCCAGTGTCATTACCCTGGATGATTTTGCCTCAAACCACCAGCGTAGGGGAAAAAAGACACCTGGGTTATGTGAAAGTCCTTGGATTGGTGGCTCTATCTAAGAAGAGCTTAGAATAACAGTTGCCTGATTGAACAACTTTGTAGATACTTTATACATTGTAGATAGTAGTCCAGCAGATCAGTGGTCATTTTTTTCTTTTGACTGATTTTGAAATGTCATATAGAATAATTCACACTTTGCAATAATTCACACGTTCAACCTGACCTTTCATGACCCTGCCGTATCTGGGGTTTGGGGGCATTGCAACCCCTTTGCCTACCTATTGAATTGGGCACACCCAGCCACGGAAGCCGTAGAATTTATCACACCACCCACGTTGGATATCCTCATTTCTTAGTTGAAGTTTGGTTGTGGTTAACATTTCTCTATAAAGAACTAACGGATAGCATACATCACTTATTGTGGTTTTATAATAGACGTTTGTAAGAAATTTGGGTTTCCAAACCCTTACTGAAGCATTGAGTTATTGCATTAATTATTAATGAGTCTCTTTTGTTTGTGTGGTCACTGTGGTGTCCGTTCAATCAATGTCAAAATGTCAAATGAAGTAGATGATTTGTAAATGAATATTGCATATATTTTCTTATGCAGTTGTTGAGAAACTGAAGGAGGTGATGGAAACCATTGAGTCTGTTATTACTGAATTCAAGGAACAGCAGAAACAAGTGTATGTATGCAGCCGTCTTTCTCAATTTAAAAATAAAAATCATTCTTGGGCCCTCTTCCAAAACCAGGCTGTGGTTCAGGCTCCGGCTTTGTCCAGGGCTCTTTCTTTCGTTCATTTTAAAGTACAAGGCATGCAAACGGGGGGCCTTTGGCTTTCGGTTTTGAATCTTACACTGCATTTTGAAAAAGAATCCAAAATATAAACTTCATCAAAAACTCAAACCTGTATTTTCAGCTTTTGGTTTGCAGAGCCAAAGCTGGGTTTTGGAAAAGGCCATGGTTACAATTGCATTATTAGTGGGATTTGAAACTTTGCATGGTGGTTATAGTAGGATAGTGAGGTTTGCAGGAATATCACGAAAAGGACCGGTGATTAAAAAACTCAACATTTCGGCCAGGATGCTTGGCCCATCCTCCTTTTCAGAACCACAACCAACCATACAGTGTATCAGCAAATCTCATTCTCCAATGGCATTATGGCTGCACTCATTTGTTTTTCTCTATTAATTTGTAAAGCAGCAATATCAAATTTTACTCACATGTTCTAAAAATGGCAAAAAGTTACATTTTTGGGTAGATAACATCACAGAACAGACAGGCATGGGTGCTGGGTGATGCCATGCGAGTGATGGAGAACAAAGAGAGATTGGGTGAGGTGAGCTGGTTGCACGGTCATCCGTGGTGCCCCTACTTTGATGTACAGTCATATAAGCTAAAGCACAGATTAGTGCTAATTGTACGTTAGGCAGGGCAAACCCTTATTGAATCGATGTATAGTGTTAGTAAGATTTCCTCATGCCAAACAAGAAAAAACTGACTGGGAACTTTTGAACAAATTTAAGAATTGGCAAAGAACTCTTTGACTGGACCCGAGAGTGCCGAGACCTCTGGATTAATGTACCAGTGCTCTTCCATCTGAGTTATCCAGCCCTTAGATGGTGGCCTTCCTTAATAGCAAGCTAGTCTTTCTAATGCCAAGATTTCTTCATGATTAACATGAATAATAAACATACTGGACCCAATTTTGTAGAGCTGTGTAAGCATGGAAACCTGCAAAGCTTGAAAATTGGTGAAATCAAAGTTGGCAGACATCACATATTGCTGCCTAGCATGATGTACAAGTTGACCTTTAGGCTAGTAACCTGGTTTTTTTTAAAGCAGTTGCTTCAGAATTGTGTGTGTGCTTAACCAGCTTTATAAAATTGGCCTATGGTCAGTGTCCAATCACGCTAGGAGAGTTGTCTGATGACCTCCAATCTTGTCTCGCTAGTTATGAGGAGCTGATGCGCGAGGAGCAGACATTGAACCACGAGGTGACAGCATTAGAGAAACGCATAGACTCCTGGGCCACGGCTCCGGCTATCACTGTTGACACCAAGAAGAGCAAGCCCAGGGCACCCACATCGGCCAGGAATGTCATGTCGGATTTACCACCGGAGGTAGCAGCGTTTGAGGTATGCTTCCAGCAGTCGATTTCACCAAACTCATCGTAACTTACGATCAATCACAAGACAATGAGTGATGCACGGAAACCATACAGCTTAAGATGGGTTATCCATCGATGATGAGTTACGATGCATTGTAAGGCGTTGTGAAATCAACCCCTGGCCTTGTTAGTTGCCAGTCATGCCAGCATATTAAATTGTCTAAGTCTTGTGGTGGCTGGGAAATATTAACATATGGCATTGGTTTTTAGTGCTGCAGTGTTGGGTAGATTTCCCTGGGTTTTTTTGGGTAGCAACTAGCAATAGTGACAAAAATAGCAAAACCAATTAGAACAACAACGGCAAAAACAGCAGCAACAACAGCAAATACTACAGTAACAAACAGCAGCAGCAACAATTTCAACAACAGCAGCAATAACAAAGACAACAGTAACATTATCGACAACACCAACAAGAGCGACAGCATTAACAACAAAAGTGGTAACGTCACCAGCAATAGTAAAATCAACAGCAACAACAACAACAGCAAAAGCAGTAACAATAACTTCCAATAACCACCGATCTACTGTGTGATACAAAGTATAGCACACACCATTTTTGTCTCTAGATAGCTGTATGTCATGTGTATACTGAAGTACTCGTTATTTCAGTGCTGGTTGTTTCCGAACTGCTATCTGACCTGTTTGTGTAATGGGAAGGTAAATGCTATTAGTTGAGTTACTGATTGCATTGTTAATTGATATTTCTATATTTCAGTGGTTGATATCAAAGTGCAGTAATTATCGTGCTAACTGCTGTGTCATGGTTTTGGTCATACATGGTTAATATTTAACATTCATCCATTTATTCTCTATACATGAATCTAATCTGTAAATTTACGATGGAAAGATAGGTAATGGCAAAAATATTGAAGCAGAAGTCCTGTTGCTTGTTGGCCTAGGTTGGAATGAGGGACTAGTTTCATGAAATTGCTTGAGTGGGAAAACTTTGCTAAGCATGGCTTGTTAGGGTTGCATTGGTGAACAGGATTATCAATTAAATTTCTGTTTTGATTGTAATCTGTCTCTATTTAATTGGGCTACAGATCTATGGCTGAACGTGTCGGCCGGCAGTCAGCCTTTCCTGGTGTGGGTTGTAGATATGTTTGAGCAATTGAGCCGTTCCAGCCCTTTTTTTCCCCTGTGATTTCATGCAGAGGTTCTTACAACAAACTGGTGGACACCGAGGGGGGTGGGATGAATACGATCACGGGACCTTCCTTAGAATCAGGAACAAATACAAGGTGAGACAGCAGATGCTTTCAGCTTATCAAGGCATGTCCGATAGTGTCAGTTGCTGGGTGATAAAATGTCTTCAAGTGTGATGTCAAAGCAGAGAAGGGCAAATCTACGGGTTGCAGTCTATTTTGTAATGCAAGTTACCACTTTTATTTTTTACATAGTTGCATGCTTTAATGAATTTAAATGCATTGGCTATATCCTCCTTGAACAAAAATAGTTACAGTATGTTGAAAAAGGGCATTACCTTCTGAAAGGTCCAGATTTTTAAACAAATTAAAAAAGTTGGCAAAGAAAATGTTGACTGGACTGGGAGTTGAACCCAAAATATCTGGATTAAGGTACCAGTGCTCTCCCATATGAGCTATCCATCCCTTAGAAGTTAGATGGTGGCCTTCCCAAATAATCACCTAATCTTTGCCGTGGTGGGGGAATTAACCGCTGTACACCTCCAGGGATCACACCCCTGCCCTATTTCAGATGCAAACATCCAATTGTTGTAACAATTTTGTGTACATAACACAATTGAAATTACAGACAATTGAAATGTTGGTTGCAATATGTTATTTGGAATTTCCGTCATCAGGGCAAGGCGGCTTTTCTGGACGAGGCAGCCACATCCATTCCAGGACGTGGCCTGACCGATGCCAAGCAGCACGAGAACTGGTATCAGGAGTATCTGTCCCTGATGGAGAAGAAGAAAGATGCCATTCAGAAGTGGAAGCTCGTGAAGGAGGTACGCTTATCTCAGGAGTGGCACTGCAGAGTCAAGGCTGCATCGATTGTCAGTGTGCTCCTGCGTATTATCAATGGACGAAGATCCAGGCCAATCTCTTGACACTAGATTGTCTCAAAAGTTAGAGGGCCTGACGTTTCGATCCTAGCTGGACCTTTCTCAAAGGCACTTTGCCTTTGAGAAAGGTCCGGATAGGATCGAAACGTCAGGCCCTCCAACTTTTGAGATTTACCTATCGCAGGTAATTTTAGTCAGTGAGCAGTTTGCAACAGTTTTTGTATTAACTTCATGGACACTAGATTGTGTGTACCTGAAGTCTAACAATTTGCTTCAATTTTGTTTGAAATTGGGATGTCAGGCTGCCCATAGTAATAGTAGCAAGTCAAGAGTAGTTTGCGGTGGTACCATGTAGACATAATCTTTTCACGAGTCTGAACAGTTCTGGAAAGAAACGGTTCTGGAAAGTTCTGGACAGTTCTGGAAAGAGACGGTAACTTTGAGTCCCCCTTTTTTTCAGAACTATACAAACCTACAAAAGAGATTATGGGTACATTATGCAAACAGCAACTCTATGCATAACTTTGAAGATTGAAATGTTTACCGTGATAACAGTACTGTATACATGTACCGGTAACCATTAATTTTCGTAACTTCATACAATTTGAATTTATAAAGCATCTAGCTCTCATCTCAATACACTGATGTGATCTGATGTGTGGTACATGCTCTTTCAATTTGAAACATTAAATACATTTTTTTTCCACCATCACATAAAGTGGGTTACCAGGCCCACAACTCTGAATGAGAATGTCTGTCTATTATCATTTTGTTCTTTTTCATTTTTCCGTCTAAGGCTCAGAAAGATGAGCACTTAAACCAAGCCGCTGTTGATGAGGATGAAAAGAGGAAAGCGGAGGAACAGAGGGCCCAAGCTAGAGCCCGGAAATTAGAAGAGGAAAGGAGGGAACAGTCTGAGAAGCTCAACGCTTGGAAGGTAACCGAGGGAGAATCGGGAGGCTATTAACCCTCAAAGAGCCTAGGGGGGGGGTGCAGGGGTGCAGATCCCAGTCGTTCAATGATGGATTCAAATATTTGGCAGGGTAATAGAGAATTACATAATGAACATTTGTGTAAAATTTCATTTGAAAAAATTAATGTTTTGTCTAACTATAGCTCATTACTTATTAATTATTCAGCAATATTAATGAGCTAATTGTGCAAAAGAATTCCTGAAAAGAAATACCCTATGCATCTTGGATGCTATGCTTTTATGTAGTGTTTACAAGTCAATGGAAAAGCTTCCATCAAGCTATACCATGGCCCTAAAAAAAATTTTCATTGTCAGAGAACGGCACCTCCAATTTTAATAAAATTAAAAATGTCAAAATGTGCCCAAGAAAATTGCCGAAAAAGTCATAACGCGCCAAATCACCGAGACGCTATAAAAAAATTATGGGGGGGGGGGGCCCCCCCCCCCCGTTCTTTGAGGGTTAAATGAAGGTGTGATGACTGACTGATCATGCTCATTCAAAGCCCTCATTGAAGACTGGAGCTATGTCTGAGGCTCTGAGCCCATTGGCTAAGGCGAAGAACACAGTCCTGAGTCTATGGATGCCGTTAGTGGGTTTTCGATGGCAGGCCTTGTCCGGGGCGTATTCTGAGAAAGATTACTGAGGAAATTGAGGCTATGCTATTTGAACTACATCCAGTGGATTATACGACATGTGTAGGAGCCCACTCACCTTCCCAGGATGTTGATCGTCAGCAATCTGAAATTGCAAATCTGATACAAAAATGAGGAAAGCCTGACGTTACGACCCTAGCAGGACCTCCCTCAAAGGCAGTAAAAATTGCCTCCTGCCTTTGAGAAAGGTCCTGCTAGGATCGAAATGTCAGGCCATCCTAATTTTGGGTATCTACGTTTTGTTCATTTTAGTCAGTAAGCAGACCTTTGGCTTAACGGACCAGTGCTCTAACCGCCTGAGCTATCCAGCCCTTAGGTGGCAGCCTTAGGAATACATGTATATTTCCCTCAGAAGTGAATGCTGGTACATGAAGCATGTGTCACTACTTTGCAGGTGCAAAAGGAACTGGTGAAGGCTAAGGAGGAGGAAAGGAAGATGGAGGAGGAGATGAAGAAAGCCAGGGAGTTTGAGATAGAACGACAGAGACAGGTAGACCTACTGCAGAACCTATCATCTATGATGCTGATGCACCATTCCAAAGTGTGGTGTTTTGGTGGATTTCAGTACACTCAAGTTAATTTTTCTGCTAAAATAGACTTTATGCGTTGATGTCATCATGCTGCCATCATAGAGTTTTGATGGACATCAATAAATTAAGCATTGATGGGGCATATTGAGAAGCTATAAAGCCTGTATTGAAATACCTGGCATGGAATAAGACAATTGACAAATGCAAAAGCAATGCAAAAAGTAAAAAATGAAACAGTTCAGGGTACTGCTGCTGAAACATTCCTGCTCTTTGTACCTGTCTATTGCTTTTGACTTGCTTTATGTGCTCAAAAATACAAATTTATTTGCTCAATAATACCATGAGAGCAGAAGGCCATTTCAACAAACTCATCATAACGTACGATCAGTCGCAAGACGATGAGTGATGCACAGAATCCATACGAACTATCGGAACTTACTGTGGTGTTATTCATCGTTATCGCGAGTTACCATGCAGTTTAAAGCTTTGTGAAATCCACCCCTGCATGTGGTCCACAGTGCCTTGAGAGTTTGGCAATGATCGATTTCATGTCATTGCCCTGTCAGCTGGAGGTCCGTGGTCAGGTCCAGGAGTACCTCCAGCAGAAGCAGCAAGAGGATGCCCGGCACCGACAGGAGAAGGACTGCAGCAAGGCAGCGGAGGAGATGGAGAAGAAGGTGCTCAGCCAAGAGGAGATGAGCCGGTTCCGGGACAGAGATCAGCGCAGGCTGGAGGAGAGACTAGCAAAGGGACGGGAGAAGGAGGAGGAAGAGAGAAGGAAGAGCAGACGCCTGGAAAGGTTGAAGGGTCAGGTAAGACAGCTGATGCCTATGCCTTGCAGCTGCTTAACCACTTAGCACTGGGCCACTCTTCAGTGCCCAGGCCTGCCAAATGTTCTTCAGAGTTAACCACAGGGGGCAAGTCGTTAATTAACCCCTCGACGCAAACATTGATGACATATCTATGATTTCAAAACTCTTTGCGTTCATACAGAATACTACAACAAGCAGTTAAAACTGGTTCTGTTTTTTATTTTCGGTTTTCAAAGGTCACGCACTCTGCCCCACATCCAGTGCGGACTTCTGCTTGTGCATAAAGCGTGCGCTCTACACACACACATCATGCACACACACATCGCGCATTATCACCTGTTACGCAAGCTGTGTAGCCAGACAGGTTTAACATTGCTGCCTAAAACCGGATGTTGACAGGCGATTGTGTCCAAACAGCTTTTTAGCACTAAACCCTCCTCTCGAGCAGTTTTAAATTTGTGTTTTAGCAGCGAATTATACCGGATCAGTTTTAAATCTAAAACGGTGTCTGAGCGTTCAGACACACAATTTTAAAATTAATCGGGTTCACACGGTACTTTTAGCAAATTTTAAACGCTGTCTGAACCTACCCATTGTTTCATTGGGCGTTGATTCTACCTTTCTTCCACGTTTCACTGATAGTGCTTCCGGTTCATTTTTTCTCTTGGTCTCTTTGCAATGATTTAGGTTGGGATACAGGCTGAGCGAGATCCAACAAGGCTTTATCGATTGACGGCGGGATGGAAGGAAAGACAGAAAGACACCAGCTCAGCCACCAATGGACCGGTCCTACATATACCCCATAGGTGTGTATGGCATTCATTCCTATCAAAACAACTAATGTGCCCTTGTGCTCTAGTTCAAATACAATGCTTTTTGCCGTTGACATGACGATTAGATAAATATCACTTGACCATATTCATTCTGTTTTGATGTTTAAAACCACTGACACTTCTTTATTTTTTTCTCCCCCAATAGAGCTGTACCATCATGGAGATCGGGGTTATAGCTACCTTGATGTGTCAGAAAAAGTCAAAAATGGAAGAAAAAGCATCACCTTTACCAATTCTCCAACATTGTTTTGGTAGCTCATTTATCATTTTATTTGTTGATATTTATTTGTACAAAATATCTTCGGAAATTAAAAGGAAAACTGACTGGGAAGTTGTGATCATTTGTTTGTAAAATGGCAAAAAGAATTAGATTGTAGATATGACATGATGTTTGTGTCGAGGAGATAATCACTGAGTGCTCAGTGCTTTGTCTGGTGCCTGATGGAAATTTTTTTTTAGGCAACTTGGGCGGGATTCGAACCCGTGACTCTCGATTTGTAGTGCGCACATCTTAACCACTTGACTGCTGAGCTGGTTGAGGTTTTATGGTGGATTTGAATATTGTATGGCGTCGGGTACCACTTAATCAGGCATCGGGCAAAGCACTGAGCATTCAGTGTTTATCACGTCAAGCAGGGCAAACCCTCAGAATTACATGTAGATTGGACCGGGGTTTGCTCTGGCCTGCTCTGGCTTACCACTGCTCTTACCATTTGAGCTCTGCAGCCTTTACATAGCGGCCTTCCCCAATAGTCAACTAGTCTTTTCCGGGGTGGAGGCTCCAGTCAGAGGCATTTAATCATTAACTGCCTTAATTATATCAAGCGATCACTTCCCCATTTTCATCCAGATGTTAACAACAGTGTTGTTAACTTGACTACAGCAATTCGGGGATGACACAAAATGGTGATTAATTTACAAATTTGTCTTTCTTTAAATTTCAATGATGAGGGGATACTGAAAGTGTCAAGTGTCTGCAATAAAATGTTTGAATGTAGCACCCGTCTGTCTCCATTCAATTCTATCTTTTTACTAACTACAAACTGTTGACGGACTAAAATGACCTGCAATACATAAATCTAGACTGTCAGTACAAGGGCTAATCCGACACTGCTCCACTGACAAGTGAAAACGTGCCTACATGTATTTTTTATCGGACAATCCCTCAACAAAAGCCACACGAATGTCTGTATTGTGCTAGGTTTGACTCACTTGTACACAACTCTTTACCATTATTGATTTATTTCACAGATATGTTGGTCCCGATTGTTTAGTGAGTTTTGACAATTTTGAAAAAAACAGACAAATTTGACTGGACCTTTGAGTTATCAAGCCCTTAGATGGTGGTCTTTACAAATACTGGTAGTCAACTAGTATTTGCAGGGGTCCTGAAAATGACCATTGTTAAATCAACTCTGTGTGGGGGAAATGGGCCCAGCGCAGTGGTTTAACCATGGAGGAAGTGACAAAAAATATTGTACATTGTACTGCCAGATAACACAATATTACTCCATTTCAGTGTGCATGTGTAATTATTGGTGGTTTGTATGTGGTTTTTTTGTCAACAACTACATTTAGGGCAGTTTTGATAACCTATTACTATTACTATTAGTTGGATTTTCCCCACTTTAAGTTATTGCTAAAATTTCAATCTATCACCTTGTACAGTACTTTATTATTGGTCAGGCTTTTTGCAAGGAAATCTTTCAGCAAGAATTTATCTTTTCCCAAAAGGAATACATAAACATGCACAACTTCACTCAAGTCAAAAATCAAGGTAACTGACATGGCATTAATTCTATTCAACATTTTATTTACAAAAGCAGACTGACAACATACAGAATTACTAGACATTCATAATTATAATTATATAAAATATTAATACATTTACACAATTTTTAAGACGACAAAAAAAAAGCAATCAGCTTCATGAGCATCTTATCCAAAGCAGTGTGGGGGACTTTGGATAAAAAGCGCAAGCAATCAGTTTTAGGTTCAAAGGCACTGAAATGAGTTTGATCACTACAGACAGAATCAGAGGACAACTATCCGTTTACGCAAAGTTGAAGTTATTTTGGTTAATAAAGGCTGCGCTCATTTGCAGGGGCTCCAGCATTGCTGTATTTTCAGGCCAATGGCGACTAATCTTTGATCAGATTGCACAAATATCTTTTTAAAATGGCAACAAGTTTGCAAGCGTGCAAGGAAATCTGTATAAAGATGCTGTATGATTAAAAATCCTAGGAAACCACTGCCACGATTTCAACTCTGTATCAATTATCTAATGTGCACTCAGTCTCTAACTAGAATGAAATTCTAAAAGCCATCTGGATTTCTTTTAATTTTAGCTTTGATGCCTATGGCTCATGTATACACTTTCCAAGCATGTTGCAAAAGATTTTAAAAACGTAACGTGTGACACTGATTTTTTCTTCTTCCGAATCTTAAAGACTTTTCACCTCGGCATCGTATGTACACTATTAACAATCGTGGGAGAGCATTTCTAGCAGTCGCAGCTTGCAAGCTCAGAGATGACCGGCGATTTCAGTTCGTCAATGACGCTGATGCTCATGAACTTGCTGCTGGCGTACTTCTTCCTGACAGCCTGGAAGAACAAAAACAAAAATCAGAAATGAGAATCGGATTTTTCTAGTGGAATGGCAAGGAGATTTTGTGGCAGGAATCGACATAACACTGCTGGCAATCTTCAAATTTGGGTTCAAACTCGTGGCTTTTGGTGATGGCTGCCTTAAATATGCAGTTGTCTATGTGCATTGTCAAGTTTGACACCACACAGTTAGCTCCTGCGCGAGTTCAAATCAACTGCTTTGCAGTGCAGACGCCTCAACTACTTGTAGCACCATATTGGAAATTTGTACATGCAGCACCTACTGTGTATACATACTGTGTATACATACCTGATATTTGCTGCTTGGCGCATTCTGCAGGGCAATAGCCATGTTCTTCATGATGGGAATCAGATGGTCTTCGCTGTATGTACTGTAATGCACCAGGGTTCGTGTCTGCAGGGGGGGGGGAGGAAAATATTTATATTAATAGTACAGTGTACATGTGAAGTTTTATCAAAGTGTGTAGAAACTATGATTTGCATCCTTGAGACCAGCAATGTTGAGCCTTAACCAGATTGCTTACTTGATAGAGACCACAGGCAGCCTGAGCTAGCAAAGTAAAAATTAACTTCCAGCCACTTATCCAGTAAACACAAAAGTGTTAACAGCCATGCTTAATCAAATCAGATTGCCAGCCAAGGTTCTACGTATTTTATGCCAAGCATTCGATGCCCCAATGGTGATCTCGTTTTAATGGAGGACCAATTCTCACGCTTAGCAGGAATGTCCGAGGTGGAGAAGCTCTTTCACTTACCCATTCTCTGTCTGGCTTGAGGATCCTGTTGGACAGGCAGAGGGCAGCAGCTGCTACCTCCGATGGGTTGTACTGCACAAACTTGTACTCTTGCAGTGTCAGTTCCATCAGGTACTTGGCTAATGTGTGCTGTTCACCCTCAACCTGCAAGACAAAGAAATCCTGTGGTGATTACCAACAATGTTCCAAAGCCTATTGATTGAAGCCATTGTTCAGTTCAGTGTGGTTATTTTTGTCTGTGGCATGTCAATCAGATTCATATAATCTTTGGAACAAATTCATTTTTCTGCACATTCATATTGGCCCCCCAAATTTTTTTTTCTTTCAAAGTTTCCATTTTTTTCTTTAAAGTTCCTGTTCGTTCTATGACTGACCAAACAAAGGGGAAATATGAAAATGCATTCAGTCAGTCTCTTTCAAGGAGGAGTATGGCCATGGAGAAAGTGAAGTCACAATTCACTGCCTATTTTTGATAGACTAACACCTTGCCGAGGTAGGATTGGGTAGTGGCCTAGGACTCGGGGGGAGGGGATGATGGAGGAAAAGATCAATGAGGGGGAAATCAAAGCCAATTGACAACGCCTACCTCGCCGGCCTTGGAGTTGCGTCTGAGAAAGTGCAGGCACAGGGGCTTGCCCAGGTTGAAGGCCAGCTTCCTCAAGATGTTGCACTCCATGGTGCGGATCTGCGCCTTGCTGTAGGCGTTGTCCGTGATGTAGACAAAGTCGCCAATCTCCGGCGGGTACATCTCCTCGTACTTAGAGGCCACCAGCATGGAAGTCACCCCCACCAACTGCAACGTTTCTTTGGACACATTCTCCAGCTATGAAAATAAATTAATCGTGCACAAAGTCATATTACTCCGTGTACTTCTACCTCAAAGGGCATCTAACAATTGTCAACTTGGGCTCCACGAATATTTTTGCTATTAATGACAGTTCTTTACAAACTTTGACTTATAATCTATTACTCCTCACATTTGTGATTCACATACTGAAGTCTGAGAAATTCTAATCAATTAAAAGAAAGCAAAGAAAGTTTGACTTGACCCTGACTTAAGAACCTCGGGCTTAACCAGCACTGTATCAACCCGAGATATCTTGCCCTTTCCAATCAACTTCTTAGGTTAAAATTCTGGAACAGATAATTTGATTCACTCGAATCAATTTTGGCTTTCTAATATCTCAATACAAGGCCATTTCTAAAATTCAACTGCATACACACCTCCAGATATCTGTCTACGATCTGGACAGTGAGGAAGAGAGTTTCCTGGAGGAGACGGAACTTGAGATGAACCTGGACCAGCCAGTCGATGAGGATGGTCCTCATGCGCTCAGTGACTATGGGCTGCGAGCTCAGGTAGTCTGTCCGCACCTTGTATATGCGCTGTGCAGGAAAATGAAACAAGGAATGAAATTTAAGGATGAGCACCAACTTCTCATACCAGTGCCATTCCATTTAAGCATTTCCAACCCCTAAGCAGCGGCCTATCCCCCCCCCCCAAAAAAATCAACTTTGCAGGGGCAATGGTTGCCAGTGAGAAGCTATGCACCTCCAGTGATCACACTCATTTGCATTCAGATACACAAAATGCCACCATCTTTTAAATATGGCTTTACCAATAAAGAGAAAATGTGTATATTTTCATTTCTAATAGAGTTTTTGCCTTTTGCTCTATTTCATCTACGGATTTCTTGTTTCTCTAAGGTCAACATCATCAACAGCGGTTACAAGAAAGCGAGAGCCTCACCTCCAGATCCCTCATGTACTTGTAGATGTCGTTGACGTACTCGCTGCAGAGTTGCGGGTTGCTGTGGTCCTCCTTGTCAATGTCCTCCACCCCTTGCAGCAGGTTCTGCGAGTAGGCCTCCAGGGCCTGGCTCATCTCGCTCATGTCCATGGGCTCCGGCGACTGCACCTTGGCCTGAGAGAGAGAGAGAGAGAGAGAGAGGGCAGCAGACAGTCAGCCACTATCAGTGTTCACCGAGTGGCCACAGCTGTGACATTCCTTGATAAATTTGCAAAGTTCTGAAATAAAATTAAGCGTTGTGCACACAACGTCAGACCTGGTACAAAAAAATCAGTTCAGTAATAGTAAGATTCTTCAGTAGCAAGTTCGCCAGTGCATTTTTTTTTGACCACGAAATGACCATGTTCCAAATTTCATTGCTGGATAAAGGCCTAAGTTCAGCCCTGTGTGTGCACATTCCAAGAAATTATATCCAAATAAGTTTCAAGGATACAAGTTTTCTGGACAATAGAAAAAAAACCGCAGACTATAACTGCACACAAAATAATGAGGGAATAGAGTGCACGTCCAAAATTACCTTTACAACTGGCTCCACAGTGTGCCCAATCATTGAATGAAGCGATGACGTAGCCTTTGACTTCACCATTCCTTTCTTTGGCTTCAGCTCCTGTCAAATGAAAATTGCAATGAGAATTTCAAACCTAATACAAATACCAGGAATGACTTTTCTAATATCTATTTACAGTGTCGTTTGTTCCAAATACAAGAGCTTTTTTTCTTTTAAGAGCGACATCGCTACCTTTTTGGCTCCAGCCTGGAAGTTCTTCTGCGAGACATTGCTGATGTTCTCCAGAGCTCCTCTCGAGCCCAGAGTGGACTTGACGCCCTTAGACGTAGCCCTGGTGACCATCTTGCCATTGAGTCTGGCATTGCCATTTTCAGCATTCAGGATGCCAAGCTGCAGAAAAGAAACGACAAAACAGGTAACTTAACACATTGGACTACATTCATGTATTATTTCCTCAATGGAATATTTACAAACATTTTGGAAAAACAGCTTTTAAACCAAAGGGATAAACCCATTTCATTTCAATGAAGCCACAATGCTTCACATTCTTCGTACATCCGATGATGAACATGGACAAGCGAAAAATAGAATTTCCTACCAGGCAAAGTAAACTGTAGATGTATCACTGATACTATCAGTTTCCTAACATGAAGAAATTCAAATGAGCTATCTATAACTATAAGTGATCGTAAATATGTTGTGGCCAGCTGTGGATTGGTCACTGGTCGGCTTTAATTTTTGCTGTACACGTATACACGTAAATTGATGACATTTTGACATGTCGTGTGCACACTGCGCACACGGACCTGTCAACACGTCATCGATTTGTAGAATAGTTTCTATGGCCGCCTTGTTTTGACTCGTCGGACGGGGGAGAATCTTTTCGATCAACTGAGGGGAAATGTCTCCCTTTTCCCCAAAATGCGAGTATCTGACCATGGGATATATGGTACTGATAGTTGCTGTTATTGTTAAGCATTTCAACTACTGTACTGATTCCGATAAAAAAAGGTGACTTGTCGGGTCCAAGTAATTACTCCGACTAGTAAGTACTAAGTAGTATTATTTATTAACCAAAAATCTTTCAGCTGTGAGCTGGACCTTTCGGTTTCACAAACGCAAGTTACTCAATTTTCTCATTCAAATTTCAAACAATTCGAAAACAAAGCATTACTGCTGTAAATTTAACACGTCAGGAGGGGCAAAGGCCACTAACTGCTAGTGCTACTCTAAGCTCTCAACTCTGCTAAATTTATTGCTAAAATGCTAGTGCTGCATTACGGCTTCAAAAGATTTTCAAAATTTAAGCAAGCAAAGGTCGCCTAGTATTTAGTAATTTCAAATTTCAAGGAAACGAAAATAAAAAGCACGATGACCGTTGGAGTGGGGTCTACGCCCCAAGGACTGCCACAAATTGACAAGAAAAGGAGACCACGAGTCGATAAGAAAGTTTAAGTAGGCCTTGCTTGTCCCGAAAAACAAATTGGAGAAACAACACGAATAATTTAGGGCAACACCATTTGAAATCTTAAAAGACAAATCAGTAAGCAGTGGGCCTACCTATTCTATCATTTGGATGAATTGAAAGGCACCAAGACAGCAAGGCTAGTCAGTGAAGTCTATGAAGTTTCATCATGATCATGGTCGCAAAACGAACATTCAAATTTCAACTATGGCATAGGTTGTTAATGTAATGTTATGGTTCGGTAACGTTGAGTTTTTTAAAAATTGTTCGATGACCAAAGCTGAATAATGTCACAAAATTTATCAGAGCGGGGGAAAATCACGAGCAAAAGACAGCATTTCAAATACTCACTGGGTTACTCCTCTCTCTCAGAGCCATTTCTGCAGAATTCAGCTCTCCGGAATTGTAAGATTTCTTGCTCGATTCTAAGTTCTCTCCGCCGAGGTTTTAAATGTCCAGCAAAGATTTCGCATGTATTCGTATGGATGATATGCGTGGCACACGGCCGTGTTCGTATAAGTACCTTTCGAACGGCCCGCCAGGCGCACGTGATTCGTCAGACCGCGCGGCTAGCGAACGCTGATTGGTCAGCTCCGAGCAACAAAACAGGTGCGGAAATGCCGAGCCCTGGATACGAAAGGGCAACGAGCCGGGAATCTTCCATTCCCAAATCAGGGGGCGCTTTCCGAACAATAACCGTAAAATACCAGCCGCAAAGAAGTGATTGTCAGACGTCTTTTGTGGTACAGGGTGGGGGGGGGGGGGGGGATGCGTGCCTCACTGCGTGTTTAAGTACTGCGTAGATGAAAGGAATTTCCGATGAAAGCCATTCAGCGCTAGAAACGGAAAGGTTCGGTCCATTTTCGGATGCTTGCACCTCTCAGTCCTTATAATCCTCCATGCTTGCACTCATTGCATGCCGTTGCATCCTAAATAAACATACAAGGCTTGCTCTATGCTCAATGCATTGCACTCTTTTTTTTGGCTGTCTAAGATATAGCTCCACTGGCATTCCCGTCCCAGACACCCATTAGTGATTTTTCCCCCTACACGTACCCACTACCACCCTCCCTCCGCCTCTTCAAATATTGCGTAACACGCAACATTTTGCTGCCTTTGCTAAATATTGCTGAAACTAAGTGAAAATAGTAATTAAAGTGGCGCAAGACTTAAACGCACTGAACATTTGTATTGAAGTTGCGTAACTAACTACGCAAGAGGTATTTTTTGGTCAAAATATTCCAAATATAGCCATATTCCAATATGTTTATTTTAAGGCAAATAAGTGAAGGAAAAGCTGACAGGGAACTATGGAAACAGATCTCTGGTTTTGCGTAGTAGGCCCATGGTATCTTACCATCTGAGCTACTATCCAGCGCTAATAGTCAACAATAGTCTTTTACGGGGTGGGGCGGTAGTCAGAAGTATTCAACCACTGATTAGTATTCAATATACTGATGTATATCTCCGGGATCACGGAGATGCAAACCAATTCTTTAATATTCTATATTGCAGTAAGCATGGAGGTTGCAAAATTATAAACTTGCTCGACTGATTTATAGTATAGGTTTTTTTTTTGGCAAACTGCTCACTGACTACAATTAATAATATTCAGAGGGCGTGGTGTTTCGATCGTTGCAGGACCTTTCTCAAAGTCATTTTGCTTTTGACATAGGTCCTGCGAGCATCGTAACGTCGCACCCTCTAAAATTCACGAGGTTAATAATTTACATCACTGCACATATTCGTCTATTTGCTTGTTCTATTCGTTCTATTGCAGTATTAAAATCGTGATGAATGCCAACGAAAGCTTCACAATTTTCTCCAAAGACAACAGTTTAGAAAAACAACCTTTCTCGCCAAAATGAAAACTCCAAGAAAATAGATAAGTTTATTTCAACTATCATCAATCAAGTTGGAATTCAATTAAAGTATATACACGTGAAATGCATCTTGATCTCTACCTGATTAATAAAATGTACATTTAAAAAGTAAACTTCTTGAGAAGTTTGTATCGTATTTTCTCTAATTAGGCTATTAATATTTATTTGAATTGATTAAAACCCTGTACTGTTTTATCCATTTTCTTCTTATATGGAGCGGGTTACATTACAATCCGGCTCATTTTCAGAATTTTCTTGCTTGGAAAAGTAGATATAGTGATGTTCATGAAAACCGGACTTAATATGACTCAAATGCTGTCTGTCATATCTATGGAATCAAGTAAATGTATAAATGAAATCATGGCATGATACCCTCAGAATAGCTTTCACATAGCTTTTGCTTATATTGTCAAGAAATGATGAATGGTTATGGATAATTTCATCAAACTGGTTATTTAGCTTATACATTTCCACAGAATCAACTTCAATTATTCTTCCAAGGTGGATCCGATGATTACATTCTCGAAGAAAAAAAACCAGACTTGAGAAAACTTTGCGCAAAACCACAAATAAACAACTTACTGGCAATTCACACAAAATAATACTTTGTGGCTTCAGAAATGGTTTGATACCTCTATCTTATATAAAAAAGTTTGGTCCTAATTTTGACAAGCTGTCAACTTAAAGACCCTTCACAACATTGGTAAGATCGAAAAACAGAAATATTCACAGATTTACATGAAACTTATACAGTTTAAAGATGGTTATGGTAGAAACCTCGCTATGAAATATTTCTGCATAAAATGCTGTATTTTTGGAGAAAAGAGTAGAGAAATCGTTTATGTCTCACCCCAAGATCTAAAAAATTCACGAAACAAATAAAGCAGGTTTTCATTATTTTCTAGAGACTCGGTTGGGGGATTGAGCTGAAATGTTCACAGGTCTGCTATTTCATGCACATGTTGGATCAGACAACGTATGGATGCCAATCTTTTATCTCGACCAATGTTGTGTTATCATAGTTTAACAAAGGTACAAAACAACAATGTCATTTGCAAAACTATTGAATGATTATAAATAATAACTGAGCAGAGTTTGTCTTGGTACAGAGGTTGATCTCCTGAATCTGAATCCTGATCTCAGCCTTGACAGACGAAGTGGTCGCACGAAGACTTCTGGATGAGAATTTCAAGCATTTTGTAGCAGGGATATCATGTGCTTCTCGATGGCAGCTTGTACTGAGCATGCGGGACAAAAAGGCAGACAAGAAAGAGAGACAGAGAAGTGTGAATAGGACAAGAATGTAGCAAAACAAACTTTTCATTTGTAATATACATGTATCTCAAACTAATTTGGCTTGTCAAGGTTTAGAGAAGAAAAATAGACGCCTGGTCTTTTTTTATCCTAGCAGGACCTCACTCAAAGGCAAATTTTGTCTTTGAGAAAGGTCCTGCTAGGATAAAAATGTCAGGCCCTCAGATTTTTAGAAATTAATTATAATCTTTCATTTCTATTGCGCAAATTTATTAAAACAAATGTTCAAATGTGCATTACAAAATTACAAACATTAATGTTGACATTAAAGTATATCGTTTCAGAAATTCCGAGTTCTCTCGGTTCTTTTTAGAACCACAAATACCAGAAAAAGAGAAACTGCAATGTAGTCTCACTGGAAAAAACTTCTTTACTGTAGCCTCACCTTCCCTGTGGCCCAGAGTGACAGCCAGACTGAGTGGTGTGTGTCCCCCTTCTGTCTCTGCGGTGAGGTCTGCGCCAGCCTCCAGCAGTAGACGGACACAGATGGGGTGATTGTTGTAGACCGCATAGAGCAAGGGACTTCCGTCATTCTGGACCGTTTAAGATATGCACAGAGAGAGCAAGAGAGATGGGAGAACAGGGCTCAATTTCATAGAGCCGTTTAAGCATGGAAATCTGCTAAGCAGGAAAAGTCTTCCTTCTGCAAACAGGATTACAAACTCAACTTGGATGCGATGTCAATCACTTTTGACTTGTGTTCTACTCTTCTTAACTTAGCATGAAACTAAAGTGAAGCTTGGGTTAGCAAGGCGATCCTATGAATGATGACCTTTTGTGCTTTAGTAAATTTTGGCGCTTAAAACGGTTCTATGAGATTAGGCCCAGGTGGGCGATTGGTGAGGGCAATGGGAAGTAGGCAGTCTCAGGAGCTTCCTGTGTTCAATCAACATGCTGCTGGGAAATGTACAAGGAGAAGATGGGGTGGAGGTGGGGGGGGGGAGGGTTGAACGGGCGAATCATGCCATCAGCAAGGACCTTTGCCACTCCTTACAAAGTCTGTCTTGTTGACCTCTGCCCCCTCCGACAGCAGCAGGCGGACGATCTCGATGCAGCCGACGCTGCTGGCAAAGGCCAGGGCCGTCTCACCGTCCAGACTCTCTTTGGCCACGTCGGCGCCGTTGTTGACCAGGTACTGGACTATGTCCGTCTGCTGGTGGGCGCAGGCCCACATCAGGGGCGTGCGGCCGACGCCGTCCAGCTCATCCAGGTCGCACTCCTCCTGCAGCTTCTCCTCCAGGGTGGCTATCTCGCCCTGGGCTGCCAACTGATGCACTGTCAAATCTGAAAATACCCAGGCGTGTTGCAAATCACGTGTTACAAACCACGCTAGCATGGTGGCAGTACTATGTAGTATGTATTGTATATTCATCTCTTAAGATGATGGATTGATGGATTGATTGCTTGATGGATGACGGATTGATGGATGATGGATTGATGGATGATGGATTGATGGATTGATGGATTGATGGATTGATGGATTGATGGATTGATGAATGATGGATTGATGGATGATGGATTGATGGATTGATGGATTGATGGATTGATGAATGATGGATTGATGGATGATGGATTGATGGATGATGGATTGATGGATTGATGGATTGATTGCTTGATGGATGATGGATTGATGGATGATGGATTGATGAATTGATGGATTGATCGCTTGATGGATGATGGATTGATGGATGATGGATCGATGGATTGACGGATTGATGGATTGATGGATTGATGGATTGATGAATGATGGATTGATGGATTGATGGATGATGGATTGATGGATTGATGGATTGATGGATTGATGGATTGATGGATTGATGGATCGATGGATTGATGGATTGATGGATCGATGGATTGATGGATTGATGGATTGGTGGATTGGTGGATTGGTGGATTGATGGATTGATGGATGATGGATCGATGGATTGATGGATTGATGGATTGATGGATTGATGGATTGATGGATTGATGAATGATGGATTGATGGACTGATGGATGATGGATCGATGGATTGATGGATTGATGGATTGATGGATTGATGGATTGATGGATGATGGATCGATGGATCGATGGATCGATGGATTGATGGATTGATGGATTGATGGATTGATGGATTGATGGATGATGGATTGATGGATTGATGGATTGATGAATGATGGATTGATGAATTGATGAATTGATGGATTGATGGATTGATGGATTGATGAATGATGGATTGATGAATTGATGAATTGATGGATTGATGGATTCATGGATTGATGGATTGATGGATTGATGGATTGATGGATGATGGATTGATGGATTGATGGATTGATGGATGATGGATTGATGGATTGATGGATTGATGGATTGATGGATGATGGATTGATGGATTGATGGATTGATGAATGATGGATTGATGAATTGATGAATTGATGGATTGATGGATTGATGGATTGATGGATTGATGGATTGATGGATGATGGATTGATGGATTGATGGATTGATGAATGATGGATTGATGAATTGATGAATTGATGAATTGATGAATTGATGAATTGATGGATAAATGGATTGATGATTGATGAATTGATGGATTGATGAATGATGACCAAGGTAAAAAAATCCCCCCAAAAGGCCTGCTGTTTCGATTTTGGCAGGACCTTTCTCAAAGGAAGAATCATTCTGTCTTTTATTCATATCATTTCTGGTTTAAATGACTATAGTCAATTAAAACAGCTCACAGTATATAACTAAATAACTAAATAAATTTGTCAATTTTAAAGTGTTCATGTGATTAAAACATTAACAAAATATATGCTAGAATGACCCAAAGTAAGTAAATCATGAAAAGATTTGTTAAGACTTGAATTTTGAAAAAGACAACAACAGACAGACAGAAAGTCACCTTAGTGGCAAGATAAACATACATACAGACAGACAGACACTTCTCTCACTGTAAAGACAAGTAGGGGTGACACTCTGCACATTTCCTCGCTTGGTATTTGTCATCGTCACCTGCAGCTGTAGATGAACAAAATTTTAAGATAAAATGATTGGTCAATTATCCCCCCAAAAAAGGTTTTCAGAAAACTAAATTCTAACTTCTCTTTTTTTTATTGGAATACTATGTTAACCATCTCTGCTATTCTTATGAATAAATTAAATGGTTTGTTTATAGCTGACTAACTTTTTCCCTCAGTTAATTGATTTGACCATTGAATCCAATTTGTTTATGGAATTAATGCAGAAATGTTACAAACTGCTCACTGACTCGAAGAACCCAAATTGCAAATGCCAACCAATTTAAAGGGCCAATCATTTTTATTTGAGGAGGAACTTTGAGAAAGGTGCTGACATTCTGATTTCAGTGGGACCTTTAAACCACTCATATCAAAACATCAGGCCCTCGATATCTGTTCATATCAGAACAAAACAAAGTAGAAAGACCTCTACAATGGGTAACAATGAATCCCAAACACTATGATATTTCAATTTTACAAAAATGTTGAATATTTCTCACTGACTTAAAAGGTCAAAACCCAAACTCGACTAAAAATAGACAGGGCTTGATGTTTCGATACTAGCAGGACTTGCATGACTTTCAGGAAGGCATACACCAAAGGTATAAAACAAAGAAATTTAAACTCAGCCCAATTCCATACATGATAACCTGCTTAAAATTATAAAACCTTTCACTGTGCAATGTTCATCCCAGATACCCAGAACTTGTTTTTCGTTGTTTTATTTTATTTTCAAATTCTACCCTTCATTTCAGACTTTTCTTTAGACTCATTTGCATTTTGGCCTACCCTGAGAGGAGAGAAGCTGGATTTGCTGGATTTACTGGAAGACGAGGATCGGCTCGGACAGACTGGCTTCAAGGTGGGAAGCAAATTTCTGGTTTCTGTGAGCAAAACGCAAAGGGAACTCAGCATTTAAAATTGTGCAAATATTTATTGGTTTCCATTTCCAGTTCTTTGTCCTCTGGTTTTGTGTGCCCTACCACTTCCAGCGCTCTAACCATCTGAGCTATCCAGCCCTTAGATTGTGGCCTCCCTAAATAAACTAGTCTTTGCCGGGGTGGGGGCGCCAGTCAGAAGCAATTCAACCATTATCTGCCGTATATCTCCAGGGATTACACCCCACTTTCATTCAGATGCAAACAACCAATTGTAAACCTAGCTACAGCAGCTTGGGGATAACACAAAGTAAAGTGGATGCAGGTTTTTTCATTTGAAGTCAATCAAAATAGACAGAGTAATACATAAACATGGGTATGGCGTATCAACCTGGCAGAATTTGACAGTGTATCCCCCTAATCATGACATTAGTGGCATTTCTTGTACCACATTTGTTTTACCAAAAGAAAAATTATATTGAACCTGCCAGTGCCACCTGGCTACAACAGCTCGGGGATCAGACAAAGTGGATGCAGCATTTCAAATTCAAGTCAAAGAAATACAAGAAAAACTGACTGGGACTGGGTTTGTTCAATGTTGATATTACCTGGACACATGACAGACTGGACCTCCAGGTCTGAGCTGGTCTGGTCCTGGTCGCTGAGCGAATTCAGCACCCGGTCCACTGCCATCATGGAGGCCGGCACGTGACTTGGACCCACGACCCGCCCGCCGCTGCCACTGCCGCCGCCATAATCATAGGACGCCACGGTCATGGCGGACAGTGCCGCTGGCGGTTCCCCCTTCACCTCGGCAAGGGGCGCACTCACTGCACCCGTCTGGAACTGGAAGGCAGGGAGGGTCGAGGGACTGGTGACGGCCACGCTGATGCCGACGGGGTAGGGCACCTTGGGCTGGTCCATCGTGACTAGGCCTGCCTCTCTCAGAGACCCGCCACGCATCAGTCACCTACGAGAACGAAAGGAAAGAGAGACAAATGGCTTCAATGCTTCCGACTGGCACCCCTCATCCCTCGAGCAAAGATTGATTACAAACTGGGACGACCCCCCATCTAACATAAGTGTGCTGCCCCATCTAACACTGGTAAGTGTGCTGGAGTCGATTTCTCAAAGCGTTACGATGCATCACAGCTCAACTTACGATGGATAACCCATTGTAACTTGTGATAGGCCATGGTGTCTGTGCTTCGCTCATTGCAATTGATCGTAAGTTACTAATACTAGTATGTGTTTGATGAAATTGACACATGGTATATCAAGCCTGAGGTCTCGGGTTCAAATCTTTTCTTTTTGTTTTCATTTTCATGAAAACACAAAACAGTAAGTCAAAAAAACAAAGGTTTTGCAAGTGACATCAAGCATGCTCTGCCTTAGTCTACTCTAAGCCTAAGCAGTTTGTTTATAAAGTAACTAAAATATGTTGCAACCTGCTTGCTAAAAAGGTCTTAGTCCTCTTAGGGCGTATTACAGGTACCGGTATCTCAAATAATTTGTGGGCTTAAAAATATATTTTACAAGTTTTTTTAGCAGCTGAAAAAAGTTTTTGCCCCAATTTGTCTGGTTTTACCAGGGCAAGATTTTAAGTTTTAAATTTATAGTGAGTTAGGGTACTATTATTATTAAACTAAAATATTTCCCTTTCCTTTACCGGATTTCCTAATGTAGTCTTAACATAGGCAACTAATTAATTAATAGTTTACTAAGATAAACACGGGAGGAAGTCCTTCCTTCCTCGACGGAGACTGCACTAGTACTTAGTACTAGTACAAGCCACTAGTCATGGTCACATACTGGGAACAGTGTCCGACTTCATTTTACTCTGGCTTGAAATAACACACGAGTCTATGGGGATTAGCTATAGCCGCTATCTTGTGGCTTTCAATAGTCCCGTGTGTAATTTGAAGCCGCAGCCAATTGATTCTGATGACATGACCTGTCTCAGCTCAGGGCAAAGGTACCAACTACCATGATCGCGATCTACGATGCAAACGCATACTGTTAAAATAAATTAATTTCACAATATGAAACAAAATCATCACTCACAAACTACCGGTACAATAAACTTGGATCAGAATTTGTGTTTTTTCCCAACAAAAAGAGGACGCCAGCTGTCTGCATTATTTTACAGACGACTCGACGATTCCGGACGATTCTTCAAGCAGACTGGTTCCATCATCGCTTATTATACACTAACTGTGAACACAGTACAAGTACTATACATACACTGATCTCCGTTGACAAAAATGACTTCAACCTGGCTAAGGGTAGCTGTGCAGAAAACAGCTGTGGATGCGTGAGGTGACTTCATAGAGCTCAATGTATGACTCGCGTATTGCGCCGCAAAACCTAACCCTCGTCAGCCGCATAATAGTCACTTTTAAAAAACTAGAATATATGCAGCAAAAGGAGGCCCTTAACCCTCGACGTACCCGTCTCCATATTCCTTTAGGCAGGCATGACTAGAGTGTATGGCATTTGCACTGTATGTATGCGTTTTGCGTATGACATTATTTTTTGTCATCAATTTTGTCGTCGTGACTGGTAAGCGAATGAGTATTTCACGTGTAATTCGCCGATTGGCCATAAATTCGTCTTAACACGAACATTACTATACACTATACAGACAAGGAAAGTCTGAGTAAAGTAGACCCTGTCTACAATAATTCGAGATCCGACGTCCAAGGCTGTGGTCTTTGTTTTGGTGCGACAATGGTGTGTGTCCCGTGCATCGTGATACCGGTGTTGCTGTGGGTGTTTCACCGGTTTCTGCAGCCGTACCTCCTGCCCCTGATGCCCGCCAAGATTCGCGGCTGGTTCACCTCGAAGGCGGAGAAGATGGAGGATTTCGTCGGACCACCACCAGAGGGGGAAGGTCACTCAGAAAAGGTTCGCTCAGTTGAATTGTGAATTTTAATTCTGCACTACACTACTCTAGTCACTATTCCGAGTAACTTGGACCCGACAAGTCACCTTTTTTTTATCATCAAATTTTGAAATTTTGAGGGACGGGTGACTGTAGCAGCAGTGTAGGGTCCAAGGATCGTGGCTATGCTGCATCGTCTAAAATCTCTGTAATGTCATCTTTGAAAAATACCCCCGACCGAAATCCCGTGAAACCGTCCCACGCGCCCATTGAGGATTCAGTGAGAATTACAGATTCCAATACTGGTCATTTTGTTCTACTGACATTTTGGAAAAGGGAGAAAATTCCCCTCAGGTGACCGAGAACGGGTCGATGAGCCGAGTTGGGCTGGCCATGTTGGATTTGAAAACTGGATGACGTCACCAGGTCCGGGTGCGGAGTGGTCTGCGGAAGTGTGTGCGCGCGCTTGCACGCGTTGAGCCCTATGACTGTTTCCTGAACAGCAGTGCAAAGCAACGTCCGGGACATCGCACCGCGCGCGCAAACACTTCCGGCTTCCGCAGACCACTCCGCACCCGGACCTGGATTCCTGGAAAGAAAATTGTGTTTGGATTTGTAAACTTAATACAACCTGGGCAGTGTACACTGTACAGGTACATGTATATTGAATGATTAAATATCTTTATGAAATACATGTACCTTTTTTAGGCCAAAAAAAAAATAGTTCTACTTCCGGTTACCCGACCGACCCTATTAAATTCTAGCCTGCGACCCTAATTATTTTATCAGGAAATAATTATAACAAATTAAATTCAATGTGTAATTTGATCGTATTAAGGCTTGACCACATGCAGATCATAGATGCCTCTATATAATTGTACACAAAACAAATTGACCTCCCCCCAAAAAATCAACACACCTACCTACCCCATTTTAAAAGCCATGTAATCGGAAGCAGAATTTTTTCTTTTTTGGCCTTACTAAGCATTGTAAAAGGGTATTCATAAGATGTAAATTTATTTATTTAATTCATTTGTCACAATGCAGTAATTTGAGCAACCAATCTCATTAACGATTGTACCACTGACTACCACAGTACCAGCATCTGTGTAGATGTTTAATTGTTTTTGGGGAGCCAAGCTGAAGCACTCTAGCTTTTTCTGAAGCTCCACTGTGAAGCCGGCCTGGAAAATTTGCATTTCAGAATGAATATGTGACTAGGAATTGGATGCCTACTGCTTAGCCTCACTACTCCCTGCAACATCTGCAATACATTGGGTTTAAAGGAGAATTTTTTTTTTCCATCCTTGTAGTCACCTTGCGATTCATCGGCAGCCAACGGAACCCGAGCAGAAGTTACGACAGGAGACAAGAAAGAAGACTGATAATTGTTTGCAGTGAATGACGATGTCGGAGTGACTGAATGCAATCGGGAGAGCAACGGGGAGATGGTTAGACAGGCCGCATGTCCTCCCACCTTTGTGGAAAATCTACCCATCTAGATGAATGGAACTCACAGGAACACCGCCCTCTGGCTGTGCAATTATGTTTTAAAGAGGACTTTGGCTGTACGTCTCATGGGATCAGGCTTGGGCTGGGCCTGAGCAATCGGACAATAGACTGAAAGTCTTGAATCTCATCCATAATATCTGATGCTCTGTGTCAGAAAAGTGGCTACTTAGGAACTGGGACCAAAACTAAAGCAATGCCAGTCACATTTGTCAGGGTGTAAGGAATGGAGCCAGACCCCTAGCCTGAGTCCAAGCCAGAGCCTGAGCCTTAGCCTGAGCCTGAGTCCAAGCCAGAGCCCAGGCCAGAGCCCAAGCCAGAGCCCAAGCCAGAGCCCAGGCCAGAGCCCAGGCCAGAGCCCAAGCCAGAGCCCAGGCCAGAGTCCAAGCCAGAGCCCAGGCCAGAGCCCAAGCCAGAGCCCAAGCCAGAGCCCAAGCCAGAGCCCAGGCCAGAGCCCAGGCCAGAGCCCAGGCCAGAGCCCAGGCCAGAGCCCAGGCCAGAGCCCAGGCCAGAGCCCAAGCCAGAGCCCAAGCCAGAGCCCAAGCCAGAGCCCAAGCCAGAGCCCAAGCCAGAGCCCAAGCCAGAGCCCGAACCAGTGCCCAAGCCAGAGCCCAAGCTGGAGCCAATGCCATAGCCCAAGCCAGAGCTCAAGCCAGATCTCAAGCCAGAGCCCAAGCCAGAGCCCAAGCCAGCTCCCAAAACAGATCCCAAGCCAAAGCCTTTCTTTTGTAATGGATCTATTTTGCTTCATCTATATTACACACAGTATGTAATATACATTATACATTATGCTCTACTCTATTGGAACCACGTAATATAACTTTAAGGGAGACACATTTCCACTTGTCATATACACTGCATAACACGTACATTGCCGTGCAAAAGTCTGATCGCACCCACTCGTACAAAAAACATTTTGTATTTTGATCATCAAAATCAACAAAGAAGCAAATTTAAACTATACCAGTGTCTTTGTGAAAATCCACATTCTGTTAAAATCACGTTATATTCCATGAATCATTCCCTGAAAGTGATAAAAGTGTCAAAATATGAAGGTGTTCGTTTTCGGTGTGCACTTTTGCACGCCAGTGTATAATAACATGTACATGTACACAAGTCTATAGTACACTAGTATGTATCTTGGAAGAGGTTATGATGATTGATTGTCTTTTACATTTTGAAGCACAAAGCACAATCTTTAGTTCTTGTATTCGTACCAGATGTTTGAACAAATGCAAGGTGGTGATAATTTCTGACACTTTGGTAGTAATTTTAATATGCAAAAAAGTTGCGAACTTCTTACTGACTAAAATGACCAAAATGCGAATGTCCAAAAAAGGAGGGCCTGACGTTTCAATCCTAGCAGGATTAAAAAAACACAATTGTTCCATTCATTTTCAATCATAAAAAAATATGCGAAACCCTTTTTTTCCCATCTCAGGGTTCCTCAGTCTTCAGTCTGCATGGATGGTGCATGTATAATTATTCACTATTGTATAAATTTTAACTGTTTGTAAGCTCTAAATGTGTAATAAAAATGCGTCCGAGGAGAAAGTCACTGATATAATTTGTGTGCAGTTGTAGTCAGGGGAGTTGATACCAAAATTGGACAGGATGACTGCCAATATTCCCTGGTCTCGAGAACCTGGGAGGCGGGAACACCTTTTGATCTTATGGATTGCTTTATGAACTAATCCCGGTTGAAATGACTACCCACTATGGAATCCACTACGGATATCCACTACGATTACCCGTAGGTGGTTCTGAAAGTGTTTCTAAAATGTTTAGCAGTGTTTTGGTCAACAGGAGTGCAGCGCTACTGAGGTCACCATGATTATTATGAACCCTACACCGGGGTTCGACTTCACCACTAGTTCCGTGGCCTGTTGAAGGGTCATTTATGAACAGCCTTCAGCTGGCCAGTCAGAAAACAAAAAAATGGGCATTCTCAACACCACTTCTCTTGATAAGGTGATATACAAAAATGTTGCAAACTGCTTACTGACTAAAATTACCAAAAAGTAAATCTAAAATTTAGTGGGCCTGACGTTTCGATCCTAGCAGGACCTTTCTCAAAGGCAGAGTCTCTCTGCCTTTGAGAAAGGTCCTGCTAGGATCGAAACGTCAGGCCCACTAAATTTTAGATTCTCTTGATAAGGTTATCTACTTCCAATGATGGCCTTGCTCATGAGTGTTCAAAGTAAATATTCCAGATCCGGACAAAAACACTGAGTCAGAAGGACTTTGGCCAAACAATGAAGGAACTCTCTGTCTAATGGCTTCTATTTTGTAAGGTGTGTGTGTCACCATATATATCTGATCAGGACAATCAACCCACTGGACAATGCAGGCCAGTTGAAGGATTAGCAGACCAAACAAAATTGAACCCAACGAAAAACAAAGATTTCAGCAAAACCGCAGAAACAATTCTCTTCGTCTAAATTTGACCTTCCCTCATTAAGGTGTGCATGATCATGACACGGCAATGCCGGCGATTCACGATAGTGCGCCTTCCAGGGTTTGCACGAAGTATGGACAATCTGAAATGAACAAATAACAATACTTCCTATCAATTAAGAAAACTTTTATTGATCATATTTCCTCCAAAAATAATTACCGGTAATAAAAATGCTTTACATAATTTGTTACATTGTTTTTGAGATGCACCAATCCAATCGTTCTTATCAAAATGTCAGTAATACAGAGAGATTACAAAAATAGGTAATTTTTTTACTGGCCCTTAGAAATATGATTGTTTTCCCCTTCATTTTTATGTAATTTTATGCATTTTTAAGTGTTATACAAATTTTTGCAAACTGCTTCATGACTAAAATTACCAAAATGAGAAATCTCAAAATTTAGTGGGTCTGACATTTTGATCCTAGCAGGACCTTTCTCAAAGGCAGAGTGACAAGGACAAACAGATACACATGTACATGTACAAGAAAGAAGGGGGAAGAGAGTGAATACGACACGGATGAGAAACAAAGGACAAAGAGGAAAGCTAGTAGGGTGAGATCAATGGGAAGGGCAAGGAGTAGTGAGAAGAGGGAGAAAGAAATGTGGAGGAGTGAACAAGAAGGATCATCAGGAGGAGTGAATGAGAAGGATTATCAGAAAGCATGCATGGTATTTAATAGTCATTACCCTCCTGGATGTTGAGACCATGTGGTTGAATAGTCCGAAGACGCTTCATCCACATTTTCTCACGGCTAAGCCGGACAGCATTACTACAGTGACCAAGGGATTCTATGCCCAGTACACTCATATCTGATATCTGATATTTTACACACTGCACAAAATCATGTTCAGAAAGTAATTAATACAAACAACTTTGCCAATTGCTTGCAGGAAAAATCCCTCCCCCCGAAAAAGTCTGAACAAGTTGGTTGACCTGATAATTTTATTTACAGCAGGATTTTTGTTCAAGAGAGGAGTAATGAGATTGTGAATGGCCGAAATTTCAATCCACAATTATCATATGTTAGGTCCAGTTTTGCATGTCTGTGAGTGTGTTTTAGCAGTTTACACTTTAAGCTATTGCTGGCCAGGATAAAGAGAGCTTCCTCTCTTTATTCTGGCCAGCAATAGTGTGAAAAGCAAATCGTCCCTTCTCTGGGCAAGCCAATTCAGTCCAGGATTCCTTTCCTTCACTAGCCAGGGCTGAGGAAGGGCTGAGGCGAAATGTCAGGGCCTCCAAATTACTGAGATTTTTATCCCCACAAAAATGTTGCACGATGCTCACTAACTTTAACTAAATGACTACCAATAAATGATAAACCCATGCTCAAAAATCATAAAAAGTCTGACAATTTAATCAAAGCAGGGTCTGTGGGTGATTCAAGACAGGCCCTGGTAGGTTCAAACTGTCAGGCATTTTTTTAAGATTCACTTGTTAACTCGTGAATAAAGGCTATTCACTACTGACTTGGCACAGTGACATGAACAGTGGGCCAAATGACATCAAAAGGTGCACAGTGCAATGGCTTTTGGCCACTCTGCCTCGAACAATGGTCATGGCTGACTAAGTCCAATTACCGTCCTCATTCATAGAGTTAGGGCCGCCTTCAGCTTAGAGGGACCTGCAGGCTTCAGACAACTGGATCATAAGGACGAGAGCATTTAGGCCTGTTCACACTACACCACCACGACTATACAGTACCTATATTTCCCAGGAATTTCTTCTGGCCAGGGAATGCACCCAATTTTCTCACTCCGGGGCAAATAGTATCCCAGGGGAGTGGCTCTGTCAATTCACAACAATAAGGTCCGTTCCCTGGAAATCATGCGGACCTGAGGGCCAGAACCAGCATGATGCACTGCTGGTCGTGTCCACAGCACACATCCCCCGGGGTTAGCTAAACCCTGCCTCGGATTCACAGGGTGAGCACACCTTGACCATGCTCCCAACCAAGGGTGGTAAATCACCCGTGGTTACGCTGCTCCTAGGGAAACTACCGGGTCCAAGTAAATGCAATGTGAAAAGGTTCCCACTCTCGGGGCGTTCCCACGAGCACGGAACAATTTGAGATCCACTTTTAAAAAAACAATTGAATCACAATTTTTTCCTTGTGGAAAAGCACCTTCTATTTCCCTGGGTTTCTCCCGGGGAATCGTTGTTGGAGTGAAAGGGCCTTATCTTTCCCACCCAGACAGTCTGCATGCATGACTCAAAGTCCAGTGCACTTTTTGAGAAGTCAACTCGCACAGTGCAAGTGGGTGCAAAATACAGGCAGATAATCAGCACTGAAAAATACATACTTAACTAAAAACATGTACAGGAAACATAATTAAACTATAGCGCATACTATTTCTTGTATATATACCATTACCCGGTACTAGTGCAGTAACTACACTAGAAAATTTCACAGGAAACACTTGCCCAGTATGCCCACTAACAATCTGACAATACAGTAGGGTTTCATCAGCACGTTGCAAGTAGATTATCTCCAACGAACAATGACCTATGTAAAGCTACTACAGTACAGGAACAGTAAGGTTGGTTCCTCCACCAAAGGCCATGAACTTAGTAGGCATTTGCATAAATGCTATTGTGTGACTCTCTGTACAAAGAGCGTTTGTACAGATAGTGTAAATTGGCAGGTCATTATCCTGTGGAACACAGAAGTTTAGGGAGTGTAATTCAAAATGATCTTTCCATCTCATTTGACTTCAATTTTTTATATTTTGAGTCACACATTCAAAACAGGAGCACAGGGGCCACAGTTTCTGTAGCTAATCAATTTGTTCATCCACTTTGTGCAATCCCTCAACTGCTGTAGTCAAGTTACTAAATACGACATGTTATTTAAACCACTGGAGTCAGAGTGTCCGTAAATATTCTAACCCTTATTCATAAACCCTTATTCATAAATTGGTTAAAATTTCAATCAGTTTCCTTTGGCTTGCAAGCTATGAAATACCAAACTTTGTATTAAAAGTAGCTCAGGACCAGTGGCTTAATTGATAGATTCTCTTGAGGTGACTCAGCTTTAAAGGTCTGACACAAAGAAATTCCAGTGCAAATGGACAGTGTGCACAGCTTTGGTCAAGTCAGTCTTGTATGGTGCATCTCATTATCTTGTGACCTTCCGTGTCATTCAACAACTACATGTAGGCATGTGTTGCAGAAGAGAGTGAGAGAGAGAGAGGGGTCAAGAGAGAGGAGAGAGAGGGGTCAACAGAGTGAGAGAGAGAGGTCATTCTCTGCTTGCTACCTGGGGCTGTACAAATAATGGTGACAGTGCGACTTTCCAAAGGCTATCTTAAGGTCCCCACTGCAATTCTGCAAGTCATTCAAAGGCTGCATTGATCACTGGCTGGGGCTTAAAGGCCCAATACAACATTGGGAAGATCGGAAAACATTGATGTCCACATATTTCCTTCTAATTTACAGTTTGTAGATGGTCATGTTAGAATCCTTACATGTATGTTGAAATCTTACGGTCTGGGATGCTGTACTTCCCTAGAAATCTTCACTCAAACATCAACAAATAATTTATTACTCGCTATTTCTTACACTAGGAATGGTGCAAAAAACCGTGACGGTTCTTTACCTTAAATCTCTACTTTTTCTGTTCACCATTTGAGCTAAAACCTTAGTTTGCTTTTTTTCTATGTATACATGAGCCTTTAAATAGCGCACACGTTTATAAGTCTTTTGAGAGCAGCTGCAGTCAATTCCCATAGGCAAGTGCATCACACCCAGGTGCATTTGGACATACATATATATAACATTCTTACATTCCTTACATTGTACAATCCTTACTATCCTTACATTGTAATATTCCAACAGGTCAGTTGGTGCATCAGGACCTCTGACTCCATACAAAACTCATGTCATTCAAACAAATCAATGACAAACGCGGACTGGGAACTTTTGAACAAATGGCAAAGAAAACTTTGACTGGGCCAGGACTTGAACCCGGGTCCTCTGGTTTTGCGTACCAGCACCCTTCCTATAATCTGAGCTATCCAGCCCTCAGATGATGACCTCCCAAACTGTCAGCTAGTCTTTCCCTGGTTGGGGTGCCAGTCAGAAGCAATTTAACTATTAACAGCCATGTATACAACCATGTAAGAGCGCTGGCATGCACAACCACAGGTCTCGGGTTCAAATCCAAGTCAACTACAAGTTTTCTTTGCCATCACTCATTCATTTAGAGTAATACACAAAAATGTTGTAAACCTCTTACTGACTAAATTTACCAAAATGCAAATCTCCAAATTTGTGACAGTCGTACATTCATTTATTAAATTCAATAGTTTCCACCTCAACCGGTTGGAATTCATTAAGGCTTGACATATATATATTGTAACTCGTGTTGGATAATCCATCATTGAGCTGTGATGGGTTGTATTGGTTCCTAAGCATCGCTTATTGTCTCGCGATTGATTGTACATGTGTACAGTGTAGGTAATGATGAGTCGGAAGAAATCAAAATAGAAATCAAAAATTGGAGGAAGGGGGGGGGGGGGGGGTAGGGGAGAGTTAATGAGTTGACATCATGGTTGCTTGGGGTTGGAGACGTTCGGGTCCAGGAACAGCGTGGCCGTGATGAGTATGAAGCCAAGCAGGGAACAGAGCACCTTGGGGAGCCTGTCTCCCGGCTGGCTCATCTCCATGGGCAGGACCTCGAAGAAGGTGATGTAGAGGAAGGTGCCCGTGGCCAGGCCCTGCAGGATCCCGCTGACCAGGTTGTGGGTGTTGCTGTCGTAGCCGTTGTTCAACAGGATAGCAATGGCGATGCCCAGGGGCGCCATGCTGGCGAAGCAGACGGAGGCCAGCACCACGTTCGTCGGCCGGAGCGTGCTCTGGACAAAGTTGATGCCCAGGCTGAGCGCCAGCACCACCTTGTGGATCAGGATGGCGGTGAAGATGCCCACCAGCTGACTGATGTCGGACTGCAGGCCCACGGCCAGCCCCTCGAAGAGCGAGTGGAGGGAGAGGGCCAGGAGGAGGAGGAGGGAGCGCAGCGACGAGCTGGTCACCATGTCGTGGCTGTCCGTGTGCTGGATCAGGGCGTGCTCCCCCGTGTCTGTCGCGACGGCGCCGTGGCTGTGGCCTTGCTGCTGGCCGGCCGGCACGGAATCCGGGATGTTCACGCTCCCGTCCGAGTGCTCGTGCGGTCGCTTGCACGTCGTGGTGTGCTGCAGGAGCGGCGACTTCTCGTTGTGGTCGGCGGCCGTCCGGTCGGTGCGCGTGGTGCCCGAACGCTTGGCCGCGGTCTTTGCACGGTGGCCCCGAGTGGCCCGCTCCTTGCAGTCGTAGGCGATCTGCTCCACGCAGAGGATCAGGAAGAGTCCGACGGCCGTCACGAACTCGGCGAGGGCGAAGCCGGTGCGGATGCCGTAGGCGGCCAGGACCAGGTCAAACTTCTCCTCCACGTCGGGGAGGAGGTCCAGCAGGCAGGTGGCCAGAAAGACGCCGCCGCCGAAGCAGTTGAGCAGGCGCAGGACGCGCTCCATGAGCTGCTGCCGGCCCTCTCGTCCCGCGGCCAGGCGGACAAACTTGAGGGGCAGGAGGCTAGCCAGCAGGCAGGCCACGAACAGGGTCAGGAGGATGATGACTTTCCACCACAGGATCTCCATGGTGGTGGTGGATTGGAACTGTGCTTGCAGACTCCCAGCGCAGCACCACACAACACTCAACAGCCTATGCCGACTCGAACAATGGCTTGTCCACACAGCTCAGTGCCACATCAGCTTCTGCCAACTGCCTTTTTAGAAGCTTGTTGTTGCACCAAGGCTGTAGCCTTGGTGCACAATCAGTTGTATGGTCGAGCTGAGCTCTTTATGAGCTCCCCACTGACTCAGCACATGGTTGGTTCGGCTTGTTTGCTCACAGTCGACGCAGTCGATGTCAACTCACTCCCGAGTGCACCGGCCCGAGACAGTTGCGTAACACACGACGGATGGATCGGTTCCATCTAACTGATAAACCACACGGCCACACGGCCGAACGTGTGGAAATGCAAACAGCTCTCCACCATTATCATGTCAATGAGGAAGTCGCAAACGCTAAACAGCATGTAGCGCTCAGTGCTCTATATTTGGGGAATGCTAGACTTGATTCAAGGCTGCGTTGAAGGCCTCTTTTAAAAAATCAGATGCGGCCCATGCTTATGCTCTTGCTCAGGCACTGGCTGAGACACCGGGTTTATTTAATAACAATAATAGAGGGGGTATTTATAAAGTGCCTTTATAGACTGGAAACAAATCAATTAAAGCACTGTACAAAAAAGAAAGACAAAGACACGGGTTAATAATAATATATTATGAGAACCAACATTTAATTGTTCAAGATAAAGACAGATATTTCCTGTTGCCAGTGTCAACCGGCCGAACGGGGAAAGTGAGTTCCTTCCACAGCACATGAATATCGGATTTTGGATCTCTGAGAGATTTTGACCCAAATCGTTTATCATCAGAAGATCGTTTCACTCGGCCAGGTTGATATAAACACGAGTAAGGAGAAAACTGTGTATTATAAGTACTTGTAAACCATGAGAAAATAGACCTGAATTGGGCCTGAATTTCGGCTGGCCGGAATTTGAGTTCACTGCGCGTAAACCGCATAATTATGTACCGCACTGTACAATAAAATACTCACTTTCAAAATCAAAGTATAAAAGTTTTCAAAGTATTCCCCACCTAAAAGTTTCTCCTAATTTTGTAACTATTACAAATTGTAGATTGGACCTTTTGGTGTCGTTATTAGCCGTCTAGATTTTTGTTTACTAATTATCCCTAGAAAAAACCCAAAATGTGAAGTCGTCCAAGCCGTATTTCTGCAAGGCTTTTGGGACACCCCCGTCCATCTATAACTAAAATAGGGCCACGTAAACTTCAAAGCCAGACATGTTCTAAAATACACACGGAATTGAAGAGTGAACCTCAGTCAGGTTGTCTTAAGTTCCACTTATTCTACATGTCGGTTAATTAGCCTTCATAGACCCCTTATTCAAAAAAGTTGTGGGGTCCACACTTTATGACAATCAGCTCAGCGGAGCCATCTTGGATGGAATTATATAGTGTGCATTTACCAAAACCCGGCTTAAGCCCGTTGCACACTAGACGAAATCGCCGAGGTCCCTGGCGATGAAATCGCAACCATGTCATGAAATCGCAAATCTGTGGTGTGTGCAAGTGACCCTTGCGAAACAAATCGCCAGGGACCTTGGTTTTTGATCTCCGAGGTCCAGACCTCCTACAAAATTTCGCACCCTTGTCAAAATCGCCGTGATCGTGTGTGTGAAACGTAAACAGTGTTCGTAACCACGGACCCTGGTTTTGGCAGGGACACTGGGCATGCGCACTGCGCGTGTTTATGTTTGGAACCAGTGTTATAGCTGCGCTGGTCGGCGGGCGGACGGGGCTGACCAAGGAGGTATTAGGCGAGCTGGAGGAACAGCTCTCGAAAGTTCTTTATGCGAGCTTAGAAGCCGCCTCGTAAAACCAGTGGGTGGCCGCAGTGTGATACGCCCCAGCTGTTCTCTTGTTCGCGCAAAAAAAATCCAAAGTCGGGGATTCTGCGCATGCGCGTGTACACAAGCACGCTGTACACATGCAGTTTTTATAGCCCCACGCTGTACACTGTACACGTAGTAAGATCCGAATGTTCAGAAGCTTCGACGGAAACGCGTGGGCTGTTTTACACCATTGAGTTCGGCGTTCATTCTCTTCATTTCTCGAGCGAATCTTTCTCTGATCTTACTTAATTCACAATGGATCTTGACGAAGAGGTGACCTTCTGGGGAGATATTGAGGACCTTGAGCTTCTACCTGACGATTTGGAAATCGGAGTTGATGGTAAGATTTAAGGTCCAAGTTTATACTCGGACGGCAATAAATAGAGTCTTGCTCTATACTCGGCTAGTACTACGATCATTTGTAATTGTAGTTGTACTGGAACCTTTGCTTAGTTTTACTTTTATTTATAAGTGATAAGTTTTCCCAAGATCATGATTTTTTTGACGTGAGCCGACTACACTGTAAAATTTACATGGACCCTTTTCCCTTTCCCTTTTCCTTCCTCCATGATGGTATAAAACATGCACTTGGCCAATCCTAAAATACTTACTGAACGTGAAAACCTCAGCTCCCGCAAAACAGATTTTTTTCGGCAAGAAGCCGCGCTAGGTTTTGACAGGAAATGACCATTTTCCACAAATGATTGATCTATTGTGGGTGTAGAATTATTTTCCACCATATACGTTGTGTGTATTGAAATAAAATAATTGTTTTCAAATTCCTGCTACTTCGAACTTTCTTGTGCATGAATCATGAATGTCTGCATTTTTTTTCCTTCCAACTGAGTAATGATAGATTCTTATTCCTCCATGGATTAACTGCCATATTTGTTATAATAATAGTTACTGTTGATTGATGACTTGTTTGGTATTATTACTTTTTATAGATGTTGTCCCAGCAGCAGATAACGATGCTACAACATCTGATGCTACAACATCTGATGCTACAACATCTGATGCTACAAGAAGTTCAAAATCACTACCTGGGTCATCAAAACAAAGCAAACCAAGAAGACATATGCAAGGTATGCTATCACATTTCTGTCTTTAACATGAAGTATTTTGTTAATGAATGTCCAAAGACCGTAAGATTTCAACATGAGGTTTCTATCATCACCAATAATTAGGGCTCGACCTTAGCACTAGCCCAGCGGTCATTGTCTAGTAAAAACAGCTGTGGGCCCACTTTGCTAGCCCAGCGTACTAGTAAAAAGTAGACAGCGGTGTGGTGCCAAAAACAACCTATGCGGGCGGAGATGAGAAAGTAGAAACTAATAATTTGTTTTACTTGACCTAATAACCTTGTGTTAAATTCAATATTAATTTTACAGGGCTAGTAAAACTTGCTGCGGGCTAGCAAAAAACTCAATTTACTAGCCCGGTGGGCTAGTAAAAAAAAAACTTAAGCGCGAGGCTTGAGTTCATCTACAAACTGTGGACATCAATGTGTTCTGATCTTCCCAATGTTGTATTGAGCCATTAAATGTGATGTTTTATAACCCAACTTATGATTTATTTTACTCTTGAATTCCTACAGTGCATAACGAGCCTGCTGTGAGCCTTGACGATCTTCTTCCCGAGGCAGTAAGCATGCTGCAGAGATCGATGTGCAGCAACAGCTCGATGGTCATGTCAACGCCAGTAGGAGAGGATATGTCTGCCATCAGTCAGAAACTACAGCTGTGTGATGATGACACCCTCCAGCACATCTCAACATACCTCCTACGTGAAATATGGAAGGTAGTGGATAGTGGCAAGAACTTGCCAGTTGGCACACCAGCCAACACAGAGATGTGGAAAAACTTCCATAGTTTAAGGTTAAGCGACAGTTTATGGGGTGAATGGAGCAAGTTTCTCACAGAACAAGTAGACATAGATATTAGTGAATTTATGAAGAATATTGTTTTGCAGGAGACATTGAAGGAGCTTCTTGAGATTGTTGTACAAAGGAGGAACATTGTCCCAACAGATAAGGAATCAAGGAAACAAGAACAGGAATACACAACTCATGACCAAGAAGTGTTACGATACATTGCAGGGTTCATCCCATACGCCCTCATGAAGAAATACAGAAAACTGTCGTCAGACGCAGCAAAACAGTATGTTGTATTCCTAGAAAAATTGAAGGTCAAAGAAGACCATACAGATGTAGACTCCTTTTTGGAATACACCAACGAGTGGACCAGACTCCAAAATCGTGGTGGCTTATTTATTGTCAACGACACCTGCTTCAGATTGTTTCAGGCAATGGAAGTAGAAACACGGAAACACCTGTCTGACAACTTCCTTGTGGAAGGTCGTTCCAAGTCCATCAAGGAGGTATTATACAAGAAACTCATTTCAAATGTGTATGTAAATAACATGTGGGATGCCCTTCATGGAGATGAATTGGCAAATAGTGAAGGACTGCTCCGAACATTTGTCAATTACTGGATTGAGATCAGACTCCGTGCTGTTTTGAAACTTTATCTTGAGAAGAAGAAACAATGCGATAGATCTAGCAGAGGAGAAAAAGGACTTCGAAAAGAACTTAGCAAGAAGTGAATGGTAAATGCAGGATTCAGTTTACATTGCTCATATCAGAAAGTTTCTTTACTGAGCCATTTCACTTATTCATGTCATTCATACAGTATTTATACATTTCATAAATATTAAATATTTATTCAAATCAGATGCTTGGTTTGTTCGAATCAGATATTGTCATAATTTGTATTGCGAATTATTACAATTTCCACTGTACAGGATTCTTTTTTTGTTTTTATGTGCAAATATCTTGTTGAATATGTAGACTTGACATGCCAAAGTGAAATGCCGAGTTACAGTAAAACCCAATTTCAGATTTTAGAATGACATGCTGTTCATACTGAAACTTGTAAGACCTTATTTTGAAATGGTGATAAAAGATTGATACATACTTGTCCATATGATTGCAACAAAATTGCATTATTTCAGTGACATTTGTGTATTACATGTCCCTAAGACATATTTGGTGGATTATAGCAAGTCAGTAGACATTTGACAAGAGGAAATGTTGAACTACTCTGACAGTTGAATGAAGATTAATGTACAGCTCAAACAATTTAATTACTAAAGATTGGTTTTTTAAATGAACAAAATAATGTGCCCTTAGACTTGTGCCATGTGCAACTCCAGTGGTTGTAACCTTGATGTAAGCTAAATACTTACATACACATGTTGATGATTGAAGAATGCTATATGTGTACATGATTAAAGTATTTATTAAAGAGCTCATCCTCGAATAAACGTTTGTTAGTCTATTGCACTTCCTGACGTCATTTCCTTCCTCGATCTTATTTCATCTTACATTAAATAATGAGCTTGATATCATCTACTCCCACTTCCAAAATTTCCAATTGTTATTAACAAAACATACCAATTGTGCGTGTGAATATATTGCTTGTATTTCGGAAAACATATCAAAGATACAGCCAATGATACAAGGGGAAGGAGAGAGGACAAAATGGAAAAGAACAACTGATAATTCCCATCGCAATTTGGGATGGAAATTGGACCGTTTTTACTTCTTTGAGGACTTGGGGGAGAGGATGGACTTTTAGTGGGGATTTTTTCGACTGCCTTTGAACATTGGCTCTCAGAGATGTAGCAATGCAGGATCCAGCAACTTGAAGAACTCCCATGTAGTTTCAACATGGATGTCTGTATATAAGAAAAAAGTAAAACAAAACAGAACAAAAAGTTTAGACTTAATAAATGTATAATTATATCACATAGTGTCTTCAAAATACACTCCACATCACAGTTGTCCCGATGTTCCCCAAATCTGGCAAAGTGTTCAGCGTCTGCAACTGTCCTTCAAAACACTCGAATGGACCAAGTGGGGCCTCACATTTTAATCTTAACAGGACCTCCAATTTTTCTCAAAGGCAGTTTCTGCCTTGAGAAAGGTCCTTTGACATTTGCTTTTGGTAATTTTACTCAGAAAGCAGTTTGCAACATGTTTTCATATTACTGCATTGAGTTTTGTATGAAATACATGTATGGCAAACCTTACAAACTAGATATACAATCATTTAATGATCAATAACATTACTGAATGACCACTTTTTTTACCGAGTCTGTCCCAAGGTTAATTGAAATAATAAAAACAATTGTGAATGAATTAGCAGCATGTTCGTACAAAACATCCTACAATCATGTTATGTACATTATAAACCAAAACTGGTAAATTTCAGATTTACTCATGCAATCCAAATGATCAGAATATGAATTAGGACATTGAAGACAAAAATCAATCTGACTTGTTTTGCAAATGTGATGTAGTTGTTATAAATATTATTAAATTTTAACATCACTAACGCAGGTAGTATTCTTTCATTGATCAACTGATTTTGATCTGAAAACATATCATTACTAGTCTTTAGTCTATACCTCATATCAGTGAATTAAGATTTATAATTATATAGGCCTAAACATGATATATTATTGATATAAACGATCTTCAAGTTTCAACTCAAGACAATAAAGAGCTAAAAATGTATAATATTTTTTTTTTTTTATATCAGGGCAGGCACACTTCAATCAAAGAAAACCATGAATGGTATGACTGAGTCATTGACCACAGTATTTTCATACAGCACACCAGAAATTAATATCGATCTCGCGCACTCCATCCAACCAAAGAGCCAAAGAGCTTCCGATCCTAATCGAATCCTCAACACCGTGCCGTACGCAATGCAATGTAGCGCTCCCTTTCCATGCAATTATCAATGTATGGGCACTCCCGGGCACTCTTTAAACCGGGCGCATTTTCAAGGAAAACTCACGCTCTTTCCAATGATATATTTCGTTAACGCAGGGTCGAATCGGAACATGAAGTAATAAACCTGTGAAAATAATTAATAATCAAAATCATACATACAAAAAGACATCATAACTCACCCATTTTTCGACGGATTTTCACGAAAGAAGTAGCGATGGATTCAGTAAATTTAGGCAAACACGATGGCATAGAGCACGCACGGAATATGGCTTCCTCCTGACACTGCGCATGGGCATTATGAATTGCCTCCGTGTGTCTGTTCAAATTTCGTTTCTCCACTTAGCTAACTGAGCGGCTTCGAACATCACATTGTAAAGGGAGGGACGGCTGTCGCCACAGGCAAGATCTTCGCGATAAGCGGCGAGCGGTACTTGGAAGTTCTGGTGGTCCGACTGCTAGTTACGTAACGCGGGCGATAAGAAAATTGAAGCTGTTCCTCCAGCTCGCCTAATACCTCGCCTAATACCTCCTTGGGCTGACCACCACGGGTAATCTCCGTCAACCACTCCTTGTGAAAAACAATGCTTCTGACCGGCACTGTGTTCACCCCATTATTATCCCAATCTATAACATGGTTTCGGTAGTAAAATAAATTGTACTTTTTTGTAGCGTAACCGTCTCGCTAATAGTTGTGGAAGTTCCGATCAGGTTTGAGTAGCGCAGCGTGATCGTAGTCGGAACTCGTATGCAGCCAGGCCATGCGGTCGCTGCACGTGCACTGTGCAGTATACAGTGTGTGCAAAGACGTGTTGTGTCATGTCACATGTGCCGCGCGTAGGCTGGTTTCGGCCCTACTGCTCCTGTAGTGTAACTATGGCTTTATCTAGAGGCGGAAACCACACCTAGACTTGCCAACCTCGCTAACGTCGCGAAGGGAAATCGGTCATAACTAAAAAAAATAGTAATACGCTACTCATCGTTTTTCTCCGCGAATGTTGTTTCCGCGTAGTTTGATATTATTCCCTTCGTTATTATTGTGGTATGAATAGTGGTATGAATAGAAAGAAGGGGAATACAGGCTTCAATTTGAGGGTAAAATTGACAAATTTGGACGGCGTTTTAATTGACTCTTTTTTTTTCTCCGTCATTTTGGCTCAATCTACCGCGGCCGCACGGAGCGATTTTGCAATTTTCAACTTCGATATCTCAAGAAATGAATGAAAAATTCCTTCTCAAATTTTCTAGAATTCTAGAAAATACAACAATAAAACATCGCTAGTATAACTGTAATAAACAAAACAACCCAACTGTAAGGGCTGGCAGAAGTCTACTAATCATTGCACACGTACTGAGTGCACGTAAAGTTCCAAAACGGGGGACGTTGGTGTTTTGGTGACAGCGTTGTGTGTGTAAGCTCGCTTCGTGATCGCTAACGACCTAGGTGACAGACAACTGGCGCCTGTAACCAAGGACCCTAGTTTTTCGGTTGTGTGTGAAATGGGCTTTATAGGCACATGCTCCGGCTTTGTCTCCATTTCTTTCGTCCATTTTAAAGTACGAGGCATGAAAATGAGAAGCCTTTGGCTTCATTTGTCAATGTAACTTTAATTAAGCCGGGTTTTGGAAAAGTTTTATTAAAATTACGAAAGACCTAAAGAGGCTAATAAGAAATCATCATAATTATTATGGATGATTAAATATGTATTCCTTTTCACTCGCCATACCATCGATTTTTTTGTTTTACAATTCTAAATACTAAAACAATATGTGAATGACGCCAGCTGCGTTACCTCATCAGAGGTATTAATTTACTTTCTTCGACTTAAAAGATCACCAAACCGTTTAGAGACAACATGGCTGCTCCAGCTCCTGGAGGATCATGATTTTAGCAAGATTAAATAATTATGTGTCATTAGCAAGCCATCCTTTAGATCATAAGCAAAGTGAAATATGAAAAAAAAATTGTAAAAGATAACAAATATATTAGAAAAACTTAAAAAAATTGGCGTACCCGAGAATCGAACCAGTGGTTCCTAGCTACTGGTTCTACGCCAGTTCTTTATGGTACACACAGATTTCAATGGCATGCCGGAAAATGGTTAATTTACATTTTCAAATTGGGATACTTTTCAAATTTCTAATTGACTATAATTATTAAAATTATGTTTAGCTCCATGATTTATTAAAAAAAATATTATCAGCTTCAAATGATTTCAATCTAGTCAATTATAAATGAAAAGAATACTTCATTTAAAACAATATTATGTCAACTGTCTTCATGTTTGTTCATGACACCTCTGTGCACCTTCAGGGTCTGGAGTAGAACCAGCAAGTATGAAGCATGGGGTCGGAATCCGATTGCGCCATTTTTCTCCTAGATTTTCTTAATATTTTGTTTCATTGTTTTTCATATTTCATTTGGTTAATGATTCCCTGGATTGCTCCGGTCAGAGATAATGACCTATGGGTGTTTTTATTAGATTTACGAAAGACCTAAAAACTGTAATAAGAAAATTATCATAATTATTAAGGAAGATTAAAATCTTAGTCCCGCCATACCTCAGATAAGATTTGCGTTTAAAATTATTTTGAATACTAAGATATTAGTCAATGAATGACGCCAGCTATATTACCTCATAAGAGGTATCAATTTATTTTCGGCTACTGAACAGCTCAGCGAACCGTTTAGATACAACATGGCGGCTCCTAGATGGTTATGAATTTAGCAAATTAAAAAATGCAGTATGTACCATCCTTGGAGTCGTAAGCAAAGTAAAATATGAACAAAAAAAACAACAATAAAAAATACATTAGAAAAATGCTAAAAACTGCCGTACCCGGGATTCGAACCCGTGGTTACTAGACACAGATTTTACGCCAGTCCCTTGGGGTACACAAGATTGCAATTACATGCCGGAAAATGATTAATTTACATTTTCAAATTGGGATACTTTTCAAATTTCTAATTAACTATATTAAAATGATATTGAGCTGCATGATTATTAAAAAAAAGATCAGCTTCAAATAATTTCAATCTAATCAATTACAAAATGAAAAAAAATATTTCATTTTAAACAACATAATGTCAACTGTTTTCAGGTTTGTTCAGGACACCTCTAGCTCTGTGTACCCTCAGGGTCTGGAGAAGAACCAGCAAGTAGGAAGCATGGGGTTGGAAACCATTTTTCATTTTCTTTCATTTTTTCCATATTAATTTTCATTTGGCTAATGATTTCTCGGATTGTTCAGAGATGTGCCCTATGGGTGTTTTATTAGAATTACGAAAGACTAATAAGAAATTATCATAATTATTAAGCTTGGCGTCGACTTCCGAATGCGCATTTTTCATTTTTCGCCAATATTTTAATATTTTGGGAATATTTTATTTTTCTATTGACTTCAAGTAATCATTAGGTAGACTCACTATAAATAACACTAAAAGCCTTATTACAATTGTTCATAATTCTCATGGATGATATGAATTATCAAACTAACATCGGCTACTGAAAAGGTTAGCGAGCCTTTTAGAGCCCGAATTGCTTCTAGTCCTATAGATGATTATGCTTTAAACAATATTAATTATGCAGCATGAAGTTATTAATGTCAAAATGTGACAAAATTAATATGAGGAAACGATTTTAAGAAATATTAGCCAAAAATTAAAAGGCTAATGCGGGATTTGAAGTCACAGAAACTAGTTACTGGATCTGGATACGTCAGTCTCTTGAGCTACACGGAAATAAAAAAAAAACCACCAAGAAACATAGCTACAGACAAGTATCAGACAAGCAAATGGGCAGCTGTACTAAAAAATATGGACTTAATATTGAAAAAAACCTGGTATGTATTGATGTTGTAGTCGAGAGACCTTATCCATGGAAGTGCACAACGACTGGACAAGTCAGCGGTGGCACCACCCAGGGTCCAGTTCCACTAGTCACGAACGCCCATGATTTTGGCCACGTCATCCATTATATAAATCGTGCAATGGACAAGGCTCGTACATAATAATTATCATGCCATGGGCGCCGCCATTTTGGATCTAATTGCTGCGCTCCATTCAGCAGCAGCCGATGCTCACCAAAGATCGTAAGTGCTACGTAATGTACGGCTGATGACGTAAACAGCGCGTGCGCACCAAAAAATAATGGGCATGAGGCACTGGAATAGCGTGCCAAATAAGGCAAATTTGGACCCATTATCGTAACAAATAAGGTGCCAAGATTTCACTATTCAAATAAATTACCACTTCAGGTTTTTGTTCGACAAGCTTTTTTGTAGAAACATGGTACGAGAAAATAATGAGTTGGGGCAATTTCATACGTTTCCTGCTATTGTTTTATTTCTAAATTTAGCATAATGGGTTCATTCTTTACGAATAATAATCTGTTAAGAATTCACATTCATCTAAAGATACAGTACATAATGTTAACATTCACAACAGACAGCTGTCATGACTTAGTCATTTGGTTAAATTGCGACCTCTATTTTGTCCGATTTATCGATTTCCAATCCTTTTTGCACAATTAATGTCCACCATTTCTATCTAGCTAAATATATAATATTGAAATAGCATTGCTGATTTGACAATTTTTTCCCGACAATCTGACCATAACACTAACAGTTTTTGGTTAAGGTAAGGCCATGAATTTTCATTATTGCATACATTTTTATTTTCATTTCATTGTTAGTCCGTTCCCCAAAATGGATGGGTGAGATGCTGGAAAGTGTAGCGGTCCATTGCTCAAAGTGTGTCAGTCCATTGCTCCAAATGCATGGGCCCAGTCCATTCCTCCAAGTCAGAGGGTTGGTCCATCCCTCCAAGTCAGTGGGTTGGTCCATCCCTCCAAGTCAGTGGGTTGGTCCATCCCTCCAAGTCAGTGGGTTGGTCCATTCCTCCAAGTGGGTCGGTCCATTCCTCTAAGTGGGTCCGGTCCATTCCTCCAAGTGCAATTAGTCCTTCCTCAAAGCGGGTCAGTCCGTTCCTCCAAGTGGGTCGATCAATTCCTCCAAGTGGGTCGGTCCATTCCTCCAAGTGACGCTCGATTCCTTCAAGTGGGTTGGTCCGTTCCTCCAAGTGGGTCGGTCCATTCCTCCAAGTGTCCGTCCATTCCTCCAAGGGCAACCACCAATTTTGCTGCAGTGAGAAAGACCACATTGCAATTTTCATTGTAAGTACAATAATTTGATTTCGACAAAATTTCAGCAACCAAGAATAAAATTAGCAATTAAGTTGGGAGGAAATCAGAGTTGGAATTGATCAGGGTGTGATGCAATGTCATCTTAATCCAATACACAGTGGGTCATGAAAAGCAAACCCACCTGGGTGGATATCTTCTTGTCTGCTTTCGACTAGCTTCGACCTTCCTCCTCCATGGACCACTAGAAGCAGAAGATGGCAGGGTGATATTGATCTCTCATCCAGGCTGTGACCAAGAACTGTCAGATCTCATCTCTCCATTGTGGTATCATGGTTGCTGGAATTTAGGGTCACCCATACACATCTGCTCATGCAAGAAGGAAGACTAAAACACACAACAAATCAGCAAGCAAGAAAGCTACAGGTTTCTACCAATGTTAACATAAATATTAACATTTCTCATAGACCCGGTTGTGTACAGTAATTTGACCATGACCATGAAGACAAGAAACCATGAGAAGAACTGTGTAATATTAATTGCTTCAATCATCAAATCAAGAAAGCTACAGATTTTTACCATTTTTCATTTTTTTTCTCCATTTTTAGAATATTTTTTATGGACCAGTTTGGTACCCGTAATTGGACCATGCCAATGAAGACAAGAAACCATAGAACTATTTGAGTTACATAAAAATAATACCAAGCATGAGGCCTAGGACAGAGGGAAGCACTATCTGGGCTCCAGCAGGGCAGGTCATGAATAATTCAACATTATGACGTATATGAAAAACTTGAGAAGCAATATCTGTGCTCCAGCCGGGTAGATCATGAATAATTCAACATTATGACGTATTATGATACTGCACAATGTACAGTGTACATGTACCTATTAAGATATTCACTTCACTTCTACGTCCCTTTGTTGAATTATTCATGAGCTACCAGGCTGAAGCCCAGATAGTGCTTCCCTAGGACAGAGACCATCAAACGCTAATGCCACAGGGCGCCACCACGCGGCGACAGAAATGTCAGGCCCAACCACCACCGCGCGGTGGCGCCCCACTCGCGCTCCAACCGAAGGCGAGCAATAACAGGCCGTTTTGCACTGTCCCACTATACGTCCCTCACCACAAAAACCTAACCCATGGAAGTTTGAGTGGGATTATGGTTTACTTTTTAGTTATTAGATAGTTAGGTGCCTTGAGGTTAATGTGAGAGGAAAAGGGAGAAGAAACAGAATCAAAAGAGAAGGAAAGTGTGTTAAGAATTAATGCCAAAGAGGCATGGTATGAAATCCCAGCACCTTGCAAGTTGATGTGACATACAAAATACATTACATGGAACGACCGTCAAATTTTAGATAAAATACAGGGTCGCTATCAAATCATTTATTATGAAAAGCACATAATCAAAAGATTTATTTATTAATTTTCATAAACCGACCATGAGTCAGCATATACATTTCACTTTATCTTCTAGTCTCCTCAATTTGTAAGGCAAAGTATCCAAAAACCGTAGCACTGGATGGTGTCCCGATGATGATGATAGACATGGAGTCACTCTGTAGCTGTAGTCTAGGCACTGTTGATTGATCCAAGCCTTCTCTGCAGCACTCTGATATACATCACACATAAGCAAACACTGGTAGGTGGCTTCTTAGAAGACAACAACTGCTCCCAACACAAAAGTCATTCATCCTCTTGCCCGTCCAAGATTGCTGATTGTGCTCCATCGCACCCTCATCTTCAACAGCTCTCCCCGTCTAAAACATACCACAAGGCAACACACAAGGCAACGGAAGAAAACTGAACACCCAACGCAGAGACAGCAGTCATCCATCCAAAAGGCATCATCAGCTTTTGACTCATCTGCATCACATGCTGGTCATCGGGGCATCCTTAGATTTTCACATTTACTGATGTATCCTCAAACATAAGAAGGCTTGAAAGTCCAATTGTAGCCAACTTTTACATTACTGAAAAGCACAATTTTTTTTTTATTTTTTTTATTAAACATTATCAAACATTATTATTTTTGAGAAAACAATTCTTTGTAACTAAAACGTATCTCAAGAGATAAAAAATGCAAGTTGTTATATCTTCCAAAAATGTGAAGAATATTATTCTGAAACTTTAAAGCAAAGGAAAGTATTATTTTGACAAGACCAGGACTTGTACTCAAGACATTATGTCTGTCCATCATCTGTCTGAGATTTTTCTAAAATTTTCCATACCATTTTCATGAATTGTTTAAGGTCCAATGTCCAACATCTACCATAATTCTCATTTTAATGGTTTTGTTCTGACGTTTCTCTCAAATTTCGAGGATAGGCGGAAAAAAGACTTTCCTTCCCCAAATGGTACCTTCTAATCCTATTCATCCCACCCCATAAACCTCCTTAGCCTATTATATTGTTACCCCATTAACCTCCTTAGCCTATACACCTTACCCCATAAACCTAATCCTAACATTCAAAGCATGCTTTGACCTTCTTATAGCCTAACCCCCAAAGGCTATCTTCTAAACCAAATCTAACACCTGAATCTCACTCCTCCTCCTCCTCCTCATCTGCCTCCTCCTCTTCCGCCGCCTCCTCCTTCTCCTCCTCTTCCTCCTCCTCCTCCAGACAGCGTCTTAAATGATACAAGAAGAAACAATAATCAGTGTTCGTCTTTAACACAATGGAGGTGGCATGACGGGCTGAAATATCTAACTATTGTGCTTCCCCGGTGGTTAAGAGAAAACGAGGATTTAAACCTGGAGTGGAGTTAGAGCAGCCTTGCAGGAGAAATTCTGTGGAAGGGACTATCTCAGCTAAGGAGGGAACATGATGCACCAGATGCATGTAGGTTGGGAAACAGCAGAACTGCCAGAGAGGCTAGTGTTGGGTTGTTCGCCCAGGTTTGCCACTGGTGAGTGCACCATGTGAGAGCCAGCAGCCAGGCTAGTGCCAAGGGTACAGATCCCATAGGCGAGCTGAGTGAGGGGAATTAAGGATGGGAGAGGGTGAGCAGTCCATGGTATGGATGACAGCCTAGGACTGGATCTGGAAGACTGTCTGCCAGGTTATCACCCATGAAGACAGTTTGAGCCTTGGGGAACTGCACTGTGTTGGTAGATCTCCTTGAGCTCACAGACAGGTCAAGTAAACCACTGATCCATGGTGGATGATGACATCTGTTATAATGCATCCCAGGGGTTCATGAAATCAGGGGGGTGTGCCTGCAAGCCCAGTGAGATCTACCAAACACACCACAGTCCCACCACGACATCAAGCTCCTCCACAGGTGATTCCCTGTCACATATAGCCAAGGACCATCCACCCTGCACACCACCCTCAGTCTCCCCCAATTAGCCCACCCATGGGTACACTCTGTACCATTGGCACCATCCTGGGTCCTAGCCTTCGCACAGTGCACGTACCAGTGACATACCTGAGTGAGCATCCCAACACCATCTTCTCCAACAGTGCCACAGTCCCCATCATCAGTGCACCAGGCCCCTCCCTAATCTGAGAGAGCCACCTTCACCAGAATTCTCCCCTACAGGACCACCACAACCCCCTCCAGGTCAAAACCCAGCACTTTCTCCCTAAGACCAAGAAAGCAATGTCTAGATAATTAAAAAAAAATCTCAAAAGTTAGGGGCCTGACATTTCAATCCTAGCATGATCTTTCTCAAAGACAAAAAAATAAAAAAGCTAATAAGCAGAAGTTCACTTATCCATTTTACAGCTTGCTCTTGTTCTTGCTCCATGTGTATAGTGTCGCTTCAACAAACCTGAACAAAAACATAAGACAAGACAAATTGAATACTACAAAAACATTGTGATGGAAGCACAATAATTACATTTTTCTCAAACTTTTAGGTTTTAGGGCGAATGCACTAATTAAATTCATGAAATTGAAATTGAAAACCTCCAAATTTAGTGGGCTTGACATTTTGATCCTAGCAGGACCTTTCTATAAGGCATGGAGAAATTGAATACTACATAAACATTGTGATGGAAGCACAATATTTAAATTTTTCTCAAACTTTTAGGTTTTAGGGCGAATGCACTCAATAAATTCATGAAATTGAAATTTAAAACCTCCAAATTTAGTGGGCCTGACATTTTGATCCTAGCAGGACCTTTCGATAAGGCAGGGTTACCAGGACAAAACAGATACATGCATAAGAAGGGAGGGGTAGAGAGTGAATAGGACACTGATAATAAACAAAGGACAAAGACGAAATCTGGTAGGGTGAGATCAAAGGGAAGGGCCCGGGCCCTGGAGTAGGATAGGGATTAATGAGAAGAGGGTGAAAGATCAAAGAGAAAAGTGTGGAGGAGTGAACACAAAAGAAGGATTATCAGTGAACATGCAAGGTGTTAGTCATTACCCTCCTAGATGTTGAAGCCATGTGGTTGAGTAGTCCAAAGATGCTTCATCCACATTTTCTCATGGCTAAGACAGACGGTATCACTACGGTGACCAAGTGATTCTACACCCAGAACACTCATATCTGATATCGAATGATCAGGGAGAATGAAGTGATACCCAACAGGGGTATCAATTTTACCGGTTTTGATTGTAAACCTATGAACAAAGATACGTTTTTTGAGGGTGCTTTTGGTCTCACCAACATATCGAACATTACAAACTCTACAGGAGATGAGGTATGTAATGTTTGAGGTGGTGCATGTTACAGAGCCATGGGTCATGTGGGTTGTTACAGAAGAATTTCCATTGAAAGACACTGTTTCCTGGACATGTGTCTTGCAAACCGTGCATTTCAAGGTACACTTAATGTACCAAATTAGGTGGGAGGTGAAGTGTCCAAAGGGGGAGCCTCTACTCTGAGGCCTCGAACAATAAGTCACACAGGTTACGGTGCGCCTGAAAGCCAAAACAGACAAGTTTGGAATGGCATTAGCCAGACGATATGAAGTATGGAGAATGTGGTGGTTTTCCTTAGTTATCTTTCTGAGAGGAGGAATACAAGGGTGGTAGGAAGTAACCAAGGGAACCTTTGGATTGTCCTTGGGACCAGGTGACTTTTGATTTAGTGCCGAACTTCTGGGAATGAAGTAGATTTTAGCAATGGAATTCTTCACTTGGCGAGAACTATAGCCTATTGCAAGAAAGTTTCTGGCCAATACTTGTGCATGGCAGCAAAAATCAGATTCATTGGAGCATACATGCGCCTCAATCTGAGGGCCGCGCTGTAAGCTATACCAGTCTTACAGTGTCTAGGGTGATAACTGGGGGCATGGAGATGTTGATGAGTGTCGGTGGGCTGAGAACACAAGTCAGTAGTTAATGTGCTGTGGTCTTTCTGGATGGTGACATCCAGAAAGTGGGTCTGCTGGAGTGAGTGCTCCCATGTAAACTTGATAGTGCTGTGGAAGGAGTTGATGTGATCAAAGAAGGCATTGAAGCTGCTACCGTCCCTTGTCCAAATGAAGAAATCATCATCTTTGTATCTCCACCGAATCCAGGGACGGCATGGAGCCTCACTAAGTGTGCGTTCTTCAAAGTCACCCATGGGGCAAGCAAAGGAAGGAGCCATGCGCATGTCGATGGCAGTGCCATGTACTTGAAGATAGTGCTTTCCAAGAAAGGATAAAGGATTCTTGGTCAGCACTAGCCACTTGAGGGTGGTTATGTCAGAGATGGGGGGTGAGGAGTGTTTTCCCTTGGCTAGGGCAAAGGAGCAAGCCTGAATGCCTTCTTACTGGGGGGATGTTGGTGTTGGGTGCTGGTGAGGGTGAGGCCTAGGTGAGGGTGAACCAACACCCCCAGGAAGAAGGAATTCAGGCTTGCTCCTCTGCCTTAGCCAAGGGAAAACATTCCTCTCCCCCCATCACTGACATGGCCACCCCCATGAGCCTAGTGCTGATCAAGAATCATTTCTCCTTTCTTGGAAAGCACTATCTCCAAGTACATGGTACTGCCATGGGCATGCACATGGCTCCTTCCTTTGCTTGCCTCTCCATGGGTGACCTTGAAGAATGCATGCTCAATGAGGCTCCATGCCATCCCTGGATTAGGTAGAGATACATAGATGACGTTTTCTTCATTTGGACTAGGGATGGTAGTATCTTGAATGCCTTCGTTGAACACATCAACTCCTTCCACAGCACTATCAAGTTCACATGGGAGTACTCACTCCAGCAGACCTACGTTCTGGATGTCACCATCCTGAAAGACCACAACACACTAACTACTGACTTGTATCTAAGCCCAACGACATTCATCAACATCTCTATGCCTCCAGTTGTCACCCTAGACCTTGTAAGACTGGTATAACTTACAGCCAGGCCCTCTGATTGAGGCGTTTATGCTCCAATGAGTCTGATTTTCGCCGCCATACATGAGTGTTGGCCAGAAACTTGGTTGCAAGAGGCTATAGTTCTCGCAAAGTGAAGAATTCCATTGCTAAAGTCTACTCCATTCCCAGAAGTTAGGTACTAAAAACAAAAGTCACCTGGTCCCAAGGACAATCCCGAGGTTCCCTTAGTCACTTCCTACCACCCTTGTCTTCCTCCTCTCAGAAAGATAACTAAGGAAAACCACCATATTCTCCACACTTCAGATCGTCTGGCCAGTGCCATTCCAAACTTGTCTGTCTTGACTTTCAGGCACCCCCATAACCTGTGTGACTTAATTGTCCGAGGCCTCAGAGCAGAGGTTACCCGTTTGGACACTTCACCTCCCACCAAATTTGGTACATCTAAGTGTACCTTAAAATGCACTGTTTGTAAGACACATGTCCAGGAAACAGTGTCTTTCAATGGAAATTCTTCTGGAACAACCCACATGACCTATGGCTCTATTACATGCGCCACCTCAAACATTATACCTCATCTGCGGTAGAATTTGTAATGTTCGATATATTGGCGAGTCCAAAAACACCCTTAAAAAAAGTATCTATGGCCATAGGTTTACAATTAAAACCAGTAAAATTGACACCCCTGTGTGGTATCACTTCAATCTCCCTGATCATTCGATATCAGATATGAGTGTTCTGGGCGTACAATCACTTGGTCACCGTAGTGATGCCGTCCGTCTTAGCTGTGAGAAAATGTGGATGAAGCATCTTTGGACTATTCAACCCCATGACCTCAACATCCTGGAGGGGAATGACTCACACCTTGCATGTTCACTGATAATCATTATTTTGCATTCACTTCCCCACACCTCTCTGTTTGATCTTTCCCCCTCTTCTCACTAATCCTTACCCTACTCCAGGCCCTTCCCATTGATCTTACCATACAGCTTTCCTCTTTGTCCTCTGTTAGTCATCCATGTCCTTTTCACTTTCTACCCCCTTCCTTCTCATGCATGTATCTGTTTTGTCCTTGTCACTCTGCCTTTGAGAAAGATCCTGCTAAGATCGAAAGTCCTCCCCCCCCAAAAAAAGGAGTTCACTTATCAATTATACAGCTTGCTCTTGCTTGCTCCATGTATCATCAGTACTGTCACTTAAACCTGAAAACAAACCAAAATCAGGTGAGACAAATTGAATACCCCAAAAATAAATAAACTAAATTCAAATAAAATTATAGTAATAAAAAATCACTGTGATGGAAGTATTACAGTTTTCTCAAACTTTCAGGTTTTGGATTGTATGTACTCAAATTTATGAGAAACCATGCTTGGTATGGGATGATTTGAATATAGGAGATAACAGATTATTTATGATGCTTTAAGAGATAAAGTAAATTGGAATCCTAATAATGTAGAAGAATTAAGCACATTTGCCTTCCAACTGTCAGAATTGGTTTGTTGTGCTCAACGAAATGGTTCTTTCGCAAAAAATGTGCAGAAGTGGATTTCATAAGCCCTATTTTATAATTATTAGGCCTAACGATGCATCGTAACTCAACTCACGATGGATAAACCATCGTTAGTTGTGATACACCGTATGGTTTCTGCGCATCGCTCATCGTCTTGCATAAGTTACGATGGGTTTGGTGAAATCGACTTCAGTTTTCCTAAAATAATTTGAAGTAATATACAAATAATTTGGCAATCAAGCTACGCCTGGGATCAAGCGAGCCTTGCTCTCATAATCGTCCTGCGTCACAAGACACAATTGCCCTCGATCGCCGCTAAATGTCACACGGTGAATCGCTCTATGGTTGAATAAGCCTACCCAGTGCACTGCATAAAATAGTGTACGTGATCACAATACGTAATAACCTTCGTACATTTTGTAATTGTATGCTAACACAGTATCTCAAAATGGCCATCAAGAGAACGACCAGTTTCTGCATGGTAGCCGCCCGGCCAACGGCATGGATCGTCCGTGTCATGAAATCATCGGCCGGTCCTAGCCAGCCAGCGCACTCCGTGACGCGGGAGAAATTCGAGATCACGGCAACGTTAGCCTATACATGATTATTGTTAGTCGGTTTTCTATCAGCTGAAGCCTATGATTTTTCAGACAACTTGGGGGAAAAAACAACCACAAAATGTCTACTCACCTCTAATTCTCATCAGCTCTTCAGTGTAATAAGATCTTGACTAATCCCAGTCTCAAAAAACTCCCACGACGGGCAGAAGGGTGCATCTGTCTCCGACACTGCACTGCAGTATACGCAAACCTTGCTCACTATTCATTGTCGACATGGCGCGAATCTATTCATAGTTTGCACCTGTAATAGACCACGCAGGGCTTGTTACTGTTATGCAACAGTTGGAATGTTGGTGATAGTCTTCAATCAAGGCGCTCTTGATCCGTCACCGGTCACTCAAGTGGGGCCGTGTCAAAATTCATTGGCTACGGTGCACGGCTCCAATGTTTACATGGGTCTTGCAGCAATATCCAATTTCAATTCATTTGTACGTGTGTTTTCCAGCCGCAGCCAAGACCTTCTTGCAGTAATCCTAAGCCCACTATGCCTTTCCCGCTCACTTGGGAAAAGACGACTGGAATAAAGGCTATCATTCCCGCAGGGGTCTCGGAAATTTCCGCGACCCTCTTGAAAGGGGCTTACCGCAGAGCTCAATGGGCCTATACCCGCGGTCATCATACAAAAACCCACCTGTTGTTTTGTGCAATACATAGTATTCTTTACGGCTACACATCTGTGCTGATAAAATCAAATTTTCTGTGACGTTCACAGGCACTGTTACTAGTACAAGCATGGAGGTACCGCTAAAGGTTTTGGGAAAATTGATTCCTATGATACAAATTAATGGCCCTGCTACCACAGGTATAGTAGCCCCATGCTTTCACGTAGGGTACTCTAATCAAACCGTCAAACGCACTTTTTTAGCAATTATAAACGTATAGTTTGCCCTCCAAGTTCAGCTCTTGGCCAATAGGCTATGTGTATAATTCAAAGTTACCAAACATTTATTTGAATTACACACGAGTAGACACGACTTCATAGATATAACATGATGTTTGCGTCGAGGAGAATGTAATTCAAAGAGGTTTTGCCCTTACTCGACGTGGTAAACACTGAATGCTCATTCAGTGTTTACCACGTCGAGTAAGGGCAAAACCTATTTGAATTAAAAAAGTCTATTGATCGCCTCCGCTGGAACTATATTGGCCCTACGCAAAATTCTTAATAATAATAATAATAATAATCTTGCACTTGAAACTTGGTGGGTGAAACAATCGTTTGGTCCAACACTTGGTGTTGTTCAGTTTGGGGAGTATATCCGATCTGGCGCTAGACTGCACGTGTTAATAATAGGCAATGTTAAATTTGGACACGGCGCCCGAAATTTCTTTTGTTTGAAAATGACATGCTACTTGAGTACCAAGTTGCATGGCACATCACTATCCTTCTGATAATCAAACGACGATTTACAAAAACGATTGAATAGAGATTAACACTACCCCCCTCGAGATACCGGTGGTGCAGCACTGAGTATAGTACTGCATTTTTGGTTGCCCTGTACGTTGCTTAAAACTCCGCATTGGAAGGACCAGGAATACGGAGAGCGCACCAGTACTTTGAAACCATTGAGTTTTTATATAAAACTCTATTTTTGAAACGGAGAGTATGCCTAGGCTGGTTCCCGTCCCCTACCGGGTCGCGTATTTTTTTTTGCGCAGTGGCTGTTGTTACGGCAGTCGTCCGTGTGGTTCCCTGACTTGATTGTATTTCGTCAGCATTGCAGGCTGGTTGAACCAGTCTATTAGCTGATAGTCTGGTTCCAAGAGCTAAACATCTTGACAAATACTGTTAACTCAGGGAACCACACGGACGACTGCCGTAACAACAGCCACTGGGTTTTTTTTTTACACTGCAGTCACAGGTTTGTTGCTATATAATATAACATGGTAAATTCGGCCTTGAAAAGACACCACCACTGCATTGCCCGTAAGCCAAGAGGGAGGCCGCTCGAAATAAGACAAATTTTATTTACGTGAAAACACAATTGACAAGACATCTCTCATTTTTGTGGCAAACTACCTCCATTATCAACAGTCCTGGCTTAGATGGTGACCTTCCCCAAATAGTCAACTAGTCGTTGCCGGGGTGGGGGCGCCAGTCGGAAGCAATTCAACCATTAACTATACCGTATATATCTCCAGAGATGACGCAGCCCTGCTTTCATTCAGACGCAAACAACCACGGTAAAACCTAGCTACATGTACGTGAGCAGCTCGCGGATCACACAAAGTGGATGCAGGTTATAGTTTATAATAATTATTTATCTTATAAGTTCATTTTCCGGGATATCACTAACAATGAATCACAAATACAGAAATACAAATACAGATAACAATTAACAATACCCAAATAGCTCCCGCAATTTCTTGTCGAGGGGCTCTCTTAACTAATTGGACAACAGACAAAAATGCAAACTTATTAATTATTATTATGCAAAGCTTATTAATGTAATGGGTGCGGCATATCAACGCGGCAGAATTTGACGGTGCAATTATCGTGACATTACTGGCATTTGTTTATAAAAAAGCCCTATACAACATCGGTAAAGGTCAAAAGTTTGCCACAGTTTGTGTGTTAAACCATTAAACTAAAACGTTCAAACAAAAATTTCCTGTGAAGGTTTTAGCTCAAATGGAAATCTGAGAAAGTAGAAAAAGGAAAACATCGCCATGGTTTTCGTACAGTTATGTAGTGTAAAGAATAGTTTATTACTCGCGAGTAATAAACTATTTGTCGATGTTTGAGTGGGGATTTCTCGAGAAATACGGCATCCCAGACCGTAAGATGTCAACATGAGGATTCTATCATGACCATCTGTAAACTGTGTAAATTAGAAGGAAATCTGTGAGCATCGATGTTTTCCGATCTTCCCAATGTTGTATTGGGCCTTTAATCACAATGTGGTTTTACCTTGAAAAGAGAGAAAAAAAGATTCAGATCGCAGTCACACACTTTGTCATCATCGCCATTTGCTGACTTCTGAAACTTGGATTAAAATAAAGAATGGTACACGTCGACTAATTAACACGTGTTGCTGGTGTGGCGATGAGGGGAACTTGGTTACTGCGACAGCTGGCAAGGGGGACAATGCTCAAGTAAATAATTACAGTCTTGTCAACAACGGGCTTTGTTGCGTGCGGTTATCGTGTGCGGATACAGTACGGGTAGTGCTGCGCGATCATTATTTTTTGGGAAGTAAACTATGGCGTGCAAAGCTGGCATTTAATCCTGAAATTTCGATGTGTCGCTCGCACAAACTGCCACGACGCCTCAGCGGCTAGGGCGCCAGCTGTACGTGTCACCGTTGGCTGGCTCGCCGTGTCTCGGCTCGCATATAAGGCGGCACCTGTCGGCTGGTCGGCACGTCTGCCGTCCATCTGCGGCCTTCAGGGAATCTGAGTCCTCCTAGCTGCTTCCTGCAAATTGCGAGCCGTCCCATCTCTGCAGGTTAGTGAGTGTTTTATTTTTTGGGGGACGAAACGGCGAAGATCGGGATTGCATTATTTGCGTGAGGAGAATGGTGGAACTTGTCCTTGCAGATCCCCCCTCCTCCATACCCCCTCATCCTCCCCATCATCACCATCCTCCCCATCCTCCCCATCATCTCCATCCTCCCCATCCTCCCATCTTCCCCATCCCCCTCATCCTCACCATCCCCTTCATTCTCACCATCGTCCCCATCGTCCCCATCATCCCCATCCTCCCCATCCTCCCCATCCTCCCCATCCTCCCCATCCTCCCCATCCTCCCCATCCCCTTCATCCTCACCATCTTCCCCATCCTCCCCATCATTTCTATCCTCCCCATCCTCCCCATCCCCTCATCCTCCCAATCCTCCCCATCCTCCCCATCAGAGGCAGAGGCAGAGGCAGAGGCAGAGGCAGAGGCAGAGGCAGAGGCAGAGGCAGAGGCAGAGGCAGAGGCAGAGGCAGAGGCAGAGGCAGAGGCAGAGGCAGAGGCAGAGGCAGAGGCAGAGGCAGAGGCAGAGGCAGAGGCAGAGGCAGAGGCAGAGACAGAGACAGAGACAGAGACAGAGACAGAGACAGAGACAGAGACAGAGACAGAGACAGAGACAGAGACAGCGACAGAGACAGCGACAGAGACAGAGACAGAGACAGAGACATAGACAGAGACAGAGACAGAGACAGAGACAGAGACAGCGACAGAGACAGCGACAGAGGCAGATACAGAGATCTATAAACAGGGACAGATATACAGAGACAGAGTCTGACACAGAAAGACAGAGGCACAGTCCGAGACGCAAACCATTCGTAAACAAAGGCGATGACTCTCCCTTTTTCAGAGAAAATGGAAGTGTCCGTCAGTCTTCTCACCTTACTGCTAGCCGCCCTCCTCCTCGTGGCGACCCAGGGGGCAGATGCCGGTCACGGCCCCAAGGCCAAGTCCCCAGCCGCCCGGAAGCCCAAGAAGGTCAAGGACTGGGAGGACCCGGACCGCGACCGCACCAACGACCTCCTGGTCACCAAGAAGGCCTTCTTCGAGATGGAGATCGACGACGAGCCCTCGGGCAGGATCGTGATCGCGCTGTTCGGGGACACGGTCCCGGTGACCGTGCAGAACTTCGCCGCGCTGGTCCGCGGCACGTCCAAGAACCGGGTACGAGGTTGACGCACTGTGCATGCCGGAAACTGTTGGTTCTCTATCTCCCCCCTTCATTCTCTCTCTCCCCCTCTCTCCCCCTCTCTCTCCCCTCTCTCTCTCTCTCTCTCTCTCTCTCCCCCCCCTCTCTCTCTCTCTCTCTCTCTCTCTCTCTCTCTCCTCTTTCTCTCCCTCCGATCTCTCTCCCTCCCCGTCTCCCTCCCTCCCTCATTCCCCCTCCCCTCTCCCTCACTCCCCCCTCTGTCTCCTCTCTTGCGCTCTCTCTTCCCCTTCTTCCCCTCTCACTCTCCACTCACTTCCTCCCAAGTTCCTTCCATATTTGCTTTTTTTTTCTAGAACCCCCGATGTTTCACTCCTCTTTCTTGTGACCAGTCTTACAGGCTGAACAAAAACACTCACTTTCAAAGTCAATTATCCCATGCCCAAAAGTCTCTCAGTTCTTGTAGCTGTACTTAAAATTGTAGTTTGGACCTTCATCCCTCAGATTCTTTTCAATTTTAGTGCTCTTAATTAGCCGATTAGATCTTTTGCTAATTACCCTCAGAAAAAACACCCCCAAAATGTGTAGCCGTCCAAGCCGAATTTCTGCAAGGATTTTTGGGATGGACCCCTCCACTTCCACAGCCAAATAGGGCCACATTTAAAGCCAGATATGGTCCAAATTACATACCAAATTGAAGAGTGAACCCCAGGTTGTCTTAAGATTCACTTGTTCTACAATGTATCAGTTAATTAGCCTCCAAAGACCCCTTATTAAAAAAAAATTGTACACACTTTATGATAATCAGCTCGGCGGAGCCATCTTGGATGGATTTTGTGTGCTGCACCCATTGTACGGGCGATTCACAAAAGTGCGCCCTCAAGAGTTTGGAACGCCTTGGCCTATCACAATTCACGGAATCTGTCGCCCCTTTCCAGACGGGCATTGGGTCAACAGAATCCGGGCATTGTAATTGGCATTGTGAATCCGTGCATTGTGATTTACCCTTACCTTAACCCTAACCCCAACCCCAACCCTTCCTGGACCTATTTAATAGGTCCAGGAAGGATAGGTACACGAAAGCCTGTGGCTTTTCGCTTTTTTTAAGTCATTTTAACGGCTGGTAAATGCGTCTACGCTCACTCCAAACCCCGCCTGTCTGTGTGCACGCGCAATGTCAATGTTGTAATGTTCAGGCCTACATCACACGTTGCACCGATCAGCGTAGATGGAAATAGTACCCTAATCCTAAGCCTAACCCTAACCCTGGGGTGGGGTTGGAGAGAGCATTTACCAGCCGTTAAATTGACTCAAAAAAGCGAAAAACAACAGGCTTTGGTGTAAAAAGAATTTCATGCTCCTTCGCTTCGCTCACACGCACGAAAAATAGTTTGATTCTATTGGACGACACAACAAAGAGACATGCACATGACTTTTTCGAATTCATGTAATGCTTTAATAATCAGAGCATGGGAAGCGGCCGCCCTTGAACCGCTCCAGTGAGCTTGCAATGGAATATCCACGCACCGCTGAATTCCTGCACTGCCATGCCCAGTCATGGGACCAGGAAACCGGGGGAGCTCCCCCTAGCATTGTTGCGTCATCACAACGAACAAAACTATATATTATTACGCGCCCCGGAATACTGCACCGTATCATAATTTGCGTGTATAATAACTCAGCAGGATATTTTCTATACAGGAGCGACTGAGCTACAACGATACTGTCATCCATCGCATCGTGCCCGATTTCATTATTCAGATGGGTGACGTCACGGAGGCAGACGGAACGGGAGGTGAGTCGGGCCGTGTGCAAAATTACCACGGCTGGGAATGACGCACACGTCTATAGGCAGTGGCTGAAAACGCTATAGCTCACGACTTTCATAGACCCGTGCGTAATTGATAGTGGTAGCCGATTAATGTTGACACTGCCGTACAATTGGTATTATGAAGTCGCTTACACGTGTGACTAAAAGTAACCCGAGTGTTCGTATAGCCATCGCGTGATTTGGGTGTCAGCCGCCACAACCTTAGCTGATAGGTCTACATTATTATGTGGTGGCTGAACTGGGGTAATGGCGTCACGACGGACAAAGTGCATGCAGACGAATCGCCAAACCTCCCTCTATATGCACAAATATGGCGGCGTTTTTACCGCCGTGAACGTGATTTTTGTCGTCTAAACCTCATGGTTTCCCTCAATATTCAAAGACCTCCCCACTTCCATATAATCGACAGGCTTTGAAAATAAAAAAAATGCCATCAAAAGGGGGCTATTGGTTAGTTTTCGTGGCAAATCTATACCTTCAATAATTTCTTACAAGGTTACGTCTCGAGTAATATGTGATCTGCTTACTGACTAAAATGAACAAAATGTAACTATCAAAAATTACGATCCTAGTTGCGTTACGATCCTAGTTTCGATTTCCAAGGTAGGAGCTTTTCTTTGCCTTTGAGATTGAAACGTCAGCCCCTCCTAGCATTTGTGACCCGGTACAGCATAATGAGGAATAACCCTCACTTTTTAAGATTTTGAGAGTTTCTAAGATGTGAAAGAGTATACCATTAGCTTTCAAATGATATCAAATTTATTTCCGTATGAACTTTGTTGTAAATAGTACAAGGGGACTTCGCTCGTTCATTTGGCACCAGACACAATATAGCAGCACCAGTCTAACTCCTCAAAAGCGGCCATTCATAAAGGCAGGATCTTTATATTTTCATGAAAACAGTACACAAACACTCCTCGTTTTTTCAACATTTAGAGACGAATTTCGGAAAAATCCTTTGGACATAAAATCTTCCAAAACATTAACTTTCCGAAAATACCAAAAAAAACAAAAATTGATTTTTTAATCAAATTGAGGAAATACGTTGTTTACTCGAAAAGTGTTTTGGTGGGATATTCCTCATGTCGCTGTGCCGGTCACATTTGGTATTCTCGGAGGGAAGTCAATGGGGGAAGTGTTAGCACGAATGCCCCGCGATAGGATATCTCGACTTTACTTTTCCGTTTGTATTGGATGATTATTTCTGACTGATCCGACTTTGTTTGCAATGTCCAAGGACTGAGCATCTACGGGAAGCATTTTGACGACGAGAACTTCTACCTGCGCCACACCGGGCCGGGCTGGGTAGCCATGGCAAACTCTGGGCCCAACACCAACAACTCGCAGTTCTTCATTCTGCTGACCAAGGCTGGCTGGCTGGACGGACGTCACGTGGTCTTCGGGAAGGTCATCGAGGGCATGGTGAGACAATTTCACCAGGTTTCGGGATAGGGGTGGGGGTAGGGGTAGGCGACAGTCTTACAGCGTTTCGTTCATTTTGCAGGGAACCAGTTAGCTCCGCCGTGGCCAACAAAAATCGCCCATTGAAACGTGTGGGATTCTATTCGGGGATTGAGCTTCATACGTATGCACGCATATATAGTTCGGTTTCGGGCAATCGGGGGAACCTCAAAGCCCCTGCTCCACCTTGGCATCGTTGAGACCAAATTTTAGTGGTTGAATCATCCAAAGACGCTTCGTTTACAGCTTGATTCCCCGGGCTCAGATGGATAGCAGTTTGCCTTGCCTTCTGCTACGTTTTCATTTGTATTTGTTTGTTTGTTTCTTTGCGTCTCCAGGATGTTGTCGAGCGCATCGCCAAGGTGGAGACAGACGACACCAATTTCCCGCTCAAGCCGGTCCGCGTCATCGACTGCGGCATCATACCGGTGAGGGCGCACTACATCCTCACCGATGACGACAAGGCGGACGAGCCCGAATCCTAGAATCATCGCTCGCCAACCGCGTGCCGTGCAACCTGTCTTTGTGCAACCAGGGAAATATCTTCACGTTTCTCGGTCTTATCACCTTTTTTCTTTTTAAAGGCGTGCTCTAAAATGCGTCATTTTATTTTTCAGTAGCTAGAATCATGTGAGCATCAGTTCTTATTGTGTTGTCTTCCATCGAAAATGCGTCAGGTCTTTCCGTTTAAAACAGCATTGCATTAAGCCACACTAACTGAAGCCCTTATACTATACTCACTTTCTAACAATTTTGATATTTTGATCGACGATCGAAATATCAGAATCGTTACAGGAGTATGATTACATACAGTAGCTACTTTGCATTAGTATGTAAGACTTGTCGGACCCGTGTAAGTTTCAACACGTGTTGAACGTTCAGAGTGTGAAAAGGCCTAATTGGAAGTGGCGGTTTACTTGGTCTGTTGCCGAATAACACGGGTTCCAATCCCATTTTGTGTGAAAAGATTGCTTTGCCTTTCCAGTCCTTGGTTAACTGTGTGGACAATGCCAACGGGCTCTTATCTCTATAGTTTCGGATAAGCCATGCGCCGTCCTGGTCCAATGGGGGTATTCTTGGAGGAAGGACTTGAAGGAAGCGGTTTAAGATCGGATGTGAATTAAGACAATGGCTGGGTGGAATTGACAGCAACAAAGGTCTGGTTTTTTTCAGAGCAACTCCCCCCTCTCTAGCGACCCCACGTACCTCACCCCCACAGCGAGTCTACGACACGTCCCACTATACACACGCAGACACTGCTCATGGTTACTGTCAGCTTATCTTGCCAATAGGTCACAAACTGGACTTATTGGCGTCGATCCGGTACCGATGGGTATTACATTTTTCAATCTACTGTTCAATATTTTTTTAGCCTTATCCCAACAAGGATAGCCGAGGATCATCCTCTGCTATAGTACACAATGCACATGTATGCTAATGACCTGTAATACTATGTACATTAATGAATACGTAACTCGATCGCGTCTGTACCCGATCGGCGCCCATGGTCGCCATTTTATTTTGTCTTACGCAATGAGTGCTTGTGCGCACGCGCAGAACTAGGTGAGCGTACGCCACAATGCGCGCATGATCAGTAAAGGAATCAGCCCATTCTCTCTCTCTTCTGGTCAGTGTCGAAAATGCATGCTTTTTAGCCAGTGGGGAATGATATCAAAACCCAAATTAGGAGTAACAAGTTATTTCCAGTTACTGTAATATTTTCCCACTCATAAAATCAGTGCGATGGATTCATACATAGAAGTGATGCAATGTCCGCATGCTTTGTGTCTGTGGCTTTTGTGTTCGTCATATCATTTCCCAATCCCCATGGTATGAGTGTCGCTATGTCTGGTCTATTCACAGTCTAGCAGTAGCCACTCTACTCGAGTTATATATTTTGTTTAAAAGGTGTCTCTTGGTGTGAGGTGAAACAGGAAGACAAAGCGTCGTCAATTATGGCTGCCTGTGATCTAGGCCCTAAAAGTGCACGTCTGAGGTCCGAGCGGATGATAAATCAGGATTGTTTCTCTCTTTCCTGTAAGCATTCTTGGCATCGGCTGGAAAGATTGCGCAATTGTGTCACCGTGCCTCCAACGATGACCGATCAGCGAGTTTGGTTGAGAACCCCACGGCATTCCACAGCATAAACACATCGCATTCGCACCGAAGTCGCACGCTAACCATCGGAGGTTTTCGTTTTCAAAAGAAAATGACAATTGTCTGTCCCCTTACATGTCCTTGTAAGTGCGTGACCTCATCCCGTGTCCAATACACGCGGTCGTCGAGGACTTCACGGCATGGAACAGGCAAACCGAAACGTTTCACTTGAAAGCACGCCGGAAAGTCGAGGGCGCCGAGTTTCTAACCACAATGGTTGCGAAACGCTCTCCACAGTTCAACCCCCAGCGTTCAACCACTCCCCTCATCACCCCACAAAACAGCTTCTTAAGACCCGACAAGATAACCTTTAGAGTGCTAGCCTCGATGGAAACAGACCTCCTCCGATCAGTGGATATTACAATAAGTTAGGAATTCCAAGAAAGAAAGGGTAAACAAAATGCTGGCAACGTACGTGTTGGCAGAAAGAATAGGGCTGATGACGAGTTCGGTATTTCGGTCTTTACAGTACCCGCGTTGGTCTCATACATAAACAGCAACTGACGTTTGCGTAATAATAGAGTGAACGTTTGACGTTTGAGGAAGTGACAAAACTACCATGGACGGTACAAAAGCTCAACTCAAAAGTTCGCAGGATGAGGGTATCGATGATTCGATGATTTCAAGACATTCTGTGCAGTGTTGAAAGCCGGATTTCGGAGATCCTTTTAGAAACCGCGGCTCTGGCTCTGGCTCGGGTTCTTGCTCGGGCTCTGGCTCTGACTCTGGCTCTGGCTCTGGCTCTGGCTCTGGCTCGGGTTCTTGCTCGGGCTCCGGCTTGGGCTGGGGCTCTGGACAGGGCCTCAGCCCAAGCCGTGTTTTCTTTAAAAAGGCCCATAGGCCATTTTACGAAATCAAGACTAGCCTCGTACTTATAGCTTCGATTTCAATTCGTACACCCATTACAGTGTCGCGACCATAAAAGAGCAAGAATTTTTAGTCACACAGATTACGGAAAATACTATGTAATGAACAACACCACACTCTCCAACACTCAGGGGCAAAAGCTCAGGGGCAAACCAAACCCTCTTCAGGTATTGTGTTGGACGGGGCGAAGCCGAGACGAACCCGTCTTTGGCTTCGGCTCTGTTTCCCACACATGGTGTTACTATCGCCTCGTATCTGTAGAAGTAGCGGTCAAGTTTCAACACGATGCTACGATAGGACTGCAACTTGGAGAGGCGCAACCCGTATATTCAGCTTTTAGACAATGCGGACGAAACCTGGCACGGCGTAGTTTACGAAAACGGCCGTCTTGTAATGTACACAATGTTCGCGAAGGTCGTCGTAGAAAGATCAGGAACAAAGAGGTGTTTACTGCAAGCAATGTGTTTTATCATCTAGCATGTCGACCCGAAGGTATCTGAAGACACAATGCAGTGTCTTCCGGGGTGTTTTAAAGGTGTGCTGTACACTGTAAAGGAATAATTCTATAAACAATGGTTCGCCTCTTCGCTGGCAGTTTTGCTACATAGCTCAAAGAACCTATATACCCGTTGTAGGCGATGAGATCGTAAAACTGCACCCACCCCAAGATAAAAATGATGCACGGGCGGTTTCGAGGTCGTATGGGCATGTCACAAGATCGACAGGACCGACGAAGACTATCCTGCAGGACACAGTGTCTTGCATCAACGGATGGAGAAGAAGAGGCAGACAGACAAAGAGATGGACAGGAAACCATTACAGAGTGGACAGGGCTAGATTTGAGAGAAGCCCTTCGGAAAAGCAGAACACAGAGAAGGTTGGAGAAAGGCGGTTGGCAGAGGTCTAGTGGTGCCCCGACGGTCTACCAGACTAAAGGGAAAGATATTGGTCAATATATATTTCCAGCTGTTGGATTGTGTCGGTTAAAACCAGTCACGAATTCCCAGCAGTTCTAATGGAACCAGTCCACGGGATGTAACAGCGTGTTTACAGTCTTCGCTGTCTAGAAATCGCGGCTGGTTTTTGGTGGGAGGAAAAGTTGTTTCTCCCCAGAGATGTGAACAGTATGCATTTCTTTTCATCATCGATCATTTCACCCATCTATCACGGGTGTCCTATTATGAACACTCAAATCGTGTCTTCACGGGCGCTGTCCAAATGAAAATCGCGGTTTGGGCCGGGGTTGCACATTGTAAGTCGATCGAGGACAATTCACGGAAATGACGAAGAAATGACGGAAAATGTCAATGGCTTCTTTGTCAAACAAAATAAAGGAAAATCTGACAGAACTTATGAACAATTTTGACAAAAACATTTGCTAAGACAACTTCCTATCTTGGACTTTAGGAAGAGTAATCATTCCTAACTTCATATTTCATAAAACAATTTTGGAAGAATCCAATTCCTATCTTTGAACTAAAATCGTTCCTAACTGAGGAAGATTCGTTGATCCTAAAGTTATGAATATTCGTTTGGAAATTGTTCCTATAAGTTATTTAGAAACGTTAATTTGGGAATGTTCCGAAACACTTTTTTGAAATAGAGCCAAGGACTTGAACCCGAGACCTCTGGTTTGGACTACAAGCGTTCTCACCACCTGACCTACCCAGAACTTAGATGGCGGACTTCCTAGATAGTTAGGTAGTCTTTGACGTAGAGGGGGGGAGGGGTAGTCAGAAACATTTAACCATAAGCTGCCGTTGATCTCCAGGAATCACTCCCACGTTTTCCAAAGAGCTTGCGTGCTTCTGACTAGACGCACGCGATGCAACCGATTCCTGTGGCCTGAGATAGGACGCCTCGTGACACATTCGATTGGCACTCTTTCCCATTACTAGACATGAGAAATTCTTCCCTGGGGAGGAGAAGGGGGGAGGGGGAGGGAGGGGGGAAGGGGCGATGTCTCGAGGAGTAAACAGCCGAAAGGTCAAGGTGACTCAGGTATACCGCGAGCGCGCGCTCTGTCGGCCGCCCACACCTGGCTCTCGTTGATGCCTCTTCACCGCATCGGCCACGAAACCAAAATAACAACGTCTGGTCCCGCCGAGTCTCGCGAAGCCACGCGCTTTCCCGTCCTTCCAGTCACCGTCCCGGCGAAGACAGAGAGTCTCTGCACTTTGTCCCTCGAACTCGGCCTAGGCCCGGGCTCTGGCTTTGACCCCTTCTTTCTTTCATCCGTTTTCACAGAAAAAAAAAATCTCGAGGAAATTTCTCGAAGGCATGATTCTACTCGTGAGGTGGGTTGAGAGCCATCGATCCGTGTTAAAGAGGGGGAGTGAACGCCCACGTGTTGCATTTCTGACCGAGTGTAAGCTTCTGAATCGTGTCTTAAGTTTAGGCCTTTTCACACTGTCCGTAATCTCGGGTTCGAAACCGGTTCCGACCCCGAGAACTTGTTTGAACCCTTTTCCCACTACTAAAGTTTCAACCCGGTTCCGACCCGGGTAGCATGCTCTAGCCGGATCGAAATCAACCCTGGCAGGGACCAGGGTTGAAAATCTCGATCCGGATTGAAATTGCATTTGTTCAGCTTGAACCGGTTCGAAACTGATAGTGTGAACTGTGGAAATCTGACACAGATACAAAGGACGATAAACAATGTTCTGCGTGGCGCAGCACGCGATCCGGGTTGAGAATTCATAGCGTGAAAACACAGGGCGTTATCCGTTTTGTTTTCACGCAGCGGCCGATTGTGTCATGAACAGTGTGAACGTTGCGTCTCTGTAATCCGTGTCGAATACAACCCAGGCTGAACCGGGGCGGATCCGGGTTGGTTTCAAAACTTTTAACCCGGTTAGAAGCGGCCAATTCTGTCTTGCCTATAGCGTGAATCGCGAGGGTCGTCGCAGACCCGCGGTGGACCCGTGTAACGTTCTTTCGACACGAGGTACACAGTAGTACAGTGTGAACAGGACACAAGTCTTCACGGGACCGGAAGTCGGTCACTGTTCCACGACTATAGACCAATCGCGTGGCTTCCGGACTCTAGAAGAAAAAGAAACCCTTTCAGATGATGTATGTTCATACCGATGATGTATATAAGTTCATGTCACAAACTACCGGGACTTGTACCGTTCTTGTGTCGTTCGTCTGAGTGATACATCCGTGTTGTATATTCTGAAACCAAAGGCCCAAATCTATCGGATTGGATTAGTTCAGGAGGCGAACTGTTGGTGAACTTGTATACAGTCCAAAAGTTGCCCACTGGTTTGGAGGCACTGGCTGATGGGAACCCCCGACGGGAACGCGAGCTGTAAGGCCCGGGCAAGCCGCTCGCCAAACCCCGAAACTTGACACCCCGTATTTACCAGCTCGGTATTTCGTCGGCAGAGCCTGGCTGTAATTTGCACTTTCTCCTTCGGGAGCAGTTTATAAAAATAAAAGTTTAAAGTGAGAGGCCTGGGGACTCTGCAGAGGTCTTCCATCTTGCCGGGAAGAAAAAAAAAATAGGGGAAGAAGAATGAGCAATTCGGCGTCGGGTGGAAATGGAATCAAAGGCGGTGTTTGGTGGAATCTTTGGCCAGGGAGGGATTTTGGAGTCGATTTTAGGCGACAATTTTTTTCCCGGGTGATTTACAGTCAGCAGGCCGCGTCGGCGTCGCAGTCTGTTACCCTGACGCTTTTAGTCGGAATGTCGGATCACTTAGTGATGAGAGAGAGAAAAAAAAAATGGAAATGGTTCTGGGACCAGTCCTCCGCTTGCCATTGACATTCGATTCAAGGTCGCAATCAAATTCGATTTGCGGAATTGAAAGTAAAGACGGGTTGTTTTTTCGGGACTCGTGACTTGGGGAATTCACAAAATTCGCTGCACATCACTCACAGGAGCAATTCATAATAAGAATGACCGCTGTTGACATTGACACAGAAAAAGGACGGAAATATGGCGACGGATAGGCAGCCGACGGACAGACATACAAACAGCTAGACAGAGAGACAGACAGAGAGACAGACAGACAGACAGACAGACAGACAGACAGACAGGCAGACAGACAGAGGGACATTCATGCAGGCAGGTAGAAAGGCAGACAGGTATATAGGCATTAGGCAGACAGGCAGGCAGGTAGACAGGCAGACGGGTATACAGACAGACAGGCAGGCAGGTAGACAGACAGGCAGACAGGTGTATAGGCAGACATGCAGGTAAACATACAGGCAGACAGGCAGGCAGACAGGCAGACAGGTAGACAGGCAGACAGGTATAATTATAGGCAGACAGGCAGACAGGTAGACAGGCAGACAGGTATAATTATAGGCAGACAGGCAGGCAGACAGGCAGGCAGACAGGCAGGTAGACAGGCAGGCAGGTAGACAGGCAGACAGGTATATAGGCAGACAGGCAGGCAGGCAGACAGGCAGGCAGGTAGACCGGCAGACAGGTATATAGGCAGACAGACAGGCAGGCAGGCAGACAGGCAGGCAGGTGGACAGGCAGACAGGTATATAGGCAGACAGACAGGCAGGCAGACAGGCAGGCAGGTAGACCGGCAGACAGGTATATAGGCAGACAGACAGGCAGGTAGACAGGCAGACAGGTATATAGGCAGACAGACAGGCAGGCAGACAGGCAGGCAGGTAGACCGGCAGACAGGTATATAGGCAGACAGACAGGCAGGCAGGCAGACAGGCAGGCAGGCGTTTTGCTTTTTCAACTGGAACTTTATTGTCAATACCAAATCAATACAAACAGACACAAAAAGGACAGTTCCAGTCGACAGTCATTAGTTATAGTGCTGAAAAAATACCTTTGGCCACGGCCACAACATCCAAATAAATTGTGAATCTTGCAACATGAATATGGCGTCGTTATGAGCCCACTTTTTTTGTAAAACACAATATTTTTTTGTATTTAATGCGGTTCTGCCAAATAGAGAAATATTCGCCGAAATTTGCCTTAACATATAGACGAAAGAGCACAGTAGGTAGGTAGGTAGGCAGGCAGGCAGGTAGACAGGCAGGCAGACATGCAGACGAAATGATGAACGGACGAACGGACGGATACATAGACAGACAGGCTACAGAAATACGGACAAACCTATTAATTTGGTGCCGAGAAGCAAGGAGGCTCAGCGAGAGACGCTCGACATTCAGGTCCACGCTAATCAGAGTTTCTGTTTGGAGAGACATCGGTGATTGATGCCGACTTCCTGAGACCCCACGCGTTACGCAACGCAGCCTATAATTATTATTGCAGGTAGCAGGTCCGTGTTCGTGCTGCCTCGGTCCTCGTTTCCGTTCGGCATAAATCCTGCCTCCCCGCTTCCTATTATTGGAAGGGAGCATTCGTTCCCGGGCTGACAGATTGGCAGAGGGCTAGCTGCCCACCGCCGTCTCCTGGTGCCGACGACACCGCGGGACTCGCACCGCGGGCCGGGAGTGTCGAGTTGGAGACGGTGGGTCAATATTTAGGGGCTTTCACACCAGACGAAAATCCCAAGGAATTTCTCGAAAATTCCCCGGGGAAATTCGGTCGGTCTGTTCACACTACCAAAGAAATTCCCGGGAAAAGTTTTGTTTTTTTATTCAGGGGAATGTTTACCTTTGCTTGGGGGTAGGATAGAAGGAAAAAAACCCAGAGGGTTTAACGTTTTCCCCGGGGAAAAGCAAGTAGTGTGAACGTCGGTAGGGTTTTACTTACCCTATCCTTTTTGCGTCCATTTGGAAACTTCCGGAAGGGCGCCCTCCGTTTACACATGGTTTATTGCCAGTGTGAAACGACCGTGCAAAATATTCCCTGCATGCAAATAGTGTCCACGGGAGTTACCAAATGGGTCCAGTGTGAACGGTTGCGGGGGTGTTGGTGGGGGGAAAGATCCCCGAGATATTCCCTGGGATGTTTAGAATTGATTTTGTATGTATTTTTCAGAGATAGTTGGGGATGAGACTCAGAATGAGTCTCACAACAAACTGAAATGATGTCTGGTCGTAGACTGCCTGAATTTCGCATCCGAGGCCTCGTGATGCCCTCGATAGTCTCAGCAGGGGGAGAGTTCCCAAGTTGTGTACAGTATGGAGTGAATTAATTTAAGGATCCTGATGCTGATGACTTGCAGTTCTGGATACAGATCTGGCTCTTAGCATAAAGGTATGATCCAGTGCAGAACTGCGCAGTGACCTTGTGCGTTGATGGAAACCATGTCTGAGGATGATGTTACTCGGGAGGGTGGGACAATATTTCCATGGGCTGCCCGGTGTACGATGGAAAGGCCGGCTACATCACGACGGAGGTACAAGGGCTGCAGGAGATTTATTCCCCAGTGGATTGGCTCTGTGGTCTGAAAAGGGCTGAAGTGGGTGAGGATGGGATTTCGGTTCTGGCGAGGGGGGACCTGTGTTATACTTATAGGGAGGACGGTGCCTGCCACAGTGGAACAGCAGAGTTTACTGTACCGGACTCATCAACTAGGCCTATATCTATTCCTTCCATAGGAAAAACGCTCCTTCGAAAACTGCTGTGCCTGTACCCATATCTCTTGATCTTTGGGATTAACACAAGTCACACAGGCCACGTGTGTACGCGTACACGTACAGCGTGTGTTGGGTACTGGTTGACCATGGATATAAGAATTTATTCCATTTATTCCTTGTCTACATTTGGACGGTGGTTAACATTGGTCAATCACAATTAAACCTATATTGATAGTCAGCATAGGAATCACACACTAGCGTCTCCTGTGCGATTAACAAAGTCAAAGGAGGGCGCTAGCGAAAATTATGGCGAGTTGAAAAGGGGCAGTACAGCAGAAACTAGCGGAAAAACTGATTCTACACACACATTTTAACAAAAACTGGAGAGAGTTGTAACGTTTATCCAGAAAATGACGGTTTTTAATTGTCGTTTTTTCAAATAAAATTCACATGAATCGAAAGTATATTATATATTCTTCATGATACTCGATTAACAACAAAGACGTTTACCGCGTTCGTTAGTTATGACATAAAATATGAAAATAGCCGGCTGATTCCAGTGTACCGTTCCTATGGGGGATGTTCTAGTGGTTGTGTGGTGCATTGAAAAGGGGCGAAAACGGGAATTGAGTACAGGACCCGACGTTTCGGTCTTAGCAGCAGGACTATTCCTAAAACGGACGGCATCTGCCCTTGTGGAAGCCGAAACGGGAGATTCCGCCTTTGAGAAAGGTCCTGCTGGGATCGAAACGTCAAGCCCTCGACACTTGAGGTCATGTAGGTGACGTTCAGTACTGCAGTAAGCAATTCTAACACAACTGTGTACATATTATATTACTCTTATCAAATGTGATACTTTTATCAAATCCTATATCTTCAGCTTTCCCGAGTTCCTTCCTATCTCCGCCACTTTATCATCTGATATAGCGTCACTCCCCGTCCGCTCGATCCCCCAGTCCTACCCTTTTGGAAACCCAGACATGCTGCTGAACAAGTCTATGGGTAAGATCGTCACAGTCTCCCGACGACACTACACGGGTGCAAACTGCACACTGCCCGAAACGTTGAGTTACCGGCTCTTTTCAGACCCACACTCCATCTCGCAAGAGATGTTTATACGTGTATGCGTCACCGCGCGGTGATGTCCACTTCGCAAGCCTTCAAATCTGATCCGGATTACAACAGCTGATATCAGTCATATAGCTTTGTTTGTGTGTCTGTTTGTTATCCCAAAGGGTTACCAGTATGATGTCCGCCTTGGCAGACTCCGTCAGTGTCAACGTTTTCCGTGACCTACGAGTCCCAAGAGTCAAATGGTTGCTAGCCATACTCCTCCTCCAACAAAAGAGATGACTTACATAGCGTCAATGCAAACTTTCCAATTTGTGCTTCCACTATATAGGCAAACCTTCAAATCTGATCTTATACCCCATTATGCATTGTTGGGTTATCAGACATCACTCTTACAGCAAGGAAGAAAGCAGATAAACCAAAACTCTCCACGCGACCATAATACGGAGAAATAAAAAAGTGAAATATTGTATACTCATGATAGCGCCGTAAATAGAGGAAGGGAGTGGGAGAGAGGGTAAGAGAGAGGGAGGGAGGAGAGAGAGAGAGAGAGAGAGGGAGGGAGGAAAGAGAGAGGAAGAGAGAGGGGGAGAGATGGAGAAAAGGGGAGGGAGAGGGAGAGTGAGGAAGGGGAAGGGAGAGAGGGGGAGCGGGGTAGGGAGCGAGAGATTATGAAAGAACGGGGAGAGAGGAAGGTAGAAAAAGGTAGGGAGGGAGGCAGGGGGTTTGAGAAAAGAAGGAGAGAGAGATAGAGGAAGAGATGGAGAGAGAGGGGGAGAGATGGAGAGAGAGAGAGGGAGAGAGACTGAGAGGGAGAGGGAGAGGGAGAGTGAGGAAGGGGAAGGGAGAGAGGGGGAGCGTGGGAGGAGAGAGAGAGAGTGTATGACAGAGACGGGGAGAGAGGGAGGTAGAAAAAGGCAGGGAGGTAGAAAAAGGCAGGGAGGGAGGCAGGGTTTTTGAGAAAGAAAGAGAGAGAGAGAGAGATAGAGGAATAAGAGAGATGTAGAGGAAGCGATGGAGAGCGAGAGAGGATCAGTTACAGAAAAACAATTCAAACTGGTCCAGAAATATAATCTCTGCACCGTCATCAGGACTGTAGGCCATTCAGGCAAACGAGAGGAAGACACAAATCAAAAGCAACAGAGCATAATAGGGAAATGCGAAAGGGTGTACTGACGGACGCTGGTTACTGTCCTATTCAAACTTCTGTGAAGATTGGCCCAAAGGTTGACGCGATAAATATGGAGAGCAGTGTCAACATTTGTTACTTACGCGACAATGTTTTCCCGATTTATATCTAGATATATCTTTCAATTCAATTAAAGACAGCTCTAAACCAAATTCCACATGCAACTCGACGATTCAGTGCTTTTCTTAGAGATAATCTTTAAATAATTAACGATTTATCTAAATTCTTTAGAGATATCTCCAACTAATCAAAAGGTATCTCTAAATAATTAACGATATCTCGAAATGATTAAAGATATTTCCTTTTAATTAAAGATATCTCCAAATAATTAAAGATATCTCTGATGATAAATCGAAAGATAGTCATAAAATGTTAAAGCGGCTCTCCATAATGTCACCGCCAGTTGCACCGCACTCCATGATGCGCGGTGTAGCATCTGCAACTGTTTTTCCCCCCATCGGCCTATCACACAGCGCCTACCTTTAACCCCGGCAGGTCACATCATTTTGTGTGTTTTCATTCGGCCGATCTCCCCCCTTCTCTCTCTCTTTCGTTTTACACAAACAATACGCCCATCACCCACCGTGGGTTCTTGATCAGCGTTCGTGTCGTCCACGCCCACCAAAAAAAAAACCCAACCAAAACCCTCTTTGAACCAGCGGGTGACGTGCGCGCGACGCAGACTCCCCCCTCTCCTTCCCATTCATGAAACTCACGCCACACCGGCGAGTCGAGTCATCCATCCTCTATCCCGTTCTCCCTGCACACGCGCTGATATCCCGTGAGCACCGCGCGGACTCTGCCAAATAGTCCGTGGAAACAAACAGTTGATGAGACCGGGACGCGCCGACAACCTCTCTCTCCCCCCACGTTCTCGGTTCGACGGTTGTTTCAGGGTGTTGGGGCTCCCCCGTTCCCGCGGGTCTACCCAGGGTCCGAGACTCGCTATCTCCGGGCCATTGAGATTCTACCTCCCCCTCTTTCTCTTTCATTTTTTTACACTAAATCCTGTCGACCCGAATCCTAGAATTTTCACGCGTACGGGCTTTTCACGACAGTCTGCACGGTGAGAGAAGCTATCGGGACAGTACAGTTTCGCTCGGAACAGCGAACCAGAGAGACCTGAACATTTCACGATGCTGTTGCCGCTGGTTTGCCTCCTTTTTCCGGCTTGGGTCGCCTGCCTGAACACGCTGCCCAAAGACTCAGTGGTCTTCAAACACCCGCAGCAAGGTAGGTGACATATCTTCTTCTCTTTCTCTTCCGCTCAACGATTCTCCCCCCCTTTTTTTTTTACTACACGGAACCATACTGTACACTTGCATTCCCGCACTGTATGTAAACATGACTGACTCGGCTGCAAATCACGCCATGCCACACGGAGAGCTATACGTGAGAAAGTACGACCACTATAGGCAAAGTTGTCATTTTGGTTTTCTGCATACCCACGGGTGAAGCGACCTTCCATAGTGAATCTTTCAGTGTGTTTTTTTTTCTCGGGCGGTATTTTTTTGGGGTGTGCTCATGTCGTCTCTCGCCATCCTCGTCAACCGACACCCCAGTCCGTAAGTAAGTCTCCGCACGATGATTCTCACGCTGTCAAAATAGGCAACATTCTCCCCTCCCCCTAAACATCTCTTCGTATGTTTTGGTGTGTGGTATTTATTTATACCCCGCCATTTACACAGAGCCTGGAACGGGTTGACATGTACGGGAGGTCTCGGAGTCGGGGCCCTGATGGTTTTTTTTTTAAACCGCAGAATGTAGCTCGAGTCAAGGGCTTGTTAACATACCCGTAACCATGGCTCCAATTCTCTATTGATATCTTTCGGATATTACCCAAAGGCTGCCGAAGATCTGGGTCCTGCTCATGGGATTATGATCATCCTTCATAATCAAATCTGTATACCGTCATTATTTCAATAAAAAAATGCATCAAAAGTGGGGCAATGAAATGGTTTTCCCTTTTTAAAAATCCTTCCGCCATGATTATAATAGAACTGGACGCTTGGACGTGAAAACAGCAAGAAACTGTTGTTGTACAGCAAGCATATCAGCCTGAGCCATAGCCTGAGCCTGAGCCTGAGCCTGAGCCTGAGCCTGAGTCAGAGCCTGAGCCTGAGCCTGAGCCTGAGCCTGAGCCTGAGCCTGAGCCTGAGCCTGAGCCTGAGCCTGAGCCTGAGCCTGAGCTTTGGCCTGAGCCAGAGCCTGAGCCTGGGCCTGAATCTGAGCCTGAGCCTGAGCCTGAGCCTGAGCCTGAGCCTGAGCCTGAACCTGAGCCCGAGCCTGAGCCTGTGCCTGAGCCTGAGCCTGAGCCCGAGCCTGAGCCTGAACCTGAGCCTGAGCCTGGGCCTGAATCTGAGCCTGAGCCTGAGCCTGGGCCTGAGCCTGAGCCTGGGCCTGAGCCTGAGCCTGAGCCTGAGCCCGAGACCGAGCCGCTCGAAAATGGCCTAAGGGTTAAATCAACATTTTAAGGGTGTGAAAAAAAAATGTAAACACAGCTCGCGATATTTGATATCCCCATACAAATTTAATCCCAAACGTCTGTGGACGAACGAGCCACCGATCTCTATTGTTATACTAACGATGCCTTTGCAAAAAAAAAATCAAAACACGCTGATAATTTGATACCGTGTCTGCACCAACTACGTATAAATGTTGGCCAATATTTGTTGGCCAAGCATCAGTCACAAGTCACAAGTTGAATGATGATTGGTCAGCAAAAGCACATTCGTGTTGGATTTTGCTGATCAAAATCGATCATAAAACCGACCAAAAGTTGGGCCGAACAATTTCAACCTATACATCTTTGCCCAATGTTTTACTATAGATCAGGCGTGTGTATTCTTGATACGATAGTAACACTGACGGACATGCAATGGTTCCCCTCCCCCTTGCGTGCCTGCAGTGCTAGTGACAGGCGGTTTCTGTAGAGTCGTAGTAGTAGTAGTAGTAGTAGTAGTACTAGTGGGAGACCTCGGCTATAAGAGAATCGAAGCGGAGGCCTCAGTGCCAATGTCAACAGTGTATGAGTTCAGCTCGCGCAGCGGGTAGGGGGAACTGTCGGCTAGTGTTTATGCTTGTCAGGCGCGGTTATCTTCGCCCTGGGCTAGGGAGAGCTGTGGGGGTTGGGCCTACAACTGCAACCCCCACCCCCGTGTCCTTTACCACCACCGGCACCACCACCGCCACCACCGACCTAGATGCCATGTATATAATAAAAGGCGGAATAGTACAGCGGTCATCCGGCGAACTTTTGTCTCGTTGACGTCGACACCCTTCGGAAGAAAACACTGTACTTATTGCATATTTGAACGGCGGCGGTGGCGGTGTGTATTGCCATTACACACACACACACACCCCTTACATACACGCAACAGCTGAACTTCACTGGCCCGGCCTCGCACCCACTACACGAGGAGGGTCGTCTCTACGGATTGTGGGCGCCGTAATCGAATGAAATCGAAAACCCTGTTCGTCCGCCGCGACCCATTAGCGCAGATATGCCACGAATGCGCCCAAAATGCGCGCTCTCCCCCCCAACGTCACGACGGTGACGTCACGCGACCCATTCGTGACGTGGACTGATGAAATAGCCAAGGCAACCCGAGAGCCTCACCGAAAAGAAGGAGTCGAAACCTGGGGTCCGAGTTGTTTTGCAAATACCTCTCTCATGGTGTCAAGGTGTCGCATTCTATACAACTGCGTGTATTCGAACAACCTATAGCAGTCTGGGTTTGTTGATTCAAACCGCCTACGAGGTGCCACTCTTTTTTTTTCGGTCTGCCAAACCCGACTTAGGCTCAGGCTCCGGCTGCCACTATGGCTCCGGCTTCGTCTCTGTTATCTAGAAGCCGAAAACGCAGATACGGGAGGGCCAGAGGGTGTTCTTCGTTGTGGTGGTGCATCTTGTCCAAATCCGACGCCACGCTTTTCATGTCTAGCGTATACTTAATTAATAATAAAAATGTAAATCCGTTGCTAACTGCTTAACAACCCGTTGGACCTGTGGTAAAATGCAAAACTGTTGTATAGTAAGTGGCCTGACGTTTCGATCCTATAGCAGGACTTTCATCAGAGGCCAAATGACTCAAATGCAAACGTGTCCACTTGTGTGTTTGAGTCGTTTAGACTCTGTTGAAGGTCCTTTACAAAAGAATGATAGTAGAGAGAGGGAGACAAAAGCCGGAGCCTGAGCCCTAAGCCCACTGTGGGAAAAGGAAGGTCCTTGCCTGTGGCTGATGCGCGATTCTTTGGCGTCCCTGTCATTCCCATACTTCTTGCATCGCCGCTCTCAGACTAAACGGGAGTGCCGGCCAGACACAAATAATCCCGCGTATGCAGGGCACAGAATGTAGGTGGGGGTAGCTCTGATGTGCTTCCACCAAGGAGCCGAGATCCATATTCAAGTTGTCCCTCCAAAATAAGAACGAAGAAGAAAGAGGGAAAGAAAGCCAGAGAGAAAATGCGGGTCGCGTGCAGCCTATTCTAGATCAAACAAACACTGTTCTACTTTTTTTTTCTCTCCTTGGTTATCTCCCCCCCCCCCCCGCTGCTCTCGTCTATTTATTTTTTTGTCTCGTCCCTTTATGGGCAGATAAATGCCCTGCCCGTTTAGCCAGGTAAACAGAGCGAGGCGGTAATCCGACCACGGCTAACGTGTTTTAAAATTGGCCTGACCTACTGGCCCAATAACAACAGGGGCGGAGTGTCGTGCCGTGCGGGTCTGGTACCCCGACTCTTTCCCCCCCTTTTTTTTACCTTTCTATTCTGTTGGCACGGGCACGACGCTCATGAATCTACTATGCTCTTGACGTCTGTGGGGGAGTTCATGACGATGATTTCATCCAAAGAGACACAGGCTTTGGATGGAACAGAATTTTCAACCACCATGGCAGGGAGGCTGTTACACAGAAAGTGCTATTAAGTATCATGAAGACCACGAAAAATAAGTGATTTGTTTCTAGATTAGTAGTACTGAAGTAGAGATATATATGTACACCAGTGGTGAAATGCGCTTCTGATATATCAAGATATATGTATATTCTCAAGATTTCTTAAGATTTCTTGAACTTGAAGAATTGTTAAAAATATCTTGAAGATTTTTTAAGAGATATCTTGAAGATTTTTAAAGAAATATATTGAAGATTTTTTTTCAAGATATCCCGATTTTTCAAGATTTTTTTTATTGTTTTCAATTTTGTTACCAAGATTTTTCTAGATACTCAGTTTTTGTATCATTTTGTATCATGATTTATCGATGCAAGACGCAACTAACGCGGACGCTTTGGCCACATTCCAAACCCGTTAGAGTGCACAACACGTCTCGGGCAGACCACACCATAGTTCGCTCGATGGGAATTCGAACCCCCAGACCATAGATTACCGCACAATCGCTCTACCACCCGCGCAAGTAGATCTTGGTGAGGGGCGACACGTCCTGCGGTAATCAGCCCCGCATTGCATGGATGATTTAGAGAGGGCTACCGCCACATGCCACACAGAGAAGTTTCCATATGGAGTCGGCTTTCCCTGACTTGGACAATTGTCAACGTAAATAAACGAGCCGGCGTTCGCACTTCAAAAGGGACGGCGATTCCCACGGGGCGAGCCTTAACTTGTTGGCATTTACCTCGTGTATAAGTGGTTCTCAGAAGCTCTGATACGGGGGGTTGCTAACCCAGGCCTGACCCGAATAGAAGCTTGATGACAGCGTCGTGGACCGGTGACATCTTTCAGACCGTGTCCCACTATTAACTGGCGCCACGCCCTTTGAGATATAGCCCCACCCTCTTGTCACCAATGGCCTCACGCAGGCCCCGAGCCTACCCGGATGCCCTCCATATACATTCGTGGATGTTGCTGAGGTTTAGGTTTGGGGTAGGCTGTATGGGTTTTTTTCCCCCTCCGGTAATAGCCTAACTGATAAATTGATTTATTGACGTTGGGCGAGTTCACAAACATGGGAATGAGAGATTGGTAGCCTCACCTTGAACCACGGCAGTCGTTGGAAACTGTTGAGTCGCATTAACAGCCGAGATTATTCTGTCGAACAAATCTCCCTTTCCATATTGGGCGGTCGGGAGCATTTGATTTCACTGTGACCGACGATGTCTGATAACTGCGTGGTGTTTTCAAAGCGAATGGCTTTTGTTGTGTCTGTCTTCGCTCATATTCTTGCTGATCTGGGCCCAATTTCATAGAGCTGGTTAAGCGTGACAATCTGCTCAGCAAGAACGTCTCCTCAGGTTGAAACGAGACTGCCAACCATATTCCACTTGCTTGATGCTGGTTGTACTGGACTCATTCTACTATAGTGGGTGCTTCACATGAAATTCAAGTGGAACTTTGGCTGGCAACCTTTTGATGAAGATTTGTTCATGCTTAAGCAAATTTGGGCGCTTAAGCCTCGGCTCTATTGGCCCCTACTTCGAAGTCTTCAAAGTCTTTGGGCTTGGTATATAAAATAGGGGCCTTGTGGTAAACAAACCTCTTTGTATTTGGCATGGTTATGACGTCATCCATTAATAGAATAGCGCCCTCACTCGGGCTGTTACCCTTTTCACGATCCAGCCGCATCCAGCAAACCTTTGTTTGCCCCACTCGAGTCACGGGTCCAATTTCACTAAGCAGGTAGAGTCCTTGTGTAGACAGAATCACAATCCCGCAGTACGATGTGATGTCAATTGCTTTTGACTTGTATTCCATTGTTCTTTACTTATAGCATGGAACTGTCGGAACAAAGGTGAATTTTGGGTTGTCAAGGTGATCCTCTGTGAATCTTGACTGTTTGAAGTTGGGCAAATTTTGATGCTTAAAGCCGCTTTGTGAAATTGGCCCCAGAACACTATCGTGAGGTCGGCCAGAGCACACTGGTCGGAACGTCGAGTCCACACTCACCGGTTCTATTCAGAATCCGCATCTCTCATGAAGAGACCACGGTGTACCCGCTAACCTGCATCCTCTGCTGCGTAACATCACGTTGAATCATCTGCCCACGTTATAGTAAATGACATCCCTATTGCGTGACTGCACAAGCCACATGTTCAAAGATGTCTCCTACCCTTTAATGCTGTCGGCGTTTTCAGCATTCATCCACGTACTTTGCGGGCTTTCCTTTTTCTTCGTGGAACATTTTTTGGGGACAATAGTCACGACACTCTGGGCGGACATTCGCTGGTAACCGGAGGAGGGGTTGACTCAGACGCCTCTGGTTGCGGCTGCAAAGTGTACACGGATCTATGGAAGCCAGTCGACCACTGACTGCATGCAGCCACTGCCGTAGACATTGTGTGCAACTGCCTATCGCAGTCATGCAGCCACAGCCATTATGCACCGTGCCTGGCAGCAGGGGCCAATTTTATACATGCAGCCGCTTAAGCGCCAAAATGTGCCAAAGCGCAAAAAGTGACATGAGCCACAGGATCCCCTTACCTATACCCAAACTTCACCAATGTTTCATTCTAAGTAAAGAAGAGTGGAATACAAGTCCATAGGAATAGACGTCACATCGCAGGGTAGTTTGTATTCCTGCTTACACAAGGAAGGCTTTTCCTGCTCAGTAGATGTTCACGCTTAAGCCGCGCTATGAAATTAGGACCCAATTACATAGCGTCGCTTAGCATGAAAACCTGCTAAGCATGGAAATTCTACCTCGATCGTATCAAGATTGCTAAGTTATGCTAACTATATTTCACTTGCAGCTTATTACGTTCAACTTGTAATCAAAATAGGCCCAGGCCTATTGGGTGCTCTGAGCTCTGATCGATACAAGTGGAACTTTGGCTGGCCACCTGATTTTATTGGGCAAGCCGCTTTTCGTGCTTTAGCAACTTTTGGTGCTAAAGCGGTTCTACGAAATTGGCCCCATATGTAGCCTTTGAGCACGTAGCCTTGTGTATTTTTCCCAACCCCCCAAAAAAAACATACTCGATCGATTGCCATTGCCTCGGTCATAATTACATAATTAGTTGCCATAGGTCCTGAGCGAGGCGGTGTGGTGAAAAGGGGAGGTATACCTTTTGCATAGGCTTCCCGTTCAACTCATTTTTCCTCCCTTGACGCGGTACCAATTACGCTCCCGGATTGTGCACGTGCAAGAAAAAAGCAGGACGGGGCGGGCAAACAGACAGCCATAACTCCTGGTTGTGATTTTCACAAGACCGATGCACGCTCCCTTCGGAGATGCGTCGTTTAACCGTCAAAGGCTGAGTCAAAGTCGTTAATCCCGTGGGGAAGGTCGTGTGGGATATTTTCGGAACATGCGGCACACGGAATACTGACATTAAAGCATGTGAGAAGGGAACACTCCACTGCAGCCGCCTATGCAGAGAGCTAGAGGCGCACGGGAAGACACGCAAGGGTTCAGGGACCTCGACCAGCTCGGTGCTCCAGTGGTCAAGACGTCTGCACTAGAAAGCGGGTCCGAATCCCGCCCGAACTGCCTGTATTTTTTTTTTAGCAGGCAATCAGGCAAACCACTGTGTGTAGAGTGTTTAATAGGGCGAATCACCAAAGCGCGCCCTCAAGAGTTTGCAACGCGTTGGCCAATCACAATGAGCGGAATCTGTCGACTCAATGCACGTCCGGAAAGGGTCGACAAGGGGCGCATTGTGATTGGCCAATGCGTTTCAAACTCTTGAGGGCGCACTATTGTGAATCGCCCGTCTTGCACGTTGAGTTGGGCAAACCCTTGAGTTGAATGGCTGCATGTTTGCCACATTGACCATCACGTCCTTGATGTTGTAATTGTAACGGAGATCTGTGTAAACTGGGATCATTCAAGTCAGTGTGAGGAAGTTTGCAAGATGCTTACATCACCTCTATGGCTATCTCATAGATAATATAGTAATGAACGTTTGGCTGGATCATGATTTTGCACCAAGTTCCCCGGTTTAATACTTTTTTGAGGTGATACAAAAAGCTGCGAACCGCTTACTGACGGGGACGACCATGATTGCATTTTGAAAACAAATCAAAGAAAACGTTGATTGGGCCGGGACTTGAACTCGGGACATCTTGTTTGCGTACCAGCGTTCTTACCACCTGAGCTATCCAGCCCTTAGATGGTGGCCTTTCCAAATAGTCAATTAGTGTTTGCCAGGGTGGGGGTGCCAGTGATATACAGGGATCATGCATTTTATTTGATCTCTTTTTTTTTCTTCAAAATACAGCCGAGTTCATCAAGTCCCTAACCGACTATGAGATCGTGGCCCCGTCGCTGGTCGACCGCAACGGTGCCTTCGTCTCGCACGACCTGTCCGCCGGTCACTGGGCTGCGACCGGGCCAGGTGGCCGGCGCACGGCCAGGGACTCGGCCCGGCGCGGCCCCGGCCCCGGCCCCGGCCCCCGCCGGTCGAGGCGCCGCTCCGGCCCGTCATCGGCGGCCTGGCCGGAGGAGACGCCGCCGGAGACCAGTACGGGAGCACGGGGCCCGGCCTCGCCGTCGACGGTCCACTGCCGACTGAGCGTGTCCGGCGAGGATCTGCAACTGGATCTGCGGCCGAGTCGTGGCCTGCTGGCGCCGGGCTTCGTGGCCGAGAGACGGGGCAGGAACGTGTCCGAGGCCCGCCTGATGAGCAGGGCCGGGCCGGGCAAGCAGTGCCACTTTAACGGCCGCGTCCGCGGACACGAAGGATCCAAGGTGGCGGTCAGCACTTGTGACGGCATGGTAAGTTTCAACACGTAAACATAAAAAAATGGATCGAGTCTCACACGGATGCGGGTCTTCGTAGAACGGTGCAATGGCTAATTATTGTAGGGGGTACCTCCAGGAGTATTAACCATGTATAACCAACTACGTCCAACCCCAGTCTCCGCGATGCATCAGCGGCCCTGCTACCCTCGGCCCCGGGAGTCCACAACATGCGACCAACCAACTTGTCTATAGTTTTCGATGTGTTTTGTGTTAAAACTAAGGATTCGTGTTCTATTGATTGATTGCTTCACTTGCATTGAGCCCTCTCCCTGCCGTTTACTGTCTAAATTAGCATGAGCATTCCTTTTCCGGCTCAGTGCAAGTGTTGTAATGGGGCCCAACAAAAGCTGTGCTTCTTGATGGGTCCCTCTGCAGTATCACATTCATTGTTTATTTATATTAAGTTATCACTTAATGTGCCAGTCCTTTCCCTATTAATTTTGCATATTCATTCTTTGTGATGTACATTCTGTGATATGTGCATTGTTGGTTGATGATGTGGAAAAGAAATAAACTAAGTGAAACTAAGCTAAAAACTAAGTGAACCAGCCAGCAACCCCCTCACCCAACACCGGACCAGCAACGACGACAACAGCCAGCCCCTTGCCCCACATCATCAACCATATGTGACCCGGCACAGCGACATGAGGAATATCCCACCGAAACACTTTTCGAGTAAACAACGCCTGAAGTCAAAGTATCTTCTCAATTCGATTCATTTTTTTCGGAAAGTTAATGTATTGGAGGATATTATGTCCAAAGGATTTTTCCGTCTCTAAAAGTTGAAAAAACGAGGATTTTTGGGGAGTGTTTGTGTACGGTTTTCATAAAAATGTAAAGTTCCTGCCTTTTTGAATGGCTGCTTTCGAGGAGTTATACTGGCGCTGCTATATTGTGTCTGATGCCATATGAACGAGCGAAGTCCCCTTGTGACTATTTTCAACAAAGTTCACAGGGATATCATTTGAAAGCTAATGGTAATGGTATACTCTTTCACGTCGTTAGAAAATCACAAAATCACAAAAGTGGGGGTTATTCCTCATTATGCTGTGCCGGGTCACATATAATTTTGAGAAAAATAGTGCACTTGGACCGGGATTCGAACCCGATACTTCTTCTTGCTTAGTGTGTCAGTGCTGTATTGGCTCCCCGTGGATGGAGGGGCAGGGCGGGGGGGGGGGTAGTTCGGGGCTTACCATATAGTGCGTGGTTCATTTCCCTGGCAGGTTGCCTGTCCTTCATACGTTTGTACATGGAGAACTATAGCTCCGTGTTTGTGTTATCTCTCTGGATTTTGTATGAGATAGCATCCCTGCAGTTGCAGACAAAATATAGGGGTAGACCTAATGCTTAGACCTAACCACCCCCTATGACGAGCATCAGTCAAATATCATCTGGTACCGGTAACACAATTGGTCAAAACACCCCCACTGATGGGTTGTGTCAGTCAAATTCAATCCCAAACCCGCAAAAGATCTTGTCAGAACCAGATCTAATGTGAAACGAATTAGGGACCAGGTTACTGGCAACGCTTGTTTGCCGAATCCCTTTTCAGTGTGTGGAAAAACAAAGCACCAACAGTTGCATAGGCCAGAGCGTAAAAAGTCATGATTCATGGGACCAGCTAAGGCCAACCAAAACTTCACTTTTATTTCGGGCTTAAAGTAAAGAATATTTGAATACAAGTCAGAAGCAATTGAGATTGCATCCTGATGGGGGTTTGTAATCCTGTCTACACGATGAAGACTTCTCCTGCTTGGCAGATTTCCACGATTAAGCGGCTCTATGAAATTGGGCCCAGATCGTATATGCCCATGCATTGGCGTGACAATAACGCCAGTAATGTTGTAGAACACTCAGGCTGTTACCCCTGAGCTGAAACCTTCCACATAATCATACACCTCATGGCTTTGCGTCGATGTGAGTACGTTGGATCCTCCGCTACGGTATCGTTTGAAATAGCGCAAAGCGCGTCCTCAACGAGGTCTCCAACACTTTCACTTGATTCCACTCAACATCCCTTCAGCTCGCACTTTAAATACTGACATTTGGAGATTTCCACAAAAGGTTCTCTCACCATTAAACATCCCATTGTTTTCGTGGAGAGCATATTAATGTGGCTTCTCCATGTACCCCACACATTATACCACCAGGGGGTCCCGGCACTTAAAATTCTGCCGACTATCTCTTGCTCCCTCCCCTCCCCCGCAACGACCCCCCAAAAAAATATCACATTCTGAACACGACTGTCCCCCGCTTGGACTCTCCGTTGGTCCATTGTGAATGGCTAAGTGCGGTATAAAGTTTCATTTTCTTGTAGAGTTGTCCCCCAACACTTCGATGGGCCCTCTTCAGGGGTCAAGAGAAGCGAAAGAGATTGGCGGTAATTCCTTGAACATGTCACTTACCTTATCAATCACCGACCCCCCTCCCTCTCACCGAAATCATAATTTTATCAAAAACATTTCGCAGAGGACCCGAACTTGCGTTGCTTCTCAAACTGACCATGGTGAAAGGCAGACTGCATGAGCCTTCGTACAGCTACAGCTATTATACTTCATCGTAAACAAATTCAAGGAAATCAACCCAATTGCACAGTGTACAGTGTACACCCATGTAAACTGCTTACCAACTTCAATGACCAAAGACAAATTTTCTAAAGTTCGGCTGCCTGACATTCCGAGTTCCACACTGATATAGATCCCTTAATTTCGAGCTCAGGAGATTGAGTTTACTAATGGTATTTGCCTAAATAGCAGGACTGTCTGCACCATCAAGTTTTGTCAATTTCATGCCCCCCAATCATTCATTTCCAGTATACGACCCTGTTCAATTGTCCCATGCACTCGTGCGATTTTGGTTCAATCGTCAATTGGCAAAGCCTGCAACTTCCAATCCCTTGATCCCACAATCCCACAATTATGCCTGCGGGTACTTCATTTCAACCCCAACACCACACCGGCATTCTTCCTCCTGAAGACGGACAGAGCACACTTCCCGAAACGTCGAGTGCAACCCTCCGGTCCTTTTCAGAGCCCCACCCACTCACAAATGAGATTCCCGTAGATGGTGTCACTGCAAACGTATACCCTATACCCTGTACCACCACCGGGCAGGGCCTTATTTCCAACCCCTCGGTTTGCTCTTAGACTCAAGCGTCGACCTCGATATCCCCAAACCTGGAATCCGGTTCTTTGCATGAGGTGGAGCCTTTTTTCGCGTGGAAAAGCCCAAATCCAAAACGGAGGCCGGCTCGCGATGTCTCCAAAATCTAGTCCGCCATTGCAATAGTCATCACGCATTCTGAGCCAAAGTTACTGCGGAGGAAGTCAACTTGAATGATTGCTGTTTATACTTTTTTGCGGTACATGTATTTACGCATACCGATGTGGGGTCCCTTTTTTCTGAGAATAAACATGGATTCCGGTTTGATTTGTAGAGCCATTTGCCCTCGTAATAGTTTACCAAATATCGTGCTGTGTTTCGCAAGAGAGGGATATGATATGTTGCGTATGCTTACATCGCGAGGAAACGAAAGTAACGCTTGCCGCTATATATCAGGACAAGTGTCAACGCATATTGCACCCGTGCTGCGTAAAGTTAAGGTGACATCAACTCTCGATTTTTTTTCCAGCTTGCAGAGCGCCCCCCCCACGTAAACAACTTGTCACTTGAATGGTGAGGTAATTGTTTGTGGAGAGAAAGTGGTGGGGACTACCCCATGCTGCTCGAAAAGGGTAACCTGCCAGAGTGATGTAAACGCATTGCCAAACAGCGTCGGGCAAATATGCCCAAACGCCAGGTCTTGGTCGGGACTTTGCGATTAATGGGTCTCTGGAATAAATATCACAGTCAAACTCATTTTCTGCTGCTATCTAGGGATCTGAAGTGTACAAACATAATATTGGCAAGCTTGTCTTGGTTACAGTAGAAACCTCGCACTGAATTTTTTTCGGCCTAAAACGTTGTATTTTTGGAGAAAAATGTCGTTGATGTCTCATGCACCGAAATGGTGTATTTTGGGAGAAAAGAGTCAAAGAAATCGTTTACGTCTAACCCCTAGATCTAAACGTTTTATTCATTGAATGCTGCATGTTCGTGAATTTTTCACAGGTGTGCTATTTCATGCATAGCCTATGTTGGATCATACGTATGGGGATGCTATTCTTTGACCTCGACCAATGTTGTGTTATCGCCTTAAGACAAGGATTTGGTTTTTATTATTGCAACAACAAAAAGGAACACCCAATGGTGTCAAGTTCTAGAAGATACCGGGTCGACCCCTCATCTAACCTGGCAAACACGTCCCTCGCTTGAACTCTTGCCCCCCCCCCAAAAAAAAATGGAGCTTGAAAAGCCGACGGACAGCCTCGAGATGGAGACTACGAGGGTACGACGCTTCTAATAGTATACTCTTCACCTGCGTGAAGGTGGCGCGCGTGTTGAAAGTTGTTGAAAGTTCTCGTTCCCTGGTGGGCTCGGGTTTTTTTTTGGGGGGGGGGGTAGGGGAGGCGATCGAGTGGCCGCAATCTCCACCTTCATAATTATAGTCCCCTAGGGGAGAGTCAGACCGCGGGCATATCACCCTGCTTGTCTTGATCTGGCTAGAAATGTTAGGCACAGCTGCATTCATTTCCGCCCACGTCGGCTACCACGGTACCAGGTGCTGCACATCACTAATTCCATCAAAGAGGGCTCCGCCGAGCTGATTATCTTAAAAATGTGGACCCACAACTTTTTTGTGATGAGGGGTCTTTGGAGGCTAATTGAAATGGGTCTTTGGAGGCTAATTAACTGATATATTGTAGAATAAGTGAAGCTTAAGAGTGAAGACAAACTGGGGATTCACTGTTTAATTTCGTGTGTAATTTGGAACATAACTGGCTTTAAATCTGGCTTATATTTCGCTGTAGAGAAGTGGAGGGGTCCTTCCCAAAATCCTTGGACGGCTACACGTTTTGAGGTTTGTTTTTTCTCTGGGAGTAATTAGCAAAGAATCTAAACGGCTAAGGACACCAAAATTGAAAAGAAAATGAGAGATGGAGGTCCAATCTACAATTTAGAGTATAGTTACAATACCCGTTACACGTTTCGTATTTTTAAGCAACATTATTTTTGGTATTATTGTGGTATTTTTGAGTAATAGGTTTGCGGTGACACCATGTAGAATTCATTTTTTTGTGAGTATCAGGTGTGGTTCTGAAAAGAACCTGAGCTCGACGTTTCTAATAGTATAATCTGTTCGTCTTCAGGAAACTGGTGGAGACGTGTTTTTGTGACTTTTGGTCGATGAAGTCAACACCATGAGATCGGTGTGATTTAATTCCGTCTTGGGGTGCGTTGATTTTATGCAAATAGGGCATAATCATTACGTTCGGAAATAATGCTTCCGGAATTAATTAGGCCCTAAAGGAAATTGCCGACCATTCATTCACTTGGATTGTGAGCCATCCCCATCCGCAGACAAACCACAAAATGACAAAGAACAAGATTTCTGTGCAGAGAACCCGACTGATATCTTCCGTGCACCGCGGAGAGCCTCAATTCCCAACCAGTGCCGCAAAATCAACGCTTTTACCACGGCGCACATTATGCCTCCCCAACCCCCCCCCCCCGATGTCACAGTGTCAAAAAGGGTCCGACGGTGTCAAATAGTTGGCACGACAGGTGTCATGCTTATCGCGTTATAGAATGCCAGACGTTCTCCCCTCGCAGTGTGTGACGGGAATATGCCCCATATGCACGCAGACACGATACTGAACCTCACCGACGCAAACCCGTGTTCTTCAACAGACCGAGACATCCACGATCTAGATCTCGTGACTCAACCAAACCAAAGCGCTTCACACTCTGCCTACCGCACCGCGCTGCCCAGTGTGTCGAACTTGAATTGTCAATTCTTTTTGCGATTGAGCTTCTTGTCTTCTGTGTCAGTCCGAAGCAGTTTTAATCTAATCACAAGGGTGAATGTTGATCTTTAATTTCCAGGGTCAAAAGGTCAAGTGGTGCAAAAAGTCGCAGGGGAAAAAATCGCGAGAGGGGCAGGATGCCATGGGAACGCTGTAAGATGATGATCGTATCATCTTGTTGTTGTTGTTGTTTTTGTTGTTGTTTTTTTTAATTGATTTTTTCCACACTGTATTCTTATTTCAGTTTGCTGTGATGTGAATACTTGTCATGTAGGCATATCCCGAAAAATGTAATAAATATAAATAGATATGAATATGTTTAAAAGGGATCGGATAAGTTTACGCGGGGGGGGGGGTCGTTTACACATTCAAAATTATTTGAGAACAAACGGCCGTACAGACGTACACAATAAGAAACTGACACTGTCCGTTTCCTATGGCAACCCCACGTCCTTACCACCCAGGAAGAAGATAATAAATTGATGTGGCATATTCTGCTTATCTGTAGAATGTAAATGAAATCTGTCCCCTGTGCTTGTTATTTGATTAGTATTGTTATTATTTTTTAGGGGGGGGGTGCACATCCGGTGTCCGGGTCGCGATATTTTTTTTCCGTATCACATAAACGCTATGGGCCAATATGTTTGTGCACAAACAAAGAATGAAGAATTGAGTCTCAGGTCACTCAGATTGTTCACGCACGTTGTATTCGCTGTGCAGAAAAAAGCCTTTATTGGCTGTGCAGAAAGCCTATCCCTAGCTTTAACTTCAACTGGTATAGCCCCCTCCCCCTTGCCCCACACCCCGTAAATTGTTTGTGCACAAACATATGGGCCATAGCGTTTATGTGGTACGGAAAAATAAAATCGCTGCCGGGTCATGGACAGGGGCACAAGTCCTTTACTAGAAAAGCCATGACATGTCTTACTCAGTCTGGCCAAATATTAATGGTGGACTTGGGGGGCTCCTCTTTCAATCTGGTATTCATTTGCAGTTACGCGGGAGCTTGACTAAGCCAGGTGTCTCTCTCGGAGGGTAAGAGCGCCTTGTACGCAAAACCAGAGGTCTCTGGTTCAAATCCTGGTCGTCAATGTTCCCTCTGTCATTTTTTCGATCTGTTCAAACGTTTCCGGGCCAGTTTTTTTCTTTCTTTATCGAGAAAGAAAGACCAAAAAAAAAATCTGTCAGATAATTACTGCCCCAGACGACCCAAAATGCAAAAGTCAGACATTTTCGAGCGGCGGGGCGTTTCGATACTGGAAGGACCTGTGTGAAAGGCGGGTAATGTCAAAAATTATTAATGCCAAGTAATGCAAAAAAACTACAGATTCGCATGTGACATTTACTTTTGGTTGTTGCATGACACATACAAGGTACCTGTCTCCCGTCGGGTAGACTAGTTTTGGCTCTGCATGTAAATAATTGATTGCTCTGTTTGTGAGAAAAGCAGGGGAGGGGAGCAATGTGGAGGGGGAGGCTTTTTTTTTTTACATCCACAAAAAAAATTCAACTCGGGCAGTAGTGACCTGAACCACAGACTTGTCGAAATCGCCCCATTTATCTTCTCTCCTCTCACTCTCACCCACCGCTTGGCCAATCCAACCTTGCCATAAACAGGTTCCTCATAATGTCGATCCATCAGTGTGTCATTAAATTCGATGGAAAAATTACCGTATACCGCACGAGAAAAAACAGCTGTTTTGCGATCACCTCTTTTTTTTTTTTTTTTTTTTTTACTGGAGTGCCAGTTTCCGATTGGTTTGCGTTCCAGTGCCGCCTTTGTTTGTTTGTTTCTGGAAGCAATGTGGTGCGACAAAAAATCTTGTGACTTTTCTCTCGATCTAATTCGTTGACATTCTTGTGGGAGGCGCATTATTTTTGGTCGACTGGCTGGCAACACATAGGGACCCGAGAGACATTTTCTGTGGGGAAAATAACGGCACTGGAAATTAGGAAGCGTGGGCGATCGAGGGCCGTACCTTCATCAGGCGCACCGGCTTGGAGTCGTCATGAACTTCGCCGTTTTTGACTTTAATACAGCGAGCGCTTTGGCGTTTACTGCGCACAGCTCGTTGTTTTTTTTTAACCAAAACACAAACCCATCGGCGGAAATGCAATTACTCACCCGGCCCGGCCCCACGCAATTGCGGAGCAGAGCCCGATAGTGCATGGGGCGAAGAGACAGAGACGAGAGAGAGGGAGAGCATGAGAGAGACGGGAAGAGGGAAGACAGAGAGAGAGAGAGAGGGGCAGAGAGAGGAAAAGCAGTGAAAGATAGATAGATAGAGAGAAAGAGAGAGAGAGGGGGGAGACAGACAGGCAGAGACAGAAACAGACAGGCACACTCAGACAAACATAGAGACAGAGAGAGACAGAGAGAGATACAGAGAGAGTCACAGAGAGACAGGGGAGACACAGAGAGACAGAGAAGGACAGAGACAGACAGAGGTAGAAATAGAGACAAAAAAACAAGGAGAGACAGAGAGAGATATAGAGAAACAGAGAATGATGACTGGAGAGAGACAGAGAGAGAGGGGCAGAGGAGGACAGAGCCTGCTATAGACAGAGAGACAGAGACGAGGAGACACAGGGATTTAGACAGAAGTATGAGACAGAGGGGTAGCGGGACAGCGCGAAGACAAGCAACTCCCCCAAAAGAAACAGAAACATGGAGACACTGTCCTGAGAGAAAGAAACAGAGAGACACAAATAAACAGAAAGAGATGTGGAGACGGGAGAACAGGGAGTGAAAAGAAAGACACAGAGAGACAGAGAACGATTTTGACAGGGAGAAGAGATATTTAAGGGAGACGGGGAGACAGATAGAGACAGAGTGACTGACAGAGCGACAGATTCAGACGGAGAGACAGGGAGAGTGAGATGAAGATACAGATGAAGACGGAGAGACAGAGAAGTGAAAAAAAGGAAGATGCAGCCTCAGAGAGACAGATACAGGAACTGGAATAAAACACGGTCAGGATTGCGGACCGTCTGAAAGCGCACCGCTCACGTCCGGCCATGATGGGCCACCTCTTGCCTCCCCGCCCCGCACTGAAGACCTCCCCCCTCCCCCTCCATCCCATAAGACATCGGTGGAGGAGGTAAAAGTGTGAAGGCCCCGACGGTGGCCCAGCTAGCCCCGCCCGTCCCTCCACCTGTCCCCTTGCTTGGCCGAGGAGACTGACTAAGCAGTGCGGACATTTCCCATTATTTGGTTAGAGCCGATCATCCCGGCAAAAAAGGGTTGCCGACAACTCGGCCGACACTTTTCAACGCCGATGCGGAGGGATAGGAGTGAATGATCCACGGTGGGAATGGCGGTTTCGCCGTGGCGGGTGGGCGGTTTCGTGGGCGCCCATTTTCCAATCAAGACTCGCCAGGGGTTCGTGTGCACAGCTAATCAGCTCTCACTTTCGGGAACTCTGGACTATAGCGAAAGAGAAGGGAATCGTACCTGTTTTTTTCTTTTTTCTGTATCATTCTGTTTGTGTATATTATACTGTCGGCATATGCGGCTTCATATCGGGATACAAACAGGACCAAACACCAAAACTGTCCGAGGAAATTGTGTGGCTAATCTACCGTTAAACAAAGTCCAGGCGTTCACTTTGGTTTTGCAAAATCTGATCTCGCCTGTCGTCTGTTTGCGGTCTCGCGTGTTTGTTACTTGTTGCGAGTTATTGGTCAGGGTCATCCGCCCAAAGTACTTCGGTCGTGTTCGATTTTCTTCTAAGGTCTGTTCCCTGGTTCGAGCAAGCCGTACAGGGCCGGGGCGGCGGCCGCGCCCCCAAACCCCGTTCGTGGAAACTCACCTTCTGAGGCGAGAACGATTTCCAGTTGACCCCCCCCCCCTCCTCCGGGGATCTGTGGAGATTATTTGAAACGCAGTTGTTTTCCCCACAACTTACAAGGCCTTGCGTTTGGACCCGAGCAGTACCTTCTCGGGTGGTTAGTGTCTGAGCCCCCGCGCGACCTTGTCTGAGTGATCGGTTGCTAATTGGACGTGAACATTCACTTAGGCCTTATAGACCCCCCCCCCCATAGTTACAGGTTTAAACAAATTTCAGCAGTCAAGGATTTTGCCGGAGGCAATTTCCGGCCAGCGGACAAGTTGGTGATTAGGACTGGTGTTGTCTCAGAACAACAGTCGACATCGATAAACTTCAAAACAACTACTTTGGGGCAATCTGTTGCTTTCTAATTCTAAGCTCTGTCGTAATGTACGCTGAGCGTTCCGGAATCACACACACTCAAACGAGTAGAAACCTCGCACTGAAATATTTCTGCCTAAAATGTTGTATTTTGGGAGAAAAGAATAAAATAAATTGTTTACGTCTCATCACCGAGATCTATATTTTTCGGAACAGTACGGACTACGGCGTTGAATGCTGCATTTTCGCGAAACAAATGAAGCGGTTTCCACAATTTTCTCGAGACTCGGTTGGCGGATCGAGCTGAAATTTTCACAGGTGTGCTATTTCATGCATATGTTGGATCAGGCAACGTATGGATGCTATTCTTCCACCACGACCGATGTTATGGTCAATAAAGGCCCAATACAACATTGGGAAGATCGGAAAACATCGACGAGCACAGATTTCCTTGAGTTCTAATTTGCACAGTTTGTAGATGGCTATGATAGAATCCTCATGTTGAAATCTTAAGGTCTGTGATGTTGTACTTCCCGAGAAATCTTCACTCAAACATCGATAGATGTTTTAAATACTCGCGAGGAATACACTATTTCGTACACTAAAGAATGGTGCGAAAAAAATGACGGCTTTTTGCTTTTTTCTACTTTCTCAGATTGCAATTTGAGCTAAAACCTTCGCAGGATTTCTTTTTTGGAATGTTTAATGGTTTAACACAAACTGTGACAATCGTTTTACCTTTGTTGTATCGGGCCTTTAAATGCCCAATTCAACATTGGTAAAGGTCAAAAGATTGCCACAGTTTGTGTGTTAAACCATTAAACTCAAATGGTGATCTGAAAAAGTAGAAAGGGGTAAAACAAAAGTCACGGTTTTTGCACCATTCTGTAGTGTAAGAAATGATGTCGATGTTTGAGTGAAGATTTCTAGGGAAGTACAGCATCCCAGACCGTAAGATTTCAACATGAGGATTCTATCGTGATCATCTACAAACTGTGTAAATGAGAAGGAAATATGTGGACATCGATGTTTTCCGATCTTACCAATGTTGTATTGGCCTTTAAGCGTTATAATTATGAGTGGTAGAATGTATTCCCCCTCCCTCAGTATTCTGAAACCTTTTTTTATCGTCTTCCTTCCACAGCTTGGCCTGATCAGAGTGCGGGACGAAGAGTTCTTCATCGAGCCGGTCAAGAACCACTCGGCCGGCCGCGGCTCCAAGCGGCCCCACGTCGTGTACCGGCGCTCGGCGCTGCCCGAGTACGGACGGAACCGTGACAAGAGGGACACCGCCACGGCGGACAAGGACAACGCCAAGGACAAGAACGACTTCTGCGGTGTCCAGGACCGAGGTTGGTGTCGGAGCTCTGGGAAGAGGGTGGAGGGTGGGGCTGTCGGACGCCCCAAAGGCGCGGGAGGTGTAACCATGGGTTAGCACACCTTTAAAAAAAAAAATGTTGGGCTACACCTAACTGACATTTGGACCTATAGGCTGGCATGATAATAATATGAACTGGTATCATTGTTGGTCAATGAAATCTCTCACTGTGTGATTCTGTTTGTGAAAAATTCATATTCCACCATGAAACTGGACCAAGTGTTGGTCAACCCACCGTTTTTGCACAGCATTCAAAGCACACCCGCCTCCGTGGTTAGAATTAACCTTTGCGAGATCGGCGACTTGTACTATTAGAAAAAGCCGTTTGAACGCACGAGCAAGAGCAATTTCATCGAAAGGTACCGTTACACACTGCAGACGTTTATGCCCCAATGAGAAAAGGCCGGAGTTGAGATCGAGGCCGTTTACGACTTCACTGACCATGGCTACGGCTTGATATAACGTACTACCCAGCGGCCTCCATAAACTTAGCCACAGCCATAGTGATTGAATCTAGACAATATGCATTCGATGGTTAAACGAGAAATGGTAATTCTAAACGATGTTTAATTCATAATTGCACCTTTTGCCTTTATTGACCCGATATTTTGAATTTGTAATGTTTAATAGTTGTGGAAGAAGGAGGTGTTGAGGATGCACCGACAAGACGAACCAGACACAGGTCTGATACCAAGGCAGGCAAAGGCAGGCGACGACGATCCTCGAGCATGGAGCGAAACGTCGAGTTGCTGGTCGTCGTGGACAAGCACATGCTGGACTACCACAGGGACCAGGACATCGAGACCTACGTGCTTACCATCATAAATATTGTACGTATAGTTATAGGCTCGATCGTGACGTACGCGTTCGTAAAATTGCCTATAATTATAGGGCTTTCTATATTTTTTTGCAAATTGTATGCATCGAACTGGGCGCTAGATTTCCAAGATTGTTTTTGTTCCCCGCTGCTTTTTTTTATCTTTCCTTGACATATTCTTCAGCAAAACCGAACGTTATCTTAGGAATAACGGTAAGGTCCCTTGAAGTTACCGCAATCTTGAAAAATCTAGCGCCCATAGCCTCGTTTTGGGCTCAATGCATGCAATTTGCATACATATTAAGAAAGGGCTATTGCTTCAACTCGTACTGGGGTGAATGGAAGCAGCTGGCTATATCAGTTGCAGCCAATAATTGCTCTCTGCTCTCTGTCTCCCTTTCAATCACTGTCTCTCTGTGTCGTTATGTCTCTATGCCTTCCGCTGACTGTCTGCCTCACCTGTCTCCCTCGTCTCTCTTTGTCGTTCTCTGTCTCTCTGTCTCTCTATCCCTCTCTGTCTCTGTGACTGTATCTGTCTCCCCCTGCTCTTTGTCTCTCATGTGTGTCTCCTTTCTTCCCATCTCTCTGTTTCTCACGCATACTGTCTCTCCGCCTCTGTCTCTCTGATTGTCTTTATCCCCCTGCCTCCCTTTGTCTCTCTGTCTCCCTTTCCCTCTCTGTCTCTCTGATTGTCTGTCTCCCCTGCCTCCCTCTGTCTCTCTGTCTGTCTCCCTTTCTTCCTATCCCTCTGTCTCTCACGTATACATGTACTGTCTCTCCGCCTCTGTCTCTCCGCCTCTGTCTCTCCGCCTCTGTCTCTCCGCCTCTGTCCCTCCGCCTCTGTCCCTCCGCCTTTGTCTCTCCGCCTCTGTCTCTCCGCCTCTGTCCCTCCGCCTCTGTCCCTCCGCCTCTGTCTCTCCGCCTCTGTCTCTCCGTCTCTGTCTCTCCGCCTCTGTCCCTCCGCCTTTGTCCCTCCGCCTCTGTCTCTCCGCCTCTGTCCCCCGCCTCTGTCCCTCCGCCTCTGTCTCTCCGCCTCTGTCTCTCCGCCTCTGTCCCTCCGCCTCTGTCTCTCCGCCTCTGTCTCTCCGTCTCTGTCTCTCCGCCTCTGTCTCTCCGCCTCTGTCCCTCCGCCTCTGTCTCTCCGCCTCTGTCTCTCCGTCTCTGTCTCTCCGCCTCTGTCTCTCCGCCTCTGTCTCTCCGTCTCTGTCCCTCCGCCTCTGTCTCTCCGTCTCTGTCCCTCCGCCTCTGTCTCTCCGCCTCTGTCTCTCCGCCTCTGTCTCTCCGCCTCTGTCTCTCCGCCTCTGTCTCTCCGCCTCTGTCTCTCCGCCTCTGTCCCTCCGCCTCTGTCTCTCCGCCTCTGTCTCTCCGCCTCTGTCCCTCCGCCTCTGTCTCTCCGCCTCTGTCTCTCCGCCTCTGTCTCTTTTTGTCTCTATGTCTGTCTCCCTTTCTTCCTATCTCAAACTCTGTCTCTTTGTCAACATTTCAACAAAAAGACCACATTTTGATTCGTGCTGCTTTGAGAATGAATGAATGCGAGAGAAGGGACCGAAGCTGATTCCAGCACCATCGCCATAATTATTTAAAAATAGCGGGAAAGCCCATTCGTAAAAGGCGTTATACGAAGGCTCCATTCAGCTCGACGCAATGTCCGGCCGGTGGCAATGTTCTTCACTCGGTCGAAGGCTATACTATAGCGTGTTTGTATCTCTCGCTGCCAGGTGGCCACTTTGTACCATGACGTCAGCATCGGCAACCACATCAACATCGTGATGGTGCGCATGCTCTTCCTGGAGGAAGACGAGGTAAGTACCGTAGGCATTGAACCAGCAATAGATCAATTGTGACCCGGCACAGCATAATGAGGAATAACCCCCACTTTTGAGATTTTGAGATTTTCTAATGATGTGAAAGAATATACCATTAGCTTTCAAATGATATCAAAATTATTTCCGTGTGAACTTTGTTGTAAATAGTACAAGGGGACTTCGCTCGTTCATTTGGTACCAGACACAATAATATAGCAGCACCAGTCTAACTCCTCGAAAGTGGCCATTCAAAAAGGCAGGAACTTTACATTTTCATGAAAACAGTACACAGACACTCCCCCGAAATCTTCATTTTTTTCAACATTTAGTGACGGATTTCTGAAAGATCCTTTGGACATAATATCCTCCAATACATTAATTTAAAAAACAAAAAAGTATTTTTTTTTTCGAATTGAGAGGATACTTTGACTTCAGGCGTTATTTACTCGATAAGTGTTTTGGTGGGATATTCCTCATGTCGCTGTGCCGGGTCATTAATGCGCGGCTAATGTCGACATGACATGCCATCTCGTGACAAATAATTATAGTGGGTATTTTTGCGTCTCTTCTGGTGCTGAACAGGAGTGGCCCGGAAATGAGCAATGATGAGACAGAAATGAGACATTATTATTGTCCACATTCGTCTTTGTACATTTCCATCGCTGCTCTGTGCCGAATGATATGGAAAAAAACCCCACTATTAGTCAAGTGATGGCATGTAAACAGTGGTCGCGCAATCGATCCACTGCCGCTACCAAATGCCTACTCAACTTTAACATGTATGAAATTAATTTTGTAGCATATCATTGTGGATCCCGTGTCTTATAGAAAAATCGATTGCTTGGGCCTTTCCTTTGATAAAAAAACCCCGCAAACGGGTAACACAGGCGTCTGCCATTTATTGGAATGATTAATTAACCCCCCCCAAAAAAAAAAAAAAAAAAAATAGAAATAAAAATCCCCCAAAACCGAACGGAAACTCGATCGAAGGGATGGCCCGAACCAACCAACCAACCTGATTTTCCCCCAAACTTATTATGACCCATTATAAACCATAGGAAGGTCTGTCTATTGAGCACGATGCCGACAAGACTCTGAGCAGTTTCTGTAGCTGGCAGGAGTCCATTAACCCGATAGGAGACGACCATCCCAACCACCACGACGCCGCCATCCTACTGACAAGGTAAAGCAACCCATACCAGGGGAGACTGCGGTCGCCTGTAGAGCCCTTTTCGGAATGAGTGCTATGGGTATACATTATTTTAGATATTTAGATTATTTTTAAAGATAAAACATAATAACTTTACTGATTTTCTCTTTTCAGTAACGTTCACACACAGTGCCTGACAAATAATTGTCCAGTTACCGAAAATTTGCAAGAAGATATGTGCTTTGGATTGCAATTTGAATTGTAATTTTAGCGTTTACACATGTAAAACAATGATTGATTTTTGAATCACGATTCTAAAATCGAAAAGTGAATCGGGTTTTGTAATTCAATGATGGTTTGCCCTGCTCGACGTGATAAGCACTACCGAGTGCCCAGTATAGTACTTTGCCCGATGCCTGATGAAGACATTTCAGGCAGCCCGCCGGGCGGAAGAGAAACCCGTTGACTGCAGTTACCAAGCCTTTACGAATAGGCCTACACACGGATCGGGCTCGGGCTCAGGCTTCGTCCCCGTTCCACAACACCCTCCCCTCCTAAAAGTACGGGTCGTGGATTGTCCGCTGATGAAAGAACGCGTACGGCCGGGTGGAGACCTGGGCCCAATTTCATAGAGCCGCTTAAGCGTGAAAATCTGCTAAGCAGGGAAAGTCTTCCTCGTGTAAGCAGGATTACAAACTGCACTGCGGTGTGATGTCCATTGCTTTTGACTTGTATTCCACTCTTCTTTACTTAGCGTGAAACAAAAGTGAAGTTGGGGTTGGCAAGGGGATCCTGTGGCTCATGAGTTTTTGCGCTTCAGCCTATTTTGGCGCTTAAGCAGCGCTATTAAATTGGCCCCTGAATGCCCCATGAATGAATCGTATAGCCAGGTCGTGTTCATGCGCCACAATAAAATGTAGGGCCTGGACAAAAATAAGAATTATGTTGCGTCGACGAATCTCTCGGAGCGTCATCTGCCCGCTTACGTGAACGTGTATTTTAATACAAAAATAAAAGAGACAAAAAGCCAACGGACGATGCTATTTACCTTATCCTGGCGGCCTGATATGTAACAGGGGGATACTTATTATGGAAAAAGTAAGGCCGTGCAGAATGCGTTGGCTGTAAACAGCCTGAACGAATGCACACTTCTATGGTGATTGTTAGTAGCCGCCAGCTTATAGCCTCCATAGGTCTGTGTGTAAACTGGAGCCGTAGCCGATTCATTCGGACACGGTCTTAGATCCTGTCCACATGAATTGGCTACGGCTTCAATTTGCACACGAGGCGGGTCTCGTTGCCGTAGGGTAGCCGATTGCCATAGACTTGTGTGTTGTCGTCGCGTATCATATAAGCTCTATTGAATATTGGGAGTATTGGGAGCATTGCTGGTTTTGCACCACAGGAAATTCGTTTATGATACATTTTTAGTGGCGATTAGTAAACCCCCAAAAGGCAGCGCAAGTTGTTTTTTTTATAATTGAACTGACTTTCAGCGACTTTTTTTAAAGCGCCCCCTATAGGCCTTGACCTTTGCAGTACGTCCTACGTTGGCGTCTGAGCCTTGTTTACAAACATTCGTGTCAATATTCGGTATAGGCAGCCAAATGCGACAGAAATGTACATTTCGTTTGCAAAATATATTGCGCGTTATGCTTATAATTGTGTCCAATTTCAAATCTTTCTCCATCCGTTGACATTGCTTTCCTTGTACTTCTAATAGATACGTTTTGGTTTCATAAAAAATCTTGATATCTGTGTTCTAGCTTTCGTAATCATTCCATTGATCGCTTGTCGTCCACGGCCTGCCATACTTTGCGTTGACATCTGACCCCCGAATAAAGATGGCGGCGCCCAGTAGAAGTAGTGAGTGGAAGCACGGGTTGCTTTGAAGATTTACCTAACTGCCTAGCCCCCTGATTGACAAGAAAATGTCCGCGTGATCGCAAACCCACCATGGTCGTTGTTTTGTTCGCCATCGCAGGAAGGACCTGTGCAAGGGCTACGACGCCCCGTGCCGTACGCTGGGATTGGCCCAGGTGTCCGGGATGTGCCAGAGCGATTGGAGCTGTAACGTGAACGAGGACACCGGGCTGGCACTGGCCTACACGGTGGCACACGAGCTGGGCCATAGGTAGGCGGCTCGAGCTCTCTAACTTCTCTATTTGGGACTTTCTACGGTGAGGGTATTAATCTAAAATCCTGCCTTTTGGAAAACTGCAAGTCATTTTTTTGGCAAGTAGTTGTGCCAGAGGCCCAGACATAGTTGCGGTAACCGTAACCCTCATCCAGGATGAGGGTTACGGTTACCGCAACTATGCCAGACAATGCCCATTTTGTTGTTGACTTTGACTTTTGAGTCAACCCTTTCCCCCACCATTTTACTCAGTCTAGTCTTAGTTTTACGTAGTCCGAGTAAACTAGGACCTTACAACTTACAAATTGACTTTATTGTTTTGTTTTTTTCGGTTGGGCTACAGTCCCTGACCCCCAAATTTTTTTCAAAAGTGTGACTTAGTAAAGGTCTAGTCCGAGTAACTTGAGTAATTTTGAGGTTCTACAGTCACCCGAACCTCAAAATTTAAAAATTTTATAAAAAATGGGTGACTTGTCGGGTCCTAGTTACTCGGACTAGTGAAGGTGCTACTGCTAGTACTAGTACTAGTAGTTGCGGTAACCGTAACCCTCATCCTCCCTCAGGCTCAGGTCTCCGACTTTCGGGAGGTTGAGGGTTATGGTTACCGCAACTAGTACTAGTAGTGTCAGACTCCCGTTGGTTCACTCATGAGAAAAGTGCTTGTCCTCCAATGATGCAGCTTTGGCATGCAGCACGATGGACTGGACAACGCCTGCAGTCGAGCCAACGACTCCCAGGTCCACGTCATGTCCTCCAAGCTGACCGGCATCTATGAATCCCTGACCTGGTCAGCCTGCAGCCGAAACTACATCACCCTGTTCCTGGAGTAAGTCCACATTGATTATCAAAGTAGGAGGTTTGCGGTGACGCTGGAAAGGCCTATCATCTCTTAACCTATAATCTATATCCACTCTGTGAGTTTCAAAATTTGGACGCCGCTATTGTCCAAACTGTAGACAAAGACTCTTTTCAGCAATACTTATCATGACAAACAACTTTTTTGACGTGAGTTGCTGCATGAATTGCCAGATTAGCGGTAACAATGGCGCTATTGTGGGACTTCATTGTGAACGATCGAGGGTCTGTCGAACAGCTGACGCTCCATTGGACTACACACAAAAGGCCCATCTTTGTGGGCTGATAATCCCTTGACAAAAGCCACGCGGAGGTCCTATTGTGCCACATTTTGATTCACTGATACAAATAGTGCACTCTTATTGATCTATTTTGCAGGTTTATTGTTCTCTGATTGTTTAGCAAACTTTTGAAATGGCACTGTGCCGGCCATTGGCACTAAAATAATCCCGCCATCAAGGGGTTAAGAGAAGGACTATGGCTGTTTTCAGAGCACACTACCCAAAAATTTAGTCAGGCCAAGTAAAAAAACAACATGATGTTCAGCATCACCGCCCACTTCCTTTTAGGAGGCCGCCTGTTTTTTCATCGTTTCCCCCCAAAAGTAAAAATTTCATGATTTTTTTCCGGGAAAAGAAGAGAAAAAAAAGTAATAGTTTTTATATACTGGGACTCAGTTGTCACTCTGGAAATTGTCTATTCGTACGTGTCTTAATCTTTGAAAAATAGCCTGGCCAGTTGTTTCGCACAAATGGGTTGGTTGGCAATTTTGAAAAAAACAAACAAACAAACAAACAAACAAACAAACAAACAAACAAACACGGGCCTCCTCTTTTATTTTCCAAAAAGGCAGAGTACACTACACACTACCCGAAACATTGAGTTACCGGCTCTTTTCAGAGCCGGATACAGAGAAGATGTGTCACCGCAAAATTCCACTTAAAGGCCCTATGCAGCATTGGTAAAGGTCAAAAGATTGCCGGAGTTTTTGTGTTAAACCATTCAACATCCCTAAAAAGCAATCCTGCGAAGGTTTAAGCTCAAATGGTGATCTGAGAGAGTAGAAAAAGGTAAAAAACCGTCACGGTTTTTGCACCATTCTGTAGTGTAAGAAATAGTTTATTACTATATTTGAGTGAAGATTTCTAGGGAAGTACAGCATCCCAGACCGTAAGATTTCAACATGAGGATTCTATCATGACCATCTACAAACTGCGTAAATTAGAAGGGAATCTGTGGACATCGATGTTTTCCAATCTTCCCAATGTTGTATTGGGCCTTTAACAGATACTGTCTCTTCTCAGAGCCACGCTCATTCTCACAACGGATTTTACGCATGGTATTCTACACGGCATTCTACCTAGCGGTTCCGTTGTGCAAACCTCCTAGCCTTGTCTTTGTGTTTTTCCCCCTTCCACAGTCAGGGTTTTGGCGACTGTCTGAATGACGAGCCCAGTAGGCATCACTTCAACTACCCTCTGGTGCCTGCTGGTGTTATGTACACAGCAGACCATCAGTGTAGGCTGCAGTACGGCGTCAACACTTCTGTCTGCTTGGAACTCGAGGTAGATATTGATTTGTTTTTTTTTTAACCCCAACCACCTCAATTCTATCAAGCTCGAACATGAGATTTTGTAGAGTTTTGTCTGGTTTAGTCATAACAAACATCAATATGATGACGGCCAGAGCATATACTGGTCAATACGTCGAGTTACCACTCAGATTCTTTTTTCAGAACCACACCTCATCTTTAAGAGACCTTATACATGGTGTCACCGCAAACCTTTCTATATTGATTCACCACCCAGTCTTATTTATTTATAACATACATCGTTTCTTCTGATAAGACTTGAAGTTTTGCATTGTGGAAATACCAAGTAGGAGGTTTGCAGTGACACCATGTACGTCATCTCTGAAGAGAAGGAGTGTGGCTCTGCAAAGAGTCACACTCCTTCCCTTAAGAGATGATGTGGTGAAGAATGAAGAATGTGAAGAATGTGAAGAATGTTTGTGGTGACACTGCTTGCACGACCACTTCTGAGACGAGCCGGACTCATTGAATGAGCATTTGATTATTTAATTTGAAACATTGAGTTTGCAAGCAGACATGGGACAGGAAAACTGAAAATTTTGAACAATTTACAAAGAGGAGAGAATGTGTCTTGATCAGAAACTGAACTCAGGACCCGTGGTTGAACTGAGTGCTGGTACGTTCAACCAGAGGTCTCGGGTTTGAATCCCTGCTGAGTCCAAACATTTATTTGATTTATCTCGGTGTAGTTGGCCTGCGGTTTTGTGTGGTTCCTCAGTCTCCTTCCGGCTATGCTCTCTGTTAATATTAACCCTTCCTTTTTGTTTGCCTCTGGCCCACATAATCATATTATACCTCTGGTTTCACAGACAGATATATGCTCGTCTCTGTGGTGCAAGGCCGGTAACCGCTGCCACTCCAAACTATCAGCCGCTGCGCAGGGAACCAGTTGTGGTAGAGATAAAGTAGGTCACACTCCATAGTATGCTTAGATTTGTTCTCTGGGACCATAATGAGTTTTACATAATTTGGTGTACTTAGGCTAGCAAGAAAATGCTATTCCAAGGTATAGTGTGATTCTGGTCATACTTAGGAGCGTAGGCTTCTTTCCCCAATGCCTTTTCTTACGAGGGCATCCAAGTTTAATGGTCACCTCAGGACCATTGAAGAAACGGATTTCAATAGATTAGGAAAATTGGAAGATGGACAAGGGGAAGACCAAAGGGAGAGTCACGCACTCGCTGGTGAGGTTTTGTTGAGCACAGTGAGTGATACAGATACGCTTAGTTCTAAATGCTATGCCATACTACTGAACTCACTCAAATACATCAGTCCTTATTGATTTGTGCATTGGCAATGCACTTTAGAATGGACGTCTGAACTTGCAGCCCAAACTCATGAATTCCAAAAGAGGTATGTGGTACGATACAGAATCTCCCCGCAATGGAGAATTCTCACTGCCTTTAAGCAGTAGGGGGTGCAGTGGCGGTGGACCCCTGAATCTCGTGCCAAAGTCTGAGGCTCAAGCCGAAGCTGATGGTCACCGTGTGGCCACAAGTTCCTGCACTGAGGAGTGCGTGTACACTGTCTCTCCCCTGCAGTGGTGCAATGGCGGGGAGTGCGTGGACATCAGCGAGCCCGCGGCTGCCATCCACGGGGACTGGGGGGAGTGGGGGGCCTGGACCCCATGCTCCTTCACCTGTGGCTCTGGTGTGGCCATCAAGGAACGTCACTGTGACAACCCTCGGTGAGTCTGGAGAGAGAGTTGGGCCGTGCGCTCCTCTGGAACCCCCTGCCATTTTTGTTGTTGTTAAGGCCCTATACAACGTCGGTAAAGGTCAAAAGATTGCCACAGTTTGTGTGTTAAAACCTTAAACATTCCAAAAAAGAAATCATGCGAAGGGTTTAGCTCAAATAGTAATCTGAGAAATTAGAAAAAGGCAAAACACTGTCACTGTTTTTACATCGTTCTGTAGTGTAAGAAATAGTTTATTATTCGGGAGTAATAAACTATTTGTCAATGTTTGAGCGAAGATTTCTCGAGAAATACAGCATCCCAGACTGTAAGATTTCATCATGAGGATTCTATCATGACCACCTACAACTGTGTAAATTAGAAGGAAATCTGTGAACATCAATGTTTTCTGATCTTCCCAATGCTGTATTGGGCCTTTAAGTGCTATATTGAACAATAGTCCAAAAGGCTTAATACTGTGTATCACGTTTAGGTTTAGGCATTGGACACTATACATGACAACCTTATGGGCTAATCAATGGTTAACAGCAGCTTTGAGAAAGGTGAAATTAATCATGACGGTGTGACAGCTAGAAAAGCAGATTCTGCCTTGACAGAGCTTCTGCCGGGATCAAAATCTCCTGCCCTCCAAAAAAAATATTTTTAGAATTGCGTGATATCAGTCCTTGAAGTCAGTGAGCAGTTTGCAACATTTTATTCATTACGAAAAGACCAGACGTTTCTGTCTATAGCAGGACGTTTAGCGTTCAACCACTTTTGCAACAGGACCTCCTAATTCCGAGCGCCGGCGGTGTTGCTACGCACCGGGACCTCCGAATCCGGGCACCGCTATTGTCCAAATTTGAAACAAAAACTCTTTTCAACCTACCACAGTATGTAGCATGATTAAAAACCCCGACAGGTGTCTGATTGTGCCAGGTTGAGTCACACTTGAATGCTTGCACACATATCTCAAAAAGTTAGAGGGCCTGCCTTTGAGAAAGGTCCTGCTAGGATAAAAACGTCAGGCCCTCTAACTTCTGATATTTACGTATTGCTGGTCATTTTAGTCAGTGAGCAGTTTGCAACAGTTTGTATATGAACTGCTTGTACACATAGTGTGCAAACTGTGCATAGTGTATTTATTGCTCCCAATTGTTCAAGGTCCGAGGTGGCTTCTAGGTGCCACTAGAATATTGATACGTCAAGCCTTCAAAAGTGTTGAGATGATATCTGTAGCTAGTCCCAGCTTCTATCTGATTCTATGTTAGGCTGAGTGTCAAATCCTCATTTGCTTTCTCTTTCAGTCCTGCCAATGGAGGACGATTCTGCATTGGTGAACGGAAAAAATATGCCATATGCAACAGACAGGTATGGTGAGCCCGATGGCAGTTTTGGTTGCCACTTTCTTGAACCCTTTTTTGAACTGTGCTCAGATAATACCCACAGCCTATTCAGTAAAGACATCCGATCTTCTGTTTGGTTTGCTATTTTGATGGCGTAGACATGATATGAAGATGAAAGATAAGAATTATATCTGTAGCATCATACAAACATTAGACATGATCATAGGTGGAACAACTCAGTGGTATGAAGTTATGCATATATGTGCATGTGCATTTGCTGTGTAGCCAAGTGTCATCACTTTCAGCTCGGCAATGTCACATAAACAGGACATGATCTAGTTTAGTGACTGTCAGGTTGTGCTACTGTTTCCTGCCACTTTTTTGTCCACACATTCCTGTTTTGTGCGTACTCTGGGTAATGAAGATGATGCATAGTCAGAAGATGGTCTATAGGTTGGTGGCAGTCTGCCATTCTATGTGGTCTCCACTTTATCCTTCTCTTTGCCCTGCCTCTCCTCCTCAACCTTCTCCTTTCCTTCTTCTTCCCCTTCCTGGTCCTTTTGCTCCTCTTCCTCCCCCCTTCCTTCTCATCCCTGTCCTTGTCCTCATTTCCGTCGTCCTCGTCCTCCCCCACATCCTCCTTACCATCCTTCTTGTCCCTACCCTCTTCGGTTTTGTCCTCATCATCCTCATCTTGTCCTCTTCCTTATACTGCTATTCTACCTCTTCATCCTCTATCAGGGATGTAAGACTTCTGGAAATTTATGAATTTCCGGAATTGACGTGATTTCTTAAAAAAAAAAAAAATCATAAATGTTTTTCAATTTTAAAATTTGTTTTTATGTCAAACAGGTATCTCAAACTGCTCATTTTTATCTGTTAAAACCCTAACAAGTGGAAGGGTGCCTGCACCCCTGCCGTGAATCTCTCGGTTGCGTAAGCACTCACACGCAGTCGCATCTCTCGGTCGCATAAGCGCTCACTCGCAGTCGCACAATTTATTGGCCTTCAGTGATTTTCAGGAATCGACTTTGTCGGTCACTTGCCTCCCTGCTCTATGTAGTCCCTTTCCTCTTCCTTTTCATCTCCCACTTCCTCCGCCACGTCCTCCTGCTCCTCCTCATCATCCCCTGCCTCTTCCTCCACCTCGTCGCCTCTTCAACCTCATCCATCCACAGTGTATTGCATCAGATTGCACCTCTTATTTGTGTGTGTCCTGACAGGAGTGTCCAAAGGGGAGTGTTCCACCAAGGGAGAGGCAGTGCAGTAGATACAACGGTTCCCCTTACAATGGCATTTACTTCCAATGGGAACCCCACTACAGTGAGAGTAAGTGCTGCCCTTTGATGATCTCTTACCTCCCCCCAACAAAGCCTAAGGATCTTGTGTAACTCAATACGGCTTGGAGACAAAGGCTAGTGATGTACAAATGGACAACAGTACCTTCATGTGATTTTCAACACAGGTGTTGTGGCAGTAATGATGTTAAACTAGGTGTCTGGTTTAATGTTTTTTTTTTTTTAATGGTTAAATTGCTCCGCTGGCATTAGGGCCGTTCCCACTACGAGAATAATCGCAATTAAAATAAAAATGGGGTGTTTTTGTCTTGTCCACACAGGCCAAAAAATTCATGAGCCGATTGTGGTTAGCAGTTGTGGTCAAATGGTGGGTGTGACTGTGTCCTTGAGGGTGGCCCACACAGGGAGACATATAAACAAGCATGGCGCTTCCTGTAGAGCGTGAACGGTGCATTGTGGGATACAAAATTGGTGCGATTCAGTGGAGCGTTCCCACACATCACACGCCGCATTGCAAATAAATGTCATTATTTGAAAAAGACTCACTCTTAGCGGAGTCCGAATCGCGATTCAAATCCCACTAATAACCGCGTTGATTGTGTCCACACATGTAGAAAGAGTGGCGTTTGAAATTTGAATCGCGATTCAAACAATCAATCAATCAATCAATCAATCAATCAATCAATCAATCAATCAATCAATCAATCAATCAATCAATCAATCAATCAATCAATCAATCAATCAATCAATCAATCAAGATCTTTAATTTTTCTAAACACATACTTAACATTATAATATTGCTTAACATTTAGATTATACATGTAGTGTATGGATGGATGGAGGTCTGGATGGAGAAAAGCTTGTTGAGTAATGGTGTTTAAAATGGTGTTTATATTGTGCAGTGGAAAGGGCCCTATAGTGTGTGCATTGAGATTGGCCTGTCTATCTGTCCTGCTACAGAGGCTTTGTGCGAGCTGCACTGTCTGCCCAAGGAGAAGAGGTACATGCTTCCCATCAAGTTTGCTTCCAAGGTGGAGGACGGGACCCCTTGCATGGCTGATTCCAGGGATCTCTGCATCGGTGGCATCTGCTATGTGAGAAGATTTTGCCAAGTAACTTCAGATAATACAGTGGAACGTCGCTATAACGAACGCTGATATAGCAAACATTCGGCTATGACGAACATGTCCCTTTGGCTCCCGATTTTTGTGTACAAAATATGTGGCCATATCTTCTATAACGAAGGACCGCTATACCAAACAATTTTCATGGATCCCGGGATGTTCGTTAGAGCGACGTTCCACTGTAGCAAAACAATGGAGAGGGCTTGAAGCTTGGATCCACGTAGGACCATTCTCAAATGCAGGCCAAAAACGGATGGAAAGGGGAAGATGCAGACCTGTATGAGTCATGAGTTGGACTCGATTGTGAGTCTGACTTAAGTCTCAGTTTTGGAGACAAATGTAAAAAGTAATAAGTGGCCCATCAAAGTAGACTTGAGTCTCGGTTTTGGAGACATACGTCAGAGGTGGCCCGTCAAAGTTGTGAGCTGGACTGATTCCCTCACCATACAATATTCCAATCTCAAAGGTTAGATGGCCTGACATTTCGATCCTAGCAGGACCTTTCCCAAATGGCAGGCCCTGTAACTTTTGAGATATGTGTACAAGCAATCAAGTGTGAGTGTGTGACCCAACCTGGCACAATCAGATGACTGTCAGGCTTTTTAATCATGCTACATACTGTGGTTGGTTGAAAAGAGTCTTTGTTTCAAATTTGGACAATAGCGGTGCCCGGATTCGGAGGTGATCTCAAAGGCCTTTGAGATCACTCTCTCTTTGAGAAAGGTCCTGCTAGGATCGAAACGTCAGGCCGTCTAAATTTTGAGATTTATGTATTGCAGGTCATTTTAGTCGGTGAGCAGTTTGCAACAGTTTTTTTGGTATTTACTCCTAAACTAATCAAGGAAGACACTGAATGGCAGGAATTTGTCTGGTTGAGGAATGTCAGGCAGATCTTGTTCAAATGAAGGCAATGATCCCATCGAGCCCGGTCAGGACAGATAGGGCAGTGCTTTGACGCAGATAAAGTGAGTTTTTGACTCTGTTCCTCTTCAGAGCATTGGCTGTGACTACCAGATCAACTCGGGTGCAGTAGAGGATCGTTGTGGTGTCTGTCACGGCGATGGTTCGTCCTGCGAGACCATCAGGGACCAACTCATCAAGCAGTCTGGCTTCGGTGAGACCAGGGCCTCTGTCTACAACCAGACTTGTGGGAAATCTTGTGGAACATTTCTGAAAATTCTTCAGAAAATCCTGAGGAAAATCTGGAAAGAAACTCTTGACAGAAATTCTTGAAAAATCTTGAAACGTAATCTGGAAAAAAATCTCTTGAGGAAAATCTATACAAAATGTTGGAAGAAAAACTTCCCAAATCTTGAAAGAAAATCTTCACAAATATTGAAAGAAAGTCTGGAAAAATCTTGAAAATCTTGAAAGAAAAATATTGAATTTCTTTTTAAGTCTTGAGAAAAAAATTGAAAGAAAATCTTGACAAATCTTACATTTAGGTAATTTTACTCAGCAAGGAGTTTGCAACATTTTTTGGCGTATCGCTATTCTCAACTAAACTGTTTAATCTCCAGGCTATGTTGAGGCTATGGTTATACCGGTCGGCGCTCGCAACATCCGGGTGGAGGAGGTGGCCGAGGCCAACAATTTCCTGGCCCTGATGGACCCCTCGGGCCACTACTACCTGAACGGCGGCTGGAACATCAAGTGGAGTGGGGAGTACAAGGCGGCAGGGACGGTGGTCCGGTACGAGAGGGACGACAAGGACAAGGAGAGGTTTGACGCCAAGGGACCGCTCAAGGAACCGCTCCACGTCATGGTGAGACCCCGGTGTAACGATCTCAGACGGGCCCCCCTGCTCAGCGTTGAGCCGTGACGTCACTGGCTCACCTCAGCATGTTGCAGCAATGTTCTCAGCTGCTCAGCCTGCTCAGATGAGTCAGTGAGCCAAGCACCCGGGGGCGCCCTTCATGTGACTGTTGTTTATGATTATCCCCGAACGAACACAATTTGTAAAACAATATTTGGCTTTTGATTGGATAAAGTCAATCGATGCACCCTCATTACGGGGGAACAACTTTAGCATTTCTTCCCCAATGTAAAACTCCAAGTTCTAGGCCTATTTACTAGGCTCCGTACTGAGCATTGTTGAACTACGGGTCAACTACGGGTCAACGAACGTGCCTGAAAGCACTGCATTGCCAATGGCCGTATCGACTCAGCACGGCCTTCAAAATGGACAACTACTAAGCACACGGCGCATGACGTTTTCATCCATAATATATGGTAACGGTCTCATCTGAGCATGGGACCCGGATCAGACCGTTACACCGGTCTCCCGGTATATGCCCACTTTAGCCCAATCCCTGTACCCAAGCTGACCTCTCTCTCATCTATGCCCACGCCCAATGGGGGTCACCTGCCTCCAGTATTTGTTACGTCAAGTTTAATTGAGAGAAATGACTCGAGGAGAAGAAGAAGAAGAAGCCCTAACAACCCAAGCCGTGCGTGAATCCAAGAGGAGTACCGTAAATTCTCATGTATAAAGCGCACTTTTTTTTGGAAGTCGACCTAATATTGTATCACATTTAACAATGGAGCTGACTATCATCATCCCCACTGCAAACTCTCTGTGTGTTTTTTCCCCCATGGTGAGGTCACTTGGGCTCAAATTCATTCGGAGGCCGATCGTCCTTCCTACTGCGGGATATTCAAGTTTTCCAAATGAAACAAATGGGGGCATATCTGCGAAGCCGCCATGGGCATGCGTTTTTTGTCACTAGTGGACATGCCTTCTTGTTTTCGATGGAAGGTAAAAGTTGAAGGATCACGCATTTTGTGTACATTACGATTTGGTGTTTTGATTCTTTGTGGGGTTTTGTTTCGTTCATTTCGCAGTTGCTGTTTCAGTCCAAGACAGCCGGTGTTGCCTACGAGTACACAGTGCCCAAGCCCGGCAACGGGACCGCACTGGTGCCCAAACATTTCCAATGGGTTATTGCTGGCTGGTCCCCCTGCACGGCCACATGTGGCATGGGTAAGGATGCCTTGAGAAATGAAATCAAAATTTGCTTGTGGAATTTTGTTCCACTTTTCTTCTTTTAGACATGAATGCTGATTATTTCATTGGTACTTTGTTTAGATTCTAAAATTTGGAGTGCCTGATCGAAACGTCAGGCCATCTTATTTTTGAGATTTTTGTATTGCAGGTCATCTTAGTCAGTGAGCAGTTTGCAACAGCTTTTGTATTAAAGCCCCTACATTTGCACAAATCCAAATTCCGACCTGACAAATTTGGTTAAAGTAACTTACTCAAGTGGAATTAAATACCAGACATGCTGTGAACCTTTAGCACTTTTTCACATTTTCATGAAAAGTGGAATTTTGTATGAATTTCCAATGGTCGTTTTAAATTGACTTATGGAGAAAGAAAATGCTTACCAGCCTTAAATCCCCTACACACCATGGACACAAATTTAACATGGTCCATTCGCAATTACCGACGACTTTAGAGATTTTTCCGGTCTAAACGCACAGTGGATGCTAGGTGCATTTTACTTTCCTCGAAGCTGACACAGTTTGATGAAAGCCAGTTTTTCTCCATTTTCTTGCGACATGGTTGACGGATTGAGCTGAAACTTTCACAAGTGTGTTATAAATTTCATGCATATGCTGGATTATAGACAAAGTATGGACGCGATCCTAAGACCAATGGTGTGTAGGGGCTTTAACTTCAAAATACATTGAGGTTGAGTTCTTCTGTCCCTCCCTTGTTTCTCCCTATACATGTAGGTTTGCAGCGAGAGATCATTCAGTGTCTGGAACGGATAGCGGGTATTGTGGAGGACAAATACTGCAATGGCACCAAGCCAGCGGCCGGACAGCGCCAGTGCAATTCCCACCAGTGCCCTGCCAAGTGAGTGTCTCCGAGGGCCAAAGCTCCTGGCCAATCATGGGGGCTTTGTGAGGTTTTTTTTTTTTTTTGTCTTGAGGACTAGGACCAAGGCCCTTTTCCAAAACCCAGCTTAGGCTTCGTCTCTGTTATCCAAAAGCTGAAAACACAGGTTATAGTTCTTTGCTGAAATTGAAGCTTTGGATTCTTTTTCCAAATGCAGTGTAACATTAAAAAACGAAGACAAAGGCCGTTTTCATTGCCTTGTACTTAAAAATGCACGAAAGAAAGGAGGGCAAAGCTTTTCAGTGTTTATCACGTCGAGAAAGGGCAAAACCTCATCGAATTCCAGTTGATTAGTCCTACACGAAGAATAGGGATTCCACATGAGACCAAGAATACAAAACCTTGTCCAGTCAAGGTAAATTGTGGACGACCGAGTTCCACTTCAGACGAGGAATAGGGATTCTGCTCCACTTAGACAAAGCATAGGGTTTATAATCCAGCAAAAATGAGGAAAAAAAAGTTGTTCTGGTCCAATTTCAAGAAAGAATTGGGATTCTGTTCTAGTTAAGACCAAGTACAGACATCCTAATCCATTTAAGACAACGTATTTGGGATTCTAGATCAGTTTAGACAAGGAATAGGGCTTCCAGTCCAGTTATGAGAAAGAATAGGAATGCAATTTCAGGTATGAAAATTTATCCACAATTGATACAGGATAGTGTAGCAGTTCAGACAAGTAATAGGAATCCTTGGTGTTAGTAAGACATTCTCCAGTGTACTAGCATCACCAGGAATCAGGCATCCAAGTTCAGGTATAAGACAATTAATCACAGTCAATAAAGGATAGGGATTCTGTAGCAGTTTAGACAAGGAATAGGAATCCTTTGATGCAGTGGAGACATTTCCAGTGTACTGGCGTCATCAGGAATCATCAGGAAAGGCCAAGCCTCTGAGAAAGGTCCTGCTAGGATCGGAACGTCAGGCCCTCTAACGTTTGAGATCAATGTATTTTGTAAGTACAGACCAACACTAAACCAAGAGGAATACTATAAATTTGGTATTGCTATGGCTGTGAGCACAAGCAGCCAATGTCATCTGACCTAGAATTTTAAAAAAATGGCAAAGAAAAGTTTGACTGGACTGGGATTTGAACCAGAGATCTATGGTTTTGAGTACCATCGCTCTTACCATCTGATCTGTCCAGCCCGTAGATGGTAGCCTAGAATAAGCTTAAAATGTTAGAGGGCTTGAAATCTCAATCCAAATAGGAATGTTTCTGCTATTTTTCGCTATTTGTTTAAACAATTTCCTGTCAGTTTGATTGAAACTTTTGAGACTGATGTATTGCAGGTCATTCTAGTCAGTGAGCAGTTTGCAGCCTTTGCTTACCGGTATTTACTTGCTATTCTCTCCGGGCAGCTGGTGGATCGGGCCCTGGCAGCACTGCTCCGTCACCTGTGGGGCCGGGGGCCGGCGCAGTCGCTCTGTGTTCTGCATCCGCAGCATCGGCCAGGACGAGCAGGTGGCCCTGGTGGACGGCGACTGCCTGCGGCTGGGACTGACCAAGCCGGCCACCGCCGAGGGCTGCGGAGTGGCCGCCCCTTGCCCGCTGAAGGCCGAGTGGGTGACCGGAGAATGGTCCGAGGTACAGAGCCCTTATTGTGACGTAATCACTCTTAGCCATTGACTGAGGAGAGATTTATATGCACTGGTCACCTCTTGCCTGCGCAAGGCTGACTCTGTGACTGGAGAATGGTTCTGGGTACAGAGCCCTTATTGTGACGTAATCACTCTTAGCCATTGACTGAGGAGAGATATGCACTGGTCACCTCTTGCCTGCGCAAGGCTGACTCTGTGACTGGAGAATGGTTCTGGGTACAGAGCCCTTATTGTGACGTAATCACTCTTAGCCATTAACTGAGGAGAGATATGCACTGGTCACCTCTTACCATTCTCCAGCCTGTGACTGGAGAATGATCCGAGGTACAGAGCCCTTATTGAGACGTAATCACTCTTAGCCATTAACTGAGGAGAGATATGCACTGGTCACCTGTTGCCTGCGCAAGGCTGACTCTGTGACTGGAGAATGGTTCTGGGTACAGAGCCCTTATTGTGACGTAATCACTCTTAGCCATTAACTGAGGAGAGATATGCACTGGTCACCTCTTGCCTGCGCAAGGCTGACTCTGTGACTGGAGAATGGTTCGAGGTACAGAGCCCTTATTGTGACGTAATCACTCTTAGCCATTAACTGAGGAGAGATATGCACTGGTCACCTCTTACCATTCTCCAGCCTGTGACTGGAGAATGATCCGAGGTACAGAGCCCTTATTGAGACGTAATCACTCTTAGCCATTAACTGTGGAGAGATATGCACTGGTCACCTGTTGCCTGCGCAAGGCTGACTCTGTGACTGGAGAATGGTTCGAGGTACAGAGCCCTTATTGAGACGTAATTCTCAGCCATTGTATGACTGAGGAGAGATATGCACTGGTCACCTCTTGTGTGCGCATGGCTGACTCTGTGACTGGAGAATGGCCAGAGGTACAGAGCCCTTATTGAGACGTAATTCTTACTACCATTGTATGACTGAGGAGAGATATGCACTGGTCACCTGTTGCCTGCGCAAGGCTGACTCTGTGACTGCAGAATGGTCCGAGGTACAGAGCCCTTATTGAGACGTAATCATTCTTAGCCATTGTATGACTGAGGAGAGATATGCACTGGTCACCTCTTGCCTGTACATGGCTGACTCTGTGACTGGAGAATGGCCAGAGGTACAGACCTTAAAGATTCTCAGGACAAAGGAAAAATACTTTATTGCAGAGCTAATTAGTACGCTCGAATCCTAAGTCCTGCCACGGAGAGATTAAGAATTGTGGCACAATGTTCTCAGAAGGTCGAGTGGGTGTCCTATGAGATTGGTGCGAGCTACAGAGAGAGAAAGCTTCACTGTGGTGCAGTTCCACCCTTAAGGATAATTTTGTCTTGGAAACTCCCGAACAACGGTTCGTATCTGCAATGGTACAGAGCTTACAGACCTGTTCCAGACTCCAGCGAAGATCGTTGAGTTGATTATTGACCGTTGATTGTTGAGTATGCCCCCACCTAAGGGCTGGATAGCTCGGGTGATGGGAGCGCTGGCACGTCAAACAGGAGTGTCTGTGTTTAGTGTTGATAGGCTATTTTAAACCAATGATCAAACTGTGGAGTTTTGTCAAGGTAATACAAAAAACTGCTCACTGACTATAAACATGACCTGCAATACATCAATTTCAAAAGTTAGGCATGTGAGAGGGCCTGACGTTTTGATCCTAGCAAGACCTTTCTCAAAGGCATGAGAAAGGTCCTGCTAATGTCCTCCCAAACGTCAGGCCCTCTAACTTTTGAGATGTGTGGATTGTTTTGATTAATCTTTGTTCTCCTTGTGTGTCTTTCCCTTTGAAGTGTCTGTATAAGAATGGGCGGACAGAGCAGACGAGGACAGTGCACTGCAGCCGGACAGACGCCTTCTGCGACTACACCAGCCGACCCCCAACACGCCAGCCCTGCGACTACTACTACGACTCGTACGACTACTACTCGACCTACAGCAGCGCCACCGACGAGACGCCCATCAGCTTCGGCGAGTGGGAGCGCCTGAAGCAGCAGGGCCTGCTCGGCGAGAGGGAGAGGGACCGGGGACGGGCAACGGCGCCCTCGATGCCGGAGCAGCGTTCGCCGCTGCCGGCGGCGAACTCGATTGAGGACTACGGCGGGCCCGGGCACCCGGACCAGGGGTCGGAGGTGGCGGGACGCGGAGGGGACGATTTAATTCTGGGCGTCCAGGTGGGCCAGGTGGATCCGGACGGCGACTGGGTGGAGCCCGCCGGGCGCGGCCGCTCCGCCTGGACCACGCCCGAGGCCGATCCTCCCTCGCCGACTGCGGGCGTGGCGCTCCGGACCGAGAAGGCTGGCCCCGTTTCGGATGAGACCTCGCTGTGGTGGTTTACCAGGCCCTGGTCGCAGGTACCAGACCTTGATTTCAATTTCGGTTTGCAGTTCGCTATTTCCAGTTTTGTAACTTTGAAATCATTCTAGCCTTCATGGCTATGCTGTTTTTGGTCTCAACATTTGGTTTTTGGTCTAGAAATCAGGATTTGGTCCAAAGAACTAAACCTTTTTCATCTCAATTTTTTTCGCCGGGCTTTGCCATTCTGATTTCGGAATTTTGCAATCACTGTATAAAGCATTGTGTTTGCAAAAGGGGCCTTTTGTAGTTGGTGCATCTGACAAATAGGAGGGTGTGATGTGTGGTAGTTTATGGATGATTGAAGAGGAATGTTTGAGGTGACACCATTTTTATCTCTTTTGAGATGGAGTATGACTAAGGAAAGAGTGGTAACTCCAACTTACCGGCTTTTTTCAGAGCCATACTCCATCGAGAAAGATATGACTTACATGGAGTCACCGCATACCACCTTGAGTCTTTCCTCATGGTTAATTGCTTTTGACTGGTGCCCCTACCTCTGCAAAGATAGTTTAGCTTTTGTAGGCCACCATTCAAAAAGAGGGTACACCATTTGCAAAGTTCCTGATATTTCCGGACATTCCAAATTGGAGAAATTACTTACCGGTACTCATCAGGAAATTGTAATGGAATCAAACATTCCTTGACATTTTAATGGTTGATGATCTGCAATTCTGGGGAAAATTGTTGAATTTCCAACGATTGGTCCTTTGACAAAGAGTTCCTTTTACAAATACCACCCGCTATGTCTGAAAAGGTTAGCATTTAATTTTATTTCCACATTTTACACATGACATTGCTGATGGATTGAGCCGAAAATTACCCATGTTGTTTTATGTTGAGTATTGAAACGATTCTTTGACCTTTGCAAATCATTCCTTGAAGGGCAGGATATGGTGGTAGACAGTTGGTATGTACGGTATAACAGTGGCTCCGATTCAAACTCCTTGCCTTTGTCAAATTTTAATTTCTCTTCACTGATCAGACTGCGTTCCTACCCTACTTTTAATGAAACAAATTTGAGGATTTCTCATTTCTCTCTTACTTGCCAGTGCTCGGTGAGTTGTGGCGAGGGCATCCGGTACCGGATCGTCCAGTGCTTGGAAGTGGACACGGGCCTGGTGCATGGAGGCTGTGACCAGACCGCAAGGCCCCGAGTCAGTGAGTCCTGCCGTCTAGCAGACTGCAATAGCAACAGCACATCAGGTAGGCCCATTAGTTTAAGAGATGGCTCTTAGAAAGAGCCCTGCAAAACAACCACAACAGTCATTCAGAGATAAGAAATTGCTTTTGAAAAGTCTTAATGTTTTCATTTGAATTGCAATGTGCCGCTATTATTAACTGCCTTAACCAGCTTTCAATGGTCAGTGACTCAGTATGTCATTGTGTTGGGTTTTGTAAATTGTGTGATTTTGGAATGAAAATTGTGTGTTCGTGTTTTGGCTCATTTCAGTCCCACGCAGCTGTGATGGGAACAAGCAGAGGAACGGTTGGTGCCAAGTTGTGAAGATCATGGGCAACTGTCACAAGGATATCTACAGGGAAAAGTGCTGCGCTACTTGTACCTAACACCGCTGGCTGGTACCCTGTCTAATTGATGGCCAGTCATGGCTGGTACCCTGCCTCGTTGGTACACTGGTCGGCTGTTACTCGGCCCCTTGCTGGTACCCGTACATGCTCAATTGGTACCCTGTTTGGCTGGTACCCTTACGTGCTCAACTAGTACCCTGTTTGGCTGGTACCCTTACGTGCTCAACTGGTACTCTGTTTGGCCGGTATCCTGCTGGTTTGTTGCTCCCCTCAGCTGGTACCCTGCCTGGCTGTTGCCCTGCCTTGCTGTTGCTGCCAGGCTGGCACCCTGCATGACTGGTACCCTGCCAATGAACGATCAGCTGCTGCATGATGCACACAAGGACCTCAACTCAAATACCAAGGAAATTGCCTCGCTGTTTTGTACTGCTGTCTCCACGTTAGATAATTGGAGAACAACATTGTCTCCCTATTAAAGATGATTTTAAAGGACGCATTTGTGAAGTATTTTCCTGATACATAAGGACTTCCAGTGAATGGTTCTTCCAATCTATAATGTATTGTATTTTGTTTAATTGAATTCCCACAAAAGAACTACTAAAACAGTGCTACAGAAAAAAAAATGCTAGAAATTATTATCTGGAATGAAAATTAAATAAGATGCATCCCAATGAAACAAACAAGATAAACCGTAAATTAAGTCTACATTTATTTGTATTTCCTGAGCAAAGATATTGTCCGAAAAAAATACCTACCTGAACTTTGTCTCTGGAATGATTGTGTCCAATCTGGTAATCAAAGTCACCAAACCAATGGTAATTTTGTGCTTAGCTTGCCAACTCATGTTCATGCCAATGCTTCTGATGGAAGAGTTATTTATTTCAACAAATCAAGGAAAAACTGACTTGGAACTGAGTTATTTATTTCGTTAAAAAAGAGGAGTGAGTTTTGAAGGTATGGGAGTAGGTTTCTCTTCTTGGAATGAGGAACTGGCTTCATCCCATTGAACTTGTTTGGGAGTAAAAAGATATGATTATTACAATTTTATTATTCAGTTATTTTGGACTGATTTTTGCAGCCTCCAGTTCAGATTATTCCAAAATGTGATTTGGCTGATAAGCATGTTTACTTAAAGTTAACAGAGCTACACTGTATATCATAGCTTTCTACCATTTTTGTAAATTGCCTTGATTTAATTCACACCACCAGTGCCTTATTATGTAATCATTATTTAAATTGTATTATGACAACTCGTGATCTGTATGAAATGCTTGTATCAGACAAAATTTAATGCAATTATTGTTTTCCCTTGTACAAAAACATTGAAGAATGTAAAAAGCGACAAAAAACTTAACTTTATATGTACACAGGTTTATTTAAACACATGTATTATTATACATTTCATCAATATAATTTCTGCATGTAACCTTGTCATTCTGTAATATTGCCTTGTATTTATCAATAACTCATTTTTATGAATTAAATGCACAAATGAAAATATGCAACTCACAAATTTCTCTCTTTTGAATTGTAAATATAATTTAAAGAAAACAATCAAAAAGCCCCCCCCAAAAAAAAAAAATCACCAAAAGAAAAAACGAAAATAGCGCTTCGAAGCACATCACAAAACAGAAATTAGTATCACTTGATGTTCTTAATAATAACCTTATAAATTAGTCCACTGTATACATGAACACGCTTACAATATCCATAAAATAAGATTACCTTTCCTCCAAGGCTCCACAACTCCTTCTTTCCTTAGCCCTTATCATTGAGTGGCATTATAGCCTTGTTTTGGGCGAATTTGCATAAATAATCAAACAAGAAGAAGAAAGTTTCAAAGCGCTATTTTAATTTTTTTTTATGTTGCGTGAAGTGAATGGATCTGACAGTTTGTGAAAACGCTGACGACTTGTAAGTTGTATATGGAAACGTATACAGTACAGCGGACAACAATCAAAGAAGTAAATGAAGTAAACGCAAAGATTCTGCTGAAAATAGTCGCCAGCCTATACATTTATAGATATCTTTCGAAAGAGTGATGTCTAAATTTTGGAGAGGAAGTACATGAGTAAGTAGGAGGTTTGAGGTGGCTCTGAAAAGAGCCGGTAACTACACGTTTCTGGTAGTGTGTACTCTGCCCGTCGCCAGGAGAGGAATCTCCCCTTTTGAAGAGGAATCATCGAGAGATGTATAATCATGTGGAGGTTTGCGGTGACACCATGTAAAGGGTTGGTCTTCTATGTGAGTGTCATTCTGAAAAGAATCGGGCGGGGGATTTCACTCAAGGTTTCGAGCAATACTTGAGTTTTACAGTACTTTTCTCGATATTACAATTTTTTTAATTTCAGGTACCCTTTAACCCTCACTAGCCGGGTTATTTTGACCATCTCACAGCCAGGCGGAATCCGCCCCCCAGATCTCGGTCGTTGAATGATGGATTCGAATGATATTTTGCAGGGTTATAGAGAATTACACAATGAACATTATTTTGTGTCAATTTTCCTTTTACAAAATTAATGTTTTGTCTAATTATAGCTCATTAATTTTTCATGATTTTTTGGGGGGGCTTCTTTGTGTTTTCATTTTTTATTGAATTTCCTGTGTTTTTTTATTGAATTTCCCAAATTTGCATAAATTTGACAATGCTAATGAAACACGAAGAACCAATAATTGCATGCAGCAATATTAATGAGCTAATTATGCGAAAGAATCCTGAAAAGAAAAATTAGAAATACCCTACTTAGTGCACCTTGGATGCTATGGTTTTATGTGGTGTAAGTCAATGAAAACATTTCCGTCAAGCTATACCATGGCCCTGAAAAAATAATGTTCATTGTCAGAGAACGGCGCCACCAATTTTGATAAAATTGGTGTCAAAAATGTGCCTAAGAAGATTGCCAAAAAACTTATGAAGCCTCAACACGCAGACGCTATAAAAAATACAGGGGGTGGATTCCGCCCCCCGGGCTCTTTGAAGGTTAAGACAACTTTCGTGTGTTATTTGGAACATAACTGGCTTTAAAATGTGGGCCGATTTGGCTGTAGAAGTGCATGGAGGGGTCAATCCAAAATTCTTGCGAAAATTCGGCTTGCCTATACCCATTTTTGATTTTTTTTCTTGGGGGTAATTAGCACAAAATATAATCGGCTAAGGGCACTAAAATGGAAAAGAATCTCGAGAGATGAAGGTCCAAACTACGATTTTCAGTAAAGCTACAAGAACTAAAAACTTTTGGGTGTGGAATAATTGGCTTTGAATGCGAGTGTTTTTGTACAGTGTTAAATGGGAATTCGATTTAGTGTTCTGCACCCCATAATCCATGATGGAGTGAAGTGAACAGCGCCCTCAAGCAGATTTCCAAACATGGCGGCCACCGGAGCTGGGATGGCAGTGTTGGAGTCGAGGATTAAATCGCTCGAAGACAGAATATTCGGCAAGGAATGCGGCCCAACCAGCCAGGGAGATACCCCTGAGGTAATATTCCACTTGTTGTCATTCATGTTAGTGGTCGTGACGTGAACATAGGCTTTAGATTTGCAGAAGTTAGTTACTACCAAGTACCGATCCCATGCTCCGTACGAGGGTAACCAAGCACTGTAGACTGTAGTGTATGACAGCTGCAGCGGGGAGTGACTGTACAAAATTTAGTAAACACAAATTTACTATTACAAGTATTAGTATTACTACTTTACTAGTGAATTTGTAGTATGTATATGATTATACTGAGTGATAGTGATACTGTACTAGTACTACTACTAGTGATACTGATAAGTGATAGTGATACTGATACAAGTGATAGGCATGGGGCTATTCTGTTGGTCTGGGCTGTTGAGTTTGAAAAATGAAAGGCTCACTACTGTACTGACACTAGTCCCTGACACTCCCTTCAACTGGAGTGAAACTTGATATTGAACCATGATATTGTTAATTGATATACCGGTACTATATTACTGAGAGATATATAGTGATAGTGATAAACTGATAATGATATAGGATGTCTATGGAGTAGTCATAATATAAAGTTAATATTATTAATAAAGTCCACATTTAGAAAAAAATTATAGTCACATGAATGAGTGAAAATTCATCAGACTATGGAGTTATTATCAATACTAGAAATAGATTCAAACAAAAAGTTTAAATCAATTTTTAATTTAGCTGTAAAATGATATTTCATGAACTGTATGATATCATTCACACCTGTAGTACTACTACTAGTATTGTAGTAAGTAACTTAGTAATCTGTCACTCCAGGGAATAACATGGAACAGCCAAACTGACCAGTCAGGTGTCAGAATGCCATTCTGTGACGTCGGCACTGACCAAGTGAATGATAATCTAGTATAAGCTCCATACTGTCCATAGGCTAGCCTGTATCATGCTACACTAGCACTAGCACAAGCAGCACAATTGTAAACAGGGCCTGGCACAACTTCCTAATACCCCGCCACTCACCTCTGGCTCTGCACTGTACTATGACAACGAGTATGAGTGTGATGTACACTGTACACACACGTAGGCCTTCACTACATTGCACACACAAGAGGCTTCACGTACATATGTGTGATCCTCCAATGGTGTGATCATTATGTAGTGGCGGGCTATTCTGCTCATGCACTCCACAGGGCCCAAACCTCAGTTCCCTCTGGGTATCCGGGCCCTATTTTACCAGTCGTTACCCCGGCATGCCCACATGGTCATGGGCCTTTGAATTACCTCTGACTTGAACCACCAGCACTCGGGCTCAGCATCTCATTCTGTTTTCTTGTCAGGTGCTGGCGGCGCTGAGTGGTGTCAGGCAGTCTTTGACAGGCCTGACGACTGGCAAAGAACGCATCCACTCTCTCTGGAAAAGAAGTACGGGATTGATCTTCCAATTAATCGACCCAGATCAGGCCAAGGGACTAATAGGGGAAAGCTTTTGGTCCCCTAGCAGGCTAGCCCTAAATATTAAAAACCCTGCAAACAATTGGGTCTTGAAATGTGAGGCGGCCTGCCTCGCTAGATTCAGGGGCCACACTGGGGTTTACTTTGGTTGCCTCGGGGGTTGAAATCATCTCGACAATTTACACCAAAATACAGATCTAAGCAGGGTTAATGTGTGGATATTGGGTAATGACTAACGGACCGTTAACACTTCCACCGCTAAGCCTGAGAATTCTCAGGATACGCTTACCCACAGCGTGGTGCTATGCCCGAGATTTCTCTGGCTAAGTAGTGCAACGGTTTGCTGCCCTCTTTGGTTCAAGCATTGCAATACATTGACTCCATATAAATGAGACTTAAGGCTTTGCATGGTGGGTGAATCAATATAGGAAGGTTTGCGGTGAACACCATGTATCAGGTCTCTTAAAGGAAGAGGTACGGTTCTGAAAAGAACCTGAGCGTAACTCGACGTTTCGACCAGTATGCTCTGGCCGTCATCAGGAGAATGTTCTCCTGATGACGGCCAGAGCATACTGGTCGAAACGTCGAGTTACGCTTAGGTTCTTTTCAGAACCATACCTCTTCCTTTGAGAGACCTGATACATGGTGTTCACCGCAAACCTTCCTATATTGACTCCATATGTCGATTAACTTTGTGAAATCATTTTTATGTGGGTTTCTGCTGCTGCTGTGTCAGGATTGCAGTATAACCAATGCAGCAGTGAGCAGTGATAGTGTTTTAAAAGCAGATCTAGCTCAAGGAAGATGCCCTGTTGCTTTAACCCTAACCCCCTAGGCTCTTTCACTAGGAAGCATACTGTACCTAACCCAACAAATTCCAACAATAGGGGAGAAATTAGGAAACCATTGGTACCCAACCTCACAGAATCCAACAGTCTGCACGATAAGCTTTGATGCATTTAGCTGCTTACCTGGTGTATGTCATTGAAGAAAGTTGTCTGACGTGCATGTGGGAAACTTTCTTCTTTGAAGCAGTCTTAATGTAGGCAGCGCATAATGTGTCTGGCTGCCATGCCCATAAACCCGTGCATTTACGTTTTCATGCTTCTCAGAAAAATTTGGGTTGCCCAACCTCAGACCCATGAAATCCTTTTGGAAACACCTGTGGCGGCATCCCAAAATGTTCAACTATCTAAGCTGGGGTGTGGTGTGGACGCAGGGCAGTTGTACAATTTGGTTTTGATCTTACTCACAAAGCTTATAACGCCAAGCGGATGCTGTGCCCTCTTACCACGGCCCTGTGGTTCCAGCATCAAGGATTGTCAGGCCCTCGCTACCTACTTGTTGACGCTTGTTCTTGTGATTTTTACTTTGGAACACTGTAGTGGAGGAGCTAAACTCTAATCTGGACCCGGAGGTCACCGAAAAGTTGACGCTGACGGAGTCTGCCAAGGCGGACATCATACTGGCAGGTGAGGTGGATGGGAAGGTCACCCTTTGGAATAACAAACAGACACTCAGCCAAAGCTATGACTGATATCAGTTGTCTCAAAAAGTAAGAGGGCCTGACGTTTGAAAGGTCCTGCTAGGATCGAAACGTAAGGCCCTCTAACTTTTGAGATTTATGTATTGCAGGTCATTTTAGTCAGTGAGCAGTTTGCAACAGTTTTTTTTTTGTATTACCATTTACCGGTAACTTCACTGATATCAGTTGATGTAATATTGATTCTATGTGAAATTTTACAGTCGAAGTACAAGGTGGAAGGTTTGTTTTGACACCATTGTAAATCATCTCTTGTGAGATGAGTGTGGCTTGAGAGACTGTCTTCTGACGATGGGCAGAGTACACGGTGTGCAATATGTTGCATTACAGGCTCCTTCCGAGCCATACTCTATCTCACAAGAGATGGTTTATGGTGTCACCGCAAATCTTCCACACTGATGCAATATGCTTTTACGTCGCTAAGATTGCGTAACTCATTCAGGGTTTTTCCTGCTTGACATAATAATTAGCACTGTGCTCAGTGCTTTGCCCGATTACCTGCAGACAAAAGATATAGGCAGGGCAAACCCTCAATGTTAGTCTCACCGATGCAAATAGCATGACACCAGCTTGTATTCTTATCCATCCTATGACCTTGACTAGCTTGTTATGTTGGCACTAGAAAGCAGGAGTTGCAGGTGTGAATCTTGACCCTGCTGAATTAAAGTTCACGATTTGTTCCTAGTGGAAGATTTAGGCCAGTGAATGAAACGATTTTGCGAACCTGTAAAGGAAATTCACCGGCCGATTTCATTCAAAAAAAAAAAATACTTTTTTGCAGAACAGTATTTAGCCTATGTATTCTAGAAAGAAATGGTAAATTTCCCTTCCAGTATGTGACCTCCAATCCTAATTTATCTTAAATCATTGATTTGTGATTGCTTTAGGGTGTTGGCCGTTAAATTGCTTTGTCAATTTCTGTTTAATAAGAACAAAATGTGATTTTTTTTCTGTATGATATTGTTCCATTGCAGAGGAAGAGCAGCTGAAAACAATTGCAGGCTTGCTTGAGAAACTCCAGTCTCTGAAGGACACCATGGATAGCGAACACACCAAAGGTAGTCCCACAAACGGCCCATAATCTTTGTCAGGGTCGGAAGCATTTCACCATTAACCAATTTAATGCCGTATTATCTCCAGGGATCACGGCCTCCCCGCATCTCCATTCAGATGCAACTGGCTACACAAAGTGAATGCAGCTTTTTTCAACTAAAATTTCCAATTAAACAAAGGATTGGGATGGTGACTTATCAAGAGAGATCCTTGTCTGGCTGGAAATGTCGGGCCCTCTACATTTTTGAAATTCATATCTTAAATATGGGGGGGGGGGGAAATGGTCAGATATTCTTCCAGAGGTCTCAGGTACGCAGGTACACATCCCGTTCTACGTGTAGTCAAATTTTCGTGGCCATTCTCATAAATGTATTTTTGGTTTCATTTTCAAATTTTTCTCACATTTTTGCAGGTCCGAAAGCCTTCACTGACAAGCTTCAGCCCCTCGTTACAGTTCAGCTAGACCAGAGGGTGAGTCCCTTGCTAGTCTTCCCTCCCCGTCCTCCGAGAACCCTTTCAATATCAGCTCACTCTGTTCTAAATGTCATCCTTGTAATCAAGAGGGAATATTTTCGTACAGGAGGCCATTATTTGCACTACATTCAATAAGAATGCTCTACTGCATGTATCTTAAAGGTAGAGTACCCCCGGTACACCGTTTGCGAAGGTCAAAGAATCGCTTCCATACTTTGTCAAACTCAACATATATACTTAAAGTAGCACACCTGTGTAAGTTTTGACTCAATCCGTCAACCATGTCATGCGAAAAACTGTGGAAATGTAATTAAATGGTAACTTTTTTGCAGACATAGAGGGAGGTATTTGTAAAAGAAATTCTTTGTTCGAGTGATCGTTGAATATTTGACAAATTTCATCGTAACTTGAAAACAGCAGATTTTCTAGCACTAAGATTTCATTGAATGTCTGATACCACCGCAAACTTCCTGATTTATGAGTAAGTAATTTCTCAAATTTGGATTGTTCGAGTGGGCACTTTGCAAATGGTATACACGTACCCTCCTTTTGAGCAGACGTGCGTCTAACACTTTCTCGCTGTCCAAAAGAAAATGATGTGAGCTGTGTAGAGGATAGATACAAGTTTTGCTCAGTCCCTATGTTTATATATTGGTGCAGTTCAGTCTACTGCAAGAGGGCGCTATCTCATTAGGATGCTGCCCAGATACTCCATCTTGGATTCAGTTGGACCAGAGATGAGCCGTTAAATGTTTAGTTCCTGCTGATGAGCCCAATGTTGTTATTGTTAAACCTAGCAAGGTGTCAAGCTGTAGAACTTTACTTGCATGCTCTGGTCGCGATTCTTTGGGCTTCGAGGTTGAATCAGTTACTAACAGTGAAATTCTCCCTTTGAGAAAGACCCTGCTAGGACCGAAACGTCAGGCCCCTGCTGATTTTTGACAACAGTGAATTGCGATTGCTCTCTCTAGCTGAGCATTGCCTGAAACTGAAACTGAAACTGTTTCTGCCTCCGAGAAAGGTCCTGCTTGAAAAAAAATGTACGGCCCTCTTTTAAAAAATCCTTAGTCTGTAAATTGCCTCTTTCTTCTTAGTAGCCAAACTGAAAGTGAATCATTTGAATTGAGTTGTACAGACAAAAACAATGAAGTCAGCATTTGAAGATGTTTTTACAAGTAGTTCTGCTGTATTGTAGCAGTGTTGGTATTACTCTGTGACTGTTTTGTGACTTTTGTCACTACTTATCCCCTTTTGGAATTGCTGTGCAGAGGTCAAACCCTGTACTGAATTAGTATTGACACTGCCCGTTGTAAGAACTCCACAGCTGTAGCCTATGTAGGGCCGAATTTTGCCATTCTTTGGTAAGGTGACATTCATTGTTCTTTGATGGTCTTGTACAGGAGAATGCTGTCCGGCAGAACCAGGAAGTCAATGAGCTGCTGGAGGTGTACAACAACACTGTATCCTTGTCACTTGTTTAATTCCCCCCATGTGGAATTTCATGTGGTCCAAGTCTTGTATGCTTGTACATATGCTGCGTTCCAATCGCGTCATGATTACCGTGTTCACAAGTTCACTAGTCTTGAAGGGGCGTTCCAACCGTCTGGTAACTCGTGGTCACCAGTCGTGAACTGGAGGCAGAAATCTTGCCTCCAGTTCACGACTTGGCAACAAAATGGAGTCAGGAGGTCCAAGGGCACAAAGTTTTTACCAACATCGAATGATGGATGCATGCATGAGTTACAATAAGATTACAATACGGTGGCGGCTTCTGCAGCCAGGAACGAAAAGGTGAATTTACCATGAATTTACTAGCTGTTCTACACCCACATGTCAGGACTAATAGTAATAATAGTTTCCATTACATTAGCTACGTCGTCGGCGTACTAGTTGTCTGACTCGCGTTCGTACGTTTGTGAAAACCAGCCACGGCAGCAACTAGCATGATACTCTTCGGTCTTTGTGCTTGCGCAATGTGCGTGTTGGCAAACTTGGCGTGGTGTTTGTGAGTAGCATTGAAATGCAGCCAACTCGTGAACTGGGAAATACTGGATGTGAACACCATAAACACAACGTGATTGGAACGCAGCATTAGTCACGAGCCTAGCATCTGGTTATGATAGGTATCCCACGAACCTTTGCTCTCTTGTACATGTACCTTTAGTACCAGCAAGCCATTGGTCTAGTCCTGCGCCGGTGAGACGTTGACCCCTGTCCCAACCATGACCTTTTGACCTTGACCCTCTGCCCAGGTCACCCTGCTGTCCCAGCAGTTTGTCCAGTGGGATGCCGTGATGACACGCTACGAGATTGCCAAGAAAGTCAGGGAACCCAAGGAATACTACTAGCGTGATGGACAGTACTCATTTGCATAGGTTATAGGTTGTCAACCTCTATGACCCCTACAGTAAAGTCCTGACTTGGCCTCTTTATTTCTGAACAATTTTCAATATTTTGGAGTTTTATTGCCAACCTCTTTGAAGGAATTTCCCCTGAAAGGTACCACACACTATTTATTTATTTGAGTTACTAATGAGCGCTCTGTTTGATTTCAAATGATAATGAATTAGACTTATTATATACATGTATGTATCTCTGTCATGTATGTCATTGTAATAGTCAGTTTACTTTAGAAAACTCATTTTTTTTCCAATTTTTTTTTGCATTTCTTTTTGCTATCATTTTAAGTAATACGCCAAGATAGTGTAGTTGGACAATAAGCTGTTCTTCCTTTTTTATGTGTATATCACACATTGAGAAAATGACTGAAAAATAAGAAATATATTCATTGGGAATATATGCTGTTTAAAGTGCAATATAAAAGTAGCTACCATTTTTCCATGAATGATCCAGATATTTTGCAGGATTTCCATTGATACAGATAATAGTGGGTTCTTGCTCGGGTTGGTTTGGGTCATCAGGTTCGTCAGGGATATTGGTTTGTTTGTTGTGATGGGCTCGGCAACTGGTGCTTTCTGTGGCTTCAGTTGGTTTTTAACTGAAGATTTTTCAATTGTTTAGAAGTTCCCAGTCAGTTTTTCCTTTGCTAGTTTTTGAATTAAAGCTGCATCCACTTAGTGTGATCCCTGAGCTGCTGTAGCTAGGTTTACAACAATGAGTTGTTTGCATATGAATGAAAGCGGGCCTGATCCCTGGAGATATACAGCAGTTAATGGCTGACTTCTGACTGGTGCCCCCACCCCTGGCAAAGACTAGTTGACTATTTATGGAAGCTAACATTTAACTAAGGGGTGGATGGTGGATGTGAAGAGCGCTTGTTCAAAAGTTTCCAGTCAGTTTTACCTTTGTATGTTTGCCTTCAAAGATTTTGTGTGAACTTTGTTTTCTTGAAGTAAGAACAATCAATATGAAAACTGATTACTGGCTTGATTTACCAAAAGTGCAGATCTGGGACATTTAGAGGGCCTGATGTTTTGATCCTAGCAGGACTTTTCTCAAAGGGAGAACGTGACCTCTGTCTTTGAGAAATGTCCTGCTAGGATATAAACGTCAGACCCTCTAATTGCAACCGTGTGTGGATGACGCAAAGTTGATTCAGCTTTTTAATTTTTCAATAAACAAAGTAAAGTCTTTGCCATTTTCAAAATGTCTACCCTATGTTTGCATCAGTGACAGATCAGTGAAATTACACAAAATATCAACATGCAGTACCACAAAATGTAATGTAATCTGAAATTAATTTGGGGGCTAAAGAAATTTAGCAGTTCACTGATATAGGTGAAGTCACGGTATAGGTATGGCATGATAAGGCATAATAAATATAAACATTGAACAGGATACGACGATAACATAAATGGCGATATGTGTGTGTGTACTTATGATAAGCGAGTATGCATTTTTTTCTGTCGGACGAAACGCTGACATTTTAAGGGACCAATGGTGTTCGTTCGGGTTTTTTTTCGTTCGTGCGAGGACAATATCATAGTACAAATCTTCCTAACAAGCTACACGCGTCTAAATGGGGAGGTCACGCAGTCAGGAAGCGCCGTGTTGTCGTTCATATAATCATGGAGGAAGTCCATGGTATAATTATACTGTATACGACAGGCTCCGATGCCGCGTTCCAGTATTTGGACCTTTCCACAGGTATGAGTGGGTGAAGGATCAGCACCAATTGTGTGAAGGAATTAACTGTGTCCTACCTACTCCGGTTCAAATACGGTTGATATTGAAACGAGCAGAAACAGACACCCCCATGGGGGGCTTACTGAACGATTGAGTGATGGGTGTTTCCGTTGTTTAATTTAATCAATTATGGAGAGCCGTCGTTTCGCATCTTTCTTTCTTTTCTTGATTTTTTTTTAAAGACTTTATTCTTTGGTGTTTGAATGAGTGCAGGCACGCCGGGGAAAATTTCATAGAGCTGTCTACTGTCTAGGCACCGTATACTTTGCCGAAGCACGCCAAGCCTTACATGATCCACGGAGCATTCAAACCAAGTTGCTAAGCACCAAATAAACGAAAAGAAAATGCCAAACACAAAAACGGCATTGAGTGAAGTATGGTCAGCACTCAGCAATCTTTTATCCAAGGAAGAATGTTCATGCATACTAGCATAGCAGGTTTCTTTGCACTCGCGTAGCTCTATGAAATTTGGCCTAGGTCTATGCATGGAGGAAGGAAATGATCTATGTATATTGGCCCAATTAGATAAACCTTTTCCCCAACGTAGTGGTAGCCTTTATTCATTGGTTTTTTTTCCGAATTGCTTTGCGAATAAACGAATTATGATTGGGAAACTATACATGTACATACTTCTTGGTTGCAGTTTTGTTCAAAATGAGTTTTAAAATGATATGCAAAAACGGTGCAAACTGCTCACTGACTGACCAAAATGTAAATATCAAAAATTAGGAGGGCGTTTCGATCCTAGCAGGGCCTTTCTCAGAGACAGAAGGCACCGTTCTGCCTTTGAGAAAGGTCCTGCTATGATCGAAACGTAACAACTGCCCCCTATTTTTGGATATTGGTTTTAAAATCCTCAATTCAAGTGGTTGAATTTGGGTCATAACGCTATCTGGTTCCACCTATCAAGGCACGGTGATATAATTGAATTTTTCACTCCAAACGGAACGGTAAAGGGTTTTCTTTCTGGGAAATATTTATGACGTGTTACTGAATCGCGCCGCGCCCGTAATCTTCGATCCGGAAACGTCAGACACCACCGCACGTGCCAAACATGCACTCATAATTATTAGATTACAGAAGGGCCAACTAAAGTTGACCCTGAACGCACTGCATGCACGTGTTACCTTCGTTCCCTTCTCAGTCCAACATTCCCCACCGTATGGCGAGCCGTTTTCACTTTATTTTATTTTACCTCAACGTTATCAAAAGATATTTCTATATAATATCCCTATCCTTAAATCGATTCATTTCAGAGATAAAATTGAAGATATAGTTTAATAACTAAAATGATCTCTGACAAATTGAATCTGATACCTTTAAATGAAATTAATTTTAATCCAAAAGATGGTCTCGTAACTAATAGTAATAAATGCTACAACGGCTCTCCATACCCAGTACCACTAAAGGCCAACTAATTTGGCCCCTTCTGTTTTCGGAATCACTTCACTTGTCCGGTGGGTGTTGATTATTTTGTTTCTTGGCTTTGCTGAAGGTGGAAGGTCCCGCGCACCGTTTACCGTACCCACCCGCCCACTCTAGAGGCAATTAGGGCCTTGTGCCAACCAAGACGCGCGTCCCACACAGTACAGAGAGACGTCACCACCTCGTGACGCATCCATTTCCGTGTTTCCAGGAACTCCTCGGATCGGGACCTCGTGCGCTCTCTTGGTCTTTCGGTTTTCTTGGTGGACCTGCATGGGTCCGGTACCGGTGGGCTTGGGTCTCGTTTGGTCTCGCTACCATGGAGTTGTGGAAGAGCGGTGCGACGGAATGCAGCACTAGTAGTAGTAGCAGTGACACAACAGCGATGGCCATGGGGACCGACGAAGAGACGGTAAGTAGCGACACTAATGATGATTATTGTCACGCTAGTACTACTAGTACTAGTAGATCACGCATACGACAATCTGTCGTCACGCACTCCCGCGGGAACCAGTGACGTTGCTGAGGGTCGCACGTCTTTGGCCGGCTTTCTCGGCGGACTGGTAACCAGGCGACCTTTCGCATTATTATTATTAATACGTTCTCTGAGCGCAAAGCGAGCTGCGCACGGTGGTGTCACACGGTCCTCCCTCGCGTGTTCCTCGTTTTCAGTCGACCTCCCCCGAGGAACGGCTCGCTGTTTCTGCCCGGAAATTCCCCCATTCCGAAGGGTTTCTGTCGCGCGGTGTAGTTCGTCCAGAGGTTTTGGCGTGTCCGTTCCAACTCCTGGGGCAATATGAGCGAAGCTGCGGCACGGGAAACGGCAGAAAACAGCACCGGCGGCCCGCCATCTGCGCCGCCGTCTGCTACCGGGGACAGCCTGCCGGCCATGCCGCCGTCCGAGGGAGAGTCACCGTTGGCAGTCGGCGATGTGTCTACCAGCCCACCCTCTCACAACCCTCCACTGGTAAAAAAAAAACCCCAAACCAAACCACAAAACAGTGCGAAGTGTTTACCCGGATTCTGTCCAGATTCAAACTGACAACGTCCTTTCGTGGATTACCGTTATTCCACACTGAATGAACGTATACGATGATGTACACAGAATTTTGAAATACACTACTCACTAGTCACTACTGACTACTGACATTGTGTACATAATGTACTGAATAATGTATCAATCAATGTGATTGTCATTGACATTGCATTGAATATTTTGACCGGACTGGGATCATGTTTAATGATGTTAACTTCACGTTTAATGAGATTAAGAAGCATTGGTTCAAATCCATGTCCAGCCAAATTTTCTTGGCTACTTTCCTTATATTAATTTTCCTTAAAATTTAACGTGCCTGACGTTTCGATCCTAGTACTAGTAGTACTAGTAGTAGTAGTACTATAGCTTATAAGTAGCAGGACCTTTCTCAAAGTCAACTTAGTCACTCTGGTATAACTGAATGTAGCATTCGAAGATTGTACAAAGTGACATTAGGAGAGCCTAACGTTTTGATCCTCGCAGGATCTTTCTTTGATCTTTCTCAAAGGCGTAGTGCAGTCTTTGCCTTTGAGAAAGGTCCTGCTACTGCTAGGATGGAAACGTCAGGCCCACTAAATTATAAGATTTGCATTTTGGTGATTTTAGTCAGTAAGCAGTTTGCAAGATGTTTGTTTATCATTTAATTAATTTCCTGTGTATTTTCCTTTCTTTTCTTCAGCACTAGTAAAAGAAAAAAGAATTAAAATTCCTCTTCCCATCAAATCCCCATCAATCATGTACATGTACATTATGTACTACAGCACGTGTGATGTACATCTTTATATAACTGGGATAAGTTCTTCAAGTCCCACTGTTTTTATCAGGAAATTTGTCCCTGGTTTAAATACTTATGACATGCATGACAGGCTGACATTTCTCCCGAATTTCCACCAATTCCTGGGAAAAAAACTCATTGGGACAATCGGTCACTTAGCGAGCATATACTTTCCTAACCAAGCCAAGTGATGTGCCCCTTAGTTACTCACTGTGCTTTAGTTAACAACTACAACTACAAAGTACAAGATTTAGAGTGAACTATTAGGTTTAGCTTTCATGTGAAATAATGTTTTACAAAATCTGTGCCTAACAGTAACAATGAATCTTTAGGTTCCTCACATTATATCAACACTTACCTTGCTTGATCCTTTGAAATAATTTGTTGGAATTTTGAATTCTAAAGCATTACGGCTATTTGAACTTCATTGCTGCAATGCAATGCTGCAATGCAATGCTGATACCACTTGAGTAACTAACTGGAGCGTAGAGACCCAAGTGGTTAAGGCAATGCATTGGCATGGCATATTCCTGCACAGATGCTTTGTTTTGTGAACATGTACATGTACAATGACATGAACAGTTGAACACGACATGTACGTGTATGTTCATATAGGCAGTGTACAGGCTAGAAGTAAACAGAGACGAAAGACAGATTTGACAATCCGTACGGCCAAAATCACTCTAGAATATCAACTTTTTAAGGGAGAAATTGAAACTAGTCACTTTCATTTAAACCACATGTATTCATATCAATCATATTGCAGTCATTTCAGAATGTGCATGATATAAAATGTAAACTTTCAAGTTATTTTACAGACACAATTGTAAAGCACAACTGATGTCATAATGTGTTTGTTGTTTTCTTTAGGTGCAAATTTCAAGTCCGCCAGACCAAGATCATACAGGGAACGACGTCTGTGGAGACATCAGCAGCGCCTCGCTGAGTGATGACGCCAGCGTGCCGGGCAAGGAGGACAAGCCGGACAAGGACGGGACGGAAGCGGCCGAGTGGAGCCCGCCCGACCCGGCCCTGCAGACCAAGATCATCAAGCAGGTGGAGTTCTACTTCTCCGACGCCAACATCACCAAGGACGCCTTCCTGCTGAAGCACGTCCGCCGCAACAAGGAGGGCTACGTCAGCCTGAAGCTCATCACCTCCTTCAAGAAGGTCAAGAGCCTGAGCAAGGACTGGCGTACGGTCCGGCACAGCCTGCGCAGCTCGGCCACGCTGGCCATCAACGAGGAGGGCACCAAGGTCCGGCGCCAGGCCCCGCTGCCCGACTACGACGAGACCACGCCCTCGCGGACGGTGGTGGCCGTCAACCTGCCCACGGAGTGCCCCACCATCGAGAGCATCGCCGAGATGTTCGGCAAGTGCGGCGAGATCTCGCTGGTCCGCGTCCTGCGGCCGGGCAAGCCCTACCCGCCGGACGTCCGCAAGCACATCGAGCGGCACAGCGAGGTGCAGAACAAGGTCTGCGCCCTGGTGGAGTTTGAGAGCGGGCAGTCGGCCCTCAAGGCGGCCAAGGTCATGAGCGACAAGGAGAACTGGCGCACCGGCATGGTGGTGACCGTCCTGGCCAAGGAGAAGAAGAAAGAGAAGAAACCGCCGGCCCAGGAGAAGAGCAACAGCCGTCGGAGTCTGGAGGGATTGTCGCCGTCGCAAGGAGGCGATCTAACCGCTTCGGATGGTGGGGAAGGAGGCGATTCAGCCAAGAAGAAGAAGAAGCAGAAGAAGAAGAAGAGTGCCCGGATGGATGTGCTGTCTGTCGACGGGCTTGAGCCGGCAGGCACTCCAAACTCGTCGGACACAGAGAACTCCCCTGTGATGAATCGCAGGCCGGCCAACAAGCAGCAGCAGCAGCAGCAGCAGACCGGCTTTGGCCACTCCAAGAGCCCCAGCCACCTGAGTCCCGGCAACACGCCTAAGGGCAGCCCCAACACCAGCCCCCACCCCAGCCCCCACGGGAGCCCCAGGCAGCAGCGCAAGGTGGTGGGCCGCTCGCCCCTGGCCGGCGCCCGCGGGGCGGCCAGCAGCCCGCGCAACAGCCCCCGCGCCAGCCCCGAGCTGGGCCGGAAGGCCTACGAGAGCCTGTCGGACCACAGCAATGCCTCCAGCCCCTGGGTGCAGCGGCGCAAGCTCCTGGCGGCGGCGGCGGCTGCTGCGCCTGAGGGCAGCCCAGCCGGCAGTCCGCTGCTGGGGCGGAAGAACGCCCCGCACAGCGGCAGTGAGCACGAGGCCGTGCTGAGGTCGCCCTACGGTCCGGACGGCACCAGGGGCTTCTCTGCCGGTAGGGGTCGTGGTAGACCCCTATTCAATGCTCTGTAAATGATCACGCCTATAAGTCTTACCCTCCTAGAAGAGAAGGAATCCATTTACGTTATCCTTCTTTTTTTTTTGATACAGTATATGCAGTCTTGAAGTCACCCTGACAAAACCCAAAGTTCCTTTATTATTAGCGGATGAAATAGACCCCCCATTAACTACTATGTAATTAATAGTATCTTTTGATATCCTATTGCCATCTTGTCAGAACTCTCCTATCATCCATCCAAACCTCCACAATCCACAATCGGTATAGGATCAAACAAATGTTGCTACTGTGTACTGTGTAGGTACACTGTACATTGACATCAAAGGTTTTACTCCCACTCCCCCAAGATGTGTTAGGGTGTGTTTGCATGGTGGAAGCACAATGTGGACAGTTTGCGGTTACACCATGTATTGTACAGTCATCTCTTTTTCGAGACGGAGTATGGTTCTGAAAAGAGCCGGTAACTCAATGTTTTGAGCAGTGCGTGCTCTGCTTGTCGTCAGGAGACTGCCTGGCGACGGGCAGAGCACGCACTATCCGAAATGTTGAGTTACTTGCTCTTCTTAGAACTACAGGTAATACCTGGTATATAGTGTCTCAAAAGAGATGACTTGCATGGTGTCACCATTCAACATTAGGCAAAAAAAAGAGTTCTGCTTCCGGTTACCTGACTGACCCTATTTCTTACCTGCGACTTTTAATTTGTTATCGGGAAATGATGATAAAAATTCAATGTGTAATTTGATCGTTTTATTAATTTATTACCCTTAAGGCTTGACCACATGCAGATGATAACCCCCCCAAAAAAATTCCCTACCTACGGTACCCTATTTTGAAATGTCATGTAATCTGAAACAGAACTATTTTTGGGGGGGCCTTATCCATTCCATTGAAGTCACTCTTCAATTTGGCTTTGTATTGGTCTCAGGGATCACTGTACTGTAGTGAAGGTCCACTCACTTCAATCTCTTTATGCCACCTGACCTTATGGAGGTTAACAAAATTGTCTGCAGAAACCAAACTGTGTGGGGGAAATGCACTACACGTTAACCATGGGGCTTTTTCCTAAACCCGGCTTAGGCTTTGGTTTCGGCTTCGGTTCCGGCTTCGATTCTGGCTTCGTCTCTGTAATCCAAAAGCTGAAAACACAGGTTGAAGTACTTTGTCGAAATTTAAGCTTTGGATTCTTTTTCAAAATGCAGTACAACATTCAAATATGAAGCCAAGGACTTTCCGTTTTCATGCCCTGCACTTTAAAATGGATGAAAGAACTGGAGACAAAGCCGGAGCCTTAGCCTAAGCCAGGTTTTGGAAAAGGGCCATGCATGTACATGTATGTAGTCCACACTTTATTTACGTCAATTATATTCTGCACACATGATATGGGCTGGTATCTTTGGCAGAAATAGTAGGCCAACACCTACTGTACCCGGCAACAACTATGTTCCTTCAGTTTCCAATAGACTGATATTGGGTATTTGTTCATCTCATTTGGCACAGAGCAGCGATAGAAATTCTTTTCTAATTTCCAGTCCTGTTCTGCACCAAGTGAGATGCAAAAATAGTAAACCCATTATCTGTAGGTCAAGAGATGGCATGTAAACAATAAACATTGGTCGCGCAATCGGTATATTGGATAAAGGATGGTTCTCTCACTGCAAGTACCGTTGTACGAGACTGACGGTGGGAGCGCTTTGTTTTGAAGGATTCTGGAGAGGAACTTGGGTCCGTTGGGGGTTGGCATTTGGCAAGGTGGCCAGGAAATCTACTTACAGTATCATATCATTCCACAGTCCCACATATTTGAAGGTGAAGACTGCCCATGCAAGATGCATTCACAATATGCACGAATCTGTACATTGAGGTATTCGTGTGCAGTACTAGCAACTGAGGAATTGTTTCTTTTCCTTGTTTTTGTATGATGTTATTTTGTTTGTATTTATTGAAAAAGTAATGGTCACTTAGAAATGTTTGGATATATATACGTGTAAACTATATTCCTGCAAGGGTTGGTGCAGTCGATTGCACACGCAGTGTGGACATGCTGAAATGGGATGGCCTGTGGAGACAATGTGAATTTGCTCTGTCGTTTTGCTGGGTTTTTGCGCCTGTGGTTACAATGAAAAGCTACTGGAAATCCATGTGTTTTCGTCTTTGCCCGAAATCCTAACCTTCAATCTTTCAAGTTATAACATGAATGATGTACCCGTAGTCTGTCTGGCCAGAATGTATCCATACACATACATTCATGTACAGTCTTAGAGTACATGTTTTTCATTGAGTGAGCACAGTTGAATTCAATGAGGGTTTGCCCTACTTGACTGCATCAACTATGCTACAGTGGGAAATCAAGGGATTACTTCCCTTTTTCTTGATGCACACATTAACATTTTGTGCAGGATCCTAATGTACACTGTAGTCACATCTGATTGCAGGAGTTTGGGTATTCTGTTCACGATTTCAAAAGCAATGATTTATGCACATTTTCTTAAAACTAGATTATAAAGCCATTCGAGGCTAAGGGCTAAGGAAAGGAGATCGAGAGGGACTCAGGAAGGCTGGACTCTGAATATAGGAATTGACATTCCTCTTTAGTCTTAAAAAAGGACAAGATCGTATGCTGGTGAGAAACATGAACCAGGAAGGGAATTCCAGAGAGAGGCAGACCGAGGGAAGAAGCTGTTCTGATACCTCTTTGTTCTACACCTTGGGAGAGAGGAGACAAAATGTATGAGTGAGAGGAGACAATCTGCCTGGTTTCTCGCTTGAAGTGGTTGCACCTTAAAGGGTCAGGCATACATGAATGTCAGGTGGTGTCAAGACCAAATCCTTCAAGATTTTCCTGAATCCTCCATCTTCATGTGCATAAATCCAGAAGAATCTGCTGCGATGAAGAAGAAAGAAGAAGATGGTGTGGTACTATGGTGTGATCCACCTCTTTTTCTCCTAACCACATGTCATCCCCAAACGGAGATTATTCACATTGTCCCAATTAGCCCATCCCAACATGTTTGTACAAAAAAGTGTATATTGTAATTTGTAATTGGATATTTGTGCGAATTGTACTTTTTAGTACAAGTAAGTTTTGTACATTATTATTATTTTGTTTGTTTGTAGATAGGGTCTTTAAAAAAAGCTTGTACAGTAATATGTAATGATTTTTGCAGTCTTATTTCTTTCTTTGCGAACTGAAAAGATTCAAATGCAAATGTTCTTATGCCGACTTATTGAAAGAGCAGTGGTATTTCAATGCAAAAAAGGAAACAATTGTGGTGTTGCATTGTGACAGAAGTAAAAGAGAAAAAGAATTGCCTTGAATCAACGACGAATCTTTATTATGTGACGTCTGCTTTTGTTCTCATACTTCTTGCCTGGACTTCTGTGGCAGACAGGCTACGTACTGTAGATCCTGGAGTGGTGATTTGTTAGATGCAAATCCTCTTTTTGGTGTCAGGAACCTCCGGATTGGTCGTTTTGGCTGTAACCAGGGTTCCACATTAAACTTCTAGTGGCCTGCTTGGGCCAGTAATACCATCAACATTCAATAGACGAATTGTGCGACCACTGTTTACATGCCATCACGTGACTTATAGTGGGTATATGTCTATCTCATTTGGCACAGAGCAGCGATGGAAATGTACAGAGAAGAATGTGGACAATATGATAGACTTCTTTGCTCATTTCCACTCCTGTTCTGCACCAAATGAGATGCAAAAATACCCACTATACATCACATGATGATGGCATGTAAACATTGGTCGTGCAATCGATCTATTGTTTGTTGGCTTGAAGGGAACATTTAGTGGCCCAGCCTTCATTCAAATTTCTCTTCGATTGAATAGCTTACTGTACCTCCACTGACCGTTTTGCGTAGACGGCAAAGATGTTCAAACTGGTAGATGGTAGATGTTCAAACATTTCCTGTCCTGAATCCATTTGTTTTCATTGACAAACAAATGATGGAAAAACTGGTTCAAGTCCAGGGCCAGTCAAAGCTTTCTTGGCCATTTTTTCAAAAATCTTTTCATAGACGGTGGAGAAAATGAGTTACTTGATTGGGCCACCAAATTTGAGTGTTTTCTAGAATTTCAGTGGCCTGATTTCAGATATCAGCGGCCACAGGCCAGTGACTTAGTGTTGAGCCCTGTTCAGAGTGTGTTCAGAGTACAGGCTTTATAATTGTGTACAGTTCTTATCTAAGTGTTCAGACAGGGTTTCGCAATCACAATGTATGGTACAGTACATATTTGGTTTCATCTCTAGAGCAGACGCCGAAAGTAGATATCGGTTCTTTATAAAGCATTCATTAACATACACTTCGTATTTCCACCAGAGTTGAGCACAGCAACGTAAAGTCAAAGTATGATAATCTAAAGTACCATTCATTTTTCAGGTTGTAAATTTTGTTTTTATTAAGGGTACTTTTTTATGTGTAATGGCAGATAACATTTTGTGCAGATATGTACGTTTATTAAGGATTGGACTTTGGAGTTATGGTGGGACATCATATGAAGTTATGAACCATGTACGGTATGTGTACATGAACACAGTACACTACACACACAGTTTGATAATATTTTGTCAATGTTTGCTATATATTAGAAAAATTGTGCAGTGACTCATGTACACGGGTCCTGATATTTTTTGGTTGCACAGCACATCGTGTGACAGATTTTTCTTCATATGGGATGGTGTATGATGTAAATGTAATCATAAGTTATAAATATATACCAAGGATTTCTTTCCAGTTCTTGGCTGTGGCTCTGGTTCTGTCTCTGGCTTTGTCTTTGGCTCTGTCTCTGGCTTTGGCTCAGACTTAGGATGCGGCTGTGGGTCTCTCTCTGATTCTGGCTCTGTCTGTGGCTCTGTCTGTGACTCGGGCTGTGGCTCTGTCTCTGACTCAGACTGTGGCTGTGCCTCTGTCTCAGACTGTGGCTGTGGCTGTGGCAGTGGCTCTGTCAGTGACTCAGGCTGTGATTGTGAATATGTCTCTGATGCCGGTTGTTGCTGTGCCTCTGTCTCTGACTCAGGCTGTGGCTATGGGTTTGGCTCAGGCTGTGTCTCCACAATCCAGAAACTGAAATTGCAGGATGTTGCCATTATTTAGTTTGAACTTTGAAGCTGAAGATTAAATTTGTTTCTCATTCAAAAGCAGAATTTTCAACTGTACAAGGAAGAATTCTAAAAGCCTCTGACTTCTTGTCTGTCACAAATCAGAGATTGTCCAGTGCCAACTTAAATCCACCCCCCAAAAAAATTGTTTTATCTTGCTTTTGAAGAACACCATGAAAATTAAAGGGTCTGAACTTGAAGTCTCGTCCCAAGCAGGACCTTTCTCAAAAGTTAAGGGTTTTTTGAAGACATGATTCTAGTAGGATCATACTGTAGCTTCATGCTCTTTAACTTTGTATGATTTGCAATTATTTTAGTCAGTCTAGCCAGTGTTATGTGACTTTCTTTGCAATACAATATGAAATGCGAACCACAACACTAACCCACTTGTCCAAGGTGTTACTGTTAATTGCATTTAAATACTGTACAAGAAGACATGTACAGTAGCTCTGAAAACACTCTTAAAAGAAAATGCATTTTTATGTTTACTTTTTGACAGAGAAAATACAAGGCCAAGTCGATGCTTTTTATCAGATTGTACTATCATTTTTTTCATGATAAGAAAAAAACTGTGTATAGTTTTGTTATATTTTTGCAAAGACGACCTAAAGAACATGTTTTTGCAGTTTTATGCCTAAGGTGACTTCTATTTCCCATTTATTTTTTGGCAAACAAAATTGGCAGCCCAATGATGTCTTCATTTGAAGTGATGCTTGCAAATGCTCAATAAGATTATTGCGTTTAGCTGAAGAAGTGAAAGATACATGGGGTGTACATCTTTTGTCACCACCAGAAAATTAAAGAAAAGAAATGGCAAAAGAGAAAAACATTTTTTTCCAAACAGAAAACTCCCTTTTTTTTCGTGTGTACATACGACAACTTCAGTATATATTTTTCTTTGATGTATAATTTGTATAAAATGTATGCATTTATTTCTTTACTTGAAAGGGCAAATACAGTTTCAATGAGAACCTGGGGTTTATGATGCTTCAGGTTTGAAAACAAATTTGTTGTAGTGATTCACTGACTGACATTTATTTTTGTATTGGGTACATGTAGATAATAGATCTTTTTGTTGTCCGTAAGCAGGTTTTGTGTTTGAACACGTAAAAAAGCTAATGGGGTGTGATCCCTGGAGATATAAGGCAGTTAAGGTTTAATGCTTCTGACTGGCACCCCCACCCCGGTAAAGACTAGTTGAATATTTTGGGAGGCCACTATCTAAGGGCTGGACAGCTCAGATGGGAAGAGCACTGGTACGCAAAACCAGAGGTCTCTGGTTCAAATACTGGTCTGGTCAAAGTATTTTTTTGCCCTTTTTTTTTCAAGTTCCCTGTCAGTTTTTCATCATCAGTTATTTGACTATAAAAAGCAAAAGGGTCAGAGTTGAGGGAGAACCAATGGGAGGCTGTACGATCTTTAAGCGGACCAACCAGCCCTTTTGGAAGTTGTGGGCATGCTCAGAGCTATGCACGTGCTCAGAACAATTAGTGCATAGTATCTCCAAATTTGGCCACAGTACAGTGTACCGGTACGCTTGCCATCTTCTCACAAGACTAAAGTTCATACAAAGCAGACATTTTTCTTATGAGTGAGAGAGGGAACTTGATTAAGAACTTGACACCAGGCTGTCAACTTTATAGCTTGGTTGAATCAAATATCTCATGGGCTTTATAGATTATGTGTTGTACCACATATCTTATACTGCAGTGCATTTTCACCATAAGGCCATAAGGCAATTTTTTTTTTACACCGAGGAAGATCATACCTATCTAACGCCAGGAGACCAATTGCAGTCCTTACAAAAGATACTTTGGGTGGAATATCATATCACACAAAGATTAGTACTGCAGAAGTACTGACAAGCAAACTTGATACAAATGTTCAATTTGTTTCAAGTCCCTTTTCCATTTTGTTGGAAACTTTGTGAAGGTATCAGAATCAGCTGGATTTTACATACAGCAAAGTTTACACACATTGATGAAATTATGGAACAAGTTTGTCACTGGATGCGATTCTTTGACCTTTGCAAATGGTCACTGTGTATGTGGGGTAAACGACTTGAGGTATTACTCATCCCCAAAATGTATGGGGCCACATTTCAAACCTAGCAGGATCTTTCCCAAGGAAGAAACCGCATTGACTGAAGGTAACCTGGGAAGCCAGTCTTCCTCTCGCGAAATGTTGTTTGAGTTGTGACATGAAATAGAAACTGAATGGTGTATGCCGCTTGAAACAGGCGAACAAAGGTTTTGAAAGGGGAAGTAACACTAGTAGCTTAGATCGAGGTGAAGAGCAAACAGATTTGCCATTTCTTGACCTGCACTGAAAGTGTGAATAAAATGTGGAAGTTTGGTCAGGCCGAGGTTGCAATGCTCTCGTTAGAGGGTTTTATCAGATGTCAGCATATTATGAAATCCAGTATGGATTTGCAAAGAAAAACTTGATAACAGAGAATTATGTGCTTAGAATGAACCTTTAATGAAATGACTCGGCAAGGTGGTAATATTGGTGGTCCTGAGTCGTGCTAGTGTAATGTGTGCAGGATTTCTTGGTACAGACACTGAGCATGAAATTGGTACTTGCCAACATGAAAAATGCCATAAGCGTACCTCATGGAATTTGCCATGGTGGTTTTTGAACGTCAGAGGCCATAGCCGTAGGGCAAGTTGAGCTGAAGGGCCAAAATGCCACTCGGGGTAATTGCAAAGGCATTATTGTGCAGTTTGAAAATAATTAAAATGCCATTTTGGTGGAGATACATGTACATTAGATTGTGTGGCAAGGGATCTGTTTTCGATTTGTTGTACATGTATGTGATAGTGACTGATTTTTTTTTTTTTATTCCTTTTTTTTTCTGTAAAGATTTGGAAGGACAACTTCACGAAAGGAAACATTACTACACTTTTCATTTCTTAAAATATGAATGAATACAAATTGTGTATGCACTTGCGTAGTCATTCCGAAATTAATCTTAATATTTCAACACAAACTACACTAGTGCTTGTACAATGTACATAGACAACAACAGTGTTCAGCCTCAAAAGAAAATTTCCAAAGAAGACATTGGCATTGTGATCCTGAATTAGTTTTCAGATATATTTTTTAATTTTTGATAAGATCTGAAGGTTTGCAAGGTGGAAGTATGAAGTGGAAGGTTTGTGGTGACACCTTGTAACACATCTCTCTTGTTCCTCCGATACAGTATACCGCAAACCTTCCACTTCACCTGGCACATCAGTAAATCCAATAAGTCAGATTTTACACATGGTTCATAATTTATTCCAACAGCACTTACTGAGTCTGGCTCAGTATCACAAAAAGCAAAGAGCTGTTCTGTAATGAATTAAATTGAAAAATTGGCGAAGAAAACTTTGACTGGACCGGGACTTGAACCCGAGACCCCGTCACAGACTAGTTAACTATTAGGGAAGGCCGCCATCTAAAGGCTGGATAGCTCAGATGGAAGAGCACTGCTACGTTAGTCCAGAGGTCTCGGGTTCAAGTCACGGTCCAGTCAAAGTTTTCTTTGCCAATTTTTCAATTTGTTCAAATGTTCCCAGTCAGTTTTTCCTTTTGTTTGTTTGACTGTAATTACAGTCATTACATAACATACATAATTAACAGAAACCATTCAATCTCAATTTCTTCTCAATCTCAATCTCTTTTTTTTTTTTTCTTCTTCTGTTTTATTCAATGAATACTTAATTAAATTACAAAGTACAGTTTATCTTCTGCTCAATCAACTAATTACCACGCCACAAATTAGCAGACATCTTACTTCATATGACGGATCCTAAGTTCTTGTTCAAAAAGAAAGACAAGATTAGAATACTGGCCATATTTGAAACGGTTCACTGTTTGTTTACCGATGTAAATTAGGCTATTTAAATACCGGTAGTCCTTATGTGTATCACCTTCCCCGAAAAGAATACTCTCCACTGTCAATGTGATCGCTTTGCCATATTTTGACGTAGCAATCCTTTCGATTTCACTCCAAAGAGGCTTAACCACTTTACAAAACCAGAAAAAGTGCTCTACATAGTCTATTCCATCATTGCAAAAAGTACAGATTTCCGTTTCGCTCTTCTTTCTTTTGTGAAGCAAAGTTAAATTAATCCCTGACAAAGTTTTGCAATTATTTTTCTTTTAAATTGTTTCTTGTATGATGGGCTGGCTTTGTATCAGATTTAAGCAAGAGCGACACGTTTGGGATGGGTTTAAATAAGCAAGAGCGACACGTTTGGGATGGGTTTAAAGTAAAACCCTTTAAAAGTATTCATTGATTAAACTATTTGTTGATTTTCCAGTACATTTGTATTACCATACACTAATACAGCATTTTTTAATAATTCTGTTTTAAATCGGACCCAAGAGAATAAACAATGGAATAATAAAACAAAGCTGTTCTGCCCACCATTTAGTGCATTTTTTATGAGTTCTTTTGTTTATTCAGATTAAAAATGTATTCTCTCCAAACTTTTAAATCTTCTCCCATGAATATACGTGCCTTCTCTTTCCATGCTTTTAGTAAAACCAACTGTGCATGCTATTTCAGAATTAATGAATTCATGAATATGTAGACTACATTATTCATTGCACAGCCGTTATTAGTTGTAATAGCCATAATGGATGCAACACGTACTAAGATTGGGATACATTAGGTTTGTTTGATCTATTTGATAACAATTTTCATATTCGACACCCTTAAATTCCGTTACAAAGATTCCACTAGTCTAACAAATCTCTCGAAAGGTAACGTTAAACGTTTAGAAATAAAGGTACTTATTTTTACTGTGTGAAGACAAAGTTTGGCAAATTATCTGTAATTCACACAACACAATCCTAACAATCTACCTGAGAACCACAGTAACGGGCTGTAAATTTCTGTTAAGGTCTATCACAAAATTGGAAATAAAAACCAAAAAACAGTACATATTTTTATCTAAAAAGACAGCAAAAAGGAAAATAGTCAAAAGAATTTGACTGGACTGGGACTTGAACCAGCTGGATAAAAAGCTAGGTGGTAGGACTAGGAGTGCAATAAATATCACATGATTCAAGCTCATTTTCTGCTGCCATCAAGGAATCAAACATAATGGCAAGCTTCTTTTTCTGAGTGCAGTCCGAAATTGGTCATTTTTTTTTACCTTTAATATCCTTAAATATCCTTAAAAATGAGGCCATTATTGTTAAGGTCATGTCAGGAACCCACAATTTAAAAAACATGAGATAAACATTCACTTTCAAACAGCAAATTAATCCCTCTGGATTAAGTTAGATGAAAACCTCCTTCACTAAATGATTATGAAGCATACACTACAGTTTAGCAGTAAACCAACAGGTTTAGGAAAACTTTGTAAACAACCAATTGGGTTTCTGTTGCATGACCCTGTAATGACATCACAAATTTCCTCATAAATATTAGCTCAATTCTCATTAGCATAAAAATAGAACAATTGCAAATACACCTCACGAACGAGTGTGAAAAACAGCTTGTTTGTTTGCAACATTGCCAAAAATAATGTCTATTGCAGCAGACCTATAAGCCATACATGTAGTGTAGGTCTCATGTTCCGGGCCAAATTTCATAGAGTCGCTTAGGCATGAAGACTGGCTAAGCAACTATATCTCATTTGTTACAGCTCTATGAAAATGAGATCCAGATCCAGTCAAATCTTTTGTAGTCTGCAGCAGAGTCACATTTGTGCACTGCCTGAGAGTCATTGGCAATAAATAGACAAAAATACTATTTAGAAATCTAGTTTTGCACACCAGTGTACATATTTACTTTGTAAAATTGAAAGACGTCTTAATGCGACTGTAATGTGATTGCCAATGCCACGTGACCACTGACCACCATGTGATCACCATGAGATACAAGCATGGTACTTTGAGAAAAGAACATTCCTATGTGTTCTTTTGAAAACCTGAGAGGGCCTGGTGTTTCGGTCCTGGTAGAGCCATTCTCAAAGGAAGAATGATATGGACAGAAACAGAAAGAAAGGACTCAACAAGGCGAAATAACAAGATATGATTGATACATATGTACATGTAAGTGGGCAATTGAGGAAAGCTGGTAGTCACTTAAAAGGAAGGGCAAGTTTTTATCTATGATTTTACCTCAGTGAGAATTGGACTTACTGTACCCTACTCGACTTGTACTCTCATGCTCACAATCTTTTCCCAACTGCCTGTTTGCAAAAAAACAAATCACACGATACACCTTGATTGAGGTTCAAGTTGTGTAGTGGAGATGTTTAACCAACTTGACCACCGAGCTGGTTGAGGCCGTGTGGTGGATCCAAATAGATTGACGGATTCCACGTTCAATCATAGTGATATAATTGTGAAGGACTAGCGGAATACAAGTTTCTGGTCAGGGTCCATTGGGAGGTACCGGCTTTCCAGGAGGGAACAGAACAGAGGGTGCACTTAATTTTTTTTAGAGATGAGCTGTGAGAGAATCCTTGCTCCCGTCCAGTGCTAGCGTGTCCAAGTACTTGAAGAGTGCCTCCCGGTACTCGGTCGGATGGGCCCGCAGGATCTCAGCATGGCCGGCATCGGAGAAGCGCCGAAAGTGGGCGGGGTGGCGGGCGCGGCCCTCCCAAGCCTCGATGAAGGCCTCCATGGACTGGGTGTGGCACATGGGGTCTCTCAGGGAGTAGAAGCAGAGGATGGGCGTGTGAAAGGGGTTGGCCTTGAAGGCGGCCACCAGCCGGTCATACAGGGCCACCGTGCGCCGGCGGGTCAGGGCAAAGTACAGGCCGGACGTCCCGATGACCAGGCGCTGGAGGAGGCGGCTAGGGGTCAGCATCTTGGCCGTGCCCATCCGCATCTCCAGCAGGGAACCGATGACGATGCTGTCGAAGACCTGGCCGCGGAGGCGCGGCCGCAGGTCGGCCAGCCCCGCCCCAGCTGCCCCGCCGCCCTCCTCCCCGTCCTCCTCCCCGTCCTCCTCCATCAGTGCCAGCAGCATGTTGGCGTACATGAAGGCCCCGATGCTGAAGGCGTGGACCACTAAGGGGGACGAGCCCGTCGCCGTCCGCAGGTGGCGCTCGATCTCGGCCGCCGCGGGCCGGGCGGCCTCGGGCCAGAGGAAGTGGACGGGCTTGGCGTAGGCGGTCAGCACGTTGAAGCCCCGCTCGGCGTAGAGCTGCCGGAACCGGTCCAGCGCTCGCTCCGTCGCAGTGGCCCAGGGCAGTAGGAGTGTGATGGGCGCATTTTCATTGTCTGGAGAATAAAAAGAAAAGAAAAAAAAACATATCAAGAAGACAGCGAAAGCTTATCTGGGTGAACTTCAGCATACTACACAGCAGGGTTTCCTCCGGATATTAATTGATGCGTGTTTTACGGGCCATCCCAGGTATTTGTCTTCAGCGCTTGCTCCCTCGACGGTCAAAAGCAGGCCAGAAAAAGTTAACGCAACAACGTGATAGACAAAAACGTTGCAGCCTGCTAAGTGACAGCTGGTATCCCCCATACATTATTCTACTAAAACTGGCCAATCAGACCAGTTAACTCATATCTTGACTGGTCCAGCAAGGTTTTGACTGGTCCTTGCAGCTTTTTTTTGCTTGAAAACGCCGGACCACTTCAGCAAGAGAACTTTCACTCAAAAGACACAGGCTCTGTCTGTAATGACCGAGAGGAATCCAGAAATGAAAATGTTTGACGTTTCAGTGCTGAACATTAATCCTCCAAAAATGGGGCACACCGCTGACTAACTTGAATGACCCAATTTGCAACTTTGGCAAATTTCTAAAAGCAGGACCTTTCTGAAAGCCAGAATTAATCGTTGAAACGTGTTGCCAACTGCTTATAGAATACTAGCCTCAACAACCCAAATTGAAAATCTCAACAAAATATCAGAGGGCCTAAACCACATTAGACTATCTTCACAGGGCATTTCTCAAAGGCAGTTTTTTTTCTACCACTGAGAAGGAGGGCCACCTGAATGGGGATTCCGTCTATTGCACTTTGACTGCAAGACAGTGGTTACGGGACACTGGTCGTACCTAGTCCCACTTACTGGGCCGCTAGGAGCTCCTCTGAAACGATTTGTGTGTTGATCTGTCGCACTAGTGTCCCACTGCGTCTAATATAGTAAAACAGATATTCTCAACGTCTAGTACCCAGTCTTCGTGTAATATGGTTTGTATGTGGGCTCATTGCTAAAGCGCATGAGATTTTACATTGTGTACACATATTGCGTTTTGAACAACTCGACATGTCCGATGCCGACATAGGAGAAATTTTGTCGGAATTGCAATCCAAAAATTAATCGTCAGTACCGCTGAAATACCACTTGTTCGTCTTGACATGTGTAGAATCCGGCAGGTGCTTTTATTGAATCTTTTGACGCTATTTTGGACACTTTTAACTAAGGCCATCAGTTGAGAATGTCTGTTTGACTATATTAGCGCGGTAGGACGCTAGTGCGACAGATCAACACACAAATCGTTTCAGAGGAGCTCCTAGCGGCCCAGTAAGTGGGACTAGGTCGTACCTTACCTTGGTTGAACTTGTGGAACCGCAGAACGGGCGAAATGTTGACGATAGTCGGCTCCATAGGTTTTGTTTCCATGGCGGATGTAGACAGTGACGTACGGGCCATGCACAGCACCTTAAAAATAGTCCAAGAAGACGCATGAAAGATATGATTTCAGACGTTTGCATTGTGGAAGCACCATGAGGAAAGTTGGCAGTGACACTGCGTACAGGTGAACCGGACAACAGTCAGTACACAGTTGTGTACAAACATGGACTTCCCTCGTCCTAAACCATTGTAATTTGTAAACTACGTCACAAAATCCTGATTTTACTTTTTTAGTGCAAAACTGTAAGTCCTCTTTTTGGGGTAAGTGGTTGTGCCAGTCTGCCACACAATGTCTATATTATTAGTACTAGTAATAGTAGATGGTTTATTGTGGATTTACATTTCTTTTTCTGGACTAGTCATAGTACTGAGTATTAGTATTAGTATTACTATTATTTATTAGTATTACAGTGTCGGTATTAAACTAAAAATAAAATCTTGCCAAACTACGGAATGCGTGTCCATTCTACCTACAGAACTTGACTAATTTTTTAATGACTGTCCCTATGTAAAGTATGCAAATTATTTCACGAGCACAGCAGTGCGTGCCCAACTAACACTAACACTAACACTAACAAGTAACTGACTAAAGCAATGTCCTTGCCATAATTCATGAAACGACCATCGCCACCCTGCTGCATTTATAATTATTCATGTCATCTACTATGGTTTACTGCCTCCATTCAATACTTTGTAGTTGTAATTGTATGCAAAGCGAGGCCTGCAGAATAATGAGCAAGCTGGGGTTGTACTACTAGTACTAGTACTACTACTAGTAGTAGTACTACTACTAAGTACTAGTACTACTACCAGTACTACTAGTACTAGTACTAGTAGTACTAGTACTAGTACTAGTCCGAGTAACTTGGACCCTTACATTTTACAATCGCCCTTTTTTTTTTTTTTTCTTTTAAAGGGCGATTGTATTGTAAGGGTCCAACTCCAAGTTACTCGGACTAGGGTTGTACATGTAGCGTACACTTCTCCCCTACCTGCCTAAAATGCGCACGACGAACAGTCAGCCGAAGCACTGAAAACATAATTATGGAATCTGAGTCGGCATGTGAAAGCCGCAAATCGTGATTCTGAGCTACAAATTTTTGCCTGAACAGTGAATCATGGCCCCGGAAAACCGGCTAAGCCATAACGTTGTAGGCTTTACTCAAGGCGCAACAGAACAATGATAAAATAAAATGAGCGCACATGTCCAAGCCGTATCCTCATTCTACAGAATGTGTTCAGAAATTGCATACAAGTGCATAGGAGTTGGCTATAGCCACTATGTACATGTACTAGCAAGCGAGTTTTAGCGACCTACATATGACACCATGCGCAATCACAGTGAGAGCTTTCAGGTAATCACACGTCCTTTTACGCGCGTTTCAAATGTGCAAAACGACCGGCACCACGTAACGTGCGTCTTGAAAGAAGACTAGTAGAAGCACGCAGCCGGCCTGACCTGCGGCAGTGCGGGTTCACAGTTCGTAACAAGAGCCTTACCAGTCCTGTCCAAAATGTTGGAAAAATTCTGAAAAGAAGAAGAAGAAGAACCTCCGGCCCTGCCATGTCTAGTCTTCATGCCTCTTCAGGCTTGCTGGGACAGTTCCGGCAGAGTTGAAAAAAAAAAAAAAATCCACATTCCCACACCGGGAATCGAACCCGGGCCACGGCGGTGAGAGCGCCGGATCCTAACCACTAGACCATATGGGATGAGACGGCAACTAGATGTTAACACGTGACTCATATTGATCAATCGGTGTTGTGAAATTGCTTCCTTACCTAGTTATAATGTTTTATTGAAAATGTACTTTGGTTGTCAAGATAAGTGGGTTTCAAAGATAGACCTATTCAATTAAAGACAAAATAATTATTGGTGGAATAGGGAAGAGGGCTAGGCGGGCCTAATAAGTAATAATGCATGCAGGTTTGTTGAATGTGTCGATTCTTTTGTATATAATTATTGCCTTTTTATTGGTCTAGTTTCTGTTTTCTATTAGGCCTATATATAGGACTATACATGTAGGCCTACAGTGTATATTATTATTAATTATTATATAATTTTTCTTTTTTACTTAACATTTTTAGGACCCGGAGACGGATCCTCTAAGTCTAGACAGTGATTTAGTTCGCTTTTAGGCAATTCTTCAGTGGTACGACGGTGTTATCACTTATCAGAGCTGTTTGGTAAGTTACCTCGGGCATGGAGGAAGGAAAAAGTCTTTTTCCTTCCTCCATGCCTCAGGTTTCTGTTTGTATTGTTTAATTGTTGTTTGATGTTGGATTCTGTGCTTAATTGTGCCATCGAGTTGACTATACCTGAGAAATAATAAACAATGAAATGAAATGAAATGAAATGAGATGAAAGAGATGATGAATATAAACGAAAGATGTGTAAAATTAAAAGGACTAACCTGCACCTAGACTTTCATTTGCGAAAATTATTGCCCGAATTAGTGGAGTAAAAAAAATATAAAAAAATCACACCGGGAATCGAACCCGAGCCACGGAAATGCCGGATCCTAACCACTATACATACACCATGAGGGATCAGCTCGAGACATTGGTCAAGTTCGTTGAACCTATATACCGATTCATCGATGCTTAATTCCGATTGCTTTGTTTTGAGTTCTCTAGCTTCTGTCAGAAACCAAAAGAAGAAGATTGGGATGAGCGATGAAAAGTGAGAAATTATCTAAAGGTGTCACTGCAGACATCGCTTTGGTAAAAGAAACAAATGAGTGCAGAAATTAGCCGAGTAGAAAAAAAAATCACTTTCCCACACCGGGAATCGAACCCGGGCCACGGCGGTGAGAGCGCCGGATCCTAACCACTAGACCATATGGGATCTGTTAAACCCTTCAATATACGCAAACTATTAATAAGTAAGGTATATAGGTGTTTCGAAATCGCTTCCTGTACAGTTCTACCATGGAGGTTCTACTTGGCAAACAGTAGAACAAGTCAGAGCCACTTATGTTTTAATGAAATACTTTGGTTGCCAGAACCTTTCGGTTCACCTTAATTTTCCACTCAAGGTCCTGCATGGAGATATTAAAAATGCATTTTCTTTTTAATAAAACATGATTTTTTTTACAGAATGGCTCTAGGCCTATATGGGTGTTTATGTTCCAGAAAATAATTCGCTGGGCAGACACACAAAAGTAATAATAGACCGCACAAAACTGGCCTTGTCTGTGAGATATATCCTTCCACTTCACTTTTATTTTAAGTAGCGGAGCAGCACAGCGATTACAATAGTGTGAAGTATATGCTGTGGACATGCATGCATTTTCTGTTGATCCGTACTTGTATAGAGAGTAAAACGATTTTAATGAATTTTAAACCTTAAAAATATACAAACAAAATAGGTTGTTGACGATTTCAAAACTGACCAGCACCGATAACTAGACATATAATATACACTACATGTATTATCATTCGCTGTGGCTAAAATTCCGATGGTGCTACAGAATAATACTACGCAGCCCGTTAGAGAATAATTATGTTTCACTCTAAGGGTATAATAATTATAATCTAGTTACAACTACGCTAAAGGTGAAAACGTTAACGCTTGGTTCCATGCAAATTGTTCCTTTTGTGACCGATCGGTTTGAATACGCATCCAATCCGCCCTTAGGTATAAGAACTTATTGGCCTTTAGAATTTAATTTCAGAAGATACGGCGATATTTCATGATACCACTGTAAACAAGTTTCGGATTTGCGGACGAGAACCAAAGCAAGGTGTAACGGTGAGACGAACAGCTGACGGTCGCGAAATGGAAATAATCCACCGATGACAGTTTTGACTGTCTTTGTGGATAACCACGCGTTTCTATAATATTAGCCCAGTCAATTAAACTTCCTCTCGGTAACTTTTGTAACTTCGACGATTTCCTTTTCTAACTTATTGTAGAGGACTTAACCCAAGAATGCCATCAGCAAGGGGACTCATTGTTCTACCAGCAATGACCCTGCCAACAAGTTGATTAAATCATGGAGTTATATAAGTGATTAAAGTACTCCTGTTGCCTGTTAAGCTAAGGTTTCTGCATGCACGCACGGCACGTTCTACGATCAAACTCCATTGTGATGTGATTTGCAGTCAGCAGTGGTTTTATTTCGCGGGCTATGAGGTCAATAATTATGTAACCTGAAAGGTCACGTAATATTGTCAGCTTGTTTCCTTTAAAGCCCCTACACAACATTGGTAAGATCGAAAAACAGAAATGTTCACAGATTTACATGAAACTTATACAGTTTGAAGATGGTTATAGTAGAAACCTCGCACTGAAATATTTCTGCCTAAAATGTTGTATTTTGGTAGAAATGAGTAACAGTACGGCGTTGAATGATGCATTTTCGCGAAACAAATGAAGCGGTTTTCACGATTTTATCGAGACTCGGTTGGCGGATTGAGCTGAAATGTTGACAGGTGTGCTATTTCATGCATAGTGTTGGATCAGACAACGTATGTATGCTATTCTTTGACCTCGACCAATGTTGTGTAGGGGCTTTAAGCACCGTCTCGGTTAAACTTCCAACTCTAAAAGTGGTAACGGTGGTAAGATTTAACCATTTTAAATTTAACCGTCGTCTCGGTTAATGTCCATTTATTTTGTTGAAGTCCAGTGGAAACGCGGTTACATGAAACTCGGGGATGCATGCACACAATGTCGGACCGTGAAACCTTCACACCTCAGGTAAAGACTATAGTGTAGCTAGTCCACAAGGCAGTTGGATGACGCGGCGGTGGTGTAACGACAGCGTCTCGGCCTCAGTTTCCTTTGGGCGGGACGGAAGGGTGGACCAGGACCGCGTTGAAGGTGGCCGTGGGGGACTTGGGGTGGCTCCGCAGGCCCATGTTGTCGCCCCGGTCGAGTCGGATCCAGGCCCGCTCCCCGACCTTCATATCCAGCACGGCCGTCTGCGACGAGGTGGACGTGTTGCCCACGTTCTTGTCGGAGTAGATGGTGGCCACGTGGTCGCCCTCGCCGGGGCCCGGCTTCCCGCGCATCAGGTGGAGCGAGAGGGCGCACTCCATGTCCGGCCGGCCGGTGAAGGTGAACTGGTAGGCGCCGGAGCGCCGGCAGACGAACTCGTGGGCCTCGTCGTCCCAAATATCGGCCGGCTTGCGGGACAGGATGCGGTCGTAGGGTACGTGCTGGGGCTGGTCCTGGCCGCTGGCGACCCCAGTGAACACCACCGACATGTAGGCTGGCTCTGTGTTGAAAAAAAAGACACAAAATTTACGTTATACGCCATGATTACATAATCTTACTGAACCGGTGCACGCCCTCTGAGCGTGTTCACTGAAGGGAAACGTCTCCTAAGTCACCAAGAGAGTGAATTTGAAGGGAATTTCCCATATTGAGCGGGTGGTCGTCAAATAGTGCTTCAAACTACCACACTACGAAAGCTTATAAGTTATATGCACTCGTCCCAACTGGTTAGTGTTAGTGTTATCCTTTTAGAGGCCACAACGAAGCATTGGTCAAATACTCCTGGTGCTGAACCCAGCATGTGAGTATTTTGTTTGAGATGCATGTTTGTCCCAATTGAAGAGTCACTTTGCAGACCGGCAGTGGAGTGAACCACACACACAATTTCTACTCTAATTCAGTCAAGTTACTGCCCTTTCGCTTTGGTCTGATCCACCCTCGGTAAGTTATCTTTATTGCTGTATTGTAAATCGCCAGATTAGGATTTAAGGATGAATTGTATTGTATTTTCATTGTATTTTTCTCAAGCCCTCTTTTGCTTGGTTTTGTCTTGATTTTTGGACATACATGTATTGTAGGTTTTCCCAAGGACTGGAAGTGTGATCAGATTTGTCGTTTTATTTTCCCTCGTTTCCCTTTATGGAATTGAGCAGACCCGGGATTGATCTCATGATTTGATTGGTGGTCTTGAAATAGATGGCATTGTAGTATAGTTGGATTTACTTTTACTTTGAATGGTTTTTATGTTGCTATTGTTGGAACTGGAAGATCGAGTTAGCACTTAGCAGTGACTTCACTTATGTCATTTTCCAGTTTCTCAGTTTCTTTGGAGTAAGAGATAGTTGACTTGTGTTGAGACAAGATTGTGGTTTTATATTTGTTTGACCTTAGTTGAAAGTTGCGATACTTAATTTAAGTTAGATGCTTTAGATGCATTTGTGTACTGGCGAACTTTTCCCTTGCAATTGATTTTTGTATTTGTGCCATCTTATGGGAGAGCTATGGTCTCTTTGCTCAGTACCTTGTTTTTGGATAGTAGCCACACAGGAAGTTATAGACAAAGGAGACTGTGTTCCTTATGTTTAGACTTGCCTCTAGTCCCTGTAAAAGTAATTTAGTGGACGTACACCACTGTAGGCGTATGTATGATGTACTGCATAACCTACATGTAGAAAGGACGTACTGGTGTAAGTTTACTCAGTACCACCACCTGGTTTCACTCCAGTGATTTGGGAGGTGTTAAGGTGTAGGCCTGAGCCACTGAGCTTATCAGCTCATTAGGTATTCGACTTAGGGTGATATACAAAAATGTTGCAAACTGCTTACTGACTAAAATTACCAAAATGTAAATCTTAAAATTTAGTGGGCCTGACGTTTCGATCCTAGCAGGACCTTTCTCAAAGGCAGAGTGACAAGGACAAAACAGATACATGTACACGAAGGAAGGGGGGGGAGTGAATCGGACATCACGGATGAGAAACAGAGGACAAAGAGTTAGGTATTCACAAGAAAAAGGGTTGTTTTGTGTGAACACTGGGACCATGTATGGTTGACTTGGTTAATCCTGTTGGGAATAGGCAATGTGGTTAGAGCCACATATTCACAAGAGGGTTGATTTAGTTTTTTTCTATAGTCTGACTTGTTTTAAAGTGTGTTATTACTGACATGTACCCTTGTGCTATTGAGCGAAAATACTTATTGTGTTCTATAATTTTATCTTTATTTGCAGGTTGTTGAAGTTGTTGTTTTTGACCTGTAACCGGCTTTTATACTGTGTTGTTCTTGAGGGTCTTGCGGGTCTTGCCTGACCTCATTTTTTATTGCGGGTCTTGCCTTACCTCATTTTTTATAGATTTTCTTGCCATACCTTATTTTTATAGTTTTTTTCTTGACCTATCCCATCTTAGGTGATTTTCTTATCTTCGGACTGTCTTAATTTCTTCCTTTCTTGCTTTCTTACTCTCTCACTCTCTGAGTCTGACTCTCTTACTTTCTTACCCTTTTTTTCTCCCTCTTTCTTACTTTCTTACCTTTCTCAGTCTCACTTTTTTTGTGTACTGCCAGTGAGAAGAAATCTGGTCAGTCTGGATGAGATTTTTTTGCATTAAATTTGGTTTCGCTCTTTTTGGATTTAAACACGGTTGTCTGTCCCTATTTATTGAAATTCTCTCCTCGCGACTTGTCCCACGCTCGATCAATAGTTTTTTTTTTGCAAGTGAGTTCCCCAAACTCTTCAGTATTTTTTTTCAATTAGGTAGCGTGCTCATTTTTTCAGGCTACACTTACACTATAGAACGGTGCAAAAACCGTGGCGTTTTTTGTATAGTTTTTCTACATTCCCAGGTAACCAAGTGGGAGCTAAAACCTTCGCATGATTTCTGTTTTGGAATGTTTAAGGGTTTAACACACAGACTGTGGCAATCTGTTGTTGACTTTTACCAATGTTATATATAGGGCCTTTAATGAGATCCACTCGTTCGTGATATTTATCTTATGACCCGAGGGCATCAAACGAAGCAGATGGGATTTTATATTGTTTCGTTGAGCAGGTCAATGGAATGGTCAACAGAACGAGACATTTTGGTATGCGCGGGTCATGCGAAGGTCAAAGTAAATGGCTCTGCCGCTATATGTAAGGAGGCCCCGAAGGAACCTCGTGCGCTCAAAATAAAATGTCTGCTAGGAACGAAACGTCAAGCCCTCTTTCAGTAATATTTTGCGTTGTTTTGTACTCGTTTACGCGACGCATCGAGGCGGGGTCACCGTAAAAACTGGGAATTTAACACGAACTCGCTCAAGAAAACCTGTTTAAATTACTATCGTAAAGTTAAAAAAGAGATAAATTAGATTTAGAGTATTGTACCCCGATGCGAAGTACATACTAATACTACTAATAGGTCTAAATAATTATTGTGTGGCTATATATCCGACGTGACTTGGTCAAAATGGAGCCACTGGGCAACTAGCGAATGGGGTACGCAGGCCTACGAAATGACCCCAAATAATAAAATTGTTCAGTATCAGAACGTGCCAAAAAAAAAAAACTTAGACACTCACGAAATGGACAGTAAAAAGCTACAGTAACGTTTGATCGTCGATCAAAATTCAAAAATCCAAAACAGGTACCCCGGTAGCTAATCTGCTGGCTCACCATGTCACAGCACGGCACAGCCCATTAAATTTGATGGGTATAATTATTTCAGTGGCGGCTCGTATTATTGTCAATTACGTACAGGTGAGACACGTCTGACTGGAAAATCGTCACCACATATTGTACTACATTACACCATAATGAATGGTCATACTCATACTTTCCTCCATGGTCATATAGACGGTCATACGTATCATGCCAACCATGGACCCGATTGAATCATGCACTATCCTATTACTTTTACAGTTTTAGTATTACACTTACAGTACAGTACATGTACTATGTAGTACATTATGCAGTACACCTACGTACATGTACATATGTACAGCGTACATATACTGATTTATATCATGGTTCCTCCATGATTACAATATCAATTATGCTAGCTATAATTATTCGTTGGTACCGTAGATGTCGATTCAGATTATTTTTTATTTACATACCCGGTGGTTTGCAGTCGCAACCATGCAGTATGTTCCCCATGTTTATCGTCTGTAGACAGATACAGCTGTAAGATACGTTCGGATTGTGTTAGCCCCTCTCACACACTTGAATCATAACAAAATGACATTAATTTAAACACGCTCACGACATCCGATGTTGGCGTTATTGATGTGGAACATTAACACGGTCCGAGCTGTGCATGGGGCTGGCCCGGGATCCCTCCAGGTTAGGCAGCAATGAGTGTAGTGGCCGTATATGTGCATGTACGTACTACAGTACAATGTACAATGTACATTGACACGCTGTGCATGTGATGAATCGGGCGCCCCAGCTGCTGCATCAACAGCGTGCAGCGAGTGAGTACCGCGGTTAGAATGGGGATGACGAGAGTTCAGTCATATTCAGTCACAGGCTTAGAAACTCAGTGAATGGCCGGCTTGCTTTTCAGGCTGACCGGGACATCAACATGTTCGTGTTCACACCACTCGTACACTGTATGTACACACTAACTGTAGTACATGTACAACTGTACATGATACATGTACACACAGTTGAACACATGTACAGGTTGTGTACATGTACATTATACACGAACCTATACAGAACATGTACATGTACTGTACATGTACATGTACATAAATTATTATGACATTGTAGAATACATGCACGCATGTCGTATAATTATGTTTGCGTGTACATGACATGTACACATGTATATGTACATGTACAATGTACATGTACACATAATATACTGCGCCAGGGCGTCATCATATCTACAAAACACAATACATGTCCAGTGCCTCCACACATCAACGTCCCACACACAATCCATGGGGCCATTGGGGAACCTAAATTTTCAGCCCTGACACAGCAATTGGGTTTGTTCGCTGTAGCAGGGAGGAAGCATATGCGCAAATCTCATGTCTTGAGATTGAGAACGGCTGTTGAGATTTCTTGTGGAAGGGCGGAATGTGACTTTAATTGCTCTATAAAACGTTGTTGAGCCGCATTAGCGTTTCAAGCGCGAATTATTGTTTACGATCGAAGGCGCGACCGACCGACCGACCGGCCGCGATTTTTGTTCACGTACCACTAAACGCTATGGCCCATTATGTACGTTTGTGCTCAAACAATTTACCGGGTAGGGGGCAAGTGGGAGGGGTCTATAAAATATACCAGTCGAAGTTAAAGCTAGGGATAGGCTTTCTGCACAGCTATAGTAAGGCTTTATGCACAGCGAATACAACGTTACGTACGCGAACAATCTGAGTGACCTGAGACTCAATTCTTCATACTTTGTTTGTGCAAAACATAATGCGGTACGGTTTATGCGGTACGGAAAAAATAAAATATCGCGCGCAGGCTACCAGGGTCGTGGATTGCACGACCCATCACCGCGTGAGGGCGCTATCTCGAGCTCGCATGACCTTTTTTAACGTACACGTCCACACGTTTGACACATGCCCTGCCGGCAGACGAAAAGGGGGTGTGAACAAAAGCAGACGGCGATGATCAAGAGCAGAGCCTGAATAGCAGTCAGTACTGGCCCAATTGTTGAAACACTCAGGTAAGCGCAGGTGGATTGCCAATTGAATTGAATCGAATTAAGTAAAGTGCATTCGTCCATTCGCATTCTACTTTCTAGGCAATGTATTGAGTCAGGATTGTTAAAATTTAGTGGGCCTGACGTTTCGATCCTAGCACTAAAGTACCTAATTCTCAAAGGCAGAGTGACAAGGACAAAACAGATACATGTACACGGAGGAAGGGGGGAGAGAGTGAATAGGACACGGATGAGAAACAAAGGACAAGGAGTAAAGCTGGTGGGGTGAGATCAAAGGGGAAGGGCAAGGAGTAGGGTAGGGATTAGTGAGAAGAGGGGGAAAGAGAGAAGTGTGAAGGACTGAACACAAAAGAAGGATTATCAGGAAGCTGCATGGTGTTAGTCGTTACCCTCCTGGATTACCATGTGGTTGAATAGTCCGAAGACGCTTCATCCACATTTTCTCACGGCTTAGACGGACCGCATTACTAGTGGTGACCAAGGGATTCTATGCCCATTACACTCATATCTGATATCAAATGATCCTGGGGAGATTGAAGTGATACCCAACAGGGGTGTCCATTTTACCGGTTTTGATTGTAGACCTATGGCCATAGATACGTTTTTTGAGAGTGTTTTTGGTCTCACCAACATACTGAACATTACAAACTCTACATGAGATGAGGTATATGATGTTGGAGGTAGTGCACGTGATACAGCCATAGGTCGTGTGGGTAGTTCCAGAAGAATGTCCATTGAAAGAGTCTATTTCCTTGACACGTGTCTTGCAAACAATGTATTTCGAGGTACACTTCAATGTACCAAATTTAGTGGGAGGTGAAGTGTCCATAGGGGGAACCTCTGCTCGGAAACGTGCAACGTTGAAAAAATGAAAAAATCTTAAAATTGAGTGGGCCTGACTAGCCTGACGTTTCGATCCCAGCAGGACCTCATAAATAATGTATTTGTTTGTGCAGTCTCACCGTGCACTTACAGCAATAACTGCCCCTCTGTGTTCAGCATACCGTAATCGCTTGGCAAAGTCTTGATATTATTTCAGAATTCAATTCAAAATCTACAGAGGAGAGGATGAGGAAGCAGGACTTTCAATTAAACCGCGGGAATGGAAGAATGCCAAATTATTAAATGAAGAAAATGACAAAGAAAACTTTTATTGCACTCAGGATTTGAACCCGAGACCTCTGGTTTTGTGTACCAGCACCCTGGCCATCTGAGCTACCCAGCCCTGGGGTGGTGGCCTCCCTAAATAGTCAACTAGTCTTTGCCGGGGTGGGGGCGCCAGTCAGAAGTAATTACCGGTAAACCATTAGGCCTAAATGCCAAACTTTGAAGTGTTTGATGGGAAAATGTTAAATACACAATGGTAAATGTTTTTAAAAGTATTCCCTCAGTAGGCTTACACTATCACCATTTCCATTTCATTTTTTGACCCTAACCTGATTTCATATTTTATGAAACTTAACTCTTTTAAAGCCCCTACGTCACAACATTGGTATGATCGAAAAACAGAAATGTTCACAGATTTGCATGAAACTTAAATAGTTTGAGGATGGTTATTCTTAGAAACCTCTCACTGAAATACTATTTCTGCCTAAAATGTTGTATTTTGTGAGAAAAGAGTGAAATAAATTGTTTACGTCTCACCAAGATCTAAACTATTTTTCGGAACAGTAGGTCTATGGCGTTGAACTTAAATGCTGCATTTTTGCGAAACAAATGAAGCGGTTTCCACCATTTTCTTGAGACTCGGTTGGCGGATTGAGCTGAAATTTTCACAGGTGTGCTATTTTATGCATGCTGTTGGGTCAGACAACGTATGGATGCTATTCTTTGATTTCGATAATTAACTGCCATGTACATGTACAACCTCCATCCTTACACTGGGATAAAGGCAGTGCATAATAATAAAATATCTCTTGATTGATAAAAACGATGTACCCTGACAAAGATGCTGGTACTGTATAAACTATCATTGACACAGTAATATTTCTCATTTTGTTGTCACTTTGACAACAAAGTGTTGTCACTTTGATACTGATAATGTTCTTCACAGATGGCAATCCTAAGTAGAAGGTTCCTGTAACAATTAATCGATTCATAAATAGGCCTAATTGGGGTACTTAAATTCAACGATTTGCCTTTGTCTTTTCGAATGTCGTACATAAATGCATTTTTCATATCGGAAGGTCTTTGGAAACAGGGACTTGGTTGTGTAATATGTAATCTGTTGGCACTCTGCTGCTTGCCAAAGCAAGGCATTTAAGATAACGAATAATCCCGACCTTCCGCAGTTCCTCAATCCTCCATAACCCTCCGGGTTGTTGTGGAGGATTTGGGAGGATTGAGCCAAGTATGGAAATTTCCAGTTGGAGGATTGAGGAAGGTTGTTACATTTACACTGGATGGAGGATTGTGGAGGATTGTGAAAGGTTGTTACATTTACACTGGATGGAGGATTGTGGAAGATTGAGAAAGGTTGTTACATTTACACTGGATGGAGGATTGTGGAGGATTGAGGAAGGTTGTTACATTTACACTGGATGGAGGATTGTGGAGGATTGAGGAAGGTTGTTACATAATTTACACTGGATGGAGGATTGTGGAGGATTGAGGAAGCATGCTGGCATGAGATTTTGGAGGATTGAGGAAGGTTGTCATATTTTACAGTATTCCACTGGAGGATTGAGGCAGTTGGTTTCATGCACCAACTCCTACTGGAGGATTGTGAAGGATTGAGGAGGGTTCTCAGTAGAAAGTACTAGAGACGGGATAAGGACAAATGCCGAGGACCTACAACCTCCACCCCAACACTGGGATAACCGCGCTGCATTATTGTAATGAAACCTCTCTTGATATCCTGTTACTGGTCTGCAGGAGTATACTGGGTCGTCGCCTGTCCGCTGGACGAAGCGCCACCATGAAGCTACGCTGGGGCATCTGCGCGGCGGGCAAAATCAGCAACGACTTTGTGGGCGGGCTCCGCACCCTCCCGGCCGGGGACCACGCCGCAGTTGCCGTGGCGGCGAGGTCGGAGGAGAAGGCGGCCGCCTTTGCCCGGGAGCACGGCATCCCCAAGGTCTGGCCCAGCTACGAGGCCCTGGCACAGGCAGAGGATGTCGGTGAGACCATCCCAGATTTGTTCTCTTTTTTTTTTCTCTTCTTTTACTTCATGTGTACCTACCTACAGTACCACGCACTCCTATCAGCAGTATTCAACTTCAATAGTCAAGAGACAGAATTAATAGCACCACTGTAGGATTGCCAAATGAAACAAATCACAATCAAAATTGACACTACCACCAGAGCTACATGCAGTGTATCAAGCCACCAAGAGTAAGATACATAGCACATAAGTTATGGAAGTATGCTGGTACATGTACATGTCATTAACATCAGTGATGACCTGTTGCTGATTTCACAAAGTCTTTTGATTCCACTCTATAAAGATTTATGACCCAAGGTGAAGTTAAGGTGTAAAAGGCTGTCAATTTGGTGTCCTTGACTGGTGTACAGTGTACTTCCTTCCTGTTCCAGCCATATTTGTGCGGGTACAGTGATTTCTAGGTCCTTTTCCAAAACCCGGCTTAGGCTTCGGCTCTGGCTTCGTCTCTGTTATCCAAATGCTGAAATACAAGTTGGAGTTCTTTGTTGAAGTTGAAGCTTTGGATTCCTTTAAAAAAAAACTCAGTCAAACATTCAAAAATGATGTCAAAGGCTTACTATTTTCACGCTTTATATTAGAAATGGAGGAAAGAACTGGAGACAAAGCCGGAGCCTGAGCCGAAGCCGGGTTTTGGAAAAGGGCCCTAGTGACAGGATCTACCGTATATTTATTATGTTTTAATTCATCATATAATTTAATTATCAAAAATAAGGAGGGCCTGATGTTTTCATCCTAGCAGGGGCTTTCTCAAAGGCACAGTGTCTCTGAAAGATCCTGCTACATGTAGGATAGAAACGTCAGGCCCTCCTAATTTTGTTGCATTTGGGTCATTTTAGTCAAGAAATCATGTACATGTACTGATATACCGAACCACAACCACTGATGAGTAAATTATTGTTTGCGGCCTAAGACTAACAACAGTCCGGGGGAACTGACTAGAGGGCAATCACTGAAGAAAGTTGTACCACTTGTTGATACCGTACCCTCTGCAGACATTGTCTACATTGGATCCTTGAACCACACCCACCTGCCCCTCTGTAAGCTCTTCCTGGGCCACGGCAAGAACGTCCTCTGCGAGAAGCCGCTCGGTCTGAGCAAGAACGAGGTGCAGCAGATGGTCAGCCTCGCCAAGGAGAGGGACGTCTTCCTCATGGAGGTGAGCCTGCGTTACCGATGAGGACAACAATGTGGCTCTGTCTTCGGTGGAGGTTTGCCCTGCTCGGCGTACAATTAGCACTGCGTGTACATGTTCAGTGCTTTTTTTTTTCCCCGATTGCCTACTGAAAAAAAAAAAAACCCACACACAGGCAGCTCAGCCAGGATTCGAACCCCAGACCCCTGCTTTCTACGTATTAACCACTTGAACCACTGAGCGGGTCGAGGCCGTGTGGTGGCTTCAAATCTGTTTCACTGTGTGCACCATCTTGCATCGCAGATATGTTATTCTTTGGGTTTCTCTATTCAGTAAGGGTTTGCCCCACTTGATGTGTAATTAAAACTGTACTTACATGTACCAGTGCTTTCCTCTGTTATTTTACCTACTGAAAATTTACAGGCAACTTGGCAGGATTTGATCCAGCCCTTGCTTTCTAGCTTTCATCTTAACCACTTCGCTACATCACGAGGGCAAACCCAAATTGCATGAATTCTCATCTGTGTTGGAAGAGTGTGTGTTTGAATCTACAACATGCCCTTGACCAACTTTTAGTAGGCAGTCGGGGCAAAAGCACAGGGCATACAGTCAAGTAGGGCAAACCCTGCTTGACTCTCTCCGCACGCAAAAATCATATTACATCTGTGAATATGGCTCTTCCAAAACTCTGCGAGGTCCGTCCCCAGAGCCCCTGTTTCCTGAAGAATGCACTTGACAGATTTCTAGCGATTCAGTGTTGTACCTCAGATCTACATACACGTACAATGTTCCTTTGAACACTCACAGGTGAAAGCATAACAGGAAAAAAAAGAAAGAAGAAGTTTGAACCTTCCTGTAAGGACGAGTAATTCTGTGAGGTAATCAAATGTCTGGGATTGACATCAAGGCATTGTCCGTTGTGGTCATCTTCCAGGCCTGGTGGACTCGTTTCTTCCCGGCGACTCAGAAACTCCGTGAAATCCTCGATCAGGGACTCATTGGGGATGTGAAAAAGGTCGACGCCTCCTTTGGGATCCTTGCATCTAACGTGCCCCGGATTACAGAGAAAGGTAACTCCGGGACGAATATGCTGTGCAAAAACAAATGACAACAGACCAATTACGCGACCACTGTTTACATGCCATCACGGGACTTATAAGTGGGTGTTTTTTTCATTTCATTTGGCACAGAGCAGCGATGGAAATGTACAAAGAAGAATGTGGACAATATTTTGCTCATAAATTTCCACTCTTGTTCTGCACGAAATGAGATGCAAAATCACGTGATGGCATGTAAACATTGGATGCGCAATCAGTCTATTGTGGCACACCTTGGAAAAGGAGTTGCTTCTTGAACAGTCCTTTCCCATGCACAGTGGGACTGGAAGTTGTATCGTTTACAATTTCTGATTTTGGTTTGATATTGCTTTGATTGTGTCCGTATTTAATGTTTGCTGATTGGAAACCTAATTTTTAATCTAAAACTTGAAATTAAAGCAAATGTTTTGGCTTATGGGTTCCTGAGCACGATTTTGCCCCAATGTGACTCGTTTCCCAGAGCCGATCACATTTAAAGAATTGAAAAATTGACGTACCGGTGCTCTTCCATCTCAGCTATGCAGCCCTTAGGGGATAGCCTTCCCAAATAGTCAACTAGTCTTTTCCGGGGTGGAGGTGCCAGTCAGAAGCAATTGAACCATTAACTGCCGTATATATCCTAACTGGCCATAAGGCCACTGGAGTTGATGGCTACAGGAAAAATAGACTAAGGAATAACTCAGATGGGAAAAGCGCTGGTGCGCTGGTATTTCTCATGTTGAAATCTTACGGTCTGGGATGCTGTACTTCTCGAGCAATCTTCACTCAAATATCGACAAATAGTTTTATTACTCGCGATTAATAAACTATTCCTTACACTACAGAACGGTGTGAAAAGTCCGGGTGACTTTTTTTCTTCTACTTTTGAGATAAAACATTCGCAGGATTTCTTTTCTGGAATGTTTAATGGTTTAGCGCACAAACTGTGGCAATCTTTTGACCGTTAACAATGTTGTAGGGGGCCTTTAACATTCAAGTGCTCTTACCAATCTGAGCTATATCCTAGCCCTCCAGGCGGTATATAGTCTTCCCCAGCATTCAGCTCTCTTTGCTTGAGCTGTTTCAGCTTGGAATCCCAGTCCAGTCGAATCTCCATTGCTATTTCCACAAACGCAGACCTCTTAATGATAAATTTGTTTTTCCTGCTGCAGAACTTGGAGGGGGAGGACTCCTAGATCTGGGTGTGTATCTGATGCAGGAGGCTGTGATGATCTTCGGTGTTGCTCCGCTATCCTGGAGTACCACAGGCTTTCTGACGGACACAGGTAAGTTTAAAAAAAAAAAAAAAAAACTTAGGAAAATGCAGTCCAAATTTTGTCGATCAAATTACAGTGTGATTGACGGAAAAAACGTGGCTTGGAACTTTGGGCCAATTTTGAGAAATTCTTTTAGTTTCAGTTATAAAACTGCATGAGAATTTGACCTGACAGGGAATTGTACTGAGTCTTTTGACTCTACGTCCTAGAGCTCTTTCCACCGTAGATATCCAGTCCTTAGGTGGCAGCCTTCCTGGATAGTCTAACTATCTTTGCCGTGATGTGGGCGCTAGTGGGGGCACCATTGACGGCCGTGTATCTCCAGGAATCAGCCACCCCCCCCCCCCCCCCCCCGCCTAGCGGTTGAATGCTTCCGGATTTGCATCAAACTTCTAAACTGCTCAACCACAAGCAGAAGTTCATGATTTTGGGTTGTTGAGGGCAACGAGGAATCTGAATTGAAGGTGACTCTACTGCAAAGTTGATCTAATCAAGTCGTTGCATTTGCCGGAATGAGGCGTGATTCCCATGTCACCAGCTGTGGCTGTTTTCCCAAAGCAGTACACTGTTGTTCTGCCTCGCTGAACTAGGTGTTGACGAGACCACAGTGACCAACCTGGTCTTCCCCAACAACGCTGTGGCCACGCTCACTACAAGCATAGCTGCCTGTCTCTCCAATGATGCCAATATCTACGGGACCAAAGGCTCTATCAAGGTAACGCACGGCTACATGGCAGTGGGCGATTTAGCGAAAACCGTTGTAAACTCAAGATCAGTCTTGGCACAATGGGATGACGCATGCCAGTAGCGCTATATAGGACTAATTACAGGCTCCAATGAAGCCGTGTAAACATAAATTAGGATTAGTTTTCGATAGATTTTTGTCATCCCCCACAACTTTCTTCATGGTGACCAGTTCAAAAGACATCTTAAGACTCACTTGTTCAATAGGAACCTGTAATTCTACTTTGTTTTGTTGTCCACTGATCTCGTCTTTGTATTGGCACTCTCCCCAAGCGCTTTGCATCCCCGGAAAAGGCGCTCTATAAATGCGTTTATTATTATTATTATTATGGTGCCGGAATGAAACAAAACAAAAACAGGAAAGAAGTGAGATAAAGAGTCCACACGATGACTGAGGTTCCTCTTGTCTATCGCAGATCCATTCCCCATTCTGGTGTCCCACCAAGCTGGAGCTGACCACCTTCACCTGTGGGATGAACACCAAGAAAGAGGTGTACGAGTTTCCCCTCCCGCAGGGGGAGAGCCGGTTCCACTTTGTCAACAGCGCTGGGCTCAGCTACGAGGCCGAGTGTGTGCGCCAGTGCCTCATGAAAGGTAGGCCTATTAGGCAGCCTCAGCAGGATGAATGTGGAAACGTTGCCGGGAGTGCAAGAGTATGGGAGTGGCATAGAGCACCTGACAAGTGTTGTTTTTACCCTGATGAGCATGTCTGTATCTGTGCCATCACCACAATCATTGTGCTTCACATACCATCCTCACCACTAGTGGTTTCACTTTTAATATTGTTGGCTTTATTGACCCAAATATTACCATCGCTACCTTCACCATCGCATTACTTCCCATCCCATCCCATCCCTCTCTCCCTCCTCATCAATTTCCATCCATCCCACTACATCCCATCCAATTCCATCCCATTTTAACCCATCCTATTCCACCCTATTCCGTCCCATCCCATCTCATCCCACCTTTCCCCAAACCAGCTTATCTCATCCCATCTTTCCCCAAGTCATCCAATCCCATCCCATCTCACCCCATCTTTCCCCAAACTATCCCATCCCATCTCGTCTCTTCTTTCTATCCCACTACATCCCATCCAATTCCATCCCATTTTACACATCCCATCTCAACCTTTTCCATCCCATTCCACCCCACCTCATCCCATCTTTCCCCAAACCATCCCATCCCATCCCATCCCATCTCATCTCATCTTTCCCCAAACCATCCCATCCCATCCCACCTCATCCCATCTTTCCCCATCCCATCCCATCTCATCCCATCTTTCCCCAAACCATTCCATCCCATCCCATCCCATCCCATCTTTCCCCAAACCATCCCATCCCATCTCATCCCATCTTTTCCAAAACCATCCCATCCCATTCCCATCTCATCCCATCTTTCCTCAAAGCATCCCATCCCATCTCACCCCATCCTTCCCCAAAACATCCCATCCCATCCCATCTCACCCCATCCTTGACCGAACCATCCTATCCCATCCCATCCCATCCCATCCCATCCCATCCCATCCCATACCATCCCATCCCATCCCATCCCATCCCATCCCATCCCATCCCATCCCATCCCATCTCACCCCATCTTTCCCCAAACCATCCAATCCCCTCTCACCCCATCTTTCCCCAAACCATCCCATCCCATCCCATCCCATCCCATCCCATCCCATCCATCCCATCTCACCCCATTTTCCCCCAAACCATCCCATCCCATATTCCCCCAAACCATAACCATCCCGTTCCACTTCATCTCCTCAAATCCCATCTTACCCAAACTCATCCCATCACAATCCATAGGTCCCACCTCATCATCCCCACCATCCCATTCTTCACCACAGCAGCCCAACAAAGGAACTCTCCACGATGAAGCCCCCTGACATCTCCGAGTCTCTTTCATTATCTTCCAGGTCTCAAAGAGTGTCCATTGGCCAGCCATAGGGACAGCTTGTTGGTGGCCGAATTGCTGGAGAATGCCCGACATGATGTGGGTTACGTCTTGGATGCAGATCTCTAATACACGACCCACTGATGGCTGGAACCGTTATCCTTACAAATAATCTGCACCGCAGATGTAATTTGAAGCTTGCATAGGGAGATTGTGCTTCAATGAGTGCTCCGTGCTATGCCTGATTGCCTGCTGAAAAAAAGAAAGAATACAAGCGGCTTGGCCGGGATTCGAACCTGCGACATCTTAACAGATTCATATCCGGCTCACGACCTCAACCAGCCGATCGGTGGTCAAGTGGTTAAGACGTCTGCACTAGCAGCGGTATGGTCGCAGGTTCAAATCCTGCCTGATCCACTTGCATTTTTTTTCAGCAGACAATCAGTTATAGCACTGAGTACACAGTGCCTATTAATTGAGTAGGGCCAACCCTCATTGAAATCTACACCGTGTCATGTTTGCCCTGGTCATTGTAACTTGCTTTAAAAATCTGATGATCTATTTTATTCTTCATATGAATCCATTTCATATGCAATTACAGCGCGTTGAAGACTGCACGCGTACGCGTACACGTGCACCAACGTTCGAACACACAAACTCAGACACACGTACATGGACATGTAGAATGCGCGTATTACGCACGATTGCCACTAACATCCTGGTACTTTTTGCCCTCTTTGGCAATGGTGGATGCGTGTCCATGTCGGCACACGTTCGTACCGGGCGTTGATAGGGGAGTGCGCTCTCTAGTTTATTTTGTAGAGCTCTATGGAAATAACCCATCACTCACAGCCAGAGGATAGAACATGGGTTGAGTGGAACTGATAATTATTTGCCTTTTTCCCCCTATATTACTGAGAGTTTCACTCAAAGAAAGGTTATTGAAATAGTTTTGTTAATGATCTGTTGGTTGGTGGTGGTAAATAGGGATGTCTGAGAGTACATGATGTTGTTTATTCAAGCCAGCCAGGTCAGCTGTAATATTGATAATAATAACTATAGTGAAATATAAATCATTTTTAGATTTTAAGAATAATACATTTTAAATTTTATAAATCTGTGAAAATATTGACACTGTGCCAACTTTTCTGGAGTTCTCTTTCCATCCCTTTCTGCCTCTCCCCATTCGATTTGACAGACAGGAAGCACGTTACCATGGTGATGATGCTTTGGTGACTCTACTGACTTCTCACATTGTAAATACAACCAGGCAAAACATGCAATCGGCCAAGAATTTTTTTTTTAAGACAATGGGAGATGAAGGTCCAATCTACAATTTAGACTCGAGAAATTAGACCCGAGATACTTTTCGGATGTGGAATACTTGACTTTGAAAGAGTGTTTTTGTACAGTGCTCCATGGGAGCTCCATTTAGTGTTAGTAGGGCGCCCTCAATCAACTGAATTCATGCACTGCTGCATCCCCACTGCACGTTACTTGGCCATCTTGTGCCTCGAATTTCTAATCTGGTGTAGAAGGATTTACAGTGAATACATGTACGTGAATGACTTACCTTTTTTCTGCATTGTTCAGTTTCCCGTTGGCGATTTTTTGGTCCGTACCACATAAACGCTATGGGCCCATATGTTTGTGCACAAACAATTTACGGGGTGGGGGCAAGGGGGAGGGAAGGGGGCTGTACCAGTTGACGTTGAAGGGAAATGAAACCCAGAGAAAAATTTTGGCTTATGTGATTAGGTGTTAAAAACAACCTATAATTACCTATGTGCTACTCACCTACGAGTTTCATAAAGAGGGAAAAATCATGGAAAAATCATTGCCGGGGGGTATGACATCGCAACGGAAAACTCCTGCATGGGCCCGGACGGATGTACCCCTACTACATGTACATATACAGTCATGTATATACTGCGTGCAGTATACACTCGCGAGCTGATCATGAACGATGGTGTACTGCCAGGCTTTTGGATGTCGAAATGCCAGTGGGAAAAAGCTGGGGAAATCTTTCCATGCAGTTCTCAACGATAAGGACAAGAGATCTGAGTTGTTTAGGAAGTGGGCTGCGGCCATCAAAGTTGAGAAATTTCTCAAAGTATACAGTTGAAATGACGTGATTTGTAGCGTGGTGATTGCGTATAGTCTCGATCTAGTCTCGACTTATTGTTGAGAACTACATGGAAAGATTTCCCCAGCTTTTTTTCCCGCTGGCATTTTGACATCCAAAAGCCTGGCAGCACACCATCGTTCAGCTCGCGAGTGTATAAGCCACACTATTTCCTGAATTCTACTTGAGAGCAAATGAAAGTTAATGATTCGAGTAAAATGGGGGTATTTTAGGGCTATGATAGTAATCGTGATGATGGTATTGTCTGCGAGGATCGTGTTGATGTTGGTGATTAGAATGGTATAAGGATGGTGATGACCATGATGGTAGTAGTAATGGTGGGTTAGATGGTTGGGGTGGTGGTAATGGCGATGGTGGTGCTGATGGTGGTGATGGTGGTGGTAGAGAAGGGGGCGATGATGGTGGTGATGGTGGTGGTGAATGTGTTGATGTTTGGTGATGGTGATGGTTGTGGTTCTTCTCGAGTCCTTTCTCTCAATCAAACTCGACCTAACAAAAACTGGACGCAGGCGATCCCATTAGGCGTGAGCGTATAGTGAGGTCAGCTTGGGCACAGGGATTAGGCAGAGGTGGGCATAATACCAGGAGATGACCCACGGTCTCCTATCGACATTCACATACCGGCTGACCTTCAGTGTTGAAACCCCAACCATTTGGCCGTTAGGGCTTTGCACCGGTCGACTCCAGCACGCAGACGATTGAAGACACAGCCACAATGGCCTTCATTGGCGGGATCCTGTTGGGAAGGACTCCTTTGGGCTGATGTTGACATTGTGTGATGCAGACTCAAGGCGTGTATAGGATGTGGTGATGATGACGGTATTGATAATAATTATGATTTTGAATACATGTACAATGAGGAGGGTTTGGATGCCGGTGATGTTGAGGATGGCATAGATGGAGATGTGGATGATGAGGAGATTATGACGTGGACGGTGAAGACAATGGTGATGGAGTTGGTGATGATGACGATGGTGATAATGGTGCCCTCCATGGTACCAACGAAAAAAAACACCAAACTCAATTTTAAGGTAGGTGACAACCATAATATCATGTTCATCTTTATAGCGTTCACTCAACACGTTCTCATTCAAGCGGATTTCATAGCACTCCACACTGCACCATTTTCTTAAATGTAGGCCCGTACTGTAACAGACTGCAATGAGTTCATTATGCTTAAAGTTGCAGATAATCGCCAAAAACACACTCTTGACATTTAAGCACATTGAGAGTCGACATCAAATCATTTCCCATCGCCTCCAGCTCCACGCGCGCTTCTTCACATGCGAGTAATAGTCTGTGCAGAACATAGTATAGCCTACATGACTTGTATGTTTAAATACTGAATCATAATCTTATGTACATTGTTCAGAGAGAAAGACTACTCAAAATCCTTGATAGCCGGCCGGCGTCGAGGGAGAAGGTTCTGAAGCTAGCACCGACCATTCATGGTCGTTGCAATATTAACAAATATTAACAAAATAACAAGAAAACCAAACTAACAAAAAAGGATGAGATTATGCGAATGATTGAAACCCCCTACGGAAGTGTCGTAAGGACACACTGATTTTGTATTCTCAATATTTCTCAAGGCCATGTTTGACGGACACGTGTTACAAAACAAACTATACATTTCTATCGTAAGTCGCCGAATTCACCAGTGGTAATGTCTCGTGCTGAAGGATTGAGCCCCCCCCCAAAAAAAAAAATAGAAACCGTCATCGTAATTATTTTGATCATCGCCGTGAAATCTTTGAAATTAGGAGAAAGAAACACGACAGCATCGTCGACGGTAATACCCCTCGTCTTCCATCACTGTAATGTGACCGGAGTCCGAATCCCGCCTGACGCCTTAAGGCCGCCGCACACGAGAGCTATCTGCTGAGCAAACAATTCTCTCGAGGTCGTTAGCTCAGCACGTAGCTCAACGTGTGCGCTGAACTTTTGGTGAGATTTCTGCCTCAAGAGGCCGTGAGACCAATATTTATCCTATTTGATTTTGGCAACCACCTGAATAGGGCGTGCGCTTTCATTGGCCAGTTGCTATGTTGTTTTGCTCAGCGCGTAGCTGAAGTCGCCGCACAGTTTTCATCCACGAGAGACGAAGAAAATCAAACAGGATCGATATTGGTCTCACGGCCTCTTGAGGCAGAAATCTCACTAAAGGTTCTGCGCACACGAGAGCTACGTGCTGAGCTAACGGCTTCGAGAGAATTATTTTTTGCTCAGCAGATAGCTCTCGTGTTCGGCGGCCATTATAGTCCAGCGATGATAGCCGGATGGGAGGTTCCAGCATAGCTCTTCAGTTTTATACCACTGCCCCATTTGAATTCTTTCGCTAAAAAAATGCATGCCGTTCCGTATCTTCTGTACAAAATGTAAGCCCCAGATTAGCGTGGATGAATTGCATATTTTTTTATTAAGTTTACAGTTGCTGTTGTCATGATTTGTTGATGGTCCCTGACCAAGATATTGTGAACCTAAAGGTGCTGCGGAGTCAAGGCCTTATTTGTGATGATGACATCACGCAAGCAAATATATCGGAGTGCTACAAAAATTGTGATGCTACTAGAACGCAACCCACGTTGCATAAATTACAATAATTATTATTGATACAATCCAAGAATAGTGTGGATAGACTACAATCATAGAACGCTTGTCTGGCAATGCTCTCCGTGAATACATGTATGCTGATCCCTATGGAGCCCCTAAAGAGACATTCGTTGAAAACAAACTCTATTTTTTTTAAACAATCGTTCGTTTTTTCATGCGCACGAAATAACGAATGAATATTATTTTCGTTTGAGTGTTTGTTGTCAACGAATGTCCCTTTAGGGGCTCCGTAGATCTTGGCTATGAACAAACTACATAATCTCCGTAATGATCGTGCACTTCGAAATCTAGAAAGAAGATTCAGTTTACCAGAATACCGAAAAAGGTAAGGAGAAAACACAAGAAGATGAAGAAGAGGAGTCAAATGCAACCAGCTACACCCCATGGCACCCTATCGTGCTATCTACATGCCAATACCTCTCACCACTGTGCAATTAATCCAGTTTAAAATGTGCATAATAAGTTGCGGTTCAGAATGTACACGTTCCACTAATAATTATTATGAGTACATCTGGCGACTAAGTCGCAAATAGGGCACTCGCCAGAAATCTAGATAAATATATATCCTCAAATTATACAAAATAGGTCTTTCTCCGTCCACTCCTGACACTGCTGGTATTAATTCTCGAGAAACTGTATAATGTTTTGGTTCGTCCTGGCGAGAATAGGTTATCTTTAAAACCTGGGCACTTTCCCGTGAGTATTGAAGGTGTGGAGGACCTGACGTTTCGATGAAGTCGGACCCATTGTCAGATCTAGACGGGACGTCAGTATAGTAAGTAGTTTGCAACATGCTTGCATAGGCTATTACTGTTTGGGATCGTGTGCACGTGTATGATTTGTCGACCGAATCGCCGAGATAACACCAGCTCGTGTCCCAGGTATGCTGTTATTTTTGATGTTGGTCAAATGAAACCTCTCCACCCCTCGGGTGCGTGAGGTATTCACCGCGAGTGCCGTCAATGAGCTGAGGTGAGGATTAGCGCGGTGGGAGTCTACAGTGTAACCTCTATACCTCCATGGCGAAACAAAATGCCAATATCCGCTTGATCTGCGGTCTGCTTTTAAACGTGTAGAATTAGATGACTCCATTCTGAATTAATGTCCTTTTCTCAGAAGAATTCGCTTTCGAGTAAACTGGATTTGAGCTGACTTTTCGATCTTGGCATGACCTTTGATAATGGCCCTGCCGATAATGGTAATTAAAGGTCTACGTTTTGAACTTTTCGTCGGGTTGTGGCAAGACACATTACGTAACCTCTATGCAGATTCCTCTCTGCAACACTGGTCATCATAATTCAATGTATAGTTGATAGGAAAGCGTATGATTATTGGAAGCAAAACTGCGCTATAGCCCCGATCCATGAGCGAGGCTCATTCTTGAAGTCACAGGCTACGCGAATGACGAAGGTAATTCAGCCTGGGACGAAACGGCTAGCAGGTTCCATAGACTCGTGCGTTATTTGAAGCCGTGTGCAGTATTTTCGTGTTGGGTCGTATAATGCGTCTCAAACGCCTCACCCTACGAGATAATACTGCACGTAGGCCTATCTACAAACCTCACAGTGATCACGACACAAAGGATCTTTTTTGGGGGTAAACGTAGCGCACTTTACAATGGAGAAAGTTAATTGGACTCGCGCTGCCTGCGTTTTCTAAAAATGCAATTCATTGTAACAGCCATGGGCAGAAAATGTCTGAGACAATCGTCTGCCAAAACCCTGGTGTGGTTTCCGTGAGAAATGGCAGGAGTTAGTGATTGACGCCACCCATCACGATCCAACAGCGGGGGGCCTTGACTGATCAACACTGCTACCGTGATTCTTGCGCCGGTGAAACGCACCGATCAACGCCTTCTCTTTGACAGTGTGGCCTTCAAACGTTTCTGTTGATGTCTAGGCGCGCTTGCGGCGTGTCCACGCTGTTCTCCCGTATGGGGTCCATGCGGATGTCGCCCCCGTGGTTGACGTGACCGCCGGGACCTCCACCACCGCCGCCTCGGTGAGCGTGGTCGTGACCGTTGAAGTCGGCCCGGCCGAAGGCCCGCGACTCCAGCACCGTCTTGGTGGTGTCCTCGGGGGCGTAGCTGGAGGTGGAGGCGCCCCGCGAGCCGAAGCGGCGCTTCTTGGCCGCCGCATCGCCACCGGCGGCCGGGCCCAGCCCCAGGCACCGGCTCCGCTTGTTGAACCAGAGGAACACGTACGGGTTGACGGCCGAGTTGGAGACGGCGAAGATGCCGAAGATGCCGTAGACCTGCGGGTCGATGGCGCCCCGGTCCAGGCTGTAGCAGCGCACCATCTCCACGGCGAAGTAGGGCAGGCCGCACAGGACGAACATGACGATGATGACGGCGCTCATCTTGAGCGTCTTCACCTTGGCCCGGTTGAGCGAGGAGGAGCCGCAGGTGCTCTGCACGGTCACCTTGCGCTTCTTGGACGAGCTGGGCCGCGCCTTGCCCGAGGTCTCGCGCGCCTTGTCCCAGATCTTCTTGGAGAGGCGCACGTAGGCCACCGTGATGACGACGAAGGGCACGAAGAAGGTGACCAGGGCGCCGAAGGTAATGTAGACCAGGCGCCAGTGGGGCTTGTCGTTCAGGTTGGTCCGGCAGGTGGCGAAGCCCTGGTCCTGCACGCGCCACACCACCATCTGCGGCACGGAGAGGACGAGGGAGAGCGACCAGGCCAGGAGGGTCATCTTCTTGACGGAGAAGCCCTCCTTCAGCGGGGCCCGGATGGCCTGGTGGCGGTCCAGCGCCATGATGACCAGCATGAAGCTGGAGGCGATCAGCGAGGCCGTTTGCAGGGCCATGATGGTCTTGCAGCCCACGTTGCCGGCGTACCAGCGGTACCCCTGCAGCTCGTACACCACCGACACCAGTATGGTGAAGACGCAGACGGAGAAGTCGGCCGTGGCCAGGCCCAGCACGATGTTGTTGACCCGCGACCTCCGCTTCCGGTTGTTCCAGATCCAGACCAGGGCCAGCGAGTTGCCGACCACGCCCAGGAAGAAGAGCAGGAAGAGGACGATGATGCGCGTGCCGGCGTGGTGCGCGCTGGACTCGTCCCCGCCGCCGCCGTCGGTGACCGTGGAGTCGGTCGCGGTCTGCGTCAGGGCGCCCTCTACTGTTGTCGACTCACGCAGCACGAAGGAGGCCTCGGTCATGGTGTCCTGTGCGCTCGTGCGAACTTCGCTCCCGATCTATCTCGGGGGAGTGTGTAGGGGGCGTCACTTGTTTGTCCAAAAAACAAAACTGCAATTGGTCCGTTCTGCAGAAATGAAAGAAAAACAATTCACAAGATTGAATTGATAAACACGGACGTAAATTAAAAACTCAAAGTAAAGATAAGGAATCTCTGCAGAATACTGTTGGTTCCCTGACGACGGGCAGACCACACACTGTCCGAAACGTTGACTTGTCGGCTCTTCACACAGCCGCGCCCATTGCCGAAAGAGATTATATACACACGGTGCCACCACGAACTTCCCCCATCGTGAAGTCACCTTGCACACCTTCGACTCCGTCTGATCAGGTAATGTCATGTTGATTCCTTGCTGCATTTGACAGAACTAAATCTCGGGCGAAAGGAGGACAAGACAGTGTATTGTGGGCGTGAATCTAATGCCTTGTGGAGACCTAGTCCGATAGGTTGAAATAGTCTCCACAGGGAAATAGTACAGGTGCATAGGTCTCCACAAGGTTTGCACGAAACTGGTATTTGGAAATTACTCAAAAACGGGAAATAATGTGATGGGTAAGAATCCATCGCAAATTGAAGTGTTGTATAAATAAGGGACATTAAGGTCCAATTTTCTACCCAGGAAAGTGAATGTGGCTGAAATGGGAGCATTTTGGTTGCAAAGTGCAAAAGAACAAAGCAATGTCTCCACAAGGATATAAAAATGAGTCTGTGTGTGTTAGTCGGTGCTTTTGTGGGCCCTTCACATTAGATCGGTATCGTAGTAAAATCAAATTTCCTCTCCAAAATCATTCGCCATAAAAGCCAGCTCTTATCTGACGAAAACTACGAAGGGGTCAGGTTAGTTCTTTTGTGCCCGTCCTTGCCCCTGATGAAATAAAAATAAAACTAAACATTTAGACAACTTCAAGATATTTTTATCACAGAGCCATGGAATTACTTCCTGAGAAGACCTTCCCCTGAGGTTTGGTACAAAAATAAACCAAACCATTCAGGTCTCATCTCGGAAACGGTAACATAATTAATTGGAAACTCCGCACGCACGGAGTAGTGGAATTTCCTTTCGACATTTTTTATATATGTATTATATATATGTTTTATAGGTGTTATTTGAGGGGACGGGAAGAAGTGCTTTGGTGTAGGTTGTAGTCTAAAGAATAGATCACCGAGGAGCTGAGATTTACGATCGCACCGGCGTCCCTTATTTCTTTAAATTCTTTCGCGAGGGTTCGCCAGCAAGTAATTCGAATTGAGGTTTCGGCGCCTACGGGTTGTACTTGTTTCATGTTGTGGTCGCCCAAATGGAAAAGGAAATGGAAAAAAAATTAGAAAAAAGAAAAAAGAAAAAGGAAAAAGGAAAAAAGAAAAAAGAAAAAAGAAAAAAGAAAAAAGAAAAAAGAAAAAAGAAAAAAGAAAAAAGAAAAAAGAAAAAAGAAAAAAGAAAAAAGAAAAAAGAAAAAAGAAAAAAGAAAAAAGAAAAAAGAAAAAAGAAAAAAGAAAAAAGAAAAACATAAAAAGAAAAAGAAAACAAAAGAAAAAGAAACAAAGGAAACAAAGAGGAGAAAAAACGGAAGAAAAAAATCAAAGAAAAAAGAAAAAAGAAAAAGAAAACGGAAAAAAATCAAAACAAAAATCGAAAAAACAAAACACAAAACAAGAATCAAGAAAGAAGAAATTATAAATATGAAAAAAGGAACAAGAAAAAAACAGAAAAGAAATCAACAAAGAACAAAGAAAAAGAAAGTCAAGCGAGACGTTTCAGGATGAGATGACCGTACGGTGACCGCGTTAACTGCCACACGTAAATGACTTTAGACGGGCCACTCCCGGTGGCAAGTTCTTATATCTGTAATTTGAGGTCGGTCGACGCCTCTGTAAATTGTCTGTTTCGTAGAGTCAGAATTCAGAGGTAAAAAAAACCCCACCACCGAGATGTCGTGATATGATTATGTGGAGCAGGAAATTAGGGTCCTACGGGACGACAAAGGGTGCACCCTTCCGTCTAAGTGTCTGGTCGCCTTCATCCAATCTAGGGGAAAAAAAACCTCGATTGCTCGGTTGCCGAATATTTGACCTAATTCTGTATTTTGTCTGTATATCAATATCTACAGCCGATGGGGGAGGGGGTAGGGGGTAGGGGAGCGGTCATTGTGAATAGTGCTTGTAGGGCATAGACGTGAGTTCCCCTGTCTGAGTGAACGTGGCGTCCAATTGGTAAAAAGGGACATTCAGACGAGTGAAGACCAAGTTCCTTTGCTTTGTGATCCAGTCAGACGGATGAATGCATACACGTAACTCACTGGATGGCGGGATCTAGTGTGCTATATCTACACTATGATCTCTCTCTCTTTACCCCTTCATCCCGTCCGTGTCTGTCGATGTCTCTCTGTATCTCTCCCACCCTCCCTCTCTCCACCTCTCTATTTCTCTCTTCTCCCCATCTCACTTCCTCCTCTCTCTACCTCCCGTCCTCTCTTCCTCTTTCATGTGTCTCACCCTCCCTGTCTCCCCTCTCTCCCTCCCTCTCTCCCCTCCCCCTTCCTTTCTCACCTCTCTCCATCTCCCCCTCTCTCACTCCCCCTCGCTCCCTTTCTCCCCCTCCTTTCTCCCCTCTCTCCATCTCCCCTCTCTCACTCCCCCTCTCTCCCTTTCTCCCCCCTTTCTCCCCTCTCTTCATCTCCCCCTCTCTCACTTTCCCTTTCTCTCCATTCCCCCCTCCCTCCCCCTCTCTCCTTTCTCCCTCTCCATCTCTCCCTTTTTCTATAATCTCTCTCTCCCTTTCTCTTTCTCCCTCCATTTCCCCCCCTCTCTATCTCTCCACCTCTCCCTCTCTCCCCATTTCTCTCCTTGTTCTCTTTATTTGTATCTCTCTCCTCTTTCTAACTCCTCCCTGCCTGGTCACTGAGATCCTAACGTTGGACGGTGATCGGGGAGTCTTGGCCCGGTGACTTGGTCCACATGATCCGAGAGAGAGTTAATAGGTCTATACGGAGAGAATGAGGGATAAGCATGGAGAGAAAGCAACGAGACTGTTGTTCATTGCACGGACCGCGTTGATTAGGGAAACGACATCTAGACTCCCCATAATGGAACGGGACCGCGGGTAGCTGCCGGCTCGGGGACGGGCATTTACTGGCATCGTCTAACATTACCGACCAGCGCATTCAGCCAGGAACTGAGGGAAGAATCATCAAATTGAGTGGTAGGAAGGAGAGATGGAGAGAGAGAGAGAGAAAGATGGAGAGAGAAATATGGAGAGAGATGGAGAGAGAGAAAGTGAGAGAGAGAGATGAAGAGAGAGAGAGAGGGATGAAGAGCGAGGGAGAGGGAGGGAGAGTGAGAGAGAGAAAGATGGGGAGAGAGAGATGGAGAGAGAGATTGAGAAAGATGGAGAGAGAAAGATGGAGAGAGAGATTGAGAAAGATGGAGAGAGAAAGATGGAGAGAGAGAAAGATGGAGAGAGAAATACGGAGAGAGATGGAGAGAGAGAGAGATGAAGAGCGAGAGAGAGAGCGAGAGAGAGAGAGAGAGAGAGGGGGAGGGAGAGAGAGAGACAGCAGAGAGAGACAGCAGAGAGAGAGGGAGAGAGAGAGATAGAGATAGGGGAGAGAGGGGGGAGAGCGAGAGGGAGGAGAGAGGGAGAGAGAGGGAGAGAGAGAGAGAAAGATGGAGAGAGAGAGAAAGATGAAGATAGGGAAGAGAGAGGGGAGAGCGAGAGGGAGGAGAGAGGGAGAGAGAGGGAGGGAGAGAGAGAGAGAAAGATGAAGATAGGGGAGAGAGAGGGGAGAGCGAGAGGGAGGAGAGAGGGAGAGAGAGGGAGAGAGAGAGAGAGAAAGATGGAGAGAGAGAAAGATGAAGATAGGGGAGAGAGAGGGGGAGCGAGAGGGAGGAGAGAGGGAATGAGAGGGAGAGAGAGAGAAAGATGGAGATAGAGAAAGATGAAGATAGGGGAGAGAGAGGGGGGAGCGAGAGGGAGGAGAGAGGGAGAGAGAGAGACACCCCGATGCCGCAAATGACTCCTTCGCCTCAGCACAAACTACCACAAGCCTTTATTAGATCCCACAATACGGTGCATGTCATACTGTTTAGAGCACCTATATATTTATGAGCTCCCACAATGCGGCGGACAGAGGTAGTTGAGATTAGAGAGATACCTGGTGGATCGCTATAGACCGTGTAAGTTGGCCTCGAGAATGTACGTGTTACCGCGAGATTCCTGACTTCCGGGCTCCTCGGATAGGAGGTAAAGCGTGGAGCGGCGAACGTTTTTGTTAAAATATTTTGTATCGCGCCGATTGAAGCAGTTATTTATTTTGTTTACATGTACGGTATCCACATGTATAGTACAGTACAAGGCGCTTTTCTTGCCCGAATGCGAACCACAACAACTTAATGCTCACGTCGCGTACCGCAGTCGGGCCGTATTCGCAATACTGTACCTACAACCGGAAGATGAAGGTCGGGTTCTATTTATTTGTTTTCTCTGCCGTATTCTCATTTTTTGGTATTTTTTTTTTGGCTCATTCTTATATTTTTTAATATACATAATCCATAAACCTGAGTTTTTACTTGGAAAGAGGCTTTCTTCATTATGTAATGATGCATTCAAAATTGGGCACGCGTTAATCTCCTATAGCAGGCGGCGCGGAGGTGCCCGGAAGTGTATACGGTGACCTTTTTCACCACGAGAGTTACACGGTCTATTGGCCGCGGACAGGTAACTCTTATTGGGGTGGGGGAGTTGGGGGGGGATGTCTCGGAGGGAAAGGGAGAGTGGGTCGGTCTGATTGTGAGGTTGTACTTTTTCTTTGGATGTGGTCGACTCACTGTGGGGGACAGATCGGGCGAACACGTGCGTGCTACTTCTCGCAGGACATTGTACCGTTGGTGCTACTTGCCTGCCGGGAGCAGGGCTTTCATTGAGCATGCAGGGGATTCGTTGGCGGCGCTCGCCACCTCGCCAACATCCTCCCGGGGGTGCAGCACACAAAATCCATCCAAGATGGCTCCGCCGAGCTGATTATCATAAAGTGTGTACCCACAACTTTTTTTTAATAAGGGGTCTTTGGAGGCTAATTAACTGATACATTGTAGAACAAGTGAAGCTTAAGACAACCTGGGGGTTCACTCTTCAATTTGGTATGTAATTTGGACCATATCTGGCTTTAAATGTGGCCCTATTTGGCTGTGGAAGTCGAGGGGTCCATCCCAAAATCCTTGCAGAAATTCGGCTTGGACGGCTACACATTTTTTGGGTTTTTTTTTTCTGAGGGTAATTAGCAAAAAATCTAATCGGCTAAGAGCACTAAAATTGAAAAGAATCTGAGAGATGAAGGTCCAAACTACAATTTTAAGTATAGCTACAAGAACTGAGAGACTTTTGGGCATGGGATAATTGACTTTGAAAGTGGGTGTTTTTGCACAGTGTTCAATGGGAGCTCTATTTAGTGTTCTGCACCCCCGGACGGTGAACAGACCACAGATAACGGCGGGCTGAGGCCAGCGTTCGCTGCACCAAGATGGCTTCCGATGGCTTCATCATGCACTGCATTATCCTGTAGGCACGCGCTTAGACGTCTTCGTGTCGCATTGGCGCAGACGTGCGTGCGTCTCTGGTGCACGGCAGCTCGGTTTGTTTTTTACACTGGTTCCCCGCCTCACTAGCTATCGGCCTTCTGGATGGCGCGAACCAGCTAATATATGCCCGGTCTGCGTGATTCAGTTTGAAGGAGGCGCGGCTGTGTGATTGGATGTTCGTGATTGGCTGCTTGTTGCAATGTAGAGGTTGACTGTGTTTCTGTCTGGTGGCTCTTCTGTGTCCTAATACACACCTACATGTACAGCTTTAGGTTTTTCATCTAATTACATTTATACAAAAATTGCATTTCAACACAGGCGTCTCGTGCCTATTCAGCAACGGGCATTTCATTATGTGCCTCTAAATCCCATAAATGTATTACAAAATCAATCTAAATTCTGGGGTTTTGCCATTTGAAGTCTACGGACAATTTCCATTACCCTCAATTGGCCCGAGCCAATATATTGAGATCTCACAAAATGCCCACATTTACTTTTCGAGATGAGTTTTCAATCTTGCCCCGCAGTTGAACATTTTAAGGCCATACTTTGCCGAGCGTTTGATACATATCTGAAGACCAATTTCCCAGTGAGACCCTACAGCGTCTATCTCTCAATCCTCTATCCAGGCGGAGATAGATCATTGGTATGCAATGGAACGGGGAGAGGGAGAGGGAGAGGGAGAGGGAGAGGGAGAGGGAGAGGGAGAGGGAGAGGGAGAGGGAGAGGGAGAGGGAGAGGGAGAGGGAGAGGGAGAGGGAGAGGGAGAGGGAGAGGGAGAGGGAGAGGGAGAGGGAGAGGGAGAGGGAGAGGGAGAGGGAGAGGGAGAGGGAGAGGGAGAGGGAGAGGGAGAGGGAGAGGGAGAGGGAGAGGGAGAGGGAGAGGGAGAGGGAGAGGGAGAGGGAGAGGGAGAGGGAGAGGGAGAGGGAGAGGGAGAGGGAGAGGGAGAGGGAGAGGGAGAGGGAGAGTGAGAGTGAGAGGGAGAGGGAGAGGGAGAGGGAGAGGGAGAGGGAGAGGGAGAGGGAGAGGCAGAGGCAGAGGCAGAGGCAGAGGCAGAGGCAGAGGCAGAGGCATAGGCAGAGGCAGAGGCAGAGGCAGAGGCAGAGGCAGAGGCAGAGGCAGAGGCAGAGGCAGAGGCAGAGGCAGAGGCAGAGGCAGAGGCAGAGGCAGAGGCAGAGGCAGAGGCAGAGGCAGAGGCAGAGGCAGAGGCAGAGGCAGAGGCAGAGGCAGAGGCAGAGGCAGAGGCAGAGGCAGAGGCAGAGGCAGAGGCAGAGGCAGAGGCAGAGGCAGAGGCAGAGGCAGAGGCAGAGGCAGAGGCAGAGGCAGAGGCAGAGGCAGAGGCAGAGGCAGAGGCAGAGGCAGAGGCAGAGGCAGAGGCAGAGGCAGAGGCAGAGGCAGAGGCAGAGGCAGAGGCAGAGGCAGAGGCAGAGGCAGAGGCAGAGGCAGAGGCAGAGGCAGAGGCAGAGGCAGAGGCAGAGGCAGAGGCAGAGGCAGAGGCAGAGGCAGAGGCAGAGGCAGAGGCAGAGGCAGAGGCAGAGGCAGAGGCAGAGGCAGAGGCAGAGGCAGAGGCAGAGGCAGAGGCAGAGGCAGAGGCAGAGGCAGAGGCAGAGGCAGAGGCAGAGGCAGAGGCAGAGGCAGGGGCCTAGTTAAAACTATGTCGGTGACTATTGTGAACAATGCTGTTTTCATTCTGGCTAAACCACATGTAGTGTTTGTCTACTCATCTCCACCGGACGTCCACCCCTGATCCGCATTTGTCATCGCTCCGCTCCGAGGCCTTAATGTAATTGCTCACAGTTCAACTGTCTTCGTCGTTCCGGATTCCTGATCCGTACAGGAAGGGGGAGGAGTCCAATCCGCACGGCTCGGTGCGGATCGCGCGTCCTTGCCCTAATTATACCTCTCAAGATATGGCCGATATACGTTTGTCTTCTCCAATCTCCCATCCCCTTCAGGCTTGTCCCTTCCCACTCCCTCTGCCAAGCCTGGTAATTGAATCGATGTGAAAAGATGGCTGTAGAATAGAGAAATTATCTGGCAATTATTAGCCGGGCGGAGATGTCGTACAATTCCGGTGCGATTTTTCCTCTTGGTTTGTTCTTCTCTGTCCCCACTTCCCGCACCATGTCATGCCCTTCCATCCGCCCAAAACAGAGGTTAAGGACAGCAGATTATGCCGATCATCGACTTAATCGCTGTGCCCCAGTTTGTGCGTTGACTCTTACATACCCAGTTCTTTGCTTTCCATGGATCACCGTGTATCTATCACGACGTTCTGACGTTCAAAATTCCGTCTCTCGATTCGACGAAAACTCATTTCCAAAGTCTATTTCACCGGCACTGCAGTGACATCCGAACATAAAACCCTATAGGCCTAAGTCACATTATGGAGGTGGAGTATTACAGGGGTAACACAACATTGGTCGAGGTCAATTTCATACGTTGTCTGATCCAAAACATGCATGAAATAGCACACCTGTGAAAAATTCAGCTGAATCTGTCAACCGAGTCTCGAGAAAATAGTGAAACCCGCTTCATTTTGTTTCGCGAAAATGCAGCCTTCAACTTATTGTTACGAAAACATCGTTTAGATCTAGGTATGAGACGTAAACGATTTACAGCATTTCAGACAAACATACTTCAGTGCGAGGTTTCTACCACAACCATCTTCAAACTGTATAAGTTTCATGTAAATCTGAACATTTCTGCTTTTTGATCTTATCAATGTTGTGTAGGGGCTTTATCATGCCGTCGGAATAAACATTCTTGCATCTTGCATTTCCTGAATATTCGAAGTCTTCATATTCTGGCTGAATCCTGACCGAGCATTCTAAACACTCCCACTGTGTTCGAGAGGTAAATCCACCTTTAGAAATGTGCAGTTATCAATCGAGGTGAGTTCGAAGGCCGCGGACGCAAGATACCCCAGCACCTTAGCCCAACACTTGGCTCACGTGTGCAGTCATCTTACGGTGAGTTTTCTGCCTCTCGAGGCCGTGAGACCAATATCTGTCCCGTGTGTTTTTTTCGCCTCGCGTGAAAAAAAATACCCCACCGTGTGCGGCGACTTGAGCTACGTGCTTAGCCAAACAAAGACACCAGTTACTGACCAATGAAAGCGCACGCTCTGTTCACGTGGTTTCCAAAATGGCGGCGCCCGTGGAGAGCGTTAGCAACGGTGTCAGTGAATGCATTTGTGGAGGAAAGGATGGTCGATTCGTGGCCAGGCTATCCCAGTCTTTATATAAAAGGCCGCCGCACAAGATGCATTAAAAAAAATGCCTTATTCCGGCTAGTGCAGCTTGATTCCTAAACGGCCTAAGAGTCCGATTAAATTGCTTGATGTGGCCTTCACGCATGACCTGGCATCCAATTCTACTCAAAAGGGAAAAGCTACTTGGAAAAGAATTTGAGCGTTTGGACTCGGGGGACCCTAAAGAGGCCTCGAAGTGCCTCGAAGTCTATTTATCTTGTTTCTTTCATAAACTAGGACTGATTTCGGGGCACGAAGCTGCGGGAGCGATCGGGTTGTATCCCGAAGCCACGCACCGTATCAATGATTCATTTACCTGCTTGGACATTTTTCACTAAAGAAATCGAAAGTAAAACAGTAACGGAGTTGGGTGACATCTCACGTTTTCACGAAGCATTCCCGAGCGTTGCCTAAACACACAACTGAAAACGAAAATAGGTATCCCTTCACGCCACTATCTCTCAGCCAAGCATATCGTTAAGAACACGTTTACACTACCCATTAAAGGACTACAGTGATATGCCAAACATGTTGCGAACTGCTAACTGACTAAAATGACCCCAAACGCGAACATCGAAAAATTAGGAGGGCCTGACGTTTCGATCCTGGCGGCAACTTTCGCGAAGGCAGAACGTCTCAATCAAAAGCGTTCTGATGTTCGACACTTTATGCGAATACTCCCGATCTCTTTCACGAGAGCGAACGGCTTACAGACTAAAATGACCAAAAGACAAATCTTAAAACTAAGGAGGGCCCGAAGTTTCTCAAAGGCTGCCATTGCGAAACTAGGTCCTGTTATAGGATCGAAATGCCAGGACCTCCTAAGTCTTAAAATTTCGTTGTTTTCAACGACTTCCAAGATGTACGTGATCACGCTTATCGATCGATCGGCCCGTGACCTTTGTTTTGCAAATCGTGGCCCGCATGTGTGATACGAACCCCTCACAAAACGTTTATTGTTTGCGGATTAGAGTTAAGATAAGTGTATATCAATGTTTCATTTTGATTTAACAAACAACTACATACAAGAAATAGTTGGAATCGCTTCAAGACTGAAATCCTCAGAGGCCCGCTTTATTTCATCTTCAACCACCGACAGAATATTCTATGATTATGATATGCACGCTATATACAAGTGGTTTTTATCATTCTTGCATATTTTCTAACCAACGTCGGTCCAAGTATCAAGCGGTAGTCAAGAGAAGCACCCACTATTGTGGGCCGCTTACGAAATGAAGGCTTAGGCTCGCGCTTACTCATTATAATATCACAGGCACCTAAAAACAAACTGTTGGCCCCAGTTTCTCGGTGGATACTCTGTACCTATATCAAGCCAACAGACCTCCACATTTTGGAAACAAGCAGCGACCTGGGGCCAATTTCATAGAGCCGCTTAAGCGCCACAGTTTGCTTAAGCACAAAAAATCATTACTCATAGGATCACCTTGCCAACCAAAATTTCACCGTTGATTCGTGCTAAGCAATGGAGAGTGGATAACAGGTCAAAATCAATCCACATCACACCGCAATGTGGTTAGTAATCGCGTTAACACAATGAAGACTTTTCCTGCTTCAGCAGATTTTCACGCTTAAGCGGCTCTATGAAATTGGCCCCTGGATTGTCAGGTTTTGTCAGACGGAGACGAAGCCTGAGCCCGAGCCTATAAGCCTTCACTTCGTGAACGGCCACAATCAATTTCATCCCGAACTAACAAGCCCGACCCAGTGCACGACGGGAAGACGATTCATCCCCCACTAATCTTTGTCCCCTGCAGGGTAATGCTCTGAAAGGAAACCTCGGGGCTAACGTCGCTCGGACGGTCGTGGTCGGTGCGTTGCGAATGCCACCTAATGTCACTTTACCCTTGTCATGAATTCTCGACGGCATTCATGCGATTTCGAAACCAACACCCGAATAAACTTACAAGTGGGAGTGAGATGAATTCCTCTCCGCAAACCCGAGACCGTTTTCCGAGACCGTCTATCGACTGTGATGAGGGGGGGGGGGTTCTTTCCCGGTTTCCCCCCTCCCAATTCCATGAATAAATATGACACAGACGAAAGTGTATGCGATTCCATTCCCGTGGCAAACCATGTCACTCCGGCCCTCATTCGTACATAAATCCGAATTGCATGAGTTGCAAAAACATATATCAATATCTATCAATGAAAAACCTGGATCGGCTTGAGGGCCCGATTTCGAAGCGCCCGAACTCTCTCTCCGTGTGCCTGTCTGTGTGTCTCTCTTTCTCTCGGGCTATCTAGCTATCTCTCTCTATCCCCTCCCTCTGTCTCTCTTTCTCTGCCTCTCTCTGTCTCTCTGTCTCTCCCCGTCTCTGCTGCTCTGTCTCTCTCCGTCTATTTCCTGCTCCTTCCAGCCTCTTCCCTCGATCTCTCTCTTTACTTCTCCCTGTCTCTGCCTCTCTCCATCTCTCTTGTTCTGTCCCTTCCCCCCTCTTTCTGCCTCTCATCCTCTCTCTCAGTCCCTTTCTCTTCCCATCAACGCCACTCCTTATTTCCAGGGCTCTCTCCTTCTCCCCCTACTCCCTCTCTACTATATCTCTCTCCGTCCTCCCTCCTCTCTGTCTCTCAGTCTATATGTTTCTGTAACTCTCCTTCTCTGTATCTTCCTCTATTTTCCTCTCCGTCTTTCCCTGTCTCCGTGTCTCTTTCCGTCTCTGCCTCTCTGTTTCTCTCCTTATCTCCCTGGCTGCCTGCCTCCCTGCCTGCCTCCCTCCTTTCCCCCCTCTTTCCCTATCTGCCCCCCTGACTGCCTACGTCCCTGACTGCCCACCTCCCTGCCTGCCTGCCTACCTCCCTTCCTGGCTACCTCCTTTCATCCCTCCCTCCCTCCCTGCCTCTGGACTGCCTATACCTCCTTTCCTCCCTGCCTCCCTACCCGCCTGCCTCCTTTCCTCCCTCCCTCCCTCCCTGCCTCCCTGACTGCCTGCCTGCCTCCCTCCTTTCCTCCCTCCCTGCCTGCCTCCCTCCTTCCTCCCTTCCTCCCTGCCTGCCTCCCTCCTTTCCTCCCTCCCTGCCTGCCTCCCTGCCTGCCTCCCTCCTTTCCTCCCTCCCTGCCTCCCTGACTGCCTACCTCCCTGCCTGCCTGCCTGCCTCCCTACCTGCCTGCCAGCCTCCCTCCCTACCTGCCTGCCTGCCTCCCTGCCTGTCTCCCTCCCTCCCTCCCCCTCCCCTTTCCCCCATCAATCCGTCCCTCTCTCTCCTCCCTCCCCTCCCCCTTTCCTCGTGCGTGTGGGGCCGTCTTCCCCTCTTCGTTCGGTTACTCACCCCGTGCGTTCGTGTTTCAAAGCGTATTAACAATCAGAGTCAGGCGAATCGAAGCGTCTATTGATTTGCCCTTGTCGCATGTTGTCTCAGCCCGGACCCTTCGGTGGCCACTACTTGTCCTAACTCGGCGCATAAACGCGGCAGACATATCATAAACAGAGTTAAAGATGCCCCCGAGAGTACAGTGGAGTGGGACAAAAGACGAATAACGCATTACCCGCGAGAAGATGCTGCATGCACATTTGCATCTTACCCCCACACAAAATCCAGTCAAGTTGTCTTTGCCGTTTTAATAAGTCGGGCTGACGTTTCGACCCTATAGCGGGTCCGTTCTCAAAGGCAGATTGAGAGTGACGAGAACAGCTCAGAAAGGGAGGAGAGCAATGAGCAAGGGATAACAGGAGATGGAAACAAAGCGAAACTTGGGACAGATTCTTTCATCCTTTGTCCCTCCTGTATACGCACCTTCGCTCGCAGCACACGCTTTGCTACAACTTTGTACCCCTTTACAGTTTCTATTCCGAAGTGCAGTACTGTGAAATGTTCCAATAGCTACTTTCCACGTACTGCTACGCTTTGGAACTTTCTTCCTACATCCTCTTTTCGATCTTAGTATATACAAACTGGATCTGTTCAAGACGAACGTTCCCTTTGACTCTGTTTACTTTCTTGATATGTCTATTCCTCTTGTATTTTTCCTGTAGCCATCACCTCGAGTGGCCTTAAAAGACCTTGGTGTTTGGCGATCTTTCATAACAAAAAAAAGATAAGGGTGATGATCAAGAACCACCCGTCAAGCCCTCCAAATATTTTTGTCAGACGGAGACGAAGCCTGAGCCCGAGCCTTAGGCCCTTTTCCAAAGCCCGGCTTAGGCTTCGGCTCCGGCTTCCTCTCTGTTATCCAAAAGCTGAAATCACAGGTTGGAGTTCTTTGCTGAAGTTGAAGCTTTGGATTCCTTTTGAAAACGCAGTAGACCATGAAAAAAAAAGCCAAAGGTCTCCCGATGTCATGCCTTGTACGTTAAAATGGATGAAATAAAGGGAGACGAAGCCGAAGCCTGAGCCTAAGCCGGGTTTTGGAAAAGGGCCTAAGCCTTCATTTTGAAGACGGCCATAGATAGGCCTACCTGACTATTTGAGGGAAGGCCGCCAACTGGTGGCTGGCTGCGGATATAGCTCAGGTGATAAGAGCATGCACTGGTAGTGGTATGCACTGAACGACAGGTAACGGGTTCGAAAACAGTCGTACGATCGTCATAGCTGCACTTATTCACTGAAGAGATACCACGCAATGGTGTCACCGCACGCTTTTCGTGTTGCCATTCCACCGAGCCAACCTCCTCCCCCAGGGAAGACTCGTGTCAAAGACGGGCTGAGCCAAAGCAAAACGATAGATCAAAATGCTGACGTTGAGGAGGTAAGCGCGGGCGAAGAATGGCCGTCAAATGTATCTCTAATCTTCGAACAACTCCAGCCTTTCTCTTTAAGGAAAATAAACCCCTCCCGCCCCTATCTTTCAGATTCGCTCGAAATTGGGGGAAGGGGAGGAGAGTGAGGGGGGGGGGGCGTGCAGGTTGCAAGTCTGCCCTAAACAGGCGCCGCGTCTTCCCCCTTATTCGGCAATTTGAGCTGAGAGAAACTCCCAACTCGCAGCCCAACCCGGGTCGATGACGACGGGCCGCAAAATAATGATGGAATGTGAGTGAGTTTATATCGAGCATATTCCCGACAGGCCCGGATTGGCTGCCCAGCCTGCGTGACGCGTCCCCCGGGGAAGAGAGAAAGAAAAAAAATGGGGGCATTTCTCGTCGATATACAGTTTGGCGAAACGAAGGCGGGGCACGTTATCTGACCGAACCCCGCCAAAAAAACCTAGCCTCGTCCAAGGCGGTCTCTCCGGTACGGCTCCTGGCGGGGATCCACGCCAAACGCGCCCAAACCACGGCACAGCGGCACTTGCACCACGCAGGATCCAAGTATACACGACACCCAGGCCGTGCCGATGCCATCATCCCGCACACAATAGTCTGTGTGCGTACATGTGTACGACCGTGTACGCAGCCGGTCCTGACAGTCCTCGGGGGGTAGCGACCAGGAAAAGGCTCGCACTCAACATGTACGCATGCAAGCTATACGGGCGACGGAATGGCGTGCGCAATCTGTTAGCGGAGATTGGGGCCGCGTTTGACTCGCAACGGTATTGCGCAAAGCAACATGCAGTATTTTACGAAAGCCGGATTAAGAGTTCTCTTCCGTCGGCCAACGCCTTGATCAAGGTTACATAAAAGCATGCTCAGTGGGTTTGTACATATGCAGGATAGTCGATGCTTCAGCTGTTGCACATTTTCAGGCAAGCGAGAGTTATGGGCCCAATTTCATGACTCCATATACCGTATAGCGTATGATTCTGCGCTTAGCATAAGTGCATTTCACGGCCGATATTATTTATTCCTTGCGTATATTAAAGCAATGATTCCTTTCGCGCATGTGTGAATACACCGATCTGGTAGGCCACGCCCCTTGACAAATTGACCAATCACAACGCGCGATATAAAGTCCGACAAATTGCTGTCATTTTGTCCGACATAAGGTTTTAAATTTTGTATTCTTTACAGCACACTTTTCGTTGTGTTTGCTTTTGTTTCGTATGTACCAAGCACTCCTTTGCAAATCCTTAACCATGGTCAAGCAGTGTTGATATTTTCATTGTAATTCTGACTCTCGATACCCTGGCAAGAGAGGAAAATGTACATTTTCGGTCTTTTCCAAGACCAAAGTCCAACGGAGAGAAGTGCGTTCGGTGGTTGCGGGCGTGCAGTGGACGCGCACGGCGTGTGGGCCTGGGCGATCGTGACACGTCGTGCGCATGTGCGCGGTTGCTTGGCCGTTGCTATGGTTGGTATGACCTACTGCATCGACGTGTATTGCTTCCCCGCCTGGGATGCAAAAGACATCTTTGCGTTGTCGTCTGCTAATTGCCACGTTTTTTCGAATTAATTGCAGCACAGGTGGTAGCCTAAAGCAACAAGGGTTGAACATTATATACCTCGCCCAAACCTGTCGGTGAAAATATTTTCGTCTGATCAGGTTTCGTCTGATTTTGCGTATACAAAATCCTCGGTTAAGCGCAGAAATTCCGCGCCAGCTCTTTTAGCGCCGAATCCGTGCTTACTACGCGATCCACGACATGAATTCTGAGCTTGCAGCGTCCCCGGTAAGCGCAGAAGTCTTTGTTAAGACAGCCATGGAATTGGGTCATGTACTCGGCACGTCGCACGCAGCGAGTAACGAAGTATGCACCACTAACGACCACTAATGACGCCAGGGCAAGGATGGTCAAATATTGGGCGAAAACCTTTTTGTCCCTCCGCCACTCACGGCGCCGTAAATAATGTATCGTAGTATTCACACGGCCCAAATTTGTAATCGAATTTTCTCTGTCTCCAAAGCAGGAAATGCCCCAAAGGCAGAGTCGTCTGTCTTTTTCAAAGCAGACCTAAAAATGGCTTATGGTTCTACATAAATGGCAGCTTCTTTCTATTTCTTTTATAACAACCAAATCCAGAGCAAATTTGACTGGATCTGTACCGGATTTTCAACCTCTAATTCTGCGGTTTAAAATATTCAGCGCTCCACGTGAGTTACTCTACCTTCGCTATACAGTCCCTTGGTGAAGGATTTCCCGCACAGTCCTTTGCTGGGGTGGGGTGCGGCCGAGAGTGTGGATCATCAATGCGCGACCCGCCCCCATATCTCTAGGGATCTTAGTTCAGTATCCATTAAGAAGCAACAAATAATAGTTCGTCATAAACCTGCCGTTATCACAGCTAGAGGGAGCACACACAGTGGATGCAGCTTTGTTCAACTCTACTGCCCCCCCCCAAAAAAAAAATGGCAAACAATTTGATTGGACCGGGATTTGAACCCGAGACGTCTGGTTTTGTGTACCAGCGCTCTTACCATCTGAGGTAACGTTGAGTTACCGCAATTCATTCAGATGTAGCAATTGATTGTTTTAAACCTGGCTACAACAGCTCGGGAATCTCACAAAGTGGATCCAGCCTTTTTCAATTTCAGTCAAATGAATAAAGGAAAAACTGAACGTTTGAACTGATTGAAAAATGGCCAAAACATCCTTGAAATGGATCGGGACTTGAACCCGAGACCTTCGGTTTTACGTACCAGTGCTCTTACCACCTGGGCTATCCAGCCCTTTTCATATATGGCGACCTTCCCAAATATTCAACTGTTTTTTTTTACCACAGTGGAGGGGGGGGGGGGCTAGGCAGAAATATTTGACCATTAATTTCTATATGGTATCTCCAGAAATCACGCAACTTCCCCGCTTTCACTCAGATGCGATCAGCACGCATGGTATCGCTTAAAGACAAGTGGATGCAGTTTTTTATTTAATTTTTGATGAAGCAGAGTAAAGAATAGGGCTTTACGAGTCGCCCCTTGAGAAAGTCCCTGCTAGTTTCGGAACGTCAGATCCTCCAAATATTTATATTTTTCTAATTGTTTGAAATGTTCCAGTGAGTTATCCTTCAAATAAGAATTAAAGCCATGCATGGTGGTAATACCAGAAAAGAATAGGTTTGCGGTGACACCACGGTACGGTGTGAGTGAGTGTGGTTCTGAAAAAAATAACCAGAGGGTATATCACTCGACGTTTCGGACTGCGTGCTGTGTTCGTAATCAGGAGGAGGAACGGTACGGTGTGAGTGAGTGTGGTTCTGAAAAAAATAACCAGAGGGTATATCACTCGACGTTTCGGACTGCGTGCTGTGTTCGTAATCAGGAGGAGGAACATTCTATCCGTCTTCAGTCATTCCTCTACACGAAAACGAACCGAGCACACTTTTCGAAACGTCGAGTGAAACTCCCTGGTTCTGTTCAGAACCACGCTCGCTCACAAAATAGATTCTCGTATACATGGTGTCACCGCCAAACCTATACTCTTTATAAGTACCACCGCCATGCGTAGCCTTAAGTCTTATCTAAAGGATAACTCAAAGTGATATACACAAATGTTGCAAACTGCTTACTGACTAAAATTACCAAAATGCAAACCTCAATGTACACGAAGGACGGGGAATAGAGTGAATCACTCTCTTTCCCATTCCTTCGTGTACATGCATCTGTTTTGTCCTTGTCATTCTTCCTTCGACAAAGTTCCTGCTAGGATCGAAAAGTCAGGCCCACTAAATTTTGAGATAAAGGATAACTCACCGGTAAATTTCATAACGATTTGACAGAAAGAAACAATTCGGAGGATCTGACGTGTCGTAACTAGCAGGACCTTTCTCAAGGGGCGAAACGTCAGACCCTCCAATTTGTTTATTTTTCGTATTTCGGTCATTTCAGTCGGTAGTTTGCAATACTCTTGAATATTACTTTAAATTAAAGTTACAAACATCTGTTCACAATAGGCACACGGCAACACATACCATAGTAACCTGCAACAATACACACTTGTAAACGGTCGATTTTCCCTGGGCACACTCTATATACGTATACGAGAAACGTATTTAACGCATTCGGGGTGTGCAGTTTCTGCATTTACTGTGTTTTGTCACTCAATTTGACAAAATTGAAATTAATTTTCGATGACATTTGGTACGGCATTGGAATGATGAAGTGGGCCCTTACAATTTCATAAAAAAACACCATCACCGCATTCCCCCGAGGCAATGTGTAAACTCATCATCTTCAGTACGATTCATGCAGTCACTGTAAGCTCGGCACCGCAGCAAACAAATATTACCCCAAAAAGCAGACGAAATGAGATAATGTGAGCGAAAGAGAAAATAGGGAGAAAGAGAAAGAGAGGCAGTGGAGAGGCAGAGGGAGAGACAGCGGGAGGCAGATAGAGACAGAAACACACAGAGATACAGAGGGACAGAGAGAGGCTGAGTGAAAGAGAGAGAAGGAGAAAGAGAGATGTGCGCAGAAAGAGAGAGAGAGATCCAAACATTGACAGGGGGAGCCCACGTGTGAAAGAGAGACAGACAGAGATACAGGGAGAACCAGAGAGACAGGGAGATACAGAGATATAGGGCGAGACAGAGAGTTAGGGAGAGTCAGAGACATAGGGAGAGACACGGAGAGACAGGGAGATAGGGAATGGCAGAGAGATGCAGAGAGACAGAGATATGCAGAGACACATGGAGAGACAGAGAGATAGGGAGAGGCAGAGGGAGATGCAGAGAGATAGTGAGATGCAGGGAGATAGGGAGAGACAAAGGGAGATGCAGAGAGATAGTGAGATGTAGAGAGATAGGGAGAGGCAGAGGGAGATGCATAGAGATAGGGAGAAACAGAGAGACATGGAGAGACAAAGAGAAAGGGAAAGACAGGGAGATGCAGAGAGATAGGGAAAGACAGAGGGAGATGCAGAGAGATAGGGAAAGACAGAGAGATAGGGAGAGAGATAGGGAGAGAGATAGGGAGAGAGATAGGGAGATGCAGAGAGACAGGGAGAGACAGAGAGATAGGGAGTGGTAGAGGGAGAGACAGAGAGATAGGGAGAGGTAGAGGGAGAGACAGAAAGATAGGGGAAGACAGAGGGAGATGCATAGAGATAGGGAAAGATAGAGAGATAGGGAGATGCAGAGAGAGGCAGAGAGACAGGGAGAAACATAGAGGCAGAGAGACAGAGAGAGGTAGATAGCTAGACATGGAGATATAGAAAGAGAGAGGCAGAGAGAGAGAGGGGCAGAAAGATACCGAGAGAGCGGGAGAGAGAGAGAGAGAGAGGGACAGAGAGGAACTGGGAGAGACTGGGAGAGACAGAGTGACAGAGAGACAGAGAGACAGGGAGACAGAGAGACAGAGAGACAGAGAGACAGAGAGACAGAGAGACAGAGAGACAGAGAGACAGACGCGGAGGAAGAGAGGGAGGCAGAAAATGGAAAGGGGAGATGCTCTGCAGTTCCTTATTTGTTGCTGGCCAAATTAAACTTGATCCTCCCACGGCGGACGGGTATTCGTTTGGCGGCCGACCCTCCGCGGTTGGCATAATTACAGCGACCTGTACCGAGCGCGACAGACCAATCTCGATTTCCCCAGATCCCATGCCTCTCGATCCACGGCGTGACGAGGGCGCCGAACCGCCGACGCATGCGTAGAACTAGAAACGCGCCAGCAACCCCATTCCCGCTTCTAATACCATTAGGGCTTCCCAATTTGCTGGATAAATATTTGGGTCGACGGGGCGCGCGTGCGGAGACGGGTTGTAGGAAGGCCGGGGGGGTTGGGTTCGTGGGAGGAAGGGGGAGGGAGAGGGACGTGGGGGGGGGAGAGGGAAGGGGGGGGGTGCGCTCATCAGCACTTGTTGTGCCTGATATGACCGACGGGTCTAGAACCGCAGAGGCGGGGCTCTTGACGGCAAATCTCTGGCGAACACGATCCGCAGATTTACGGTTTGAGCTCAGGAGGGGAGCGACTGGAGGAGGCTGCATTCCCAGTGCGCCCTGCACGCCCAGGCACGCAGGAACTACCGCAGACGTAACAAAAACAACGCGCCTTTATGAACATTACACATTGGTGGCATAGGCGAGGTCATAATGACTATGTTCCACCGCGCGTGGCTTGACTTCGGAAAACGTGCGTTCAACACCGCACCGTGAAACTGCGCGCTATACGTTCGTCGCGTGGGATAACAACAAGTACGGAGGCCCATGAATTTGGGCACAACGTTGATAGTTACAGCTCCTATTTGTCACTCGAATACAAGTGTGGCCCACACTTCCACTGCCGACTAGGGCTCCTTTTGGTAAAGGTTACCCCACGACGTTGGTAATAACTAATTCATCCGACGATTCGTGTGACTCAAAGACGACTTTGCAAATGGTTCACACTTGGCCTCGCACTCGAACCTACATGTATATACTGACTCGTGTCGACTCGATCGTATACTCAATGGTTCGTGACTCAGGTATACTGGCCTGGACATTTCTAATCTCGGAATAAATTAGTCAAACAAACAAAGGAAAATCAAACTGACTGGGCACTTGTGAACAAATTGCAGAATTTGCAAAGAAAACATTGACGGGACCTGGATTTGAACCCCAGACCTCTGGTTTTGCGTATACCAGTGCTCTATACCATCTGACCTATCAACCAATTGTTGCAAGCATGGATATGGCAGCTCGGGGATCACACCGAGTGGATGCAGCTTTCTCAATTCAAGTAAAACAAACAAAGACAAAAACCGACCGAGAATTGGAGATATACGACGATTAATAGTTCAATTACTTTTCACTGGCGTCCCCATCCCAGAAAAGAATAATTGACTATTTGTCAATGCCACCATCCAAGGGCTGGATTGCTCATTTTGGTTAGAGCACTGTAGCCGATTTTACGAAACTTTAAACGAAGCATTAACATTAACATTTTTGTTGCGTGACTTACACATCACTTTGCCGCCTTGTCTAAACACTGCTGAAAAGAGTTATTGTGGCGCAAGACTTACGCAACATTTGTATATACGTTGCGTAACTTAAGCAACTCTTCTTGAAATCGGCTGATGGTACGCAAAACCAGAGGTCTCGGGTTTGAATCCCGGTTCGGTCAAAGTTTTATTTGCAAATTTTTGAACTCGAACGAAAAACGACGAAAAAAAAAATTCATTTACAGCAATGGGTGCCATGGATGACGGCACGCGATGCTGTGTACAGCATGGAATCAGTCAAGTGCTAATTGATTGTTATGCACGCAACGCGCCGAAACGACTTGATGGGAATAAAGGCGATATTATTATTTGCCCGTAGGACTAGACCGTGGGAAGAGCGGAGAAAGATTCCACTCAACGGTGAAAAAGAAATCGATCGTGCACCCTGATTCCTGGCGCGGCAAAAGCGACCATTGAAGTTCTGGGCAGAAGTTCGCAGCACAGGGGAAAGCTGTTGGGCGTTCGATCGGTACACGTTAGTCGGTTCCAGTAGCCGCCCACACCCGTGATATGTCTAAAGGTAGAAGTGTATACAAGATGGGGGATGGAGCGCTTCTAGCATCGCGTCTGGCCTTGGATCGACGCTGAGCCCTACCCTGAGATGAAAAAAAAGAAGAAAAGGTTTTTGCCTCCTCTCCTCTCTCCCTGCCGTTGCTCTCCCTCATATGCCGATATCGGTGGAGCCGGGATTCTACGGGACTTATGATCTTTAACCCCCCCCCCTCCTCCCCGGCCCATCCCCAACCAAGTTACTCCTCTTCACGCCCTCCCCCACGATATCGAACGCAAGGTGGGACGAGGTTGAATAAGCGAGCGGGGAGGTGAATACTCGGCATGTCCCCCCCTTAAATATGTATTATATGAAAACAAAAAACCAAATCAATCTCCGAGTCGAGACCCCAACATTGATTCTGTCACGCCACGCCGTCGACACAGCGCCAGAAACGAAATTAAGCAATTTCTGAAAGAAAATCTCATAAAAAAAACCCCACGACCGAGCCACAGCACGTCATCCGCAGAAATTATATTTGGCGTCAGAGCCAACATTTGTTTCCTCTTCTCTCTCCGCTAGCACTGTCTCTGTCTGTGTCGCTCTCTCCCCACTCTCCTCTCTCTCTCTCTATCCCTGCCTTCCACTCTGTCTTTCTCCTGCCCTTTCTCCCCCTTTCTTTCCCTCCCCCTCTCTCTCTACTCCTCTCTTTTATTTTTTTGTCAAACCTTCTCTCTCTCAACCTCTCTCCCTTCCCGTTTCTCGTTGTTTCTCCCTTCCCCCTCGCTCTCCCTCGCCTCCTTGCTTTTCTGTCTGCCTCTCCTCCCTCTCCCTTCTCCCTCTCTCTTGGTCTCTCTCAGCGTCAAAGAGCATCTCGATCGATTCTTTTGTAGACTTATTCGATTTCATTTTCTTCTACATGCTCCTGCTTTCCATTAACTTTGTCTATAGTTATTCCCATTTTAATTATATAGTCCTGCTTGACAGTCAGCGTTGGTTCTCGATGAACAAACACAACATGTAGTGTTGTTTATGTATTATCTGTTTCGCTTTTGTTTGCTTGATATCGTCGTGCCCGATATCCGTTGTCGTTTTTTTTTCTCAATTGAAGCATAGTGACTTGCAATGGAGAAACCGATTATAAACATGAAAGTATGAAACGCATTTCCCTTGCCTTTGTGCGGTATATTATGGAGCGCTGTAAAAGTAGAACGATGACAGACGCGAGGCGATGCAAATGAAAATAGATCCTTCTGAAAAAATGGAGAACGTGAAACCGGTTTTGTGACATACCTATGCGTGCTGGATTCGATAACCTCAACAAGATCCATGCATGCATTTTAACAAGACCCACGCTTGCATTTAAATGGCCAAGGTCGATCGTCTGAAACAGTTTTGTCTGTCGTCGGTAGATGCTGTAACTGATGGGTTAACGCATTACTAGGTCATGCTATAATCTATCGGAATTATAAGGTAGACACGGAGTCCAGACTGCTATAACATATTAACCAGGCGTATCGTGTGAGGAGTGGGGGAGTTCATTTTGAGAACTTTCGCGATGAGTGGTGTGATCATAGCAAGTAATCTTGTAGTAGAGTCTAGCCCTTGCCTCTGTGTGGTGTGTTATACAGCGCTGTAAAAGTACGGCTAATTATCAAAATAATGACATGCAGTTTGGCTTCCTCAGAAATTAGGGGCATTGCGGTTGGTTTTGAACGACGTACATTGACAGCTTTTTGAAAAAGCTAGCCGGAGCTATAGCCCTTGTCACCGTCTGTCTCAGCAGGCCATTGCGGAAGGCACCGATGAGTCTGCAGCGTACATTGTACGTCGAGTATTGGTGCAAACCTTCATGCATTGAATTACATTGGATTATTTGTATTACTTTTGAGATTGTCAAAATTCAGTGGCCCTGACGTTTCGATCCTAGCAGGACCTTTCTCAAAGGCAGAGTGAAAAGGACAAAACAGAACTGATACATTGTACACGAAGGAAGGGGGAAGAGAGTGATTCACTCTCTTCCCCCTCCTTCGTGTACATATATCTGTTTTGTCCTTGTCACTCTGCCTTTGAGAAAGGTCTTACTAGGATCGAAACGCCAGGCCCACTAAATTTTGAGATTTGCATTTTGGTAATTTTAGTCAGTAAGCAGTTTGCAAATTTTTGTATTTCACTTTTGGGATTGATGTATTGCATGTCATTTTTAGTCAGTGAGCAGTTTGCAACAACAGTGTTTGTATAAACTTCATGAATCATTTGTGAATCATCAATATTGTTCTCGTTTGACCAACATTTGGCCAGACTGGTGGTTACACTAATCCCTAAACATCCCCCGTTGTTTGACAGTGGGGCCTTGCGTGGGCTAGGACTGGTGTTGGCGTAAGACAGTTTTTTGATAGGGAGCGCGGGGAGATTGGACCGTCCCGAGTGGCTCTTCTTGCGTCATCCATGCGCCCAGACACGGCTGCGGTGACGGCTCGACGTGCCCGTTAACTCCCAGCGGGAGTCGGGCCCCAGACCAAAGTGTGCACACGGTCTCCTGTATAGGAGTCTTCTGCAGAAGTGCTTATACAAGGGAGTGATCCGGATTTGAACAATATAGCCAGTCTGTGTAGGTGCATCATCTCGGGTTTGTAGACGGTGAAGCCTTTTTTTTTTGCAAGCAGGGCAATGATTATGGATTCGAAGATAAATCTTCATACTGCAGAACAGACTCGTCAACATTTAAAAACAAACATTGCATTTAATATGTCAAACAAGCAACGAAAAAAAAGGGAAAAATGAATGGGAACAAATTGTCAAATTGGTATTGAAAGAAAACTTTGACGGAGACCCGAGATATCTGGTTTTGCGTATATACCAGCGCTCTTACCACTGAGATATCCAGCCCTTAGATGGTGACTTCCGTCTTTGCCAGAGTGGGGGCGCCAGTCAGAAGCAATTCAACTTTTAGCTGCCATAGTCTACCGTATATCTTCAGAGACCGCACCCCCCGCTTTCATTAAGATGTAAACAACCAATTGTTCGAGTCAAACAATGCTTTCAAACATTGAATTTAAGCAAATTTGCTTCAATCTGTTGTCGGCATTAATTTTGAACTTGTTGCGCTTATTGTAAGCACTCATTACATGCATGCATTTCGGCCTGCACGTTATCACTTTGTTGTGGTATCTACGTCAAAGGTCATACTTCGACTCAACTTACTGTGGGTTATAAGGAGATATTAAACACCAATTGCAACAGTGGTTCGGCCACTCTTCGGTCTCTCGGCATCTATCGGCTCACTGTTGCCGCGTTTCCCTGTGCAAACCCACTATACAAGCCGAGCCTGGTGACGTAATGGCCGAGTACCGACGAGGAACAGACCCGCTCTGGCGTTTGGTATAATATTCAGCGTCATCCACGGATTATTCAGAAGGGTTCGTGGTTGATGAAGACTAAAACCACTTAGTTCCGAGCAATGGCAGACCTTAACGTGGATTCACCAAAAACCCGATAGTGCTGTGCATTACACAACCAGGCATCATCGTGTGGAATTGATGTGTGCGTGTGTGTGTGCGCGCGGCTGGCATAAAACTACGGTGCCCCAACTGGGACAAATCAATGGCGAACCACTCACACCTCGAACACTGTCAATTACAATAATTGATCGTGTCCGTCTGTAGGCACCTTAGGGTGCGCGAGGGAGGACGGGTTTCTTCCTGACATCTTTCCGCGGTGTGAAAGGTCACGACCTCAAGACAATGGATCAATGTCTACTATCACTCCATCCCTCGCCCGTTTTAGTAACCTATCGCAGCACAGATTTCTCCCTTTCGTTGTAACACAAAATGGGCATTTGCCCTTTTGCTTTTGCCTTTTCTCTCTCTCATCGTGAAGCTAATACAAAAAACTGTTGCAAACTGCTCTCTGACTATAAAATGACTTGCAATACAAAATGTTAGAGGGCCTGACGTTTCGATCCTAGCAGGACCTTTCTCAAATAGGCAAAAGTGCATCTGAGAAAGGTCCTGCTAGGATCGAAACGTCAGGCCCTCTAACGTTTGAGGATCTCTCTTATCACGATGAATTATTAAAACGGCACAGAAAATTTGAAGGGTTTGACCGGATCGGGTTTCGATCTCAGTCCCTGTGGTGTCGGCATTCAACCAGCCTATGGAGCTGTCCCTCGCTTAACTGGCTGGCTTCTCAAACAGTCCGCTATCTTTGCTATAGGGTGGAGGCGCCAGTCAGAAGCAATTCAATCATTAACTGCCGAGCAATTATTGGTCGCAAACCCACCTACAGCAGGGATCACACGAAATATCGATGGATTTCTTTTTTAAACACTTTATTTCTAATACAATATACGCACAAGTTCCAAGTCATTTTTCTTTGCCTCCCCCTATATAGAAGACAACACGGCTTCTCAAAGCTGCGATCGGTTGTTTGTCACAGGATGAGTTACGATGGATTACAGTGTAGTAAAAAACAATCCAGTCTCTTGCTTCGGGGATGTAGGGTCGTGATTCAATGAGGATTTGCCGTACTCGGAGGAATGAGCACTTGTGTGCTCAGTGCTTTGCCCGATGGCCCGCTGACGAGAACATTGCCGGCACTGGCTCCGTCGGGATTCGAACCCGCGACTCCTGCAGCCGATTTCACGAAACTTCAAATGTTGCGTAACTTGCGCAACATTTTGCTGCCTCTGCGAAATACTGCAGAACAGAGCCACTGAGGCGCAAGACTTATACGCCACATTTGTACGTTGCGTAACTTACGCAACTTTTCTTAAAATCGGCTGCTGTTTTCTATAATGCAGACGTTTTGAACCACTTGAATTGACCGCCGAGGTGGTCGAGGTCGTGTGGCGTATTAGAATATGTATACATGTAAAGCGGTGGGTATCTCGCTGCATCATAAATATGACGGCAGGTTATATATTCACCAGACAACGGCAATCTTCCCGTAACATGCTATTCAGCCGACCCCTTGCTCTAATTGGCCAATACTTGTCATCCCGTGTTGCCGGCTCTCTTGTCCGAAAGGTTGTTCCTCCGGAGGTCGTTCCTGAACAACCGGGCAAGAGAGCCGACACGACGTACACGGCAGTTTGTCAATCAGAGCACGGGAACAGCGGTCGCTGGAACAGCACCGCTGCTGCATGGGTCAATATATGTCCGCCTGTTAAGATTTAACCAAAATCACATCAAATCTAATATATATCGGAACCAGGACAATGCTGCCAGCTTGCACCCTCCACATTTCCACCCGAAGCAGTTCCTTCTCCATAAAAATCCCCACCTTCTCTTATGGGACCATACAATCTCATTTCCCTTCGAAGCACCAGCACCAATCTTTTCCCATCAGCACCCGACCATTTGTTCCTTCCAGGAAGCCCATCCGCACTCTTCGATATTGCTCAGATTCAAAAGCGTCCGGCCGACATTCATTCTATTGTGACCTTTTTTTTTCTGCAGGAAGACCTTTCTCTGTCATGGGCAAAGCGCGGGGTCTTCGCATATGCATCCTGATGTGGAAGCTTTTATGCCCAATGGAGAATTAGGTGCATGGGCAGATAATCAGACAATCAGCGCGAGTCAGATCCAGAACGAGCTCGTTCGTAAAACGGACCCGTGCATTATCAGATAGACGGACTGGTGGCCGACTCATATCAGCCTCTGCGTTACCTACGAACAATAGTTATTGCAAGACGACGAATGGCGCACGCACCTGAGTAAGGACCTCTTTTGCCTATATTCTTAACAGCAGGAACCCTGTGTGTTGACATACAAACACACACACACACCCCCTACTCATTTTTGTGTATCCTTGTGAAGACATTTGTTCTCGTGCACTACAGGCATGTACAACCGAGTGAGAAACGATGTTTTAAAGATGCTCCCATTTCAACCACATTGACTTTCCTGGTTAGAAGTTTGGATCGTATGTCCCTTGAGCGCTTCATTTTGCGACGGATTCTCCCCCTCACTCATTTCCCGCTTTTGAGTTTTTTTTTCTCCAAATATCAGTTTCGTGTAAACCTTCTGGAGACCTATACACCTTTACTATTTCCCCGTGGAGACCTGTTCAACCTATTGGACTAGGTCACCACAAGGCCCATACACGCCTATGCACCCATCCCTCCCACACACAATCGAAAATGGTATTTTGTAATTGTTTACAGCCAGCAACTTCATTGCAAAGTGACAGATGCAACGAAGGGTCAATCTAGCTCCGAGCTGTACAGATATGGGACCAATGCACATACCCAAAGGGCGGCCGTTGCATCAGGTCTGGGAGTGAGCCAGAAAGCCACGCTTCCTAGCCGTTACGTGGTGATCAAAGGATCGTTAAGATCCTTCGAAGATTGATCCCTTGCTTTGAGCAAGCCCCACAATACAGGATGTATAGGCCGTTTATGTACGCGTCCCGGCTGCGGCCGGTAATAACACGCGAGTCTATGGGAATCGACCTGCGGCGGCTCGGGCTTGCGGCTTCCATAGACTCGCGCGTAAATCGAAGCCCCGGCCGCTCCGGCTTGAGACTACCGCCCTCGATGGCTGACGGGTCCGACGATGACAGATGAGAGGCAATGCAAATGAAACAAAATAGATCCGTCTGAAAGTTGGAGAATGTGAAACCTGTGTTGTGACATACCTATGCGCGTGCTGGATTCGATAACCTAAACAAGATCCACGCATGCATTTAAACGCCCAAGGTCGATCGTCTGAAACGGGTTTGTCTGTCGTCGGTAAATACTGTAACTGTGTTCACGGTTGTGCTATAATCTATCGGAATTGTAAGGTAGACACAGAGTCCGGACTTGTAAAGCATAACCAGGCGTATCGTGCGTGTGTGGGCGCGAATCTAGTGCATTGTGGAGACCTAGTCCAGTAGGTTGAATAGGTCTCCACGAGGAAATTGTGTATAGGTGTATAGGTCTCCATAAGGTTATCACGAAACTGGTATTTGGAAATAACTAAAAAACGGGAAATTTGTGATGGATAAGGCTTCTTCGCAAATTGAAGTCTTAATCATATATAAGGGACATACTGGTCCAAATTTCTACCCTGGAAAGTTAAAGGTCAACTGAAGTTCAAAAACTAGAAAATCATGATTTGGTATTAAATGTAGGCTATGTTCATTGGTACCTATCGGTTCTCTTGAAAAACGTGCACTGACTGTTGGCATAATTATACGAACGTACAATACAATAGTTCCTCGACAAGAGTAATAGACTGAGTCTTCATCCGGTGACGTCACCAAGGACGGCCTCCACGGGGGCGTGGCTGCTCCCCCATCCAAACTTAAATGATTTTTTTTTTACACTCTTTCCCATAGTTTAAAATTCGGAAAAAAAATGCATGGATGTATTTTACTGACACCATAGTATTATTTTAAATAATAAAAACGAAATCCAAAATGCATTGCAGTTGACCTTTAATGTGGCTGAAATGGGAGCATTTTCGAAACATCGTTTCTCGTCCGGTTGATTGTATAGTGCACAAGAACAAAGAAATATCCCCACAACGGGATACAAAAATGAGTATGTGTATTCCCTTTGTGAACTTCGGCGATGGGCCGTATGATTGCAGCGACCTGTCTTGCACTATGAAGTCTGGCCCCAAATTTTTTCGAGGCTATGTAGATAAGTTGCATAGCGTCTTCTTTACATACTCGGTATGAGCTCGCTGAGCATTATGTGGTGGCGTGCGAACGTCCTTCAATGGCGTTTTACCTTTGAGAAATGCCCTTCCAAGATCCAAACGGCAATGCCTTAAACTTCTTTTCAAGATTCCCCAATCAAAGTAGATTTCCCAAGTTAAGTTGATATTTCGTGTTTGTATCAGAGAAACCTCCTTCTGATGTATATATTCAACCCAGCTTAGCTGTCGTAATTTGAAACGGGTTTCTCTATGTAATAATAATAATTATTCACTTGGGAAAGCAAAGATGAAGAAATGGCGCCATTTGCAATGTGCTGACTGTGCGCGCGCATGCAATAATAATTATGACGTCAGATAACGCTATTGCACCTCTAGGCGTTGAGTTGATAAATCGTGTTTGTACCGGAGATACCTCCTTTATCGTTGTCAGTTTCTCTTCAATCGTAATATGCTAAAAAACATTGGAAACAAATTGATACAATTTGTTGATTGTGCGCATGCGCATATGACGTCAGATAACGCCATCGCACAGCACGAGGCGCTGTAAATCGTTCGCTTTGTCACATGTCCTCAACGCGGAAGGGCATTGATTTCTTCTTCTCGCAGATGTTTACGAGCACGTGACTCCTTCTGACGGGCAGGCGGGGAGGGGGGTTTTCCCACTGCGTGTTTTCCGCTCGCATCCGGCTCGAAGGTGCTGCACATGGATGGGCTAGACGCTGCGCAAACAGGGGCCCGTCCAGGAGTATCGAATTGCATGTTTTCACAGCCTTTCATCCGGCAGTTACGTTAGTGGCACGGAACCTGCTGATTTCCTTCTCTCTCCCTTTTCCCCCTGTCTCCATCCCCTCTTCCTCTTCCTCTGTTTTGTCTGTCTCTCCCCTCCCCGTCTGCCCCTCTCCCGTCTATCTGTCCCCCTCTGTCCTTCCCTCTGCCTCGTTTCTCTACACTCCCAGTTTCTCTACCCACCCTTCCTTGGTTTCTCACTTTCTTTCCATTCCCCTTTCTCCTTCCGTCAACCCCATCTCTGCCTTTCTTTCACCGTCTCTTCCTCCTCCCCTCGCTCGGTCTCTCGCTCTTTCTTTCTCCCTTCTCCTCTCTCCCTCTCCGTCTCCCTCTCTCCATCTTCCCCTCTGTCTCTCACGGTGTCTCTCCACCTTCACACTCTTCCCCCTCTATTTCCCTCTGTCTATTTCCTTTCCCTCCTGTGTCTCATTCTCCTTCCTCACCCACACTCCCCTCTCGCCCTCTCTCTTTTGCCACCTTTCTCTCGTCATTATGATCACTTAATGCCCTTTTCTTTCGGATTGAAGATCGGCAAAGTAAGTCCAATTAGGCCAGATCTTCCTAGTTCTTCCCCCTTTTTGCATTAGCTGTTTAAGAAGTAAAGCCAAGACATAAGACATGACTGGATAGGGATTTAAATCCAGGTAGGGGGCTTCCCAAATAGTCAATTATCTTTGTCGAGGTTAGGGGTGGGGGGCGCCAGTCTGAAGCGTTTAACCATTAACTGTGGCGTATATCTCCAGGAATCTTACTCTCCTTCTCACTCAGACGTGTGATTCGTTCAGCCACGGCAATACAGGGGATCGTTCGAAGCCGAACGTAGCCTTTTCAACTAAAAAAAAAAAACGAACCAAGGAACACGGTCTGGGAAACCTGTAAACAATTTACCCAAGTTGCCAAGAGAAAATAACTAACCGGACCGAGATTTGAACTCATCACCGGCTGATGGTTTCAAGTACCATCTGTCATCGAAGGAGACATTTTTTGGGGGGCCGCGGGGGGGGGGGAGGGGAGTGACACGTTAACCCAGCGTCTCCTTTTGGCACATTCCCCCGTGCCGCCTGGGCGGGCGAACATTCGCGTGGGCCTTCATCACTCACTCTCGAGCAATGCGTGTGACAGTGAGGGTGTACGCCATCGATATGTGTAAGTCACGGCCCGTGTCAGGACACGTAAACACGGAGGGGTCAGTCGGGCAACATTTTTAGTTGACAGACACCAAGGAGGCCTCCTTCACTAAACTATAGTGGCGGGGATGTGTGGGCGGCACATTCTTTGAGGTTTAACACCTGTGCAGTTTTTGTTTAGTCAATTCCTGCAGCCGATTTCAAGAAAAGTTGCGTAAGTTACGCAACGTACAAATGTTGCGTAAGTATTGCGCCACAATGGCTCTTTTGTGCACTATTTAGAAAAACCAGGAAAATGTTGCGTAACTTTACGCAACAAAATGTTGCGTAACTTTACGCAACAAAATGTTGCGTAACTTTACGCAACAAAATGTTGCGTAACTTTACGCAACAAAATGTTGCGTATACCCAACATTTGAAGTTTCATGAAATCGGCTTCTGGTCCGTGCGACTCTGTTCTGTTCCAACGCAGTTCTGGATATAATGGACTTTGTGATATGCAAAATGTTGCAAACTGATTACTGACTAAAATTACCAAAATACAAATCTCAAAATTGAGTGGGTCTGACGTTTCGATCCTAGCAGGACCTTTCTCAAAGGCAGAGTGATCATTCTGCCTTTGAGAAAGGTCCTGCTAGGATCGAAACGTCAGGCCCACTAAAACTTGAGATGAGCTTTGTACATCTTAGGCGTCGTGGTGGGGATACGTCTAGAGAAAGGAATTAGAATTGTTCACCGTGGTCCTTAAATGCTCCTCTGGTATCTCGAGCCTTTGGGCGTACTTCTTATGTTTTATCCCATTTTCACGTCTCGGTTGAGTCATTTTGTCCACAAACTCCTCTACAACGCATATCGTTTGAATATAAAGATAATGCACAACCATTGATTTGATTGAACAGTCATCCAAGACAGTGACGCATTGCGGAAACCATGGCAATGGTAATCGCCATTTTTTGTATCATGGTAAATGGTTGCATCCGGGTGAATGTATGTATTCGCGGGGGTTCTAGCGATGAGTGAATGGTGTTGATAGATGTGGCCATGCAGTGTAGGTAGGGCAGTTGCTCAGTCGGTTGTTTTTTTTTTTTTTGGGGGGGGTCTCGCGGTTGCTAGCGAAGACAGGGGATTTAGAGTTGGCATGATTTACGTCGTAACCGATCAGACGACGGTCGACTTTACCACAAATGGATTGCTCTCTCCTCTCTAGTCCCCAGTGAAAAAAAAACAATAACCCACAACCCCAAAGCAATGTAGTGATGTCTATGATAAACCGCGGTGCCCGACGCTGTACGAATTCGAATCCGCCACTCGACCAGCTCAGTGGTCCTGTGGTTAACTCGTCTGCTCTAGAAAGCAGGAGTGACGCCGGTTCGAATCCCGCACGAACTGTGATCCTGTATTTTTTTTTCTTCGGCAGGCAATCGGGCAAACCACTGAGCTTTATTATACATGTACATGTACACGTGTATTTAATGACACATCGGTCGGCGCAGAAGCCTTGTTTAAATATCACGGACCTGCTTAAACAACGATTAATTCAGATATCGCAATGCCTTTGGGAAGGAGGAAGGGGTATGGAGGGACAAAGTATCAGCCGCTATCAAGACTCTATCTCCAATGCTAATTGTGAGCAATACGTATACATGCAGCTCTCATGAATTTGGAGGGCCTGGCGATTGGAACCTAGCACGACTTTTCTCTGTTTGTCTTTGAGAAAGGTCCTGCCATGATCGAAACGTAAGGGCCCCCTAAATATATATGAGATTTGCATTATATCAGACCAACTTGTGTTTGGCCAATGATAACGTAAATCCCTTTCTGTAAACTTAAATGACCTCAGCCGTGTTTACGTTCAGACAGCGTGTAAGTTTAAAACCAATCGAGTTAAAACTAACCACAGGGAGCTAGTCGTAGATTGTAAACCTCTGTGCATTCATACAGCGTACTTCAGCAAGCAGTTAAAAACCGGTTCGGTTAATTATATTTTCGGTTTTCAAAGGTCACGCACTTTGAGCCACATCCAGTGCTGACTTCCGCCTACATGTATGCCGAAAGTGGGTGCAACACACACATCATTATTACCTGCTACGCAAGCTGTGCAGCCAGGTTGGTCAACATCGCTGCCAAAAACCGGATGTTGAAAGGCAATTGCGTCCAAACAGCATTTTAGCGGCCACACCGGATCGGTTTTTAGCGCTAAACCCTCCTCTCGTGCAGTTTAACATTCGCGTTTTAGCAACGAGTTAAACTCGGTTCGGTTTTAGATTTAAAACGGTGTCGGAGCGTTCAGACACACATTTTATAAAACCGATCGAGCTCACTCAGACCAACAACCAATGGAATACTCAAACGAACAGGAGTGAATACCAAAGATTAATCGTGGTCTTAGCTGGGATTCCAACTTAAGGGGCACATCAACGACAAGAAACCAATCAGCCGATCTTAATTTTGTTATTATTTTACCGGCGTGACTTCTAACACAACCTTCGACTGACAATAGAAAGATTGATGTTTTTTTGGACCTTCCACGATATCAATCACACACGTGGTCGATTTCACATAACCCGTCGTTACTTACGACCAATCGCAAGACGATGAGCGACGCACAGAAACCATACAGCATATCACAACGTATACGATGCGCTACCCACCGTAAAATGAGTTACGTAACATTATAAGGCTTTGCGAAATCCAGCCCTGCATTTTGAAAGATCCCGTATTTCTATTTTATTTATTCTTATTATATTACTTTGCTAATAACGATAATTAGTTTCCCATTTAACTGTGATTTTGTTGATAGCAGGCGTCTTTAGCCAAGGATTAACCCGTTTATTTTTTGGAGGCGTCTAAAATTGGAAAGATTGCATTGGATGCTCGGCAGGGGGAAACGCAGTCGTGGTAATCACGAAATTCGGTCGGCTCATTTTTTTTTCTCCCTTTTTGGAGCGCTTTGAAATTCGATCACGTTTTCCCCCTGAGTTGCCACCAGCGGCTAATACAATCGACCTGGTTCAGCCAAGTGCTCCGGCTAGCGAAGTCTTGCCTGATGAAAATAAATCTATGGCGGTCTCGTCCACAGGCTCGGTCAGAACCCGAACAGTATACCGTATATGTACAAGTGGAAAGCCTTAAAGTTTGCACGCAGCTTTCGCCATACGAATACCTTATTACGCTTACCGGGCCCCCTATTACGCATTCCGCCGCTTTCAAGGGCCGTCAATTGAAATCGGGCAGCTGGACTGTGTGGGGAGAGCTGTGTATAATACTGCGCCTGGCCGCCTTCACGTGAAATGTGACATAGTCGTGTACACTTCCAAAGGCATAGGGGTGGGTGTGGGTGTTTGTGTGTGTGTGCGTTTGTGGGGTGCGGGAGGGCGACTACCCCCCTCGTTTAGTCAACACGGACAATCGTTATTCCGACCCCACCGCCTCGGATCATCAGCCCCCCTGTGGAAACGGATCGGCCCCGGCCCCGTCTCCCATCACCGCGACCAGCGGACGTGGGATCAATAGACGACCGGCAGACGGGTCGCGCGAGCTCCCCTGCCAGCTCGCACAACTGAAGAAGATCGGAGACGTCTCCTCCCTCTTCTCCAAACGGTTGTTTGTCTACTTCAAGTGAGACCCGTTCAGGATAAAACAAAGAGAAGATATCAGATAATCCGCAACACTGTACGTAGATGAACACGGCAGTTTGACGGTCGGGTTGTTAGACAAACGACTGTGTGCGCTGTGAATCGGGTCGCGTTGAATTATCTTCCGTTGGTTTCACGATTGTCTCCAATCTCATTGAAATTTCGGCCGGCATAGGGTCAGTTGGATATTTCACACAGCTTTTCCCTAATTCCTCCGGTCCTTCTCCTCCCCATCCTTCACCTCCTCCTCCTTCTCCTCATCCTCCGTCTCCTCCTCCTCTTCCTCCTCCTCCCTTCCTCCTCCCCATCCTCTCCATCCTCCCCCTCCTTCTCCTTGTCCCCATCCTCCCTCTCCTCCTCCTCCCCATCCTCCATCTCCTCCTCCTCCTCTTCCTTCTCCCCTTCATCCTCCTCTTCCTCCCCTCTCCTCCTCCTTATCCTCTCCATTCTCCACCTCATTCTCCTTGTCCCCATCCTCAATCTCCTCCTCCTCATCCTCCATCTCCTCATCCTCCCCATCCTCATCCTCCCCTTCTACCTCCTCCTCCACCTCCTCATCCTCCATCTCCTCCTCCTCCCCATCCTCCTCCTCCCCTTCTACCTCCTCCTCCACCTCCTTTTCGTTCGTCAGCGCTTGCCGATATTTCACAGATAAACTTACCTTCGTGCAATGCAAAATGGATGGAATGCCTTTTTTTGTGGGCATTGCCACCATTTTCTGATGGGATTTGATGGGTAATCACACCTCTATTTACAAACTGTTCACCATCTTTTGAAAACAATTGAGTTGTTAGTGTCAGGATTAATACCTTTGGAAATTATGCGAGGAGGGCATATTAAGTTACTTAATTACATTGTTTAATGTTGGCGTATTAGAAACCACAGAATGGAGGCGACAGTCTCATGGCATGCTGTTTCCGAAACATTGAGTCGTTGGGTTCTTATATCAGAGCCGCACCAACTCAAAATGCAGGATATTCGAGCTTAGCGTCACCAAATTTGTTCCTCTGAACTTGCCGCCTTCATCATGGGTTTCCTCGCCCTTTACCAACTCACCGACCAAATTATACTTAGAGCCCTCCCCTGTACTCCCAAACGGCCGATAAATGGCGAGGGAGGGGAAGGAGAGTGAGACTGAGAGAGAGAGAGAGGGGAGAGGGGAGGGAGGGAGAGAGGGAGAGAGAGGGGGAGAGAAAGAGGGAGAGGAGAGGAGAGAGAGAGAGGGAGAGAGAGAGAGAGAGGAGAGATATAGAGAGAGAGAGATAGAGAGAGAGAGAGAGAGAGAGAGAGAGAGAGAGAGAGAGAGAGAGGGGGAGGTAGTCGCACAAAAAAGCCAGGGCAATAAGAAACCGGGGGAGTGATGGAATAATGAAAATTCAGACCGTCACGTCGGGTGGTCGGCACGCACTGACAGAGGCCGACTGCCCGCCCGTCAAATCCCCACGAGTGACCGGTCGGATTCCCGCTAGGCACCCACTCCCGGAACCTAAAAGGAGGCCGCCCGTTCCGCGAAGGATATGCGCCCTCGAACCAAAATTGTTCTGGAATATATTTTGCTCTTGGTCGGGGATTTTTTCTTCTTCTTCTTATTCCCGCTATTTATCTATTCATCTATTCTCTGTTCTGGATCCATTTATTCATTTTTTTTCTCTCTCCCGGGGAAAGTTGTCAATTATTTCGACCAATCAATGGCGAGATGTGAATAATTGAGAAGGTAAATCCCCATCTTCGAACGAGCATGAGTTCCGACTTGTCCCTCGTCTATTTGGCATCCCTTTTCCCTGTGGTGTTGCGTTTCGAGAATTCGAGAAACCCACATCTTTGATGCACGCACGGCAGGCAGGGCGGGTGGAGAGGAACCTCTAGTCCGAATCAGCAGCGATTAGTTTATCAGCATCTCGTCAGAGTGAGCCGAGGTCACAACACGTAGATAGGCTATATCGGAGTGCAGACATGATCTTCGGTACTAAATAAAAATGTACTAGCAGTGGATATTTCGTAGTGTCGGCATTGCCAATGGAGCGTTCGAAAAAAAAAATGAATCGACTCATCGGTTTGTTTCATCCGTTACTAGAGATATCGTCATTTCAGTCAATTTACGAACGACATAACTTTGCCAGAGCAAACTCACTTGAACAGTTCGGATAGGTGCTTCCATCATGTTGAATCGAGTTCTCCAATGATCGAGATATCGCCCGATATAGGCCTATATATATATTAAGTGGGAAAACATTATAAGACAAATATCAGCTTACCTTGAGTGTTGACTCAAGCAAAGAATGGGGTTTTCAGAGAAGTGTGCCAGTCACTGCTGTAAGTACGGACGATCCACGGCTGAAGCGAGTCACTGGTATGCGCTGACATCCAGGCCCACGTACGCCCAAAACCCCCGAGATAAGAGCTTTTGCGGCTCCGTTGCGCGTCCAACCAGCCGCTTGCAGTAGCTGGCGCTCAGTCTTCTGTTAGATCTATGGGCAAAAGAGACACGCACACAAGACGAACGTTCAGTCAGTGCCACCGGCAAAGTACAATGCGCAGCCAACACAGCTTCGTGTCGAAGCCTTCTGTATCACAGACAAGCGGACCAATAAGAACCTGCGCACGCAATATTAAGACCACTGATGTGAACGTGCGTGCGCGCGTGCGGTCGAGTTGGTTCCGTCCGTAAAATCGTAGCACCGCCTGTATACTAGTCCCGCACATTGTCCGGCCAAATCCGACTCAGCCACTGCGTCAATATTGTGAGCATTTTTTTTTTTTTTTTTTTTTACTTCGGCAAGACTCTCGACCGCTTGATAGAATCGATCCTGCGATGTTCCCAGTTAGCATCGTTGACTGTGGGCTGTTTTTTTCTTTAATTCGTGAGAGGTGTTACTCTGGGTGCGAGACGCTCTCTACTGGGTTATCTCCTCGAGAATTGTCGATGGACTGCCGGTCACCTCCTTAAAAAGGTAGACGATATAGATCGCCTGTTAGCATTTGAAATGAAGTCTATGAATGAATTCTCCACGTCAAATGGAAAGACAGTCACACAAGTGGGGGAGTCAGAGCAGCATTAGATAAAGACACTAGTCATCAGAATTCTCAAATGAAAGAAAAAATGAAGCTAGGTTACATCAGACTCATTATCGGCGTTTTCACGGACTGGCAAATAGCTTTCGAACGTAATCATTGCATAGAAAATACATTTCAAGACGTGATGCGGTGTTGCTGCATGTTGCTAGCCTCATAAACCACCGTATATGACGATGACACGAAGTCTTTTACACATTGAGCGACGAGCAGAATACACTTTGAACTAAAACTGTTTACTAATTGGTTTCAAACGCAGCAGCGTGGACGGACTCGCCGGGTCACGAAAACGTTGACGACCAAAATATAGGAGACACACCGAAAAAAAGAAAGAGTTGCAATGGAGGGGAAGATAGGAGGCACCACGGAGAGGGGAAGGCCAGGGACTGGGTGGGAACAAGGATATTGAAGAACGGCTTGAAATGAGCAACACACCAGTGAGGCGACTTGCACTCTGCGAGAGTGACCACGTAATTGCGAGTGATCAGCTTTGGTCTATAAGGGAATAGCTTTGGCCTAAACAATCAGCTTTTGCACTGGTGATCAGCTTTGGTCTAAGCGATTAGCTTTGGCCTAAGCAATAAGCTTTTGCACTGGTGATCAGCTTTGGTCTAAGCGATTAGCTTTGGCCTAAGCAATCAGCTTTTGCACTGGTGATCAGCTTTGGTACATGTGATCAGCTTTGGCCTAAGCAATCAGCTTTTGCACTGGTGATCAGCTTTGGTCTAAGCGATTAGCTTTGGCCTAAGCAATCAGCTTTTGCACTGGTGATCAGCTTTGGTGTAAGCGAATAGCTTTGGCCTAAGCAATCAGCTTTTGCACTGGTGATCAGCTTTGGTACAGGTGATAAGCTTTGGTGCAGGTACCAGTAATCACCTTTGGCGCAGGTGATCAGCTTTGGGCGCAGGGGATCAGCTTTGGGCGCAGGTGATCAGCTTTGGCACAGGTGATCAGCCTCGGCACAGGTGATCAGCTTTGGCGCAGCTGATCAGCTTTGGCGCTGGTGATCAGCCTCGGCATAGGTGATCAGCTTTGGCACAGGTGATTAACTTTGGCGCAGGTGATCATCTTTGGCACAGGTGATCAGCTTTGGTGCAGGTGATCAGCTTTTGCATAGGTAATCAGCTTTGGGCGCAGGTGATCAGCTTTGACGCAGCTGATCAGCTTTGGCACAGGTGACTAGCTTTGGCGCAGGTGATCAGCTTTGGCACAGGTGACTAGCTTTGGCGCAGGTGATCAGTTTGGCACAGGTGACTAGCTTTGGCACAGGTGATCAGCTTTGGCACAGGTGACTAGCTTTGGCGCAGGTGATCAGCTTTGGCACAGGGTTGGAGGTCGGGAACAACGAGTCGGTCAGAAACAGTCAATCCGTTTCTCCCCTTGTTTGACCGGTTGAGTGAATGAGCTGACCAAACTAACTACGAGGGTCGGGAGGGGATGCCGATGACAAAAAAACTATCGGTTGTCACCAGGTCGTTTGGCAATCGAACCTTCTTGCGAAATCCACGCTAACTTTGGAATCCGCACGTCTATGGGAGGGGTGTGAACATTAATAAAAGGAGTATTATGTACTAGATCGTGCGGAGCTCGTAATTTGATGAATTTATTTCCGTGGCAGTAAGTCATGTTTGGTTCGGACCGCACTCGACCCGGTGGTTTTATTATCCGGGCAGCGTTGAGCGGTCGCAACCAAGGACTTATTTGGAGAAGAAAAGAAAAATACTCCACTGCCATTCTCCCGAGGCAATTAGGTTACGTCTGGAGTTTCACAGGGTGACGAGGTGTGCACACTTACTTTCAGCGCACGAAACCGAATACGAACGACCGACCGAACCCACTACTTGCTTATGAATGAGCGCCGACGCGCGGCCAATGCGCGGTAGCACCGCGGCCGCATTGCGGCCACTGCGCGGTAGCACCGCGGCCGCATTGACGTCGTGAAGTGGCCGTTCGTTTGGCACGTGGGATCAACACGCTTCCGTGTGCCATTCGCAGCGCTACGCAGGCACCGTCCCTCCCCGTCCGTAGTCTGAAAGCGACCCCGTGCGTCAAGTTCCCATTCGTCCCCGATCCACCATAGGCTAGACTCGCTGGATTACTGCCTGTAAATCGTGTGGTTTATCATAACCGTCCGAGCGATGTCCATGCACTAATCATAGTAGTAACTGGTATTTGCTCAGAGCCTTTTTTCGTATTTCACTGTGCACCAGTGAACGGTATCCCACCAAAGGAGCATTGCACCCCAAGGGTTTATACTCCACTGGCTCAATTCAGCTCAGCTCAGACAAATAGAAGCCGTAATAACACGACCCAGCAAACAAACATATGAGTGAAACATCAATGCCTGAGGTCAAGCAAAGGGGCATTGATGTGCCCGTCTCTGGCAAGAATCTTGGCCAGAGATTGATATTTTGCCAACAATGTCAACACTGCAGGAAGACTGTTCCAGACGCATACAGTGAAACGGGACAACATTCTATCCAATGAGATTGCCCTCCGTGTCTGTTACGACTTACGAGCAGTCGTGCACAGACGGTAGCCTGATATATATACGATCCAAACAAACACTGATTATACCTTTGTCAGGAGTCATGTCAGTTGCTTTATCCTTACTCTGCCGTGCGCCAAAACCACTAATCCACTTTCGAAAATGGTAGTCGGTATAAGCATAGGCCAGTTAATTAATTTCAATGCCTTGTTCTTCAACTTCAAGGACGTTCGATCGCAGACAATATCCGATCTAATGTTACTTATTTATCAATTAAAAACATAAGATAATTACCAAGGAGATGCGAAATAGAGAACCTTCTAGACCAAAATGGTAGATTCCCTCTCCTGTGCCGCTAGATTGTGTGCAGATTAAACGCACGCGAGCCAAACATGTTTGGCACGCCAACCAGTCTGCCAGTTTATCCGATGGAATCAAGTGTAGTAAGCTCGAGCGCACGATTATAATTCGCAGGTTTTTTTTGTGTTCAGCCGAAAGACTAGCTGAGACCGCGAGGCACGATCGCAGAGAACCCCCCGCGGGACCGATATTCCTTTGAGGTTGCGGGATGAAGACGTACGGGCCCGGAGAGGGGGGTGGTGCCTACTTGACACGGCGGGCGTTTGACCGATGCAAAACGGTCGGTGTTCGATTACCGATTACCGGGTGTTCGATTACCTGGCATTGGTAGGGCCTACTGCAGTAGTAAGGTCTACTGCAGTAGTACGACGTACTGCAGTGGGTGGGCCTACTGCAGTAGAATGGCCTACTGCAATGGTAGGACCTACTTCGAGGTACGGCCTACTGCAGTGGTAGGGTCTACTGCAGTGGTAGGGCCTACTGTAGTAGTAGGGCCCACTGTAGTACTATAGGATCTACTGTAGTACTATATGATCTACTGCAGTGGTTGGGCCTACTGTAGTAGTAGGCCCTACTCAGAGGTACGGTCTACTGTAGTGGTAGGGCCTACTGTAGTGGTAGGACCTACTGTAGTGGTAGGGCCTACTGCAGTGGTAGGGCCTACTGCAGTGGTAGGGCCTACTGTAGTGGTAGAGCCTACTGCAGTGATAGGGCCTACTGTAGTGGTAGGTCCTACTGTAGTGGTAGGACCTACTGTAGTGGTAGGACCTACTGTAGTGGTAGGGCCTACTGTAGTGGTAGGGCCTACTGTAGTGGTAGGACCTACTGTAGTGGTAGGACCTACTGTAGTGGTAGGGCCTACTGCAGTGATAGGGCCTACTGTAGTGGTAGGGCCTACTGTAGTGGTAGGACCTACTGTAGTGGTAGGACCTACTGTAGTGGTAGGGCCTACTGTAGTAGTAGGACCTACTGAAGTGGTAGGGCCTACTGTAGTGGTAGGACCTACTGTAGTGGTAGGGCCTACTGTAGGGCTTACTTGATGTCGCTGATAAAGCATGAAAGGAAAAGGGCTCTCAAAGTTTCAATGTTTCAGACTAGAAAAACAAAATTGGGAGTGACTCGTCAGGCGCTGTGCGATTTCTAGCTGTACATACGGCCACAATGCATGTTCTAAAGTCGCTGTCACATGCTGGCCAATGCCTATGCCTTAACTGCCCCCAAGAGGGCACTGTACAGCCTGCCATCTTGACTCAAGAAAAAAGCAAGTCACCCCTTCTGGTAACGTCACTACTGACGTACGTTGTGGATATAGGCTTTGCCTAAAACAAACTCTAAACACCCACGATTAAAACAAGCAACCTGGCGGTAACTGTCATGTCGGTTTCCACGCACCGTGCCTCAGAGGTATAGTACGGGTAACGTGTGCGAACATGCACGTAGTTTGTTTGCCCGTATCTATTTCGATCTGATTTCCTTCCGCCGTCCGCAGGGTGAACCGTTTATTCCCCTCGACACGCCAGAAATATCTTACAAGAGGAAATGCTGGCATGTTTGCATATTGGCCCAGGGAAATCGATATATATAGAGAGAAGTGGAGAGAGAGAGAGGGGGGAGTGGGAGAGAGAGAGAGAGAGAGAGAGAGAGAGAGAGCTGGAGAGAGAGAGAGAGAGAGAGCGAGAGAGAGAGGGAGAGAGAGGGGAGAGAGAGAGAAGCGGGGGAGAAGTGGAGAGAGAGAGTGAGAGAGATAGAGGGAGAGGTGGAGAGGGGGAGAGAGAGACTGAGGGAGAGGGGAGATAGAGGAGGAGAGAGGGAAAGAGAGAGAGCTGGAGAGAGAGAGGTGGAGAGAGAGAGAGAGAGCGAGAGCGAGAGCGAGAGCGAGAGATAGAGAGAAGGGAGAGAGAGAAGCGGGGGAGAAGTGGAGAGAGAGTGAGAGAGATAGAGGGAGAGGTGGAGAGGGGGAGAGAGAGACTGAGGGAGAGGGGAGATAGAGGAGGAGAGAGGGAAAGAGAGAGAGCTGGAGAGAGAGAGGTGGAGAGAGAGGTGGAGAGAGGGGTGGAGAGAGAGGGGGAGAGAGAGAGGGAGAGGTGGAAAGAGGGAGAGAGAGAGGGAGAGGGGAGAGAGAGGAGGAGGAGTGAGGGGAAGAGAGAGAGAGGTGGAGAGAGCGAGGGGGAGAGAGAGGGAGAGAGAGAGAAAAGGGAGAGAGGAGAAAGAGAGAGGAGGAGAGAGAAAGGGGAAGAGAGAGGTGGAGAGAGAGATGGAGAGAAAGGGAAGGGGGGGAGAAAGACAAGGAGAGAGAGAAGGAGAAGGGGGTTGATATCCTAGCACTTTGTGGAGGTCTTTGATAGAGCCGGAACATATTCCCGTAACGGCTGAAGTTCACAGAAAAGGCTTTTCTCCCTTTCCCTCGGTTTGTTTTGAACGATACCGGATTTGCGTATAAGCCTGCCGTTGCTTGTGAGGTGTGACTTACAAGGGGAGCACTAAGGAGTTAATTCGTTATCCTCATTTTCTCCCAACCCCGATATAGACACGTGTGTCTGCGCACGAGGCCGTGACAGGTTCTAGGATTCTTGTTTTTTTTTTTTTGGGTAGACTTACGTACCCAGAGTCAACAGCCGGGGACTTATCCATTACAGACCGCGCAGGCACGGCACAGGAGGTTTTTTTTTAACCAGGCTCCCCAGGACTAATTGGCAGTCGAAAGGCAATATTTGGCCGAAACTGAATCTGTTCGAAAAACAAACATGAAATAAGCCGGCAGCTTGATATATATATAGGCCTATGACATGTGGGTGGGGGACATGTATGCTTGCAATCAACTTAAACCAACAAAATTAACGGGCGGAGTGGAGTTATGTTCCGTGATTATAGCTGCCGCGTTGAGGTTACAGACAGACAAGGATGGGCATGAACGGAGAGACAGACGGACAGACCGACTGACAGACATGCCAGGTAGGCAGACAGACAGATATACAGGCAGACGGACGGACGGACGGACGGACAGACATAATATACAGACAGAAAGCAATACAGGCAAGCAGACATACATACAGATAGACAGCAAGACATACAGTCAGCCATACAGACAGACAGACAAGTAGGCAGACATACAGACAGACAGACGAGATACACCGAAAGAAAGTCATAAACAGAAAGAGACAATGAGAAATACAGAGAGAGAGAGAGAGACACAAAGAAGGGGAAAGACATAAACATAAAGAGACAATGAGAAATACAGAGAGAGACAAAGAAGGAGAAAGACATAAACAGGAAGAGACAATGAGAAATACAGAGAGAGACAAAGAAGGAGAAAGACAAAAACAGACAGAGACAATGAGAAATACAGAGAGAGATAAAGAAGGAGAAAGACATAAACAGAAAGAGACAACGAGAAATAAGAGAGAGATAAAGGAAGAGATAGACAGAGATACAGAGAAATACCGAAGCAGGGAGACCGGAGATAGAGAGACATACACAGTGAGAACCGCGGAGAAAGTTGGACAACAGTGAGGCTGAAAGAGAGACAGCGGCAGAGAGAAACGAGAGAAGAGACAGAAGGTAGAAAACAGTTCTGTTCACGACAGCCAGACGTTCCAAATAACGCTGATATTCTCCAGATGGGAAGTATTATTTTCCCCGCCTCCACACGACACGCAGGCCGAAAAAAAGAACGAAAATATAATCTAATCACGTCCACACACCGTGGTTAGCCGCCTGCATGTCCGAGCTGGACTTAATTAGCACGCCCAGCATCCAAATGACGTGGGACGGTCCCTGACCCCCATTACTGGATTACAACCCCGGCCATCTTGCTCAACGTCACTAACTTGCTGGCCAAGCCATGATATTGGCCCGGGTAGAATATCTCACAGTAAGCCATACCCGACATCTGTAGTTATAGTCTGTTTCATCTGGCTGTCCAGTTTATACAGCGAGTCAGTTCTAGGTCTGCGTCACTTTCTCTTGCAATCAAAGATTTGCCGTACCAAATAAAGTATATATAGGTAGGCCTATTCCCAACAGTATAGATAATACCCAGTTTCTACTTGGAATGTAATTTATCTCGTTGCACGGGTATAGTGGGTCACTTCCTCGTCGAAGTCTTGCCCAATCAATATAACCTGTGTAACTGTGGATCCGATATGTGTATACTGTACTTGTTTTGCGAATTCCCTGCTGAGATGGGAAACAATAACCCGCGGTAGCTTTGACATTGAGAGTTGTTGTGTAGTGTGGCGCAGCTATCACGATAGCAAGACGTGTAACCTTCAGTAGCTGCTCGAGTAATTCATAGTGCTATAGTATTACAGCAAATATCCTATAGCACGCGAAGCGCGCAAGATAGCCCACTCTTGCGAGATCACACGCATCCGGATGAAGTACGCACTGGACCTCATTTTTTAGCAAGCAAAGTCGCACGCGTGCGCCCCATCGCGTGACCACATCACATCAAAAGTTATCACATTCTATTCACGCATCCAATGTTGTATCTTCGTCACTGTTTGCGATTTTTCCCGCTTCACTTCAGGAGCACCAGACGACAGAGACTTCGTTGCTTACTTAAAAATGGCCGCCGAGCGACTTCACCTTTTTCCGCAGAGTAAATCCATCTTGCGCACTATAGGATCTTTGGTATACAGTATATCACGCACTGAAGCCTATCGCAGTGCTTTTACGACACTCTAAAAGATACAATTTTCACAGGTGTGCTATTTCATGCATATGTTGGATCAGACAACGTATGGATGCTATTCTTTGACCTCGACCAATGTTGTGTAGGGGCTTTAAAGTTCGATCAATGTTGCTGTGCGTCCTCTAACGCTGCGTGTCTGTGCGTTCGAAAGATTAATTGCGATTTGATTTCCCACCAGCGCTGACCGTATAGCTACTGGGTTGGGGCTTGGTATAACAGTGAACGATGAGTGCGAGCTCGTTACCTCGTTTGTTGTGTCATTTGGACCACACGCCTGCCAGCATCGGGCATGGCACAACATTGGTCGAGGTCAAAGAATAGCATCCATACGTTGTCTGATCCAGCATCTGCATGAAATGAAAATTTCAGCTCGATCCGCCAACCGAGTCTCGAGAAAAATCGCGAAAACCGCTTCATTTGCTTCGCGAAAATGCAGCATTCAACGCATTGTTCCGAAATTCGTTTAGATCTAGGGGTGAGACGTGAACGATTTTTTTTACTCTTTTCTCCAAAAATACAGTATTTTAGGCAGCAATATTTCAGTGCGAGATTTCTACCATAACCATCTTCAAACTGTATAAGTTTCATGTAAATCTGTGAACACTTCTGTTTCTCGATCTTACCAATGTTGTGTAGGGGCTTGAAAGGGCAAGGTATGACCAGGCGGATCAATATTATCCCAGAGATATGAAGGTTCATCCCCGTTCTTCACCGCAGCCTGCACGGCGGCAGAGAGAAAGTAGACTTTGATGGCGTAACCGATATACCGGTCGTGGACGGTGTATGTCTGCCTGTCACTCTCTTACGAGCTGGGGAAATGGGAGTTGTGGTCCGGGTGGACTCCGGGGATAGCACTCGCATGCGTGCTCGGCTAAAAAAGGGGCATGAAGAAGGAAGAGGAAAACTCGGCAGAGAGGTGGGGGGGAGAGGGAGAGAGAGTCAGAGAGAGAAAGAGAGACAGAGAGATGGCAAACAAGAGAGATAGAAAGGGCGGGAGAGGGAGAGACGGAGACAGAGCGAGATACAGAGAGACAGCGAGACAGAGAGAGACATAGAAAGCCAGGGAATATACACATATAGAGACAGACAGAAACAGAGAGAAAAAGACAAAGAGACACAGAGAGATAGAGAGAGGCAGAGTGAGACAGGGAGGGACAGAGAGACAGAGATAGACAGAGAGACAGAGAGAGAAAGGGAGACTTGATCAGTGAACAGTGCACGTGACCTTTGCCCACAGGTTGCAGAGCTTCATCGATGCGGAATCAAGTGAAAACGCAGTGTTTGAAAGACAAAGACAAAGAGAGAGAGAGAGAGAGAGAGAGAGAAGGGGGGGGGGAGAGGAGAGAGGGGAGGGAGGGAGAGAGGGAGAGAGGGAGAGAGAGACACAGAGAGAGTGACAGAGAGAGACAGAGAGACAGAGAGAGACAGACAGACAGACAGATATAGACATATAGAAAGGAAGGAAGAGTGAGACAGAGAGACTGAGAGGTATCTGGAAAATACTTGTCTCTTGACAAATTAGTACCAAGGACGGCCAGGGACGTCCAGTGCGGAACGAAGGACCGGAGCACCGCGTCAGCTCCATGCTGGAACCCCCCCCCCCCACACACACACACACACAGCGACGATTTCAACAGTGGCCTGTGTCTTTAAGATATTGGGAGGGAGGGCGTGCTTAGGGCCGGACCCTTTCTTGAGTGGAGAGCGCCCGCCTGGCTCGTCGCGAGTTGTGCTAGGCTCGCTTTACGCGGGTCTTTTTTTTATTTTTACTTTTACTTTTAATTGGGTGGCGGGTGGCCTGGACGGCCGTGGGCTACTGACACGCTGCACCGTGACGTCATGACCGGCGGCGGGGGGGGGGGGACTTGTCAGCGCCAAGCCTCCCGGGAATACCGACCACGAAATACGGGAAAACAAAAATGTCTCTCTGATTTCTCGGCGGTATCCTAATGTTGTTGGCAGACGGAAGTTACTTTAGCAGTCATGTTAGAGGGAGAGAAATGGAGAGAAAGAGAGAGGAAGAGTAAAGTGGCAGAGAGAGAGAGAGAGATAGAGAGAGAGAGAGAGAGAGAGAGAGAGAGAGAGAGAGAGAGAGAGAGAGAGAGAGCGAGCGACAAAGAGAGAGAGAGAGAGCGACACAGAGAGAGAGCGACAGAGAGCTAGAGAGAGGAAGATGAAGGGATAACGAGAGAGAGAGAGAGAGGGGGAGTGAGACAGACAGACAGACAGACAGACCGACAGAGGGAGAGAGAGAGGAAGATGAAGGGATAGCGAGAGTAAGGGGGGAGTGACACAGACAGACAGACAGACAGACAGACAGAGAGAGAGAGAGGGAGGGCAGAGAGGAATACTAAGAGAGATGGAGGGAGAGGGAGGGGTAGAGAGAGGAAGCGGGCGAATGAGGAGAAAGAGTTGAAAAGAAAGCCAGAGAAAGTGAGAGAGAGTAAGAGATATACGGAGACAGGTGGAAAGATGAGGGGTGGGGAAAATGATACGTGAATAAAGATAGATGGAGAGAAGCGAGTGGGAAATGGAGAGATAGACAGACATAGACCTAGTACCTGTCTTTTGCTGCAAACATTGTATCAATTTCCAATGAATAATTTCCAGATTTCTGGTTTACCCCGTTATCGTGTTTTCCAGTGAGTCTGCCCGACATAGGCCAGACGTCCCGTCGGAATTGGCATGCACGGTGAGAGCGATGGGAGCTGCGAGTCAAGATGGAACTGATCCGAACAGATAAAGAAAACGAGAGCGTGCGGCCGCACACAGTCATGTGGGAAGGGCACCGAGGCAATGACCACGGGCACCGAGGCAATTCGCCTGCCTCGCCCACGCTACACAAAATGTCAGACGAACGATATCCTAAACGTGTGATCCTATAACAGACGTCTCTATCTGACTATCTCTCCCTTTTCTCTGTCTGTCTCTCTGTCTCTCTCCCCTCTCTCTCTCCCCCTCTCGCTCTCGCTCTCGCTCTCCCCCTCGCTCTCCCCCTCTCGCTCTCGCTCTCGCTCTCTCTCCCTCTCTCCCCTATCTCTCTCCCATCTCTCCCTCTCTCTCCCTCTCTCTCTATCTCTCTCTCTCTATCTCTCTCTCTCCCTCTCTCTCCCCTCTCTCTCTCTCTCTCTCTCTCTCTATCTCTCTCTCTCTCCCATCTCTCCCTCTCTCTCCCTCTCTCTCTATCTCTCTCTCTCTCTCTATCTCTCTCTCTCTCCCCTCTCTCCTCCCCTTCGCTCTCCCCTATCTCTCCCTCTCTATCTCTCCCTTCTCTCTCTCTCGCTCTCTCTCACTCTCTCTCTCCCCTATCTCTCCCTCTCTATCTCTCCCTCCTCTCTCTCTTTCTTTATCTCTCTCTCGCCTCTCTCCCTTTCTTTCTCTTTCTCTCTTTCTCCCCTCTCTCTCTTTCTCTCTCACTCTCTCAAAAATGACAGACATATCGGCAAACGCCAATAGCGCACCTAATCAGTCACGCACCCACTTTCATCTCGGAAACTTGTATACCCTGCGATATTGCACCATGAATACACGGCTCGTAGTTACGCATCAGTCCCGGTTTCTGACGACAGTTAGGATATAGCATTATATACACCACGGACGTCTGCTGGGGATATTCTCAGGATATTCGTTATTAAAAAGATATACTGTACCAAAAACAGTCTGAACATTGTTACTCAAGTTTGGAACTAATACTGACTTAAATGGCCGAACTGAAAATCTCAAAAAGTCCTGGCGTTTCGATCCTAGCAGGACCTTGCTCAAAGACAGAGAAAGGTCTTAATACAAGGATATAGAAAGGCCGTTTAATACTGGGTATTGGGACCTTTGGAAACCATCTTTATAGAAACAAAATACAGACTGCTTATTGTCTTAAATTTGTCAAAATCCCACAAAAAATAGGGGGCCTGAAGTCTCAATCCTAGAAGGAGCAAATTCAGATATTAAATAATGCTAATTCTACTTGTAATCAAGATATGAAATAACACCACTGTGCTCCCTTTGTCTAGACATGTCCAGCTTTTGATCAATTCGGATGTATCCCCGCCTTGTATTTATCCTCGCCATGTTAATAAAGAAGAGTCGACTGTGGCCCTATAGGAATAAATTCACACTGAAGGTATTAAAAAGGAAAAGGCGGACGTGACTTGCCGCACGCCGCGTGCCGTGATTTGACTTGAATGGCTACGGCCGTGGCTATGGCCAACGACCCTCACCACCACGGGCTTTCCGTATACGGGACAGACAACGCCTCAGTGCAGGCGCGCTACCCGCGTCACCCGCCTATAAGACGCAGCCATAGCCGCGTTCGTTCGGATATAAAGCCGGGCCTTGGTGCGGAAGTTCCCGCACACGAACTCGGCTGGCTTCCTTGACAGTGAAGCCGCGCATGCGCAGTGCGAAGGCTGACGACTTGGGCTAGGGCCTACCATACATTGACGTATGCAGCAGTCGTCAACAAATTATAACGGAGAGACATCAACGCACAAAGTCACAGTAAGTATGAAGAAGATACTTTAGAGATATGTGTTCGTTTCTTTTAGGTGAGACATGCTGTTTTGTGTACTGATACACTACGCTCAGGGTTAATTTGGGTAGACCTGTTTGCTGTGGATGAATTTTAAATGAGAAGGAAGTCAATATGTGGGCTCTGGGACCAACTTGGTAAATATTTTTGTCAACATTGTTCGCCCAACACCAGCTGGCTAGCGGCCGTAGTCGATTCGCATATACTAAAGTGCATAGTATACTATAAATAAGTAAATACTATAAATAAATCAATGTGATTTGACATTAACTAACATTTCGACCGGCGTTGGTCACAGTATAAACAGATAACCTTTTAATGGTCAACGAAAGACCAGCGGTTGGATTGTGATGTCCAAATCGATCACAGATCCCCTGTACTTCTCTGATGGAAGCGAACGAAGTGCTTCGCCAACGTCTTCACTGTGTCGGCGGTCGCCACAGAAAGACAATCGGCACTTCTGGACTTCGGCCTCTTGGTGGCAGCAGACAGATCGGATTCTCAGCCGTTCACCTGCAAAGACCTCGTCGGACAAACAACTTCGGCCCGCCTGTCGAGTGTTGTGGACTCGTGGGTCTGTTTGTGTGTGCGTGTGTAGGAGTGGGATGCACTTCATCCATCACGCTTGTTTGGCCGACGCGGTGTCAGCTTCGGCTACGCGTTCATCCTGGCGTCATCAACCATCGGCAACCCCCGCGGACACTCCACGGGAGTCTGTCCCGCCCGTCTGAACGTGACCGCTGGGAAACGCACCGCAGCCGATCTGTCAAAACCCGTATTTCTTGTTCTCTTCTCCTTTCCCGAGACCCTTCTCCAAATCCCGGCTCAGGCTCCCACTTTCTCTCCGTATAAAATTATACCAAAGATCTTATAGCGCGCAAAGCGCGCAAGATGGACTACTCCGAGCAAAAGGTGAAGTACGCACTGGACGCCATTTTAGTAAGCAACGGAATTTGTCGTTTGCTTTCGGTGCTCCGGAAATGAAGCGAGAGAGTAACAAACAATAAAACTTTGGATGAGTGTACAGAATGTGAAAACTTTCGATGTGATGTGACCACGAAAAGGAGGTAATGTGTGCGATTTGGCTTTGTAAAATGGCGCCCAGTGCGTACTTCACCCGGATGCGTGTGATCTCACAAGAGTAGGCTATATTGCGTGCAAGCGCGCTATAAGATCCTTGGTATTACAATACCTTCCATCCTTTTTTGAAGTGCGAGGCATGAAAACGGGAGGCACATGGCGCCGCTTTTGGAGAAGATACTCCATTTTGAAGAAAAACAACAACACCAGACAACCCGGACAACACCAGAAATACTCCCAAGCTTTCAGTTCAACAAAGAACCCTAACGGATATCCTCAGCTCGTTGATAGCAGAAATGAAGCGGGAGCCAAAGCCTAGGCCGAGGTTATTCGTTGGAGAGAGAGAGGGGGGGGCTGATTCTTACGGGACTGTGCGCGTGAAATGATAAACGCCACCGGTAGCTTACACCAAATCCCTCGGCGGCTCCCACGTAACACATTCGGATGAGTCTGTCGTGTTTGAGTATAAGACGCAATTGTTGTCGCCCTCCGTGTCAATTTTTTTGAGCTAGCGTTGAGGGATCACCTATCCCACTTCCACGAGCCACCAACCCCTGAGTACGCGGCATCTCGCGGCAGGTGTTACCAGACTCGCGCTGCCGGTATCCCCGATATGTTTTTTCCCGCCTTATTGAGACAGATAGAGTCATTTCGCTCGAAGGTAGACTCTGTCGATTATCCAATGTACAAACCTGCCAGTTTGCGGGATTTTTTTTTCATCACTTAATGAATCCGCGCGGGAGAGGTGCATGGGCGAGGGGAAGGACGAATGAAGGAAAGGGAAGGAACTCGGTAGGAGGGAGTTAAAGTTGATGAGATCAGCCAGGAAATCATGGTCGGATCTAATGTTATTAATGTCCTTCCTTCTAGATGGTTGTTTGTCGTGCCCTTTTTTTTCGCGGAAGAGAAGTTAAATCAAATCGATAAGACGTTTCATGTGTTTTTGGGGAGAGCGAGGACGATTGGGCGGGCCGCTCTTTCCCCTCTTCTTCGCCGTAATCGTCTGCAAGGGCAAGAACGGATTTCACGACGGTTCCCGGGGACTGCCTTGCATAGGTCGGCCTTGGATGGAAATACCGTGAATGATTGGACAACAGGATGATTTGAACTAAAAATAAAACAGGGGGAGGGGAGGAAACAGAAGGATGGTGAGGAGAAGTGGGAGGAGCTGAGTAAGAGGACGAGGAGGAGTAGGAGAGGAGTAAGAAGATGAGGAGTAGTTGGAGAGGAGTAAGAGGACGAGGAGGAGTAGGAGAGGAGTAAGAGGACGAGGAGGAGTAGGAGAGGAGTAAGAAGACGAGGAGGAGTAGGAGAGGAGTAAGAAGATGAGGAGTAGGAGAGGAGTAAGAAGATGAGGAGTAGTAGGAGAGGAGTAAGAGGACGAGGAGGAGTAGGAGAGGAGTAAGAAGATGAGGAGGAGTAGGAGAGGAGTAAGAAGATGAGGAGGAGTAGGAGGAGCTGAGTAAGATGACGAGGAGTAGGAGAGTAGTAAGAAGATGAGGAGGAGTAGGAGAGGAGTAAGAGGACGAGGAGGAGTAGGAGAGGAGTAAGAAGATGAGGAGGGGTAGGAGAGGAGTAAGAGGACGAGGAGGAGTAGGAGAGGAGTAAGAAGATGAGGAGGAGTAGGAGAGGAGTAAGAGGACAATGAGGAGTAGGAGAAGAGTACGAGGACGAGGAGGAGTAGGAGAAGAGGAGTAAGAGGATTAGGAGAGGAGGGGAGGAACAGGAAACGGAAGAGGGGGAGGTTGGAGAGAATGAGAGAAGAGGGATAGGGGTGAGGAGGATAGAGAAGAGAGATGGGGACGAGGGAAAGGATACATGAGAGTAGAATGAAGAGGAGCTGAGGGAAGGAGTAAGAGGGCGAGGACGATGCAGAGGAGGGGAGGGAGGGGAGCAGGGAGTGGCGAAGAAGAGGAGGAGCGTGATGAGGAGGAGGGGATGAGAAGGAGCAGAATGAGTGGAGGAGGAGGAGGAGGAGGAGCATTAGAAGCAGGAGTAGGGTGCGTAGTAGCAGCAGCAATCGGGGAGGAGGAGAGGGAAAGCTCTCGCTCATTTATCGAGCGTCAGTGATCAATTCAGATCGATCCAATTTATGTACGTTTATTAAACCTACTTCCCCCTCGGATAAAGATTTCGAAAGCTCAGCAGCCCTTTTTTTTCTCCGCAGCAGATTCCAGCCGAACCATAAATTCGACATGGCACTGATCGCTCCGAAACGCCGACATTTCGAATCAGGTCGTTGTGAGCGATTCTCGCCCCCGTCTGCCCCAGTATCTGAGTGGATGGACTAAAAAGCACAAACAAAACAGGTGAAGCGTTCGTGACATCTTTCCCCAATGGATCGTCGGACATTCCATGTTTTTCTTCTTCTTGCAGTGTCCCCCACCCACAGCTCTGTCAATCAGAGCACGATCCCAATCCTTTTTTTTTGTTTAGAGATTTCCACAACCCACCTGAACAATTCTCATCTTCGAATGAGTCCAAAGAAGAAGAAGAAGACGATCGGGTTGCTGCCATAGGACACCAGGAAGGTAAATTAAAGACACAAATGTGGCCCTTGGGATCTCGCACATATAGTCACGTCTGCCGGCGCCACTACAGTGGAGAAGATAGGAGAGAGCCATGCATGCGCGCCAGATCCAGACTAATTGCCAAGACGACAAACTGCTCACGTTTTGTTTCTTCCAACGAGTGCGGTACGTCATCACCGAAACTCTCGTTGCTTTGTATCAGCCACTAACACGTGGACACATCCCATCCCCACTGGAGGAGTAACATGATTCTTACGGTTGCCATCAATTACCTGCAATCTCAAGTCAGGATGAAGCTGATTACCAAGGACTGGGCACACGATGTGCATTGAGTCTTGATTTGAACTTTGTTTGATTTCGGGATTGTCACACAGTAAAGCCCATGCATTAGTATCTGCAACGCGTAGGCTTTATTGTGGTCAGGGGGCATTTACCGAAAGCCCGGCATCAGCTGCGGCTCCGGCTTCGTCTCTGTTATCAATCGCCCGAGAGACATGCCGAGGTTGAAGTTGAAGCTCGGGAGTATTTTGCATAAAAAGGAAATCTTGTCAAAAAGCCATCCCGATGAAAGAGATCTCAGACAAAACCGGAGCCCGGGACTATAAGACGGCTTTTGACGAAGAAGAAGAAGAAGAAGAAGAAAAAAACTACCCTATAACCTCTCAACAGCCCTCTCTGTCGCCACCTCGCCCCCAGGGATGTTTTGTCTACTTTCCCACTCTCTCCACTCCACTCTCTATTCTGAAGGCACGGAACGTATCGTCGGGGGACGGACGGGAACGAGGTTGAGCGATCGATGGGCAGACCGTAGCCGGAAGAGGCTGGCCAGATCCGCATCGGCGGTCGCCGTGGCAACGTATGCCGGCCCTGTCAAGGGGGTGCTGTCGAGTGCGGCTTCGTCGTGTGTACGTACACTCATCTTTCAGCAGCGGTCGCCACCACGAGACGAAGGCACTCGAACGCCCTGTCGTGTAACTTTAACTTCCACGTGCAAGCTACCAGTGTAAAGCCGCGTTTCCACTGGACTAAAATTTAACCGAGACGATGGTGAAATTTCCAATGGTCAAATTTGACCGTCGTTCCCACTTGGACTTTTGAGTCGGTCAAATTTAAACGAGACGATGGTTAAAGTAACCGAGCTGGCAATATAACGGCTCATGAAGGTCAAGTGTCAGCCGGATACACAATGTACGTGTGTACATTTTAGCGCGCGATACGAAGCAGACGCTGTGCACAGTGCATGTACGTGTTACGTCTTAGGCCGGATGTGGTTTTTTACCGAGTCGCGTTTAACCGAGTGGTGCGTTTCCACTGGACTAATCGGCTCGGTTAAACTTACCTGGTCACTTTTACTGGGCAGAGGTTGCTCAGTAAAAGTAACCACTGGACTCGGTTAAAGTAACCAAGAGAAATTTGACTGGGCCATTTCCACTGGACTTATTTTGGTCAAAGTAACCATCGTCTCGGTTACTTTAACCAAAATAAGTCCAGTGGAAACGCGGCTTAAGCTACTGGAACGCACATAATTGGTAGGCTACCGACTATAGTCTAACAAAATACAATAACCAATATTCTTCCCAAATAACGACTTGATAAGTTAATCAGTGTCATACCCCCTCCCAAAAAAGAAATTCACATTGAAATATGAATACATCTTCAGGCTTACAGTAATATGCCAAAATGTTACAAATGGCTTACTGACTAAAATGACCAAAAGGCGATCCTAGGAGGAAGGTCACTGATTGGATCGAAACGTCAGGCCCAATATGGAGGGCCTTTGAAAACATGCTAGGGCTGATTTAGTCAAGAATGGTAGAATTCCGGTCAATATTGTCATGGAAGCACGTTTGTATCACCTTAAAAATAGTATACTGCAATGCGAGTGTGTTTTAAAATAGTTGTTTAAAAATATTCCCCAGCTTCTATCAGCTGAACATCAGAACACAGGTCTCACTTAAGCTGTCATTTATAAACAGCTGGTTTTCACGAAAAGAGAAGGAGAACATGTGGGACTGGCAAAAGAGATGCAGAGAGGGATGCGTTTGGCGGTGTAGGATTACCAATACTGAGGCGGCAACTCGACCCATTGAATCTGACTGTATATAATGGGCGCCGTGCCTTGTGCGTGAGAGAATCTCTGAGTGACGTCCCCCCATGTTCGTTTCTAATTGCCACCACGTTTCGCCCGCATGTGCGGTAGCACTCGCTCATCGAGGGCACCGGCCGGGATGGGGGTGGGGAGAGATGGGACGAGGGAGGGAAGGGGAGAGGAGAGGAGAGGAGACGAGAGGAGAGAAGAGGGAATTGCGGTGGGCTTTATCACGGCGGTCAACGCCGTCCTTGCGTGTATGGGCGCAGGTCGTTGGGACTCGTGTCGCCGCTCTTGCTAACACGGGTCAGTGGAATCCGCCTTATTCAAGCGGAGAGAGAAAGAGGCGGAGAGAGACAGAAAGAGACGGAGAGACAGGGAGACACAGAGAGGCAGAGGCAGACAGACAGCGAGAAATCGAGAGAGACACTGAGGTACAAAGGCATAGAGAGACTGAAAGACAGAGAGAGACAGAGATAGACTAGGGAGATAGGGAGAGAGAGACTGAGAGAGAGAAGGGGAGAGAGACTGAGAGAGAGAGGGAGAGAAAGAGAGAGAGACTGAGAGAGAGAAGGAGGGAGAGAGGGAGAGAGAGACTGGAAGAGAGAGAGAGAGATGGAGAGAGAGAGAGAAAGGGAGAGAGAGAGGGAGACAGAGGCAGACAGACAGAGTGAGACTGAGAGAGAGGAGGGACAGAGAGACAGAGAGAGATGGAGAGAGAGAGAGGGAGAGATGGAGACAGACAGACAGACAGACAGACAGACAGACAGACAGACAGACAGACAGACAGAAAGAGAGAGAGAGAGAGAGAGAGAGAGAGAGGGGGAGAGAGAGAGGGAGGGAGGGGAGGGAGATGACGAAAAAAAGAAGAGTGAATGTCTCGCAATAAATATTTCACACTACCAAGTATACAGCCGCATCTTGTTAAATCAACACAAGAGAGAAAGAGAAGCAGAGACAGACAGGCAGCGAAAGAGATCGAGAGAGACAGTGAGATACAAAGAGACAGAGAGACAGAAACACAGAGAGAGACAGCGAGAGAAAATGAGAGAGACAGAGAGACAAAGAGACAGAAGGACAGAGAGAGAGAGAGCAATAGAGATAGAAATAGACACAGAGAGACCAACATAAACAAGGAGAGGGGAGATAACGAGGGATACAAGATAGAGGTAGTGAGAGATAGATCGACAGGGACAGGTAGAGAGAGAGACACGAATAGGGAGAAATAAAGAGATATAGATAAAGATATGAGGGATTATTTTCTCGGGTCCTACCAAAGGTCCTATCACTACTCGGTGTCCGTCACATAGCAGCGACCGGTCTTATACTCCCCTCTCTCCCTCCTCCCCCATCCATCCTTCCCCTTCGTCGTGACGAAGCTCTCAAACACACCTTAATCAAATAATCCAATTGATAACTGTTGACTGATTCCCAATGGGCGGGCCCAGACGTCTTCTCTGGCCATACGGCGCTTTGATAAGGGCTGCATGCAGGACCGGCGTAGTTAAAAAAAAAAAAAAGGGGAAACAAAAAGGAGGACGATTTCAAACCATTTCATGCAAAGCTTCCCCCATCTCTTTTTAAAGCTCTGATTGTCTTCCGTGTAAATGGCTTGGGCCCACGTTGTCGCCCGTAATGGGCGATTTTTCATTTGATTATTATTGGAGGGGTGTAGGTCTATAAGGGGGAATTGGAATGGGATCGGTGGCGACCGGTTGTTTTAAAATGACTTTGGATGGATTCCCCTGTCTATTAACCAAATCCGTTCTTATCAATGGTATTGGAAACGTATAGACCTATAATTCGATCAAAGTGAGTTCTCCCCGACGGGAGACAATTCCTTAGCGGTAACGAAAAGCTTTACTGCAATCGTTAATCGGGTATATTGATCCTTTTCATTAGAAACGTGGTCACATCGCTGCATTGATACGTCTATGTCTCTTTGAATGGGCTCATTCACTTCACTTGCACAACAAAGTAGAGTAATTGGAAACGATAAAGTTGACTGCGCTGCATTTCTTTTGCAGTTTTTGGAGTGTAGGTTTTACGTGGAGGGCTTTACTGGCGTCGCCGGCTAAACATCACGCGTTCAGCCCAGGACGCTGTGCGGGCGAAATGTAGATGTATACTTTACTGGTATAAACTGATACTGATGTTATCGCTAGCGGGAAATAGAGACGGAGGTAAGAACTCCACTGTGTCCAAAATGCGCGTGTATTGGCTTTCATTCAGCTCATTTAGATTCGTACAGTCGGGCAAAGGCTGTAACCCGATTGAGTGCAGTATCCATCTCACTGCTCCAGTGTTAGTGGCTCCAGTGTGCGAAGAGCGTTTGTTGTAATGTTAGTCCAATTTATGTATAATATGTGCATATAAGGTTTCTGAAAGCACTAATGTACTTTGCTGGTTTTCCACTTTCGTTGGTGCTCAACACATTCACTGCGTACCTTTTTGAATGTATAAGGGGAACGGCGAAGTACACCCTGTCATACTGTTACACGAACTTTATGTGCTCCTTGATTCGTCAGATCGATTTTTTTTTACCAAGCTATGCATATCTGTACTGAAGGATAGAATTCCAACTTCGGCAAATTGGGCTTGCACAATTTGTATGGACTCCCAGATGCGGAAATGGATTTTCAAATGCTAAAAGCTGAAAATGAAGACGACTCCTGTGCTGAGAAAGGACCCCTGGCGTCCACTTGGCGTCCTTGTAGATCCATTCACTCTCAGTAAAGGGATTCGATAACAGGGCAAACTTCTTTATTTATTGCATTTGTTGAAATTACAACATTTTAACAACAATATTACTAAGTCTCAAACGTTAGAGGGCCTGACGTGTACATCTGCATGCCACTCCTTCCCTTTTGTCCCTCCTCTGTGATGTGTGTCAGGGTGTTTCCTTCCCCTGGGTGTCTGTGTTCGTCCTTGTCGCTTTGCCTCAGAGAGAGGTCCTGCTAGGATCGAAACGTCATGCCTTCTAACTTTTGAGATTTATGTATTGAAGGTAATTTCAGTCAGTGAGCAGTTTGCAAAAGTTTTTGTATCACTTCAAGTTATTTTAAGGAGCAAAAACATTGAAAAGGTAAAACAAATCTGTAAAATTGCAAATCCTATCCCAAAAGGAAAAAGAAAAGAAACAAAAACAACCCAAACCATATGTTTTGATATACAAAGCAAACCATAGTTTTGTCTAAAAGAAGAGACCAACCTTACTGCAAATAATTATGCTTGTTCGTACAAGCATTGAACCCAGAGAATGACAGCTAATCATCGTACACGATCTTCGAATTCCCACGCTTTTCTGGCTCGTGAAATCAGCCCCGTGTCAAAGGTCACCCACGGCAGAACCCCAATGCAGATTCCTGTCATACCTTTCTGACACCGACAATAAAAATTACCCACAATAGTTATTGCCCAGACAGCAGCCATGTTACGGAATGTTGATCTTACAAGTCGGAGGTCTTTGAGAGACAGTCACCAGGGAGACTGGTATAATATATAGGGACACGAAACTTCTAAGAAGCAATACATACGGAACGTCTTTATCGGGCAGTCCGTTAATTAAAGGCGAACCTACCGAGCTGTGTGCACAGAATAACTGGTTTCCGTAAAGACAGATTGCGAAGAGTCGGTATCGTTCCAATCAATACCTCTCACCTATCACTAACCGACAGGACGGGCAGTTGCTTTGACTATTGGTACCGATACTGCCCGTTTAAATGAGCACCTGCGATGAAAACCGTTCCAGCAAAAGAATACGCACTTGAATGGTGACCAGGGCTGGATTTCACCAAGCCTTACGATGTGTCGTATACTCAACTTACCGACGGAAAACCCATCGTAAGTTCTGATAGTCCGTATGGTCTATGTGCACCGACCATCTTCTTGAGATTGATCGTAACTTTGGTGAAAACGACTGCAGGATTACTAAGATGGCTGATATCGTATTCATTTCGAGCGGTCTTACCAATGATCACCCGACAGTAAGAGCAGCTGCTCGTATATTATTATTACAGGACAGCCCGTTCAAGGTGTAACTGCAATGACAGATGTGCATGCAGAACAACCTATTCCAATCGGTACTCAAACTGAGCAGTTGTTCTTGGAATGAGTTGCTGCCGATATTTGTGATTAATGACAACGCTTTTGTTAGTCTACATCTTAGATAAACGCACTACTGTATATACACAGACCCAACATTGTTCGTGCTGAAATTGACGATTTTTTCTCCACAGAATTTTTACAAACTACCCCGTTTTCTCTTTAGGTAATAGAAAGTCTGACGTTTCGATGTTAAGGGCTGAAATAAAAGGGCCTGACGTTTCGATACTACTACTAGGATCGAAACATCTAAAACGTTTTGGCTCTCTGAATTGATGAGATCTGCATTTTGTTGAGATACGTAGTCAGCGGGCAATCTGCAATACGTTTGTTGGATTAACTTTCAATTGCTTTTTTTTTGTTTTTCACCATGAATCACGTGCACCGGTGTCCTGCCGAAAAGTGTCCCTGCCAAAAACTGTCCGCTCATTAGCATACTGATCGCTGATTGGTTAGCGTTAGGACTAGGATTAGGGTCGTTAGGGTTAGGGTTTGGATTAGAATTAGGATTGGGATTAGGATTAGGGTTAGGATCATGGTTGTTTGGGTTAGGGTTAGCGTTACGGTTACAGTTAGGGTCCAACGGTACCAAAGTGCCCAACGTTGCGTGTGTTAGGCCAGCAACCATACACAATGCGTGTGTAGTGCGCAACCATACCCCAACCACGGTGGTTGAATGTCATACGTATTGGACCAATCAGCGATCAGTATGCTAATGAGTGGACACTATTTGGCAGGGGACACTATTTGGCATGACACCGGCAGTGAACTTGCCTGCACTTCTTCCACGCAGTCGCTTGAATGACGCAAGATAACCCGCTCTGGCCTCGCTGGCCATTTCCTGTTGCGGCCTCTGAATAGGCGATGAATATTCATGAGAGACGGGCGGCTTGGCAATCGGTTGAACAAAAAAAGGATATATACATTGTGCAGTCGCACCGGGAGTGTGGGCGTTTTTGTTCAATTCCTTTCAGACCCGTTGTGCGAAACACTTCCACGCTCGGTTTTTGTCTGGGAATCGCTTATTAGATTGAGTGCTTCGCAGCGATGCAGTATGTATCCCTTTGCAAACTGAATGCAAATTGAATGAAGCCTTGCTGCTCCAGTTTCCATTTACAACTTGGATGACGAGACGGTGAATTTCAGTGCGCATTGCAGCGGGACACGAAGGTAGCACGAGCTCCTACTTGTCTTTGTCTGCAATCATGCAGGGCGATTACAACTGTTGTTTGTAATGCAGGCATTCCTTCACCACACCAAAGGCACATCCAGACTCCTCCTTTTAAACCATAAGCTATATGATATCGAACGCAATAGTTGGATCAATTTTCAACAAGAATCTTTCCTGGCACCTCTGCTCAGTGAACCCCGAGGAGTTTTGTTTAAAGAGCGCCACAGTGCCTCGTTCAAAGTGACACACCGATGACACACTGATTTGAAGAGAAACAAATTGAGACTGATCGTTGGCGTAAACATTAGACTTAGTAACACCCTAACTTAAACAATCTCCCGTGTTCTTCCGTCCATTCTGCTGCATCCATTTTCGACGGCCCCTCGCTACAGCTAGTACACAGCTAATGACATCTGTCATTATCAAACGAAAGCACAAATCGTGTGTTCCTATTCCTTAAAGCCCCTACACAACATTGTTCGAGGTCACAGAATAGCATCCTTACGTTGTCTGATCCAACATATGCATGAAATAGCACACCTGTGAAAATGTCAGCTCAATCCGCCAACCGAGTCTCGAGAAAATCGTGAAAACCACTTCATTTGTTTCGCGAAAATGCAGCTTTCGACGCCGTACTCTTTCGAAATAAAGTTTAGATCTCGGTGAGACGTAAACTATTTCTTTACTCATTTCTCCCAAAATACAAAATTTTAGACAGAAATAATTCAGTGAGAGGTTTCTACTATAACCATCTTCAAAATGTATGAGTTTTATGTAAATCTGCGAACATTTCTGTTTTTCGATCTTGTTTTTCAATGTTGTGTAGGGGCTTTAACGTATAATTTATACAGTGACATCGTACCTGTCATTTACATAAAAGGTCTCAATAATTTTCTTCTTGATTTTCTCCGACATAGGATATTTACACTAAGATACATGATACACTGTTCAAAAAGGTTTTGTGATATTTGGCCCAACGTTTTGATCAGCATCGGTAAACAAGATCGGGCAACAGGATAGGTCCATAAAACAACAGCTGTTCTTCAGAAGTCAACCACAAACTTTCAACAATTCTAATAGAACCGGTAAAAAAAAGAGAGTATTGGGCAAACCATTTTTGCCCAACAATTTTCTGTCCCAAAGTTGTTTTTTCCTCGAAAAAGATGCCGATGGGGCTGGCTCGGGTAATATTACCAGATACGCCGCAGCCACGCGCTCTAATTCAATGATCGGGCTGGTTTCTGATGTTATCTGGCCAATACCATGTCGATGGCAACGCGCTGCACCCGCACGGATTTTCTCCTCAGCATCTGGACGCCGAAGTCACGCAGTGGTGCACGGGCAACAGAAGGCCGCCCGTAGTCACCGGCGTTTTCTGCCCGCCGGACGGCAGATAATTTTCCCAATCATCAGCGCGATTACAATCGGGATAAGGACCGTGTTTGGGGAAGAGTAGGGGGAAGGGGGAGAGGATTCTCTGGGCGTACCACGATGAGTGTCTGGCCCGTGGGACTCCCAATTCTACAGCGAGCCAAGAACGCTCCGAGGTTGGAAGGGTCAGGCACGCGCCATCCCTGCTGCAAATGCTATCAAAAACAACTTTTTCTTCTTCTTCTTCTTCTTCTTCTTCTTTGAAGGACCAATTCCCACCGGCAAAACGTAGTCTAGTTTTCGAACAATTTTCGCGAATCCTCGAAGCAAGAACGGCAGGAACGAGGTCGGCCAGACTTAGATTCAAGGGGGGACAACATGCGTGCTTTGGAATCGTTTACAAACACTCTAAACCCACATACTTTTTGTGGGGGGGGGGAGATGACGATAAGGGTAGCAAAGGTTTGGCGACAGCAAACGGATAAAACATGACTTGGCGATGACAATGTTAACGGCTTAGACAAAAGGTTTACCCTTCTCAACGTGTAATCAAACACTGTGCTCAGTGCTCAGTGATTGTCCCCATTGCCTGCTCGACGTGCAAACCTTTGTTGTTCTCCTCGACGCGAAAAGCGACGCAACATTCGATCAGCGATGGTGATGACGTTGTATTACAAGCATCTATGGTCATTTACGAGTTCCCGGATCAGTCTCGGGCCCCTTCCCACAAGACCTGGAAATGAGGGCTGTGGTGATTATCTCTGTCCTGTCGTCCTGCTCGGTAAAGAAAATATTCACTTTGAAACTGTGGTGAAACGCTTGGTTTTTAGTATACCCATGACATTCTTATAGAGTGAGAGGCAGAAGCCCACGCCCGAGCCTTAGTCGCCGACGATAACGACAACGACGCGAAAGAGATGGCGTCGATGAGCTTGTGTCAATGACTATGACAACGACGATGACAACATAGTATTGATACAAGTGAGGAGAACGGTGACAGCGGCGGTGGCGATGACATTGTCAAAATGGTCACCAAAAACACACGAAAAGCATCCCCGTCACCAGGGAGCGAAAATGACGCCAACGAATGTCGGGAGCCGCGACAACTAAGGCAACGACAATGGTGACGACGACACTGACCATCAGGGACCCTGCTGCCAATGGCAAACTGCTATCTCGGCACCACGACCGTCGACCAAAACATGATCACCCGACAATGACTATAGCCTGCTACCCTCTATGTCTGGTTCCCGCCGCGTCCCACTGAGAGCGGCACTAATCATCCGAGGAGCGGGCACCGCGATATGTGACCCGGCACAGCATAATGAGGAATAACCCCCACTTTTGAGAATTTGAGATTTTCTAATGATGTGAAAGAGTATACCATTAGCTTTCAAATGATATCAAAATTATTTCCGTGTGAACTTCGCTCGTAGATTTGGTACCAAACACAATATAGCAGCAACATTCTAACTCTTAGAAAGCGGCCATTCAAAAAGGCAAGAACTTTACATTTTCATGAAAACAGTGCACAAACACTCCCCCGAAATCCTCGTTCTTCAACGTTCAGAGACGGATATTGGAAAAATCCATTAAATATAATATCCTCCAATACATTAACTTTCCGAAAATACAATTTATTTTTTTTTTGGATTGAGAAGATACTTTGACTTCAGGCGTTGTTTCCTCGTAAAGTGTTTTAGTGGGATATTCCTCATGTCGCTGTGCCGGGTCACATATAGAAGGGACCGCTCTCCTATTCCCCATTGTTTCAGGAATGCGTCAACAAGCCCGCCCCCTAGCGGCGGCCCCGTGGTGCGCGCTAATTGCCGCCATCGATGCTGCTCTGTTTCCACACGCGGGCTCGGCCATTGTGCAGACAGAGATAACCAGGTTACCTCAAAATAAATTGGTCGCTATTTATGGCTCATTTACGATGGAGCCACGCAAACCCCTAATACGTTTGGCGTGCAAAAGACATGGAGGGTAATATCATTGGCAAATTTCCATTGCATTAGACAGTTAATTATTTGGCATAAAGTTGATTATTTTAAAGCCTATCGCGTGCCATGTGTGATACAATTTGATGTACTATCCTGACGGTCAAGCTCATTTCATTTATCAAACTTTAATCTAATTGTATTGTACAATGAAAATCTAATCACGTTTTACTACACAACACGGCATTTGTACAAGGGGCAACTTTTAGTCAAACTATAAGTGAAGAAACACGACAACCTTTGAACTGATACATATGTTGGTAATGCATGTACTAAGGCTAGCCAACAGTCAATTGGATACATCGTTGGTCCCAACTGTTGGATTGTTTTTTGGTGATATACAAAAATGTTGCCACTAAATTTTAGGATTGTTTTTTGGTGAGAAACCATTATGGCAGATTTCCGATGAAACCAGACTCAATGTGCGTGACACCGTTTGGATGTCCTCGATTTGACAGTTTTGGTTGGAGTTTGCTCTGGAGGTTGCCACGTATGAAGCATGTCCCACAACAAGTCAGGGCACTTTTCCCTTTTGATCTCTCGACTTGCGGGGGGGGGGGGGGTGGCGGGCAGGTGTCCACATTTTACGCCTGACTGCCCGAAACCCGAGACGGGCAAATCTGGGTTAAGTCTCGGCTTGGAGGAGCGTGCGTGCCGAATACTTTGACCTGAGGGGGCTGGGAGGTGGGGGGATGTGCGGGGGAAGAATTCCCGCCATTTCTAACCAGCCCAGAGACGCACGGATCTGTCCTCACTGATACCCGCACCGACGCCATATGCACGCCAGTAGAGACACCAAAGACCTTGTGGTACACAGTGAAAGAAAGTCAAAAATACACAGTGCCTGCACTCCGTCGTTTCTAGAAATCAGAAATCAGAACATTTAGGCTGAGTGCCACTTGGTCTTTGTTACTAAAGCCGTAACGATTCCACGTATTAAACTCGACTTCAACGATGGCGAATTCACCGCGGAATACATGCATGTACTGTATAGCCACTGGTGGTATGTCAAAATCGTGCAAAAACAAGCGTGCCTCGTTCCACGAATGTTGTGGCAAATTTCGCGAAGTCCGTCTCTGCTGTTTTTTGACAAATTGCGATAGTCATTTTGTTTCATCGTCGCGGCGTTGCAAATACGTGGCATAAACAAGGCATTAGGCAACATTGCTAGCCATTACACTTGGTCTGCGTTCATCACAAACGCTGAGCGATCGTGAGGGATTTGGGCCGACAAACTCCAGGAGTTGGTCTCTGATTGGCCAATAATGTTATCCATTGATATTCTGACCAGTGATGGTGAAAATACTGGTTGGATATTGCTCAACGTTTCTGGGAACATTTGCATAGATCTACTATATAGGCACCGACATCTTATGATCACCGTGAAAACCCAAACATCACTCTTGTTTCATTCTATGTATAGAATAATGGAACACAAGTCAAAAGCAATACACATCACATCGTAATGTGGTTTATTTCTATTCACACAAGGAAGACTTTTCACGCTTAGCACATTTCCACGCTAAGCAGATTTCCACGCTGAGCAGATTTCCATGTTACGTTTAAGCATCTCTCGCCGCATTTATGACTTCCGTTGGTCAATGTGTGGTTTTCAAAATAATATCAATGCGCGCAGCCAGTAAATGAAAATGTTTGTCAGTTAATGAGACCCTGGCTTGTTGTGTACAAATATACCTTGGGATAGGAGCAAGCCAGGACTTTTCCCCCCAAAAACCCAGCTTTGGCTTCGGCTCCGGCTTCGTCTCTGTTATCCCAAAGCTGAAAACACAGTTCGGTTGGCCGAAAACACGGGTTTGTTGAAGTTGAAGCTTTGGATTTCTTTTTCTTCAAAACGCAGGATTACATACACAAATAAAACCAAAGCCTTCCCGTTTTCATGCCATGTTCTTTAAAACGGATGAAAGAACTAGAGAGATAAAGCCGGAGCCTGAAGCTGAGTCGGCTTTTTGGAAAAGGTCCCCGTGGTGGTAAGCCCTGAATCCACTCAGGACTTGAGGAGCCACACACACACACACCCAATTTATGTGCTCGATACCATCGCTGCTACTTAAAGGTATACAGAAATCCAAATTAACTTGGGGTTAAATAAATCGGAATTGTTATGAAACCCAAAGTGTCTATCATTTTTGAGACCAAAATGATTAATTTAACCAAAATACGCTAGATTTTGGTCAGAAAATTGTGTCCCCAGACGAACGTACTACGTCACATACAAAATTTGTGGTCAGCCTTGAGGTCGTGCGCTTTGCACTGGCCCTGCATTGTCTCTATTGTCTATCAGCCGTAAATACCGCACTGTCACATGCGCAGTATAGTAGCGCACTTTATCGTCTCAGCATTTCGATCGCCTCGCTCGGCTGCAGCTTTTGGTCTGTATGTGACGTCACATGCTCACAGGGGGAACGTTTGGGGGCGGGGCGAACATGGACTCTTTTCAATGTTTTGGGGCAAAATTGGATGCTAAGAACAATTTTAAAAATCAATCCTGTATTGATTATATTACCTAAGGAGAGTTGATAGCTCTTTTTCAAATCCTATTTCTGTAGACCTTTAATATCAATCGCAAAACGCTCAGCGAAGCACAGAAATCGTACGGCCCATCACAACTAAACGAAAGGGTCATCCACGTAAGCTGAGTTACGGTGCACCCTAAGTCTTTGTGAAATCCCCCGCCGGACGCTAGTATTGCTGTTTTCGCCCCTCGTATCGCCTTCCATATTCCCGGGGCACGAAATCTCTTCAGGGAACCGTGGATGAGATGATTCAATTTGTTTCAGAATACGTTATAGGGGACTGGCTGGGCCCACGTAAATCTGCTTCGGCCCTCAGCTTAATGGCGTCGTTACTCGACACCTCCACACACAGAAAGGACACCTCTGATATCCGTCACGTAAACAGGGCGTTTTCTCTATCCCCCACTCGTTACTTAGGCGACACAGGAAATGGGGTTTTGTCTCAACTCGATCAATGGTAATGGAATTGATAAATTATGGCCTCGGTTTTAACTATTTCCAGGTTAATGACGGTCTATAATGGTTTCTAGTTTCGATCGTGGGATTTAGGGGGCGACCCAAATGTGCAATTCGCTGCACAACAGTAGACTCGATTTTTTTTTTCACAACGGGTAAATTCGATCAACCGTTTCGCTCAACATCTGATATGTACTGAATCGAGGGAGACCATCAAACAGGCTTTTCTCTATGAACGATATGGAGCCAGGCCTCATTTTGTCGAGAGGCATTAAAGTGTTGTGCCTGATGTCTTCGTGAGTCCGTTCCTAATCATGTCCCGTGCATTTGGAAAGAAATGGTGTGTGCAATGCTGCGGTGCAAAATAAATACTTTGGGGAAATCGTCTGTCAAGAAAGTTCGCTATGGAGCAACGCTCACAGTATCAGGTCTGATTTCATCATAAATGCTCGGTAGCTTGATATATTATTGTTCGGTGATTTTACATTCTGACCACTATTGGTAAACAGTTGGTGGCAAATATTGCAAAACACCAGATATTTTGGGAGATTGTGGTTGATGTTGACTAACTAACCTTTTCAGCTTTTATTGATCAAAACCTTTACCAATATTTTTTTTTCTGAGCCAACGTCAGCCACAATATTGGTTGAATGTTGCCCAAGATAATATAACTGTCTCAAAATTTAGTGGGCCTGACGTTTCGATCCTAGCAGGACCTTTCTCAAAGGCAGATACAGTGACAAGGACAAAACAGATACATATACATTCATGCACAAGACTGATTTTTACCATCATGATTTAACTGTGGCATAAGCCGTATGATAACTGGGGCTCTAGTCGGATCTGTATCCTTAGCCACAGAATGGCCAGTTTACATGGTGCTACCACAAATATTCGCCCTTTGTATGACCAAGGAGGTATACCTCCTTGGTATGACGGGGGAATCTTGGCAGATCTCTACCGCTTCTAGGCTGCCCAGAGACAGACATTCCAGCGCAACCCAAATCCATAGCGGCAGTGCAATTCAATGGTGATTCAAACTGCTTGCTTGAACCATGGAGGAATATACTTATTCCTCCATGCTTGAACAAACCATCAACAAAATGCCTGGCGTTTCAATGAGCATCCGATTTAAGATTCGGAGCAAGATTTTGTTCAGCTTTATCGAAAGGTCGGTCCCTGATGTTTCGATGGTATCGTAATACCATCGAAACATCAGGGACATTCGAACTTATTCTTTGAGATCTGGGGATGGGGGGGGGGGGGGTTGGGATATTCTAAGCGAGTTATAGGCCCCGAGCGTTGCTTCCGCATTCTGACTTCCCTGATTCGCATGCAGTCGATTTTTTTTTTTTTTTGGTTTTTTTTTTTTTTGGGGGGGGGGGACTTGTCGAGATGGCTATCTGCCCGTACACGGCCAGGGACGGTGACCGGGGGACATCAGACGGGTATACCGTAATCAGGGATTACGGTGGCCGCCGATCTGTGCGGGAACACGGCCCGCATTTCCCACTACAAGGTTTCGCCCCGGGGAAATGTGTCTCGCCCCCCGGGACCAGAATTGTCAGCCCTGGTCCTGGGCAGGGTTGAACTTGCCCCGGGGAAAAGAGCAATCTCGGCGGCTACTAGTTCTAGTGGGAAAGGGGCTTATCACGCGAGTCACGCGAGCGAGGCATATATGAGATCTGGGAAGATCGGGCAATTATCCACCGACAATAGGGTGTACGCGTCCGCGATAATGCCGGCTTCTAGATTGATTGATGGCGGACGAATAAAGCACACCCCGTGCTGTCCACCCACAGATCGCACCGACCCGTTTATTATGCTTTTAATTGTGGGAGGGGGCGGGGCGGTGCGGTTTGGGCTCACACTGCGCGTGCGCGAGTAGAGATGGCGAGACGCCATTGGTCGCTGGTCACAGACCGGTAGTCACGTGACGCTACGCTGCGTACGGATTTCCCCGTGTGGTAAACTCTTGTTGTCACCGTCATCACTCACAGACATAATCGATTGTGGTAATTTAAAAAACGAGATAACTTCGCAATTTCGGCAAATTTGAATTTAGGAATGTAAATCTTGAAAAACAACAACCCAATTTTGTTTATGCAACTTCGCTCTAAACTAGGCTATAAAGTCACTCAAGGTTAAGGGCTAAGGAAAGGAGATAAAGAGAGAACTCAGAAAGGCTGGAGATAGGAATTGACATTCCTCTTTAAAAAAAAGCCCAAGATCTTAAGCATGGAAAAAACATGAACCAGGAAGGGAATTCCGTAGTTCTCTATAAAACGAGAGTTCTGCAAAATGGGTATAACTGTAGCGATGTGTCTCAGAGGATAGTTTCACTGGAGTGGCATCGCTCACTAGAGCGACGTGCCAGTTGAATATCGCTTGCTCGTCTCCATCTGCACACCCATTGAAAATATCGGCTTATCGTGGAGGAAAGAAGCAAATTCCAAAGGTAATCATTTCGCAAATACTGCTCTACAAACACAAACATTGGGCGAAACAAATTTTGAGCAAAATCATTTGCTCAACTCAGAAACGTTAGAAACTTGAGACTGATTCTGATCAACACAATCCAACAATTCGACAGATAATATCACCAGATGGTATTATCATTGTAAACATCGTTGGCCCAAATCTTGCTGGAATGATGCCTCTATACAGCGTATAGAGACTTGAACAGCCATATTGTCCATTTTAAAGAGAAAACATAAATCAATGGCAACAGACTCAGCAGAGGACTGGAGGATCTTGTTTGTTGGAAACTTGGCCGGGCAGCGGGACGATATGGCGAGGCTCCCTGGCCTGCAGCTCGGGGCTAATATCGCGTCCCTGATGACGCCCTACTATCCTCGTCCGGTTGCCCCCTTTCTCTGTCTGATCCCCGGGATGGTGCCGAGGGCCGGAGTCCCTACTCTGTCAGTGCGCTGGCTCTTTAAGCATGAGAAGGGAGGGGAGGGGATGTGATGGGATGGGATCGGAGGGGAGGGGAGGGGAGGGAGGGGAGGGGAGGGGAGGGGAGGGAAGGGAGGGGAGGGGAGGGAAGGAAAGGGAGGGGAAGGGAGGGGAGGGGGGAGGGGAGGGAGGGGAGGGGATGGGAGGGGAGGGAGGGAGGGGAAGGAAAGGGAAGGGAGGGGAAGGAAGGGAAGGGAATGGGAGGGAAGGGAAGGGAAGGGAAGGGAAGGGAGGGGATGTGATGGTATGGTATGGGAGGGGAGGGAATTGAGGGGAGGAGGGGATGGGAGGGGAGAGGAGAGGAAGGGAGCGGAGGGGAGGGAAAGGGAGGGGAGAGGATGGGATGGGAGGGGAAGGGGGAAAGGGTGGGGAGATGATGGTAGGGGAGCGGATGGGAGGGGAGCGGAGGGGAGGGGAGGGGTGGAAGGGGAGGGGATGCGAGGGGATGGGAGGGGAAGGGAAGAGGAAGGAAGGAGAGGGAGGGGAGGCTAGGGGAGGGAAAGGCAGCTTTGATGACGTAATAGTAGCACACTGTGAGAGCAAGGGCAGGCGGGGAGAAGGGGGTGGCGGGAAGGGGTGGTCACAGAGGGTCGATATTGTGGGAGGGTAGGGGGTTGGAAGTTGGGACGCAAGGCTATATACGAGGTAAACATCCAGGAGTCTCTATCTGATAATGCAAACCACCTTTGGGGCTGATGGACGACTCTTAGCGCGTTTCAATCAGAGAGCCGCGCGGGGCGGCCCCCGGCCGACGTAGGGCGGGGACGGGTGTCATCCGAGGTCAGATGCTCGCTATCTCCTGTCCTCCTCCTCTTCCTTTACTCCCCTCTGTCTCTCTCTCTCTCGGCCTTTCACTGTTTCTCACCCGCTATCTCTTCTTCTCTCCCCTTGATTTTCTTCCCCCGTGTCCCTCCCTCCCTCCCTCCCTCCCTCCCTGTGCCTTTCTACGTCCCTCCGTCTCCTTCTGCCTCTCTCTGTCGCATGTTCAGTTGTCTCTGTCTCTCAGTCTCTTTGTCGCTGTCTGTCTCACTTTGTGTCTCCGTCTCTGTGTCTCATGGCCTATAGCTCTTGGTTTCTCTGTCTCTGTCTCTGTCTCTGTCTCTCTCTGTTTCTGCTCTCAGTCTCTCTCGGGCCCTCTCTGTCTCTTTTCGACTCTCTCTGTCTCTCTCATTCTTTCGTCTCCCTGTCTCCTTATATGTATCTCCCTTTGTCCCTCGGTCTATGTCTCTCTTCGTCTCTTTCGGTCTCACTCTTAGACTCTCCCTGTCTCTTCCATTCTCTTTGTCCCTCCCTGTCCCACTCCCTCCATCTATCCCCCTCTCACTCAGAGAGCAGGCTGAACCTGTGCTTCGGGAGCAATCCAGATGAACCATCTTCCTGCGAGTCATTTCATCATCTCGGTTTCCAACCTCTCTATGTTCTTTGCGGTACAACTGTTTGTTATTTACTCTGAAACAACCCCGACATTAACAACACAACCAAACAACACCATGCAGCTGTTCCTGGAAGATAACAACAAAAGGCCAAACAGAATTTGAGCCTGAAAAAACCGAATAGCAGTGTTTGTATTATTCTATCGAGAATCCGTTGTTTCATTGTGTTGGACATTTTATTTCATTTGGGTGAACGCGCAAAAAAGTACAGAACGTCTCTCTAAAAAAGAACCCCGCACATCACCGGGTATCGAATTTCCACTTCGGAGGAGGATTTGCACACAACACAACACAAAATGTGTGCACGGAATCCGATGACTCAATTACGAGAGTTCCGTCTTCCTTTCGACGGTCGCTTCCACTGTCATCTGGCGAACCGATTTGGATCGACCCGACCAATAAACCGTGACCTTGACAAAATTCCAACGCCTGCTACACAGAATGCCAGCGCTGAATTACGGCGGGGGGGGGGGGGATCACGCCGGAGTGACCGATCAGCGGTTCGTGTGCGGAGAAGATGTCAGCTGGTTGCTATTCCCCCCCAAAAAAATCCTGATTTTTTTGTGTCTGTCACCAGATGCGGTGGTGAATATTACTGGCAGTAATTGTCCAGACATATGGAAGAGGAAAGGGGGACAGTCTAGCAGTGCTGGGATCTCAGTCGCCAAAGGGCGCTCTTTGTTTCAATCTGCAATTCTCGCCCGCTGGAGACGCCCGTGAAGTTTCTGTAATCCTTCTATTCATTTATTTTCGAGATCCTGGCAGAGGGTGGTCGTCCCACTTGGCCATATGGCGAACGGAAAATGATAACAGGTTGTGCGAAGAACGAAAACAGAGGCGGGTCCCATGTGTGCCGTGGGGAAGGAACCGCGGTTGAAACCTTCCATACCACAGCACTTGATGATGTAAGTGATGACGCAACAGCATGAACCAAACAAATCAACGATACGAACAGCACGGAAAACCCGAATAGCACGCGCAACAGCGTCAACCTCATCAACAACATTAACAGCGTTTGTAACAGCAACAACATCAAAGGGACAAGCCGCAGCAACAACATTGACAACATCGAGCCGCAACAATGACATCAACAACATCAACAACATCAACAATATCAGCAACATCAACAACATCAACAACATCAACAACATCAACAAAATCACCATCATCAACAACATCAACAACATCAACAACATCAACAGCATCAACAACATTAAACAAATCAACAACATCACCAACATCACCAACATCAACAACATCACCAACATCAACAACATCAACAACATCAACAGAATCAACAACATCAACAACATCCCCATCATCACCAACATCACCAACATCAACAACATCAACAGCATCAACAACATCAACAACATCAACAACATCAACAACATCACCATCATCAACAACATCACCAACATCAATAACATCAACAACATCAACAACATCAACAGCATCAACAACATCAACATCAACAACATCAACAACATCAAAAACATCAACAACATCAACAGCATCAACAACATCAACAACATCAACAACATCAACAGCATCAACAACATCAACAACATCAACAACATCAACAACATCACCATCATCAACAACATCACCAACATCAACAACATCAACAACATCAACAACATCAACAACATCAACAACATCAACATCAACAACATCAACAACATCAAAAACATCAACAACATCAACAACATCAACAACATCAACAGCATCAACAACATCAACAACATCAACAACATCACCATCATCAACAACATCACCAACATCAACAACATCAACAACAATATCTATATATAACGTGGGCAACAGCAACGATATCAACATCAACAGCATGGAAAAAACAGTAAGGGCAACAGCAACCAATTAACAACAGCAACGACATGGGCCGCAGCAACATCACCGATGACATCAGTAACATCAACAAAATGAACAACATTAAGAAAATCAGCCACATCAACAACATTAACAACATCAACATCAACATTTATATCATGGGAACAGCAACAATGTCAACATCAACAGCATGGGTCACAACACCAACATCAACAACGTCGACATCAACGACATCAAAAAACACTGGCAACAGCAACAGCATCAACAGCGTGGGCAGCAGCAACAACAAGAACAATATGGGCAGCATCGACATTACAAACAACAACAACGTGGGTAGCAGCAACATGAACAGCAACAACATTAACAACATCAAAAACATCCACAACATCCACAACATCAACGACATCAGCAAAACCAACAGCACCAACATCAACAACACGAACAGCATCTACAGCATCTACAGCGTCAACAGCATCGACATCAACGACACCAATATGCATCGACAACATCAGAAATATCAAGTGTTAACACCATCAACAAAAAAACACAACAATAATCTGCAAAACACCAACACCGTCAAAACCAACGAAAGCAACAGTATCAGCAACCACTCCATTTTTGTCAAATCGCCGGCGCAACGAGAAACGACACGGACCGACCTGATTTCGGTGGCCCTTCCAATCCTCTCTAGAACAGAATGCCCGGCCCGAAAGTATCGTAGAAATCAGAGCGAAATTGAATGTTTGCGCTCTATACCTTTGAGTGTGATGTACGCACGTCACTGGGAAATCTCTCAAATTCCAGCTGGCAATTTGAAGCCGTCGCTCCCTGTCTCAATATCGCCTGCATGCCGGCGAACGCGCTGCGACTGTAACATAGAGAGCGCAATGCCGGATTCGTATCTTGGCATGCCAAACTCCATCGGACAGATGTAACCGTCGGTCGAGGAATCGATATCGCACCGCCCATCAGCTGATGTAAAAAAAAAACCTTCGTGACACGGATCACATCCCATCTTTTTTTTTTTCGTCGACAGGCTTCGTATCTGCAGGGACTTAGTCTCCCGCTTCCAGCAAGGTAGCATGTGATTCACTGAAAAGTCATCTCGCAGCACCGAGCATATTGGTGAAGTGAAATATATGAACGATGTAACTGTGATTTGTTCTCATAGGCTGGGGAAATCATATTCATCCCTGTTGGGACATAAGACTGCTGTGAGTTCCTTCCATCTAGTCATAATCCTTATATCTATGTACCGTGCCTGGTTAGTTTGGTTTCTTCATCCCTGTTGGGACATGAGGCTGCCGTGAGTTCCTTCCATCTAGTCCTAATCCTTGCCTATAGCACTATGCATGGTTAGTTTAGTTTCTTCATCCCTGTTGGGACATAAGGCTGCAGTGAGTTCCTTACATCTAGTCCTAATCCTTGGCTATGTACTGTGCCTGGTTATTTTTGTTTCTTCATCCCTGTTGGGACATAAGGCCACGTACAGTGAGTTCCTTCCATCTAGTCCTAATCCTTGGCTATGTACTGTGCCTGGTTAGTTTAGTTTCTTCATCCCTGTTGGGACATAAGGCTGCAGTGAGTTCCTTCCATCTAGTCCTAATCCTTGGCTATGTACTGTGCCTGGTTAGTTTAGTTTCTTCATCCCTGTTGGGACATAAGGCTGCAGTGAGTTCCTTCCATCTAGTCCTCATCCTTGGCTATGTACTGTGCCTGGTTAGTTTAGTTTCTTCATCCCTGTTGGGACATAAGGCCGCAGTGAGTTCCTTCCATCTAGTCCTAATCCTTGGCTATGTACCGTGCCTGGTTAGTTTAGTTTCTTCATCCCTGTTGGGACATAAGGCCACAGTGAGTTCCTTCCATCTAGTCCTAATCCTTGGCTATGTACTGTGCCTGGTTAGTTTAGTTTCTTCATCCCTGTTGGGACATAAGGCCACAGTGAGTTCCTTCCATCTAGTCCTAATCCTTGGCTATGTACTGTGCCTGGTTAGTTTAGTTTCTTCATCCCTGTTGGGACATAAGGCTGCAGTGAGTTCCTTCCATCTAGTCCTAATCCTTGGCTTTGTACTGTGCCTGGTTAGTTTAGTTTCTTCATCCCTGTTGGGACATGAGGCTGCAGTGAGTTCCTTCCATCTAGTCCTAATCCTTGCCTATAGCACTATGTATGGTTAGTTTAGTTTCTTCATCCCTGTTGGGACATAAGGCTGCAGTGAGTTCCTTCCATCTAGTCCTAATCCTTGGCTATGTACTGTGCCTGGTTAGTTTAGTTTCTTCATCCCTGTTGGGACATGAGGCTGCAGTGAGTTCCTTCCATCTAGACCTAATCCTTGGCTATGTACTGTGCCTGGTTAGTTTAGTTTCTTCATCCCTGTTGGGACATAAGGCTGCAGTGAGTTCCTTCCATCTAGTCCTAATCCTTGGCTATGTACTGTGGCTGGTTAGTTTAGTTTATTCATCCCTGTTGGGACATAAGGCTGCAGTGAGTTCCTTCCATCTAGACCTAATCCTTGGCTATGTACTGTGCCTGGTTAGTTTAGTTTCTTCATCCCTGTTGGGACATGAGGCTGCAGTGAGTTCCTTCCATCTAGTCCTAATCCTTGCCTATAGCACTATGTATGGTTAGTTTAGTTTCTTCATTCCTGTTGGGACATAAGGCTGCAGTGAGTTCCTTCCATCTTGTCCTAATCCTTGGCTATGTACTGTGCCTGGTTAGTTTAGTTTCTTCATCCATGTTGGGACATAAGGCTGCAGTGAGTTCCTTCCATCTATTCCTAATCCTTGGCTATGTACTGTGCCTGGCTAGTTTAGTTTATTCATCCCTGTTGGGACATAAGGCTGCAGTGAGTTCCTTCCATCTAGTCCTAATCCTTGGCTATGTACTGTGCCTGGTTAGTTTAGTTTCTTCATCCCTGTTGGGACATAAGGCTGCAGTGAGTTCCTTCCATCTAGTCCTAATCCTTGGCTATGCACTGTGCTTGGTTAGTTTAGTTTTTTCATCCCTGTTGGGACATAAGGCTGCAGTGAGTTCCTTCCATCTAGTCATAATCCTTGGCTATGTACTGTGCCTGGTTAGTTTAGTTTATTCATCCCTGTTGGGACATAAGGCCGCAGTGAGTTCCTTCCATCTAGTCCTAATCCTTGGCTATGTACTGTGCCTGGTTAGTTTAGTTTCTTCATCCCTGTTGGGACATAAGGCTGCAGTGAGTTCCTTCCATCTAGTCCTAATCCTTGGCTTTGTACTGTGCCTGGTTAGTTTAGTTTCTTCATCCCTGTTGGGACATAAGGCCACAGTGAGTTCCTTCCATCTAGTCCTAATCCTTGGCTATGTACTGTGCCTGGTTAGTTTAGTTTATTCATCCCTGTTGGGACATAAGGCCGGAGTGAGTTCCTTCCATCTAGTCCTAATCCTTGGCTATGTACTGTGCCTGGTTAGTTTAGTTTCTTCATCCCTGTTGGGACATAAGGCTGCAGTGAGTTCCTTCCATCTAGTCCTAATCCTTGGCTATGTACTGTGCCTGGTTAGTTTAGTTTTTTCATCCCTGTTGGGACATAAGGCTGCAGTGAGCTCCTTCCATCTAGTCCTAATCCTTGGCTATGCACTGTGCTTGGTTAGTTTAGTTTTTTCATCCCTGTTGGGACATAAGGCTGCAGTGAGTTCCTTCCATCTAGTCATAATCCTTGGCTATGTACTGTGCCTGGTTAGTTTAGTTTATTCATCCCTGTTGGGACATAAGGCCGCAGTGAGTTCCTTCCATCTAGTCCTAATCCTTGGCTATGTACTGTGCCTGGCTAGTTTAGTTTCTTCATCCCTGTTGGGACATAAGGCTGCAGTGAGTTCCTTCCATCTAGTCCTAATCCTTGGCTTTGTACTGTGCCTGGTTAGTTTAGTTTCTTCATCCCTGTTGGGACATAAGGCCACAGTGAGTTCCTTCCATCTAGTCCTAATCCTTGGCTTTGTACTGTGCCTGGTTAGTTTAGTTTCTTCATCCCTGTTGGGACATAAGGCCACAGTGAGTTCCTTCCATCTAGTCCTAATCCTTGGCTATGTACTGTGCCTGGTTAGTTTAGTTTCTTCATCCCTGTTGGGACATAAGGCCGCAGTGAGTTCCTTCCATCTAGTCCTAATCCTTGCCTATAGCACTACGTATGGTTAGTTTAGTTTCTTCATCCCTGTTGGCACATAAGGCCGCAGTGAGTTCCTTCCATCTAGTCCTAATCCTTGGCTATGTACTGTGCCTGGTTAGTTTAGTTTCTTCATCCCTGTTGGGACATAAGGCTGCAGTGAGTTCCTTCCATCTAGTCCTAATCCTTGCCTATAGCACTACGTATGGTTAGTTTAGTTTCTTCATCCCTGTTGGGACATGAGGCTGCAGTGAGTTCCTTCCATCTAGTCCTAATCCTTGCCTATAGCACTACGTATGGTTAGTTTAGTTTCTTCATTCCTGTTGGGACATAAGGCCACAGTGAGTTCCTTCCATCTAGTCATAATCCTTGGCTATGTACTGTGCCTGGTTAGTTTAGTTTTTTTCATTCCTGCTGGGGCATAAGGCTGCAGTGAGTTCCTTCATCTAGTCATAATCCTTGCCTATAGCACTATGTATGGTTAGTTTAGTTTCTTTATCCCCGTTGGGGCATAGCGCCACAATGTGAACCTTCCATCTAGTCGCAATTCTTGGCTCTATGTATAGTACTGCGCCTGGTTAGTTTAGTTAGGCACAAAACCCAGTGACAGTGAGTTCCATGACTTTTACATTGCGCCTGGTCACATATTAGGCTTCCTCCCATTGTCAGCTCTGTCTCTCATAGATGTCCGTACAAACGCCCTGCTTCTTTTTACAGAGCAGTGTCCCACACACCTCTGCACTTATCATTCGTCTTACACCTTTGGACTTGAATTTGATATAGTCCCGCTTCGGTGCCTTTCGAGGTTATCCACAAGGCATTGTGAGGTATCCAGAATGTCTGGCCAGTGGACCTAATCAACGTGATTCCCTTAATGGACCCATTTGTCAGCGTTGGGGCGTTTACCTCTATACAAATACTCTGCTGAAATGAATACCCCTTTTAGGCAGCCGTTTGGTCGCGTGGTGCTTTCAAGTGGCGCGGGACTAATGGCTATACGCGCGGCCGGGTCTTCACACTGTGAGATACAACAAGGCCGTTATGTACGGGTGGGATAACGCTTTGAACCATTCGGTAAAAAAAATTAATAGGCAGATCTCGGAGGGACAGACAGTTTCGATCCCAGCAGGACCTGGTATAATTATAGGATCGAAACGTCGAGACCTCGCCATTGTCGAGATTTTACATTAATCATCGATCAATCAGGTCGGCATTAGAAGCTCCCAAAATATGTGTGTATTGCTCTAAAATTGACTTTTATTGATTAATCTGATTAATCGAGGTACTTAACCGACATTGTTTATTCGGCACGTACAGTCTATTACCGAATTGCTTTGAGCCCACGTCAGATTTTTGTATTGCACTCCTATTCAACCCCATTTTTCTCAAAGTTTTTAATATATGCATTTTATTCAGTTTATAGAAAAAGGGCTTTCTTCTGATTTGAAATTTGAATTAAATCTCTTTACAACAAACAATTCACAGCCCAATTACTCAAAGTCTTCAGAACTTATTAATAAAAAAACCTATTTCTGAACAAGTCGCTATTTTCAAACCCAGATACATCTTCACAATAACCTTTTGCTCACAGCGATGCCATCTTATGGAAGGATGATCGACACCAAACAAATACCGGGCCTGACGCTCCGATAGCGGGTACAATCTCTCTCAGAGTTAAAAAAAAAAATCCCGCACTGAAAAATCGTATGTCCAACATCTGGTCAGCACTTATCAGGAATGAGTTTGCGAATGATTCAGAAATAGCACAATCAAACAGTCTGTGTTTTATTCTCAGACAATGCCGATTATTACAATCAATATCCGCCAGTTGTCAATTTCACTATGGTCTGTCAAAACGTTAGTTACTATCACCCAGAGTAAGGGAAGCCGCATGCGGTGCTATGGGTGTTTATCTTTGGTTTCGCGAAAACAAAAGTGATAGTCTGAGTACACAGTGTAGCATTGATCGTTTGCCTCGCGCAGAGTCGGTTTGCCCGCGCACAATGTACCACGTTGTTACGAATCGAGTTTAGCCGAAAAAGCCCTACCTGCTCTGTTTGTCCCGATGGAATACCCGATAAAGACTGGCCTGCAGCTCCGACATCCACGGATAAGCCTAGATGCGTGGAAATTGGCTTGAGCCTAGATCTTAATTTCTGACTGGACCCACGGCGGACCTGGATGAAGTGAGGAACAGACCAGTGATATATAGGACGCCAGCATTATGACAAGGGAAGATCACAAACGGCGCCCTCAGCGTTCAGACTCAACTCGCCGAGTGGCGGTTCAGAGAAAACGAATACCGTGGACCAACCTCTGGGATTTATACTTATTTCGTCCACAGTATTACCATCATCATACTTGTTATCCCTCCTTTGATCCAGTCTTTCACTCATGCTTCGTTTAGTTAGTGATGTATACTTCAGAGACAAGCCTGTAGGCCCAATTCAATCAATGAATCATTAATACCCCAAATTAGAATTCAATTGAATTAGACTTCGAGTTATCTACCCGAAAACAAAACAAGTTTGACTAGAAAGGTCCGATGCCAGCAGGAGAGGTCCTGCTGGTATGGGATCACGTCGGGCCTACTACTTTTTTGGTAAATGAAATTATATTAGTCAAACAGATGAAGTAAAAACTGATTAGGAACTATTGAACACATTTCACAAATGGAAAACAAAAAATCCCCCTTGACTGGGAACTACAAAAAGCCAGCGGTCTCGGGTTCAAGTCTCGGTCCAGCCAAAATTTTCGTTGTCCTTTTTCAGAAATCTAAATTAGATATTGATCAAACGAACAAAAAGTAAAAAAAAATAAAAAAAAATAGGAATTTTCGTTACCTCAAACCAGAGGTCTGGTGTTCAAGTTCCGGTCCAGTCAAAGGCTTCTTTGTCATTTTTCTGTAGGTAAACCTGTATGGAGACTGACGGCAGTTAATGGTTGAATTGCTTCTGGCTAGCGCCCCTCCCCGGAAAAGACTAGTTGACGATCAGGGAAGGGCCACCATCTAAGGGCTGGATAGCACAGATGGAAGGAGGGCGCTGGTACCCCCAAACTATAGGAGTCGTGTTCAAGTCCCGGTCCGATCACAGTTTTCTTTGGCACGGAAAAGAGAGTTTTATTTGAAGAACAAAAAACACCCCAAAACAACCAAGACTGAAGCTCCAACTTCATCTAAGAACCCCCGACCCGTCTTTCCAGCTTTTGGATAGCATAGACGAAGCCGGGGACAAAGTCTAGGCCGGGGTTTGGGGATCAAAAAGGCCCAAGTTTCGCCCAACGTGTTTTTTTTGCCACCCATCATCAGCCGATACCCAGAACAGCAGAGCCCACGCGTTTCGACTGATCCCGGCAATTCAATTTATCGCCGAGCCCAGCGGATCGTGAGAAATTCGAGCCCGTCAAATTGATGTGTGTAAACAACCGCAACGATGAGACTTGAAATTGGTGAGCATGGTGAGAAGGACTCGAGGGAAAGGAGGAGGAGGAGCAGGAGGACGAGCAGGAGCAGGAGGGGAGGGGGAGGAAGAGGAGAGGAGGAGGAAGAGGAGGAGAGGAGCAGGAGCAGGTGCAGGAGGAGGGGAGGAGAGGAGGAGGAAGAGGAGGAGCAGGAGGAGGATAAGCATGAGCAGGAGGAGCAGGAGGAGGAGGAGCAGAAGGAGGAGGGGGAGGAGGAGAGGGAGGGGAGGAGGAAGATGCCGAGGAGGATGGAGAGGGTGGGAGGGGGAAGAGGCCGAGGAGGATGGAGAGGAGGGGAAGGAGAAGGGGAGGGAGAGGAGAGGGAGAGGAGGAGCGGGAGGAAGAGGAGGGGAGGGAGGTAGGAGGGGAGGAGGAGGAAAAAGAGGAGGGGGACAAGGAGGAAAAGGAGAGGGGAAGGAGGAGGAGGGGGGAGGAGTAGCAGTAATAGGAGGAGAAAAGAAGCGGAGTGAGTGGAGAGGGCGTTAGGTCTCAGCCCCTTTCCTTAATTCACCCTAATCCTCCTCAATTTCATCCCTGATCCTTTTACTGTGTCTTTCTCCCCCACCCACTTCATTCCAAGACAAATTTCCTCAATCTTAAACAAACCCATCCCAGACAGTGCGTCGTCTCCGGGGGCCTTTGCCCGTTCCTTCCTGTTTGTTTTTGATATTGAAACGCTGGTCACGTCGCCTCCGCGCACGCGACACTGTACAGGGGGCGGCGAGGCACTCTCCGATTCGGATTGATTCAATTTTCCTAAACTCGTAGCAGGTTTCATTTTGTTTTTCTTTGACCCATTTTTGTATTTTGCGGGTCAACCCCGGCCACAGGTGTGGCGTGTTTTTTTTTTGCTTCTTTTAATCAACCAACTTATGGCCAGGTCACTGATCTTCGGAGATCGGATTAAAAACGTCAGTTAGGTTTATTCAATCCCGACAAGTATCTTACTGCTCCTCTGTCTCTCTGTCCCTCTGTCTCCCTCCGTCTCTCCACGTCTCTCTCTCTCCCCTCCCTTTTCCCTCTCTCTGTCCCTCCCTTTTCCCTCTCTGTCACACTTTCTCTCCCCTTTTATCTATCTCACTCTTCTCCCCGGCTCTCTATTTTGTATCTCTCTCCCTCTCCCTCCCTGTCTGTACACCTATTGCTCTCTATCCCCCTCGTAAACCCCTCTCCCTCTCTCCTCTCTCTCCACTCTCTACATTTCTCTCTTCTTTTCTCCCACTATCTCTCTCCCCCTCTCTGTACATCTATTTTTATTTCTCCCTCCCAATCTCTCTTCCCCTCCCAGTACATCCATATTTCTTCCTCTCTACCTCTATCTATCCACTCTCTATGTTTCTCTTTCCTTCTCCCTCCCCATTTCTCTCTCTCTCTCCCCCTCTCTGTACATTCCTCTTTCTTCCTCTCTATATCTCTTCTCCACTCTCTGTATTTCTCTTTCTTTCTCCCTCTCCATCTCTCTCTGCCCCCTCTGTACATCCCTCTTTCTTCCTCTCTCCCCTCTCTCCAATCTATATATTTCTCTTTCCTTCTCTCTCCCCATCTCTCTCTCTCCCCTCTATGTAGATCTTTCTTTCTTCCTCTCTCCTCTCGCTCCACTCTCTATATTTCTCTTTCCTTCTCACTCCCCATCTCTCTCTGCCCCCTCTGTACATCCCTCTTTCTCTCTCTCTTTCTCCACTCTCTATATTTCTCTTTACTTCTCCCTCTCCATCTCTCTCTCCCCTCTCTGTACATGTATCTTTCTCCCTCTCCACCTCTCTCTCCCCTCTCTGTTTCATCATATCTCTCTCTCTCTCCACACTGTATATTTCTCTTTCTTCCGCTCTCTCGATCTCTCCCTCCCCCTCCCTACAATCCCCCTTTCTTCCTCTCTACCTCTCTCCCCCTATTTACACCTTTCTTTCCATGTTTGCCCTCCCCCATTGACCCGAGATTCTCCGATCCCCCTTGCTAGCAGGATCAGAGACTCAATGCCTCCTTGTACTGTTAGTGTTATAACACTTGGAGTTCCTTCCCGTGCGGCGTTTAGAGTCGGCAGTTCAGAACTCGAAGCCGTCGCTCATCGATCCTATCACGATGTATCCTGCGCGCACTGATCGCCCCTAGAGGGGAAACCACGTGCGTATGGCAGGTGGCTCAAGAATGAAAAACAAACAGCCGCACTAACAGGCAAACCAACAAATGCAAAACAAACATCCCCTAACTCTTCGCCACACCTCCATGGGTCGTCTCTCTTTGTCTCTTTATCTCGCTTCCCATCTCCGCATCTCCCCTCCCTTTGTCTCGATCTCTTTTCCATCTCCACATCTCTGCTCTCGTTCTGTTTCCCTCTCCCCTCTTTCTCCCCCCCCCCCTCTCCCCACTCGCTCTCTCTATCTCTCCCATCTCTCTCTATATAACACCTCTCTTCTCTCTCATATTTATCTTGTCACCCCACGTCTCCGACCTTTCTCCATTCTCTGTGTGTCTCCCCTCTTCTCTCCTTGTCCCATCTCTCCCCTCTCTCCCTCTCACCTCTTTCCCATCTCTCCTCTCTCTCCTCTCTCCTCGCTCCCCCATCTCAAACTCTCCTCTCTCGTCTCTCTCCTCTCTGTACTCTCTCTCCTCTCTCTCCTCCATCTCTCCCATCTGCTATATCTCCTATCATCCCACATCTCTCTTCTATTTCCCCTCTCCTCTCTCCTCTCCCAATCTCCCCCTCTCCCATCTCCCCTCTCTCATCTCTCTCATCTCTTCTCTCTCCTCTCTCCCCATCTCTCCCCTCTCCCATCTCTCCTCTCTCTCCTCTCTCCTCTCTCCTCTCTTTTCTCTCCTCTCCCCTCTGTCCTCTGTCCTCTCTCCCCATCTCCCCCCTCTTCCATCTCTCCTCTCTCTTCTCTCCTCTCTCCTCTCTCATCTGCCCTCTCCTCTTTCCTCTTTCCTCTTTCCTCTTTCCTCTCCTCTCTTCCCTCTTCTCTCTCATCTCTCTTCTCTCCTCTCTCCCCTCTCCTCTTTCCTCTCTCCTCTTTTCCTCTCTCCCCATATCTCCCCTCTCCCATCTCTCCTCTCTCTTCTCTCCTCTCTCCTCTCTTTTCTCTCCTCTCTCCTCTCCCCTCTCTCCTCTCCTTTCTCCTCTCTCCTCTCTCATATCTCCTCTCTCCTCTTCCCTCTTCTCTCTCTTCTCTCCTCTCTCCTCTCTTTTCTCTCCTCTCTCCTCTCTTCTCTATCCTCTCTACTCTCCCCTCTCCTCTCTCCTCGTCTCTCCTCTCTCCTCTCTCCACTCTTCCTCTCTCTCCCCTCTCCCATCTCTTCTCTCTCTCCTCTCTCTCCCCCTCTCTCCTCTCTCCCACATCTCCGTCACTCCTCTCCTCCCCCTCTTCCCTATCTCTCTCTGTCTCGCCCCTCAGCCCTCTCTTCTCCAATCGTCTGCTCCCGTCGCCCTTTGCTCTTCCAACCGGGTTGACGCTCAGCGAGTCTGACACTACGATTATTGATTAATTAACCGTCGGTATTGCGATGACACGAGCCTGCGCTCAATCCCTTTTTTTTCTTCTTCTCGTATGAAAAAAAAAAGGTTGCGCGATCAATACAAACAGCTGGGTCGGGAGTGTCGACGCAAGGACCAGCGTCAAGTGCGAATGTATCACATCTTATAGTATTCCAATGCCCCCCCTTGTTGAGTTCATGCTCCAATTTGTATCTATGGTGTTCATTGAATTTATTTCCAGACGCGAGCTGGGTTGTGGACCAGTGTGAAATTCCTCACATTGGAGTCCGGTGTTCCTGATACAATTTTTACCTTTCCATAATTTGTATTTTTTTTTTAAACAACTTGGAAGCAAATTAATGAGATGTTTGTCAGTCATTTCGTCTAGGCCTTCTGTTTCAAGTTCACTTGACAACAGGATCAATGGCATTGATCACGAATGTGCCGATGGAAATCAGGGGGGCCATTTCTATGGGAGTTTGTTTTTCTAGGTATTTCATGGAAATTCTTTTTGATTTCTATAATTCCCAAATTCCCATTTGTTTACAACTTCGAAGCAAATTAATGAGATGTTTAGGTCATTCCATCTTGACCTTTTGTTCACAAATTCGATATCAGGATCAATGACATTGATTACGAATGTGCCGATGAAAATTATGGGCTATGTCTATAGGTCTATTGGAGTTCGTCTTACGAAGTATTTCACGGGAAATATAATTTCCATTTATTTACAACTTTGAAGCAAATTAATGAGATGCTTTAGTTGTCTCGACCTTTTTTAAAGTTGATATCAGGATCTATGGCGTTGATTATGTATCCACCGATGGAAATCAGGGGCCATTTCCTTTGGAGTGTATTTGAGTTATTTATTATTTCACGGGGAATCAAATAATAAAAAAGGCTGCAAAAGCCGAGATCTCAATTTATTTACAGTAAAGCTTTCTCTATTTCTTTGACTGAAAAATGTCTGTCTTACAGTTTACTCACTTGGGGACAAAAATGTTGTACGCCAATTTATGTTTGCACGTTATTTGAATGCTATTGGACAGAAATAGTTTCTCTCAATTGTTTTGCAATTTCTGCAAGTATATCCACTCTTTCATTTTTGACTGAAACAAACCCAATTATTGTTTATTTTCCTAATTCAGTTTTAACTGATTCTTTTGCCTGTTTCTTCTAACACCGTCCATTTGCAGAGATACAATCCAATTCTGCTTTTGTGGAAGGTTCGCGAGGGTCAAAATATCATGCCATTTAATTAAAGGACTGATACATTACTGGGGTGATCGTAAAACTTCGATGTCCACAGATTTCCTTCTAATTTACACAGTTTGTAGATGGTAATTATAGAACCCTCATGTTGAAATCTGACGGTCTGGGATACTGTACTTTTCGAGAAATCGAACATTGACAAATAGCTTATTACTCGCGAGCAATATACTATTTTCTTACACTACAGAACGATAAGAAAACCGTGACGATTTTTTGCCTTTCTCTCCTTTCTCAGATTACCATTTGAGCTAAAACCTTCGCAGCATTTCTCTTTTGGAATGTTCCATGTTTTAACACAAAAACTGTGGCAATCGTTTACCGATGTTGTATAGGCCTTTAAACTCCTGAAAGATCTTTGAAGTTGGTCAGAAATTTTGCAGCACGTTTGTAGCGAAGCACCTACCCACAATCTAGCAAATGACCGAAATGAAAACTTCGAGGGCATTTGCATCCTGGAAAGACTTGCTCACAAATGCCGAAGGTTTCTATTACTTTAATTAATTCTTGCGTCTAACCGTAATCGAACCCGTGTGTTGCAATGAGGTCCATTACTTATATCCGTGCTTCCAAATGGCTCCCTCTGCAGAATCACTCTAATATTTTGCTGATCTATTTCGTATCCGTCCGTGCCATGTTAAGCATGCTCATTCATTAATTTTTGTGGAACATTCTGAGATGTGTTAACACATCGTATAGATTGATGCTGTGGACAAGAAATAAATCTCAACCCAGACCTAACTCAGAGGATGCAACGTGTGTAATGTTTTCAAATCGCACCTTCCATAATGCCACGCGACAATAGACCAGCTATATCATTCCCTTCTTGCAGAGCTACTTCTAACAGATGGACTCTGGTGAAACAAAAAATAATATCGGAAGGGCGAAGTCATTGTGCGTGGAAGTGTTTTTGCGTCGTCAAGTTGCCGTCGTTTCTTGCGTTGATTCTCGCTTTATTCCCCATCTGAGCGCGGAGTATTTTCCATGGTGTGAGCTACCGTTGCAATTGGGTGTCGGTCGCTATTTTTGAAGTATTTGAGATGCGTGAGGAGAGGGTGGGGGTGATCGGGTAGATGCAAGGGATTTTTTTGTGTTTTGAAAGGTGGGAAATGGTTGGGATGAGGGTAGGCTAGGGAGGGGACTACCCGACGGTTGCCTGGAGATCTTCAGGTGTGTAACTACCGACGCCCCACAGCGCGCGTTGCCAATTAGCGCAGCGAAGGGTGGGGGGGGGGGGGGGGGGTGTTGTGCATTATGGTCTCAGGTGCGTCGTGCGAGGCTCTCGTGCGCTCCTTAAACTCGACAGCCGACAAAGCCGCTTGCAACTCCCTCTCAATGACGTCAAACGTTTTCAGACAGGTGCGGCCGCATAGTTTTTTTTCTTAGGAGGGTTAAGCCGCGTCCGCACTGGACTTAAAATGGGTAAACTAACCGAGTAAATGGGTAAATCGACCATTTTAAGTCCAGTGCGGAGAGCCCAGGATGTTTCCTCCCAGGTAACTTACCCGACCCAAATGGGTAGTTTAACCGACCAACTTCTGCCCGGTTAAATTGACCAGATCAGTTTTACCGATCGTCTCGGATGGTTTACCCGAGTCGAAAAGTCCAAGTGCGGACGCCGGGAAGATTTACTCATTGGAATGTTACCCACGGGCTCGGTAAAAATAAGTCCAGTGCGGACACGGCTTAAGAGGGAATTTTCATGAATGTTCATAAAAAGACGTGTCGAATTGTTTTTCAAGATAATTACGACTGAAGAAGATTACGACACCCCATTTATGATAATTGCCCCTAACCCTCCTACGAAAAAAAAATACGCGTGCGGGCGGGTGCAAAACAAACACACACACACACACCAAAAAACATCCGGCACGGTGCGCACCGCTTACTGCACCGCCCAGAGAAAGGAAGCTTACTGGGTTGCTCAGAGGGACCGGGAGAGGCGCTCTCCAAAAGGTCAAGCACTCTGAATTATTCATGGCCGGATGGTATTAAGGACAAGGAAGGGGGGTTCGAGGTTGTTTTTGTCCGTGCAGTGGGGCAGGGAAGCGGGCGATGCGACGCGCATACGCATCGCGAACCTCTTTCTCAGCGCTGCGTGCCCTATATAATGATGGTACTTTTCCCAAAGCCAGGCTTAGGCTTCGGCTCCGGCTTTGTCTCTGTAGTTCTTTCATTAATTTTCAAGTAGGCCTACAAGGCATGGCAGTGGAAGGTATTTGGCTTCATTTTTTTGGGTTTTTTGCACTGCGTTTTGAAAAAAGAAGAAGAAGAAACCAACGTTTCAACTCCAACAAAGAACTCCGACCTGTGTCTTCAGCTTTTGGACAACAGAGCCGAAGCCGGAGCCGAAGCCGGAGCCGAAGCCGGAGCCGAAGCTGGAGCCGAATCCGTAGCCGAAGCCTAAGCCGGGTGTTGGTAAAGGGACTACGGGCGCCGTGCTACTCGAATGCAGGCGCTGGAATGCGTTTATACTGCGGGGCCACCCTTTGTTCTCGATCATGAAGTGCGGCTCTATTCCGTTTGGGGATTCCCTGAGGACTGGGTCGTGAACCAGACTGTCCCCTCTGATATTAAGGCGTCGGCTGCAACGCACAGTCTACTTGGGGCAGTTGGTATTGTGAAAGGGTTTCAGAAGTGGCAAGCCCGTTCGTACGTCCCCTACAATGAGCGTCATGACGGCTTACCGTTCATCCCAGCGAGCTCGGCTGAGCTCAAGGGGGCGCTGTTGCATTAAGGTTGCCTCCGATTATCTTCCCTGATTAGATAAGATTGAGGACCTTTTGCAAAAACCCTGCTTAGGCTCCGGCTCCGATTTTTTCTTTCTTTCCTTCGTCCATTTTAAAGTACAAGGCATAGAAACGGGCTTCTATTTTTATGTTACACTGCATTGTTGAAAAAGGATCTCAAACTTCATCTTCAACAAAGAACTCCAACCTGTGTTTTCAGCTTTTGGTTCGCAGAGCCGAAGCCGGAGCCGAAGCCTGAGCCTCAGGTCTACGGTTTGAAGAGCCTGTGCTGTTCGAGTATCTACGATATCGTTCTCAGAGAGTCGGTTCGGATCGCCCACATCGACCGGCGATGATATTCATTCGATCACATGACTGTTTTCTATGTCACGGACTGGACGCTGACTTACGGAGCACCTAAATGGACATTCGCCGAAAACAAACTATGACAAAAAAAAAAAAAATCGTTCGTTATTTCGTGCGCACGAAATCATTTTGAGCGCTCGAAAAAAAATCTTTTCCGAATGTCCCTTTAGGGGCTCCGTACTGACTACATGCCTCGACGTCAAAATCACACAATTTCCGTATTGTCAATTTTTTCGTTACTTTCAACGGTTGAAAGAATAATGCAGCTTTAGCCTATCCCACGGCTCGAGGCCCCCGTGCCCTGCACAACGGGCCGCCGGGCAACCCAGACACGACCCGGCCCGGTCCAAATACCAGCGATAGGCCACGCGCTAAATGGGGACTTGCTCCCAGGCACCGGGGGGGGGGGGGGTCAATCGGTAAACAATACCAGGCATGCCGGCGAGTCAACGAGTCGGTGAGCGGTGCCTCTTACATCATATTGACCCCGTTTCAGCAAATTCAGGTAGTCAACTGAGTTCCCGATGCTTTAGAAAGATTGTTAAGCTTGGGGGAACTTAAGGTGATATACAAAAAATGTTGCAAACTGCTTACTGACTAAAATTACCAAAAACCTATTATCATAACATAATAGTGATTTATTAATTTTTATTGCGCAAATTCCATTCAAAATATGTTCAAGTGCGCTTTATAATTAGTAGTGAAACATCAATCAAGACAAAGACTACACATTTTATACAATTGTGTTGCAATATAAAAATGTTGCAAACTGCTTACTGACTAAAATTACCAAAATGCAAATCTCAAAATTTAGTGGGCCTGACGTTTCGGTCCTAGCAGGACCTTTCTCAAAGGCAGAGTGACAAGGACAACACAGATACATGTACACGAAGGAAGGGTGAAGGGAGTGAATAGGACACGGATGAGAAACAAAGGACAAAGAGTTGGGGAATCTTGTTAGGCATTTTTTCTTCAACCCAAATATTGGGGTTGGTCTTGTAAGAATACATTTGATTTGATTGCTAGCCTGTATGAGATAAGCTTCGGTTTTCCTCCTCCTCGTCTTCCTCTTCCCCAACATTATCATCACCATCATCATCATTCTCACCATCCTCACCATAATTAAACCAAAATGCATATTTTTTTTTGCATTGCCATGAAAAGTATTGCAATCGAGACAAAATTGTCCCTAAAATTCATGTTGTATAGGACCAGCCAACTGGTACACAGGTTAATCTGAGCCAAACCACAGAGTAACCATGTCCACATTATGACAAGTTCCACGACATTACCGCAAACGCATTGTCATTCCACAGAGTAACCACATTGGTTATTGTGGGGTTTAATAGTGATCTTGACAATCCACAAAATTAATTCCTTAATTGCATAACACTATGTAAATGACAAGGACTCCCCATCCTCCTCATCCACCTTCCTCCTCCTCCTTATCCTCCCCATCCTCCTACTCCTCATCCTCCTCCTCGTCATCATTGGGGCCCTTACTTACAAGCTGTGCTTCGTAAAGGGTCCCTCTGTAGTATTAGACTCATGTTTATTAATACATTTATCACTTAATGTGCTAGTCCGTTCCCTATAAGTGTGCCTATATTCATTCTTTGTGATGTACATTCTGTGATATATGCATATATCGTTGATCGATGCTGTGGAAAAGAAATAAACTAAACTAATCTATTCATCATCATCTTGATGTTTTCTCTTCCGTCTTCTTCTTCTTCTTCTTCTTCTTCTTTTTCTTCTTCTTCTTCTTCTACTTCTTCTTCTTTTTCATCTTCTTCTTCTTCTCCTTCTTCTTCTTCTTCTTCTTCTTCTTCACCTATAACTTCTTCTTCTTTATTACTTTCTCCTCCTTCCCATTCTCTTCCTTTTCTCCTAGTCCTCCTTCTAGGCCGTGGGTCAAGCCTACTTTCAGGTTGCCCCCAGATGTGACCGACGAACCCCAATTTCTGAAGCCCTTTTAGGGCCTTGCCCCACGGCCTATTCTCCCTCCTTCTTCCTCTTGTTATGTGAAAGCATCCTGCTGCCCAGTCGTTCGCGGCGATTCCTCCCGAGGCCCACTCATTAGCTGGAGCCCGGGATCAGAGCCGGCGCGAAGTCCGATCTCGCAACTCGGAAACTTGGGTGTCTTTCGCATTATACTTCCTTTGAGATGTTCCACCCAGTTGTAACGAGGCTTCGTCGGCCAGGGCTCGATGCAGCCGGAAAGCCGAGGCTAGCTCCGACGGGCATCGGGCGCAGGGCGCCCGGTAGCCCGGAGGAGAAGTGATACAGCTTCCCCCTGGTTCCCGTAAGCAACGGCCAGCGCCCAGTAATTGCCAGAGACTCGGCCCTCTCCCAGTCTCCCCGGGCTGACATAACACATGCGCGAGCAGGTGACCAAATCCCCACAGTCCCAACGCTTCAGAGAGACAACCCGAAGAAGAGAAATACGTCGCCCAAAGTCCCATGCGATCATATTCACGCGAAATTAAGGGGAACAATAATCGCGTGGGAATCGAATTAGATACCATTCTATCTATGGTGGCGTTGCGGGTCTTTTAGTTGTTTAGCAAAGGCGGCCCAACATATAGTGAACAAATTCAACCCCACGTGATTCAGAGACTCGGGACTGATATTGATTCAGTGAAATATTTTCTTGGCGTTTTAGAACAAAGTCCAACTCGTATTGATCTTGGAGGAATGTTTTTTTTTTGCTGAACGGTACAAACCCAATCGCTATGGACGCGACCGTCGTTCTGGGCAACAACAGGAATTTCCGCCAATAGTTAAAACTTGCGATGTGCTCAAAGAGCCACCCGATTTCTCATTGGTTATTAATAATTCACTTTTCTCCTCGTAAAGCCACTGTCTGAAATATCTGTTTTATTTAATGATTGTCCAAGTCAGAGTATAGATCTAATGACCGATCAATGAATATTATATTTACATATTGATCAATAAGCAATTACTTCATTATGTGGTCTGAGGTAGGCCTATGATAACAATTATGGGATGAATAATGCCTGGTATAGGTATCCGATCCCTGCCACGTCGTAAAGAGGCTATGCTTCCTGAAATCTAAACAGGTCCAATCACCGATCAATGTGGATACATAATTATTCATGATGAAGGTTGCCTGATGAAGGTTAGCAGTTAGCAACCGAAACGTCGCCACCAGCAACGACACATCGCGTGACTTTGATCACCCTTTCCACTTATTAATATTTTTCATAATTCCGTCCTAGACGTCATTATATTATCATTCCCGTGGTGTAACATTTTAGGAAAACAGTTCGATTGCGTATATTGATGATCAAGGGATTAATTATATTCATAATTCCAGTTCTGATGTCATATCTGGCTATTGGTATAATGATATTGTTTTTTTTTCCTTCTTGGGACTCATGGCGTAACTGGACAGTGGGGTATATGGAAGACGCCGTGCTTCGTGCAAGAGTGGTACCCCCTGCGAGTCACGTCTCCTGTATGTCAACCAGCGAACAGTAGCGGGTTTCCCTTGCAGACCATGGGGGTCGATTGATTTTGCTTTGCACCGTTACTCTCACGCCAAGCTTGCCAGACGCGGTCAGTCCCTGCTTTCGCACCCTAGAAACCTCAAGGACGTCTGGAACAGGCACATAGGGCAGAGGGCGTGGCGGGGCGGATTGGGGCGCAGACTGACAGGGCCGGGCAGCGAGACCAAACAAGTCGACCAAACATACCTTAGTTGTCAAAAGGGCGGACTTTCTTCGGCGGAGAGCCAAAATTGCAGAGAGATCCGGCACGGTATACGAAAGCGAGATCAAAACTAGAAACGGGGCAAAACGGGACGAGCCTAAGCAAACACGGGGGATTGAGGGCAACTTTTTTTTTTCTCAGAGCATTTTTGCTGGGGGGTGGCTACCGTGCGGTAGGGGTAAGGGGGGTAAGGACGATCACGAGGCCTTGGCGTTGTTAACGCGGCCAAAAAGGGACCAGCTTGCCGGCTCGAATTAAACAATAACAAACCCCAGAGGTACTGCCGTCAGAATTGGATTGCTCAGGAAAATCTCTCGGAGGCAAGATGGGGGGAAAAACAAACGAAAAAGGAAAATACTGCGTATTTTCCACTATTATCATCTGCGGCTGAGAGGAAGGGGGATTATGTGTACGTTTGCTCAGAGGGGCCACGTATAATTGAATAAAGACGGAATAACTAAGTTTGTTCGCCACCGTGTTTAAACTGGACGCTCGTTATAATCTGAAAAGCTTGCCTTTTTTTTTTAGCGTGACCAGAGCAGAGCTGAGGCCTTCGGCTGAAGTAACAGGAACCGGTGCCTTGTTAAACCGACTCAAAGTAGGCGGCTTTGGAGCGCTTTTGTGCGTTGATTGAGTGCCTGTCTGATCAATGAACGAGATCTATGTCTCTGCTTAACCCATTTTGTCACCGAACCGTGTTGCTCTACTTGCTCCTAGAGCATTGCCCTGGAATGACTGTATGTAAAATGTCGCGGTGACACATGGCAAGGTGCGCTATCCCAACCCAGCATATCTGTGATGTTTGCATTAGGAAGGCAAAGTGAAGCAAAAGACCGCCGATTAGGGCAGGGCAGGGCAGGGCAGGGCAGGGCAGGGCAGGGCAGGGCAGGGCAGGGCAGGGCAGGGCAGGGCAGGACAGGGCAGGGCAGGGCAGGGCAGGGCAGGGCAGGGCAGGGCAGGGCAGGGCAGGGCAGGGCAGGGCAGGGCAGGGCAGGGCAGGGCAGGGCAGGGCAGGGCAGGGCATGGCAGGGCAGGGCAGGGTAGGGCAGGGCACGGCAGGGAAGAGCATGCACAGCAGAGCGCATGCAGAGCAGCGCACAGCGCAGCACTGTAAACATCGCCTTTGCAAATTAAGTTTCTTAAATTTCGAGAAAAGCTGCGATATCGCATTCGCACATCGTCGCAGTCAATTGTCAGCGGCCCGTCCAATTCAGAGAAATCGCCGGCAGTATCCGCCCACTCATTCACCGTGCGCCCCGGGGGACTTCCGGCGCTCCTCTCCGCGATAGCCCGGCCACACCACAGATGACGCGCCGCTCTGTCTCCCGTCAAAACTGCCAGTGAAGATTTGACGCTCTTCAGAGTTTCGAGGAGCGCCGTCTTGTCAGGCGAGCGTGTCCCTTCCAGAGGCGGCAGGCGTGAATAATCGACTGGCACAAATCGGGGTCCGCTGATAAACACGAACACATAAGTCACGTCGGAGCTAACGCAATCACTGAGGGCACGCGCAAGAGAGCTATAGGCTGAAGCTCCTGAAGCGGGTCTGGTTCCGGACGTACTCTTAATGAATCTACGGCACTTCATAATACGAATCCCCGGATCAGGCTAGGGTTCCCTGTCTTGGGATCCCTTCACATATTGCGAGGGACTAACCTCCAGACTAAACACGAATGGGTTAGCCCGACTGACAAAAGTTGTCCTTGGGACACAATCTTTTGGGACTAAGTTCGAGGCTAACCCGCCATTTATAAGCCTGAAACAAAATGTATTGGGTATAGTCCAGATCCTATGCCCTGTGGGTCTTTCTTTACGACCCACTTCCCACTGTGTTATCGTTTGGACAGGGATTAACCAGTCCCCATCATTATTATTATTATCAAATTCATTTTTAAAGCGCAAATTCCATTATGCATGTTCAAATGCGCTGTACATACATATTAACAGATACGATAAAATAACGTTAAAACAAAAATTACAATAGTTAACCTAAAATGCACTTACTGATACATAAAACTTAGACAAAAATAGACACAAATAGAAAGGCATTCAGTATTATACATATATATGAATGACAGATACCATCAACATAAAATAAATAACTAGATATTGGTCAACAGTAAAAATGAAATTGAAAATATAAAAAGTGTTGGAGGGCCTATAGTGGGTTGCGTAATCATCGGTGTCAGCGGTAAAAAAAAAATAAAGAACACCGAATTTGAATTGTAAGTGTGTCTATCCGAAGCGAAAGCTCATGTAGAGCTCAGCACTGCGTGGGGCCAATGACGGTGAGAAGTTTGGGGGCAGTTGGTAGTGGCCGTGATGTCCCCGTATAGGAACGCTTGTAAGTAGAAGTCGGAGAAGAGCTATCGCCTAGAAAACTAAAGCTCTGTCCGCACTGGCTTGTTTCTACTTCAGTAAAACTATACCGAGACGATGGGAACGTTTCCCACTACATTTTAAGTCCATTGCGGACAGCCTGTGACGTTTTCCTCACAGTTTACTTTTCCCGAGTCCAGGGGTTACTCCTACCGGCCAGCTGGTGCCCGGGGAAAGTTACTGTTGAGGTCACTTTTCCCGAGACGAAAGGTCCAGTGCGCGAACAGTGCATGCAGAGCGAGTCGGTAAAAGCGGCCCGAGGGAATGCGTATACATCCGACCCTGCATCCGGCCGTGGGAGCGAGGTCATGCTGCACAGGTCAGCACGCATGCGTTGTGCATTGTTTTGAGTCTTCATACTGCCAGCACGGTGACTTCTACCACGGTCTTGGTAAAAATGTTCCCGTGTCGAAGGTCCAAGTGCGGACAGTGGTTACATTTCACCATTATTTAATTTTACCTTCATCTCGGTTAAAGCTTCCAAAGGAAGTCCAGTAGGGACACGGCTAAAAGTTTAAAAGCCCGTCGTTTAACACCCATGACATTATAATGGGGGAAAAATGAAACCGAATCCCGAGCCTGAGCATAAACTTTCATACAATAAAAGGGGACTCTCCACTCTGTACAATGGTATCGGTATCTGCTCACTGGGAATCTAAACGTACTTAAGTATAATACCAAGGAAGCATTAGGATTTGGTTATACAAACATGATACTGTACAGCTATATCGCCGACTGTCCTTTGCAACGCCCCAACGCGTTGAAGTATTAATGCCCGAACCATCTTGTCCAACAGATATCCAAAGCATTGCTCGAGCAGCGCTTTGGCCAAGCGTCCTTTATCTAAACAACGTGATCCAAACAGTCTTCTAGACTCGCCTGTCGCCGTCCTTCGATTTTAAATCACATCGTCCGCGACGCGTTAGACACGTGCGGGACCCTTCTCCCTTTCCCGTCACTTCCGCCGTCGCTTCCGCCACCAAAGATTACTCGGGAATATCTCGAATGCTTGGGAAATGTTTTGAGATTTTCCAGAGCCGACCTTGAAAGTGAGGCCTCTATAAAAGTCCCTATACAAAACATTGGGAAGATCGGAAAAACACACACAGATGTCCACAGATATCCTTCTAATTTACACAGCTTGTAGACGGTCATGAAAGAATCCTCACGTTGAATTCTTACTGTCTGGAATACTGTAATTTCGAGAAATCTTCACTCAAACATAGGTAGTAGTGTCAGAGTGTCAGTAGTGTTACTCGTGAGTAATAAACTATTTCTGACACTACAGAACGGTGCGTAAACCGCGACGGTTTCTTGGCTTTTTTGCACTTTCTCAGATTGCTGTTTGAGCTCAAATCTTCGCGGTGTCGCTTTGTTGGAATGTTTAATGGTTTATCACACAAACTGACAGTGGCTATATTTTTGACATTTACCAATGTTGTACAGGGCCTTTAAGGAGTATCCAGCCCGAATTATAGGCATCGCATGCGCACGTGGCTACACGGAGATGAACTCCAGCGCGAATTGAAACCCGGAAACCCCCATAACCATTCCCTGGCATCCGTGGACTCCGCGGAAGGACGTCTATAACGATGTGATTCTTGTAACCCAATCGAGGATACTCCCGGGGAGCGAGCAATTTTTTTTTTACAAGAATGTTGTAACTGTGAACAGAACAAGTTGGGTTATTTCCTGTGTTGTGTTTGGCATGGCTTATTACACTAGAGTCACAAACCACGCAGATGCCCGTAGGAGGCGGTAACCAACCGGTATACCCTCTTGGTATAGGTCATTGTCCACCTTGCAGGCGCTGCGCAAGAACGCGACGCCAATAAGCCTACCGCGGCGACACTGTCTTGACCAATGTTCCCTATAGTGTGTCCTTCGAATGAACGGACGAGAGCGATGTTAGATCCTTGGAACAGGGCCGGAAAAAGGGGTCACTTGTGTTGAGTGTTTGGCAAGGCGTACACAGAGTCATATAAACCACACAGATGTCTTTACAAGGTAACTCACAGACTGGTACGAACATTTGGGGTTCATCATCTAGTACGCGCTGCAATAGCACACGACGCCTATACGACTGCTCGTGTACAGTTACACACTCACGGACTAGACAAAGGTAAACGCTTGGAACAAGTCTAACAAGCCTATCAAACTGCAAAGGACAAAGGCAGATTAACAGCCGAGCCACTCCCATCCAGTGTAAGAACTTAGAGACTAAGTGTATCTGTGCACGAGCCAGCTAGCCAAGCCAGCTAGCCAAGCCAGCTAGCCAACTATCCAATCACCCGATCATCCAACCAATACATGTCCGAGCGTAAGCCGATCTGGCGAGGGAGCATTACAGGGGGAAAAACGGGGCCAGTGCGCTCTTCAGCAGTAATTGACCAGAACGGCTATTCGACACCTACTCGTACACGCCGCCCATCTTTCTCCTGCCTTGAAGGAGGCTCGTCTTTCTTTCTCCCACCCCCCTCTCTCTCTCTCTCTCTCTCCCTCTCTCTCTCTCTCTCTCCCTCCCTCCCTCCCTCTCTCTCTCTCTCTCTCTCTCTCTCTCTCTCTCTCTCTCTCTCTCTCTCTCTCTCTCTCTCTTTGCCCCGAGAGTAGAGCTAGGCTAAGTAAGCTCCCCGGAGCCTGGCCATTTTGATCCGCCTATAACCCCCCCACCCTGAGAACATTTAATGAAAATGGCGAATCAGATTTGACTGGGCCGAGAATGTAATCCCTTGTCACTTCTGATCACAGCGTCGTAAATTAGGTCACTCTGAGACAAATCTTGACATTAATGCAACCCGCATATTTCTTTACTTATTTGATTCATAAAAAAAGCAAAGTGAAGCAAAGACACTTCTGGATTTAAAGGCTTTAGTTTAGCGTACCCGTTGCTCTTCCACCTGAGCTATCCAGCCCTGTAGGTTGAGGCTTATGATGTCAACGATCTTTCTTGGGGTGGTGGGGGGGGGTGGTCACCAATCAGCCCTCTACCATTAACTACCGTATAATCTCAAAAGACCGTATCTCCATTCAGATGCAATCATGTGACCACGGGGCAGTTTTACTGCTTGAGCACCGAAGTTTGCTTCTGCACACACAAACAATCATGATTCACAGGATCACCTTTATTGCCAACCCAATCTTCACCTTTGTGTTCTTGCTATAGGCGGAGCATGCGGCCCGATAGGCCTACACGTCAAAAGCAATTGATTTCATATCGCAGTGAGGTTTCATTTCAGTCAATCCTTTTTAAACAATGAAAAATGTTCTTGCTCATAATAGCAGATTGGCCCCAGATTGTTTACAAAGAAGACGCATATTTCAAACACTTCAATGTGATTTTGTTATTAGCTTATGGAAATCTTCATGTCAGTGGTCCCTTGTATTTAAGTCATTTAATTTCAAAACGATCTTCATCTAACTACAATCTCAGAGCCTCCAAGACAAAACCATCCTAAGACACCTAGCATGTCGCACCAAGATGCCCCTTGGCGATCGTGCTTTTCAGTGTGATGCACCAAATTTGTGCAATGCACTGCCATCTCATGTCCGTAAAGCAAGTAGCTTAAAAGTTACAAAAATGCTTAAACATATCTTTTTATAAAAGATTTTTTACTGATTTTCTTTTGCACTAAATAGCCCATTGGTTTTCATTTAAATTTTGCAATTTCTGCTACGTTTGTTTTTAACAATTTCATAACATCTCAAAATTTAGTGGGCCTGAGGTTTCGATCCTAGCAGGACCTTTCTCAAAGGCCGAGTCTTTGAGAAAGGTCCTGCCTTTGAGAAAGGTCCTGCTAGGATCGAAACGTCAGGCCCACTAAATTTTGAGATTTGCATTTTGGTAATTTTAGTCAGTAAGCAGTTTGCAACATTTTTAGATTGCAACACAATTGTATAAAATGTGTAGTCTTTGTCTTGATTAATGTTTCACTACTAATTATAAAGCGCATTTGAACATATTTTAAATGGAATTTGCGCAATAAAAATTAAAAGATCACTATTATGTTATGATAATTGAGTGACTCCACCAATTCAAACGGCCATTTTAAATGGCATTTGAACACAGGTTTAATTTTTGTAGTCTATCTAAGTAAAACCGATTTCAGTTAATACATTCAAGCAGACGACTTTTATAAACTATTCTTTCATTCTTGGTCGTGGGGGAAAACACAAGGAGCAGATATTTTCCCATGATGTCGACCTAAGTTGGTCGAAATACCAACTGGCCGCATTATTGGTCAATAACAACCCAACCGATGGATCACGATGGCCAAAATCATTCACCAACTCCCACCATTATTGCTGATAAGAACAGAGCAAGAATTTGGCATACGATTTTGTAGTCTTTTTAAAATCACAAAACACGGAGTATAAATTGCCTTGAATATGATTTATATCTATAATGGTTGGTGCGATCCTTTTTATGATTCAGTTTGCATGTCGATTGTAATCATCACAGATATTTGTGTCCGGACGAGGAGGGCCTTGCGATTCGATCCTATAGCAGGGCCTTTCTCAGAGGCAGAAGGAAGAATGTACTTGAGTAAGGTCCTGCTACGATCGGAACTTCAGGCCCTAATTTGTTGATACTCGCTTCATGGTCATTTCCGTCAGCAACATTCTTGCATATCACTGACGTCATTAATTTAGCTTAACCCTTTAAACTCAGGCCCATTTTTGTGAGTTTTGCATGTGCTGTGATTTTGTCTTCACAAGTCCACTTTTCTTGTCAGAAACCTCATCCCATTATACACCATTCTAAAGCTTACATATTGAGCTACATTTCTGTGCAGAAATAAATCCTCCAGGGGCTTTTGGAAAAAAATGCGGCCATTTTTAATATCTTATTTGAATTTGATTTTTGTTTTAATATTTATGTAAATTTCATAATTTTAGAAAAATACTGCGAAAGTTTTGACTTCATGTTTGTATTCTACAACTAATACTCTTTCTCCCCATACAAAAATATTTATAAAAAAGTGAGTATTACCCCTAACTGATGCAATCCAAATGATCCATTAACATGCCTGTAAACGTGTATTGGTCAATGTACATGCACATTGTGAGTACATATGAGTATACTGACGACGGGCAGAGTGGTAGTACGCCGACGTCGACTCCAGCGATACATTCAGAAACTCGCAGCAACACGACCAATATCACTGTATTGCTGTGGAGATCCATCCACTCACCTTCATTCGCCCGTGCGCCAGCCGCTAAGCCCCCGCCTGCTATATGGGCCCCGTTAGTCGGACGGTTGGTTCCCTTCTTCGGTGTTTCTCGAGCACCTCACGCCAGCACTGTCCCTTCTCACGCGGTCCTGTATAGTTTGGGTCCACCGCGCAGCGATATGCGTGGCCGTCAATGATCCACCTCTCCCTCGCCGTGTCTATAACGTCTGGCCGCGGACGAGGGGAACGGGAAAATTGATTCTCAATTCCGCCCAATGTTCCCACGAGCGATCAGCTGAAAACCGGCTGTCATCGCCGGCCGAGAGCCGTCATGGATTGATAGCCGCTGCACTCACGTAGGCGCGGTATCGAATAGTCAGAACCGAATAACCGAGCCACGCTTCCAGTGCGTACGAGATCTGCTGTAGAAAGCTATTGGCCTATCATAGGAACGATTTGCACATTGTTATGATGGGGCGGTTTGATGCATAGTGAAAACTCTATGTAGATTGACTGGTACTCTCATCCACTGACTTTCCAATGCCTAAGGGTTGTTAGTCTTCACCATTTACGCTTTGAATCTCACTGCATAATTATGCGTTCAATACACTTTTAATATATTTGAGGGATTTCGTCGGTCGAAATCGTTTCCCAAATGGTTCTTATACTTTTATCAGAAGCATTTGGTGTTTTTGAATACGTTCGATCACCACAATCAGAATAATGAGAACAATGAGAATAATGAGAATAATTAGGTTGATATTTTGTCCAACGCTGGCCAAATGTTTGAATACATATCGACCTCGCATTGTTCGCATTTGTTTATGGCCGAAAGACCGCATTATTTCTTTGACTATTACGAAGAGGAACAACATTGCACCCTTGTATGCCACAGTGCACCCTTGTGCATCCTTGTGCATCCCTAGCCCTGTATGCCTTGTTTGCGAAGATCACAATGCCGTTCAACTACTGCATTGCAACTATCGCTGTCCTGTTCACGATAACCTGTATGCCCTTTAACGAAAACTGGCTCCCTCAACAGTGAGTGAAAACCGGGTCAATAGTTTGTAGGATATGTCCCGAATTTGGAGACGTGATATCTGCAAACACATAATCCCTGCTGATACTCGCATTGGTAGGCCCTGCGGTGCGTCACTCATGTTGCCACCATTAAACCACTGAGAACAAGCAACCAAATATTATCTAAGTGTACACACCTCGCAGGCCTATACAATGCTAGATACTTACTAGGGGTTTCCTGGCGGGAGAAAAACCCAATGATTTTTATCGCAACGAGCGAAACAACGAAATCTCTAGTAGGCCTACATCCATATACTAATTCTAAGACGTGATATTTCAAGGCACGGGAACTATGTAGGCCTATGCCCTTATTATCGTTCGGGCATCAACCTCACTCAGTTCCTCAAGACAACCCCGAAGGAAGGTTGAAATGGGCTAGTATGGAGACATCGTTCCCTCGACGGGAATCTCGTGTGTCAGATAGTGAAACATTGTGTCTTACACGTAGCGTGTAGAGGTGAGGGGGCCTTGCCCTTGCCAATCCACGCAGCACACTATTTTCATCCAAATGTCTCCGCCGAGCTGATTATCAAAAAATGTGGACACACAACTATTTTTTTTTATTAAGGGGTCTTTGGAGGCTAATTAAGTGGTAAAATTTATAATAAGTGAGGCTTAAGACAACCTGTGTTTTCACTATGCAAATGTTGTGTGCAATATTGACCGTATCTGGCTTTAAATGTGGCCCTATTTGGCTGTAGAAGTGGAGTGGTCCATCCTACAATCCTTGCAGAAATTCGGCTTGGATGGCTACACAATTCGTGTTTTTCTTCTTCTGGGGGTCATTCGCTAAAAATCTAATCTACTTAGGGCATTGAAAAGAATCTGAGAGATGAAGGTCCAAACTACAGTTTCTGTATAGCTACAAGAACTGAGAGACTTTGGGGTGTGGGATACTTGACTTTGAAAGTGTTCAATGGGAGCTCGATGTTATAGTGTTCTGCGCCCGTATAGGCGCACGAAGTGGGCCATGGCCCGCACAGGCAACGACCGCAGAGCAATGTTCGCCTTTGATTTCCTCTAGGGGCGGGAGGTCTCGGAATGGAAGGACCCTTGTCGGGTTGCGACAAAAAAAATCCACACCCAAAAGTTTCTCAGGTCTTGTTAAAACTAACACAGCATACTCCCAATGAAAGATTTGACCTTTATCTCTTATCTTCTTTTCAATTTTGGTGTTCTTAGCCGATTTGAATTTCTGCTTATCAACCCCCAGCCAAACAAAACACCTCTGAATTTCTGTAAGTATTCCGGATGGCATCCCTCCACCTCCGCAGGCAAATAGGGCCACATTTAAAGCCTCCGTATGTTTCCAATTACACACCAAATGGAACATTCCACCCCAGGTGGTCTTAAGCTTCACTTCGTCTACAATGAAATCGGTTGACTCCACGAATATCCCTTATTAAAAAAAAAAGTTGCGGGACCACACTTATTATGATAATCAGCTCGGCGGAGTAATCTTGGATTGGATTTATATAGTGTGCTGCAACCGTCAGTTGGACGCTCCGTGTGCCCGACGCGATGGGCCAACGATGGAATGTTTTTGCGTTCCACGCCGGCCACAACTCTGCCGACATTTTGTTTTTTTGGGGGGGGGGGAGGGTGGAGGCGAGTGCGACCCGGAACATTTACCGCCGTATGTGCCCGATTCCACCCGGACTCCCTTGCTGACTCTTACACGACCCTGGGCAATCTTCGAGAGAGCTTCTGAAGAGTGAAATTCCGCCCAAGCGTGAAAAGCCCATCCCCCACCCCCACTTCGTCACACAGGATAGACGATGATACCTTCGTGCGATGGTATTTATTTTGGACTGGATCGAGCCCCACTATTTGTTTGATGAAACATCAAATGGAAGTGGATTTTCAGACGGTGACCTTATTTGGTTTATAATAACACTTTTTTGCAGAGTGTGTAGGTGTTTAAACCGGGCAAAGTTTGTTTGACCGAGATCTGTGTCTGGAGTGGCGGGTGATCCGGCAGCTGGTTCCCTGCCTGCAACATACATGGCATCGGTTGTGGGGACAAACGCGAGGATCTCAAATCCCGGCGCCACTTTCAAAGGGCTGCCCCAGCCACAACACGACCGTGCTGAATTGAAGTCCAGTAGGTCACATGGTTCAGAGTGGCGGCTTGCCAACCAAAAGCTTATTTTCGTCAGAAGACGAAACCCCATGCAGCTTTCTGATAATCCTTCTTTTGTGTTCACTCCTCCACACTTCTCTCTTTGATCTTTCCCTCTCTTCTCACTAATCCCTATCCTCCTCCTTGCCCTTCCCTTTGATCTCTCCCTACCAGCTTAACTCTTTTTACTTTGTTTCTCATCCGTCTCCTATTCACTTTCCTCTCCTTCTCACTCTCCTTCGTGTACACAATGTATCTGTTTTGTCCTTGTCACTGTGCCTTTGAGAAAGGTCCTGCTAGGATCGAAACGTCAGGCCCACTAAATTTTAGATTTGCAATTTAGTAATTTTAGTCAGTAAGCAGTTTGCAACATTTTTATAAATCACTTCGTCAGAAGCAATAAACATCACATCGTTATGCGGTGCGTGAGGCCGTGTCCGACGAGCTACGTCTAGGTATCCCCCCTTATTGGAAATACACGGAGATGCAAAGACAATAGGCCCCTAGCCATAGCTCTGGAAGCCCGACGTCCTGCTTACACATATGCTAACACATATGGACGACGGTTCGTGCTTAGCAGCCCTATGTGGAATTGGGCCAAGATCCGATTCCCGTGCGACCGTAACTTTCCTCTGTAAATATGAACTTCAGAGCCTTTAATACCTGAGTCATCCCATCTGCGAATTCCCAGTTCATGCTATTCCCCCTGTCTACGATCTTGCCCTTTTTTTTTTTAAAGGAATGTTAGTTCCTATCTCCGGCCTTCCCGAGACCCTCTCTATCCCCTTCTTTCTCTAGCCCTTAACCTCGAGTAGCTTTTCAGCCTTGTTTTGGGGCGAGTTTGCATACAAAACAAAGGCGAAACTTGGGCGTCACGCAGACGGGCCGATGATGTACCGAACCAGTCGTGCCTTGCGATATTAAAATCGGCGCTGCACAACCAATTGGGGCATGGCGATCAGCTATTGATCGTGTACCGTATGTGGTGTTACCACGTATTGCATAGGGCGCCACGAGGCACGAGCCATCTCGGCAGGTAACGTGGAGGCAACGCGTTGTATTGCCACGAGACAGGAGCACTCCAGTAGCGTAAAGGAATTGTTTTCCCTTCCAGTCTCTCAGTATCCCCGAGGAAATTATCCGATGGATCGGAATGTCAAGGAATATTGTTGGTGTGTCTTTTCTCTCGGAGAGTCGCTAGAACCGGTTGTCTGGATGTAGCCTCGTTTGAAATGGCCTTGAGGCTCGGTGAATCTGTCCGCTGTGCCCTTGCGAACTACACACTGCGCACATGCAGATAGAACAGCAGCCCGGTCGGCAGAATATTAGAAATGGTTTTGTCGCTTAATCAAATAAGAATGATTTCACCGATCGAAGCCAAGCTCTTAGAGTTCATTGATCAGAACAGATATCCCCAGAGCTGAATGTAGTATTATTTTGCAAATACCGATCATCTAGTATTACAAATTTAATGGTTTTCGGGAATATCGGATATCAAAATAGTGAACTTCGAGTATACTATCGATTCCCCCGGAAAAAAAAAATCGAATTTTAAAGTGAGTATGTGATCAAAATTCAATGACGAGCACAGAGCTCTAAAACATGCCAAAGATGCACATAATAGTAATTATCTGTGTCCAAATTTAGTGGGCCTGACGTTTCGATCCTAGCAGGACCCTCCTCAGAGGCAGAGTGCGTTATATGGGTGTGAGGTTCTGAAAAGTACCCGAAGAACTCGACGTTTTTAACAGTATACGATGTTCGTCTTAAGGACACTGCTGGATTCTAACTAAAGGCTGGATTCAAACCTATCAATTATGCAACTGGAGTGATATACGAAAATGTTGCAAACTGCTTACTGACTAAAATTACCAAAATGTAGAGAAGTGTGGACACCCCTGTTGGGTATCACTACAATCTCCCTGATCATTCGATATCAGATATGAGTGTACTGGGCATAGAATCACTTGGTCACCGCAGTAATGCTGTCCGTCTTAGCCGTGAGAAAATGTGGATGAAGCGTCTTCGGACTATTCAACCACATGGTCTCAACATCCAGGAGGGTAATGACTAACACCATGCAGCTTTCTGATAATCCTTCTTTTGTGTTCAGTCCTTCACACTTCTCTCTTTGATCTTTCCACCTCTTCTCACTAATCCCTACCCTACTCCTTACCCTTCTCTTTGACCTTTCCCCCTCTTCTCACTAATCCCTACCCTACTCCTTGCCCTTCCCTGTGATCTCTCCCTACCAGCTTCACTCTTTGTCCTTTGTTTCTCATCCGTGTCCTATTCACTCTCTCCCCCCCTTCCTTCGTGTACATGTATCTGTTTTGTCATTGTCACTCTGCCTTTGAGAAAGGTCCTGCTAGGATCGAAACGTCAGGCCCACTAAATTTTAAGAATTATGCAACTGGTAAGCTCTTTTCAGAGTCATACTCCTCGATAGAATCGACAACACGGTTTCGCCGCAAACTTTCGACATTTTAATTCTCAGTCCTTTAGATATCAACGGGTCAGTGTCATCGCCGACTCGTCCGGGACTTCCCGTGCCGGAGGAGCGGTGGACGAAAACTCCCCGTCCCCATCTGTTCGTGCGTTGACGTTATCATTCTGTGTCTCATAATTCTCGTGTTTAAGAGTAATCGAGACCAGTATAGTGAAAGACTATTGTTTAAGATCAGTATAATTCGACTGAAATGACGGTTGGACGCGCCGGCTGCAATCATTTCTGTCGTGTATTTTGGTGATCGGCTGTCACGATTATCCACGGATTATCCATTATGAGACTAGCAACCACAATGCCGATCTCCTCAGACTAGTCGCAAGTTGCGATCAGTTCTGACGACTATTCGAATATACGACTGTTAACGGGACTGTTATCGTAACTGGTGCGATTAATGGAAATCTGTGATACAGTAGATCGACGCGCTCTGTGCGCAGGTGTTCCCTTGGTGAAATGATTGAGCCGCTCGGGAAGAGGCACCGAGCTATAGAACATGGACATGGGTTACTATAGCCATGGTGGAGGCCAATGTGCTTGCTTTGTGGGGGCCTGTCGTCGCACGCAGAATCTAACACCTGGGGAATAGGCGTCTCAGCAAATCGTATTTGTTGCAATTTCAGTTTCGGCACCCCATAGTGCAAAGTGTCGGGACTTGTGAACTCGCTTTGTGTGTCTACGGGCGACACAGAGAGAGATACCGAGGGAGTGCGAAAGAGGGACTAAGTGACATAGAGTGAGAAGACAAGCAAAGATAGAACGAGGCAGGGAAAGTCATAGATAAAGAGGGAGGGAGGAAAGCAGGGAGGGAGGCGGGGAGGGAGTGGAGGGAGGGAGGGAGGGAGGAAGGCTTGAAGGGAGGAAAGGATCAGAGGGGGTGAGAGAGAGAGGGAGAGAGAGAGAGAAAGAGAGAGAGAGAGAAAGAAAGAGAAGGGGGGGAGGGGAGACAGAGAGAGGGGGAGAGAGAGGGAGAGAGAGAGAGATGGAGAGAGAGAGAGGGAGAGAGAGAGAGTGAGAGAGAGAGGGAGGGAGGGAGAGAGAGAGAGATGGAGAGAGAGAGGGATAGAGAGAGAGAGAGAGGGAGAGAGAGATGGAGAGAGAGATGGAGAGAGAGAGGGAGAGAGAGAGAGTGAGAGAGAGAGAGGGAGGGAGAGAGAGAGAGGGAGGGAGAGAGAGATGGAGAGAGAGGGAGGGAGAGGGGAATGGCAATGGGCTTTGAGGAGCCGCTCTCAATCGTCGGTCGTTGAACTGGGGCGAATTGATAGGGGACCGCGGTGGCTTAAGACCCACCACGCACTCTCATCCGGCCGTTTTCTTTAGAGCGCTGAGTCCCGCCTCCCCGCGGAAATCACAGCGTCTGACAGTTCCATCCCAGTCTTAATGACTCCAATCACCATGCTTGTCCTACACGTTTCCGCACGCCTCCGGGCCCGGCACGGTGTTAAGCGAGTGGTGTTTGAATCGCAGAGCCACCGCGAACTTAATTAAGTCTACCATGTATACTCGTGTATTTATTTCCCTTTATTTATTTACCACACCCGACAGCTGCGGAAGGACCAACAACTACACGAATAGGATCATTAGAATCGTCTAATCTGTATGCAACTAAGTCATCTAAAACAACGATCGTTTTTTAAGCAAATTGTCCGTGGTCATGTATGTTGAATTTCAAAAATCATTGAGGTTTAACATCACCTCGTTAAACGAGAAGATAAGTCAGCTGTAATAACAGCGGCATTTGTAAAGAAAAGATGAGGCTGATTCGTTGAACCCGAGACCTCTGCCTTAAAGGCCCAATACAACATTGGGAAGATCGGAAAACATCGAAATCCACAGATTTCCTTCTAATTTACCCAATTTGTAGATGGTCATGATAAAATCCTCATGCTGAAATCTTACGGTCTCGGATGCTGTACTTCTCGAGGAATCCTCACTCAAACATCGACAAATAGTTTATTATCGCGAGTAATAAACTATTTCCCGCACCAAAAATCGATGCGAAAATTGTGAGGGTTTTTGGCCTTTTTCTACTTTCTGGGATTACCATTTAAAACCTTCGGATGACTTCTGTTTTGGAATGTTTAATGGTTTAACACACAAACTGTGGCAATCTTTCGACCTTTACCACTGTTGTATTGGGCCTTTTAAGTGCCGGCTTAACTTGAAGCCCAAGGTCACGCTCCAGTCAAATCTTTGTTTTACTTTGGTTTTTAATCAAATTATATACGACTTACCCTCAGTCTGCTTTCCTCTCCTTTGTGTGGAATAATGATAGACATTATTTATAATTCATCCATTTGAAAGTGGATTTCCATTCTTTATGAATTTCGTTCTGATATCAATCGGATAAAACAAAATCTGCGGTCAAAGAGTTGCTATCTTTAAACAAAATATAAGGCATAGTGTATGACTTTGTTGCATCTGAGTGAAAGAGCTGAGAGTCTATATGGTTCGTCTCATGCCGTTTTTTTAAAAGTCGATATCTCACGAGCGTATCATCGTGAAATTAAACATCTTCTGTCGTTTTCTCTGTGGTTTGTCATTATATACATCGACAGGAGAAAGAAGGATGAACACACTCCATACGCAAAAATGCTGCAAACTTCATAAAATTACCAAAGTTCGAAGATCCAAAAATAGGAGGGCCTGATGTTTAGATCCTAGCAGGACCTTTCACGAAGGCAGAAGACCTTTGAGACTACTGCTGTCATTACTGTCCATGTTTTATTCCTGCACGCTTTGAAAGGTCAGTCCGTAGGTGGCCTTTGCGCTGCATAAAACTCCCTAGCGGTTTGGTGTCGATGCAGTCTCCGGGCCAACATTGACAAAGACCGTGCCGCTTCGTGCACAATTCATAGCGACTTTTGAAGAATAATGCTGCGGGCAGATCCACCGCACAGGCGTGCCGATCATAGCCGCCATATGACCTTCCGATGGTGGCTGCTCACACCGTATTATCAACACGAGAAACGGCCGTGTCCTCCCATCCCGAAAAAACCCATTGAAGCAATATTGTATTCGATTCTGAAAACAGAAAAGGGTCGAAGGGAAACGGGTCGATTTCAAGTACACGGTAAAAAAAACCTAATGTGGACGAAGCCAAACAACGCGCCCGTAACGTAAATAACGCGTACCCAATACTGTTTTTTTCTGAGCATTGTTGATATCATTTTGATATGTTGCACGAAATCGGGCACTCGATACTGTTTTTGTCCACTATCGCGATGTGCGCCGTATATGTTTTTTTTTAAGGCAGATATCCTTTCATTTGTATCTATTTGTACAGGTGCGACTGTTGGTACCGGACTCGTATGCGATGTTAAGATGGTTCATACGCGGGGCGCGCGGTGGAATGATGACATTTATTGCAGCTTATCGGAGTTGAGCAGTGTACCGTGTAACATTATAGCATCGGGTGTAATAAGCCTCGCCCTTGCTTCGACCTTGCCATTGAGGCGGGCGGCCGCGTTGCCTTTCCCCGCATCCCTTTTGCTCTTGAGGTCGGGTGAAGTGTACCGCTTCCCCGTTGGCGATCGCGGGCAATCGTCAGCTTGACATTGCCGTCTTCTGTGGCTGAGATGTTCTGTCGTCGCTTGGTCAAATCTGCGTGCCTGGGCTCGTGGAGGGGGCGTGTGTGTGTGAGTGTGGGGGGGGGGGGTTCCTATAGTGTTCTGCCTGGAGTGGTCTGTAGCGAGGCGCTTATTTACGTGAAGGAGCTTCGCGACTGGTGCATGGTTACGTCTTCAAGTAGCAAGGGCAGTGATGATAAGTACTGCCAATATTATAGCAGTGTAACATAACGAAGACACAGGGCTACAAAATAACATGTTTTATGTAAAGCAGGAATGGCCGCTGTACAACGAGACGATACGAAACAGTGGGAGGTAAAATAACGTGCTATTATAACGAGGCAATATAACATGACACATGTACACCGATGCAATACAACGATATAAATATTCAACACAACGAGGTAATATTACTGGGCAATATATGATGAGGCCTCTACATCGAGGGAATATAACAGGGCAATATAACAACGCACGCATTTACTGAAGAACTGGTCCCGGTGTTCTTTTCTCAGCACACCACACCAACATACTACAAGGGCTAAACCAGACAGACAACGGCATATAGTGACAAAGGGCCAATAGTCATAAGCAATGTATTGTATTACATGGACGTTGTAATACGTGAAAAGGGTTTCAGGCCTGCCATCTATGGCTAATACGGGCGATTCACAATAGTGCGCCCTCAAGAGTTTGCAACGCGTTTACCATTCGCAATTCACGGAATCGGTCGACCCTCGATCACCAGACGCGCATTGGGTCGACACATTCCACGCATTGTAATTGGTCAACGCATTGCGAACTCTTGAGGGCGCACTATTGTGAATCGCCAGTATATTGAACCAGATCCCGGACCGGATACCGTAATATCAACTAATGAAATTGTGAAATCGCCATTCAAGAACCCGTCGTGTGTGCTAACTTTAACCCTCAAAGAGCCGGGTTATTTTGACCATCTCACAGAATGATATTTTGCATGTTGATAGAGAATAACATAATGAACATTTTTGTGTAAAATGAGAATCATTTAAAACAAAATCATTATTTGTGTAATTACAGCTCATTATTTATTCATAATTATATTTTAGGGGATTTTTATATTTTCATTGTTTTTTATTGAATTTCCTTTGTGTTGTATTGAATTTCCCCAATTAACATCAATTTGACAATGAAAATGAAACACGAAGAACAGTGCATGCAGCAATGCACATTGAATGCTATGCTTTTATGTAGTCAATGGAAACATCTCCGTCAAGCTATACCATGGCCCTGAAAAAGTTCATTGTCAGAGAACGGCGCCACCAATTTCAATAAAATTGGTGTCAAAATGTGCCTAAGAAGATTGCCGAAAAAGTCATAGAGCCACAAAAGTAAACACGCACAAAAAAGTCACTGTGACGCTATAAAAAATCTACGGGGGGAATCCACCCCGGCTCTTTGAGGGTTAACGGCCAATTACTCAGAATAATTGAATATATTATTATGCGCACCATACTGGAACGGATGTATCCCATTACCGATAATAATTATGCTATTGCCATGAAATTGGGCACATATCTAGAGAAGAATAGTCCCTACCAAACCATGAAGCAAGTTTTAAACCGCCTCACTTCCATGACATCAGGGCGGTATGGCAAGGGCCAGACGAGAGGCATAACTAAAGACCAGGCAATAAATAAAACAAGGATCCTACAGAATCCCTATTGCCATTGTCATGGATGGACGGGTCCCCTTTCTGAAGCAATCAGTAAGGTTGGGCCACTGCATGCATACCTCGCTCGTTGGTGACAGCGATTCGACCAGCAGCCCTGTGATTCGAAAGTAGCACTGGATCGAGAAAGATAAACATTCTGAATATTTATCGAATTGGTATTTGCGTCTTAAGCACGTCAACACTGCGGCAGTTTAGCCAATTCATCTCCCCTTGATATCATTAATTCTGATTAATTTGAGGGTCTTCTGGCGTAAGTTCGCCTGACCCGGCCAAGCTGGCGTAACAGAACTTCGGATCAATATAACACCCGCCGGATATGGGTCACCAATCGTCTGAGTAATTATCAGCGCTTCATCGCCTGGTGCTATCGCGGGGGGGGGGGAGCGGGGGGGGGGGAGACTATTGGCACCCGTTGACTGTCAAAGGCCCTGGTCAGTCTATGGGTCGATCACTGTCATTAATAGTTAGCTTAGGGTCAGATATCACCATCTGCACGTCGGGCGCGAAACGCACGCCACCGAATTGTAAGCTGCCAGAAGCCTTCATCAGCCGTCTGAAACCACTGCCGCGACGCCAAAATGTCCGAAGGAAATAATGACGTGAGTTATAGCACGGGGCCCGACTCGCCCGTGAAAAGCCATGTCGCCATGAATGGTTGGCTTTGTATGTGTCGGGAAATCATCATCTGCACGTCAGGTACCTAAAGCCGCCTGATCGTCTGCCACTGAAAGCTACTTCTTTGAACCAATGTCATGCTACTCCTAATGACCTTAGACCGTTAGTGTGGGGAATTGAATTGTGTTGAATAGAAATGGATTGAGTTGTGATCCACATGGAATTTGTTCTGTAGTGTAAGAAAGTGTAAGGTTTATTACTCGCCAGTAGTAAACTATTTTGTCGATGTTTGAGTGAAGATTTCCCGATAAGTGCAGCATCCCCGAGCGTAAGATTACAACATGAGGATTCTATCATGACCATCTACATCTACAAAGTGTGTGAATTAGTAAGGAAATCTGTGGACATCGATGTTTTACGCTCTTCACAATGTCGTATTGGTGACTGTGTAAACAAACAAATTGAAAGAAAAGCACCACTGGTGTTTGTATATATTTTTTCAAATAAACACCTAAAGGGTTTTTCAATTGTTTTTGAATCCTCGCCATCCACAGATGCATCTCGTAGATCGAGATGCTGTTTCTCAGAACTCTAGAGTTCTCGGGAGTATGGAGGCTTCACGGGCAAAAAGAGGACTTCACTCGCTTTAAAAAAGTAGATGAGTTCTGTCTATATCGTTCGCCCGACACTTAATTGGTGTGTGTGATTGGTTTCAACTGACGCACTCCAGCTGTTGTGCCGTTATCGACAAAGAAAATTAATCAGATGATAATTTGTGCACATTTTCTTTCAAACTCTCGGTAATTTACCAACCATTCATACAGTGGTAAATCCTTAATCATATTGAGAAATAAATCACTTTTAGTGCTGTTTGATGAAACCTCGTTCAATTTCTAATATCATTTGCCCTTTTACTCGGTGGGAGTTTAAGCTTATTCGATAACTAAGAATCAGATACATGTACATGAAAGTTTGTGTTCAAGCGCTTTACGTTTACGACCTTATAAACACTTTCTCAAAAGGAACAGATAAAAACTTTTTTTTCTTCTTTTAAAACATTTTAAGAGATGTGTCTATTTTTTATTTCTATTTATCTTTTTTTGTCTTCAGAATGTAAATTTTTTTCAGAATGTAAATTTTCTATTTTTTTTAAAGAATTTCTATTTATCTTTTTTTTTAGAATTTCTATTTCCTTTTTTTCAGAATGTGTACTTTCTATGTTTTTACTGTACGTCTACCTTCTATGTTTTTCCTGAACGTCTATTTGTTTATTTGTTTTTCTTCAGAATTTAACGTAACTGTGAAACAAAACATGATGTCTGTTTGTAAAAACAACAAGGCATCTCCCGTCTGTAAAAAAATGATCTTGTTTTATCGAGTTGCAACTCTTACCGTGAGATAAACAAGACTCAATTCGCGCCTTCCTTACCCCCCGGCATCGTATTGATTTAGGACAAAGAGGGAATCGCTGGGGTTGATCTCGCTGAAAGATTGCCTTTTGCCTTTTTCGATAGCGATCTGTGTGAAAGGTGAAACCTAACGACCACAGCGGTCCGAGAGGTGATCTGACGAGCGCATGCGCGTGCGAAAGGCACTCTGCGCATGAGTTTCTTTAGAAATGAAGGGGTTGAGTTTCTTGTTGCTCACAATCGGTAGACGGTGCAATTAATGAATGCGTTCTTTATACACAATATGTTTACTTACGCTGGCACCCCGTGCAAAATCCCTTTCGAGAACGAATGATGTGGCTCACATGAGGAAAGACTAGAGGCTGTTTCGAGAACAGGCCAAGGCTCTAACCGAGGCTCAAGTTCAGGCTCAAGCTCAGGCTCAGGCTCAGGCTCAGGCTCAGGCTCAGTTTCAGCCTTAGGCACTGGCTCAGGCACCACCTGCTTCACTTCTGACACCCATCGCTGGTTGAAAAGGGGGCTATTTCTTTGAAACAGATGCTCTGTTCTGCGCTGGATAAGAGATCGGCTCTCGTCATTAAGGTCAGAGAGAAAACAACACACTGTACTGTGCTTTGTGAAGTTGGATGACGAGATGAAGCAGGGGGAGGGAACAAAAGCCTTACGGCTCGGGCTTTGGCTTCGGTTTCATCTCTCCGAATCGTTGTAATCTTACATGTCTCAAAGAGCAGGCATTTGACCACTGAAAACCGGACGCCTCATTTCCGCTAAGAGTGCGCTCACTCACGCGCCGCCAGTTCCATTGAACCGAATGCTTTAGAGTTCAGCTTCGGCGTCTGACTCGCAGTGCGTTGACTTCATCGGCAGCGCTGCTGACTCGATTAACGAAACACCAGTCACTTCAATAGATACATCGGCTTATGAAGCCGTGGACGTCGCTGCGGCTCTAGGTGAGGACCCACTTTGCGAACTGCTTCCATCTCCCGAAATGCCGCTATCCAAATTATTTCCTGATCTGGAGCGAGGAAGGATTACTCATCATCATCATTATCTGCGGACATCGTCACGCGGCCTATAGGCGCGCATATGCCGTACATTTCGTATACATGAACGTTTTTCTGAAGACGAAACAACGGCACAGATAAGACACCAGTCGGATGCAAAGTGATTGTGTGTTTGGCAGCGAAGGCAGTCAAGAAATGATGACGTGTCCTGAGGTTAAACATGCAGCGATGAGGCTATTTGATGGGGATAAGGTGATAACTGCTGACAATGCTCAGCTATCTTAGGAAAAATAAAATTAACTGCTTGTAGTACGCAGTAGCAATACTGGTCGATAGATACCTAGCATCTCATAGTATCTCATAGATCTCTTAACATTCCTGAAATGACCAGACCAAGAGATATGCAAACGATTCTGTCCCCCCACTTCTTGTCAAACGTGTTTACTAATGATTTAATAATTTGAAAATTATACACGCTGTGAAAGCTACGGTCCAACATTTGGACCGAGGATGGTGAAAGAATCAGCTCAAGACGTTGTTGGCCAGTGACGGCTTGACTTTTTGGATTTTGCCGATTAAAATAAATCCCGACAATTCCGATAAAGCCGGGGGAAATGCTGAACAGACTAACTTTGCCCAATGAGTTTAAAGTGTGTGAACCATCTGGAGAGACAAATCAGCTTTTGATGGCAGTCCTCTTTTGAAAGAGAAGGCAGGGCCGGCGCGGACCCTCGCCGGCGCCACGGCGGCACCGGACGGCTGAAGGCTTGGGTGACGGTCGCTGTCCGATGGTCCAAGGGCACGGCCGCGTCACCACCACCCGGACCGTGACGGAGAAGCCAGGCCCGGTCCACGGCCTATAATCCACTCCCCACGTCCCATCCCACATCCCGCCCTTTCCTCCAACCAGCGGTCGGTGATTACACCTCCTTCGGGCTTCGTGCTTTTTTGTCGTTAAAAATACAATCATACTCTTCTCTAGTGACGATGGCGGCTCGGACGTGTGGGGATGTGAGCTATAGGAGCCACGGAGATAGAATCCGACCCCACTGACGCCCTGCGTTAAAGGGACTCAGGATTGCTAACGCCAACGGCACCCTGAGCTGGTCGCCTTTGTCCGTTAATTAAACTGCAATCTCGTCCCCGGGGCCCCGTCGTCGATAATGTCAGCCTTGATCTCAGTTTTACATCATTCCGGTTGACAGTGGGGGCCTCGGCGAGCCATTAGGTCCGTGTTGGCAAGACCGTGCAGCCTAAATCTAGTGATGATGACCGGCCCCTGCATGCATAGCGATGCATGGACACATCCTTCCATCTGCGGCCTTGGTACTGTGCCCATTATAACGGTCCCCAGTCCCATTGGCATAGAACTATCGGATGAGATTGTGTTGAAATGAAATTGCACCAGGGGCCGATTTCATAAAGCTCTGCGACGGGTCGCAACTCGGTTTGCGCTGCGTAACACGTCGCAACTTTACGACGCGTCGCTGATCCATTTCACAAAATTTGCGACACGTTCAACGCGTCGCAAGGTCCTTGGCAACGGTGTGAAACACGTCGTAAGTTACGACGTGTCTGTGGGTCGTCGTAACTACAGTCCACATGCTCAAACCATACAGATTGAAGAAAATGTCGTTAATGCTATAGTTCTAGTAGCAGAACGCGAAGCACGAGGGGAACTCCAAGGAGAAAAGGTCTTTCGCTACAGAAGGATACTGAGGAGATTGTATCAGCGATACCGCTTCACAAGAAGGGATTTTTTAAATCGTGGACAGGGTAGAAAACTAAATTCGACATAAAACAAAGGTAAAGAAAATCAAACGAGACATCGGCCTTCATTACCGTACCTGTATAAAAAAAAAAAGTAAATTATAAATTTGAAGAGGATCTTCTAAATTTAGGCAGGTCTTTGTCCGCTTACGAGCGGCTCCAAAACCAGACGATATCAGAACGTCGAATTCTGGGCAACTGCGCGACGGCTGTTTCCAGAACGGGAGAGAAGCGAGCGTTAGTACAGTGAACAGTCGTAGTGACCTGTAAATAAGCCTCGTACAACAACTTAAAACGGGTCAAAGTAAATATTATACGCATCGCCTCTACAACGTGTGTTATGAAATGGATGCGACGCATCGAAGAGATGCGATGCGTCGTAAATCTGCGACGCGTCGTAAGAGTTTTAGGAAATCGACCCCGGGTCTTCAAGTTACTAATACAGGAATGCGGAACGCATAATGAAACAGTTCTGCGATCGAAGATGTCCCATTGGACTTTATGGACTTGCCTGGTGCGCCGATTAATATGACAAAACCACCAGGATCATCGTGTTGACCCACTCAGGTGAATTTGAGTCGCGAAGATAAGAGTATGCGTCATGATTTCAAATGATTGGATTTGTACACGATAAATCTAAGTACACGTATATTTGTAACAGATATTTCTAAGTACTGTTCGGAGTTTGGCTTTCCCTCCTGTTAGCTACCAGATTCATCGGGTTTAATCTCTCGGCACATTTCCCGTGATCTTGCTCAGAGCATTGTGAACACGTTCGGCCAATAGTGCCGGAGAAAATCGGTACTATTTGTAAAGCTTCAAGGTCAGTCCTAGCCTTGTCCAAGCCGGTCTCTCTGGTATATACGACACCGGGCAGAGATCTAAGCCAAACGCACGCAAACCAAGGCACTACCACGCCGGATACAAGCTGTGTACACGGCTCGCACGACGTGCCGCTGTCATTCAATTGCACACAACAATGCGGGTTCGTACACATGTACGCACGTGTACGCAGTCGTCCTGACAGCCCTCGAGTATAGTTAGTAGCAACCATGGAGGAAAAGGCTAGCACTCAGCATGTACGCATGCAACGGACGAGGGAATGGCCTTGCGCAAGCTATGAGCTGAGAATGGGGCTGCATTTTACTCGCAACTGTATTGCGGAAAGTGACATACAGTATTTCTGAATGCCGGATTTACATTTCTATGTCGTCGGCCAACGACTTGATCAAGGCAAGGCTAGTCCTCCAGAGAGAGTTATTTGAAGACTGGCATCAGTTTTGACGCAGCGCGTTACACACAAGTTCAAAAGTTCACAGCCTTTAAAACGACCGGCCGTAATTCATACCATGACTTTGAGTCGTGTAAGTCTTAACAGCATTTTTATCCCAAAGGTACTTTGGAAAAATAAACATGTCAATTCCAAAAGAAGGCGATCATGCAAAGTAGGCCTATGCATAGAATTATCTACCACACATTATGTTCTTGATAATAAGTAGAACATGCAGACAATTCAAACACTTTGTCACAAAATCCCGCACGTAATAGGTGGTACGTCTCAGTGTGGACAGGTTGCGGTGACACACTGGAGAGGCGTATCTTTAGAGATGGAGAATGGCTCTGAAAAGAGCCGGTCTCGCATGCAATTATGTCCGCTGTGCAATACTATCCGGCGGACAGTTTTGCCTAGCACCGGACACAATTGCATATGCAAAAGTGTCCGGAGCGGGCAGTTTTGCATAGCGGACACTTTTGCATCTGACACCGGCAACCCAACGTATCGATCGGGTAGTGTGTGTATATGCTTTTCCGATCGCAACATGTTCTCCTGACGATGAGTAGAGCACAGACTGTCCGAAACGTTGATTTGCCGGCTTTTCAAAAAGGCTTGATTCCACCATGCAAAACTGAAACTCTTATCTACGTCAAAAGTCCTCCAGAGAACAATTTGATTTCAGATATGGGGTAAGGTACATGATACACTACAAAAACTCCAAATGGGTCGCTATACCGAAATTGCAAAACTGGGTCGTGGCTTTGCGAAAACTAGTTCAGACACTTTACGGCATCGACCATGTGTTGCGGAGGAATGTCTTTTCATAATACGCCGTCCCGAAATAAACCCATATCTTGTAGCAGCTGGGACGTTGCGGAAGTATCGCTATGACTCTCACCGACGATGGAGGAATTAAATCGGGTTGTTTCCCCCCGTAAACAGAGCGGGTCGCGGGGGACACCTCTTAGGCCGATACGGCGTTAATACCGTACCACCGAGACGGGCACAGGTTCGCGGGGGAGGATCTGCTGTGGACGCGGCGGATCACGGAGGGCTGGCGTGCCTTTACAAAACAAACACGGTCTCGGTCACATCTCTCCGTCTGTAGCGGAACGAGTCGATCTCCACTTCGTCCACCTGTCTCCGAAGAGACTCCCGAGCTTGCGTTCTCTCTGGTGTTGTTGTTGTGGTTTAACCAGAGGACAGGCGTGAATGGGGCTTTCGATACTGCAACATCGTCAGGCCGACAGCGTGGCGCCAAATGGTTCGCCCGGTACTTGTCCCAGCTCTGTCAGGGCTGTGTTTGAGTTTGTGGTTGATTTTGACCGATCACACAATAAACAAAGTGACAATTTTATAATTTTATGTATTTTCATCAATGTTGGTAAAAGTGTTGGTTAAAATTTACGGTGGTACGTTTTGATCGCATTGACAAGTAAATCAATATAAATCCTTTGGTATTATAGATATAATATGATTTTTGCGTCGATGAGAATGTAATTGAATGGGGTTTTGCCCTCGCTCGACGTGATAAACAGTATTCGGTGCTTTGCCCGGTGCCTGATAAAAACATATCAGGCAGCTCGGTCGGGATTCGAACCCTCGACTCCCGATTTCTAGTACGGACGTCTTAAAACCACTTGACCTTTGGGATTGATTTTTATTTGCGAGAGCGATGATTTGTTACATATCGGATGGGCTTTGTTTTACAATTTTCGAATCTGTTTGGACCGAAAGTTGGAAGCAAGATAGCAGAGGGACTTACCGGGTTGAGAAAGGCTGATCACGGCTCATTTCCGCACGCTTCTTGTTTTGTTTTGCCAATGGTGCGCGGTCCGGACAGCTGATGATACCGGCCTCGATCTGCGCCGTACCTCGTCTGTGGAGACAAGACTCAGAGAGAGAGAGAGAATTGAATTTTGCAACAAACCTTTATTTACAACTTAGGCAAAAACAAAAGGGGCAATGAGGTTAGTGCACACAAATCGACAACTATCTTAAGTTAAATTAAGTCTAAATTAAATTACGTATAATTAAGTCCAAAAACATTTACATATAAGATAACGTTAAGCAAGTCAAAAAATAAAAACAAAATAGAGAGAGAGAGGATGAGAGAGAGAGAGAGAGAGAGAGGGGGGGAGAGAGAGAGAGAGAGAGAGAGAGAGAGAGAGAGAGAGAGAAAGAGAGAGAGAGAGAGAGAGAGAGAGGGAGAGAGAGAGAGAGAGAGAGGATGAGGGTGGTAGGGGGTCAAATGCCGGATCAGTACACGGTTGCGTCCACTCGATTACACCCCGTTGCCTCGAGTACCGCTAGTCGGCTACCTTCTACTTCATTAGTTGCGACAAATTGGCCGATTGGCACCGTCAATCTGCGACGAGGAATTTTCAGAAGAATGTGAGAGAGAGAGAGAGAGAGTTTGAGAGAAAGAGCAAGAGCTAGATCGAGAGAGACGCCGAAAGACAGGAAGGGAGAAACAGTGAAAGACGGAGAGATATATATAGACAGAGAGGCAGGAAGAGACAGAAGCACAGAAAAGACAAGTGGCCATGAGAGCAATATTGAGAAATGTAGAGTGAGACAGAGAGAAATAAAGAGAAACAGAGAGATAGAGAAAGAGCCAGAGAGAGAAAGAGAAAGAGCAAAACGGAGAAAGACACACACGGAGAGACAGGGACAATCAGAGAAACAGAGGGAGTTTGAAAAACAAAGAATTTGTTTTTAAATTTTGAAGAAAAAAACCCATTATTTACAAAAGGGGCAACGAAGGGAAAGAATGGTCCATGCAAAAAAAAATACTACGTGTATATTATGAATTAAGAACAAACATTTACATTTGAGATGACGAAAAACGAAAGAAAGAGTAAATCAAGTCAATAAATTAAATGATCATTTGATATTAAAAAAAAAGCCGAAAAGGAAGGGGGACAAAGTAATTCCTTGAACCCTGTAGAAATAGAGGGATACACGTCCTTATCTCGCACAAGATACAGGGAAAAACAAAGAAAGACCAAACAAGGAAAAAAAGGACACAGAGGAAGAGACTGAGAAGGGTACAAAGAGCCAGGCCGATGGAGTCACTAAAAAACAAAGAGAGGCAGAGATATAATGAGAGGCGGTAGAGTCCGGCACTACCTAAACAAGCAGACACACAGCCCCGCCGTCACGCACAAACACCGAAGACACCGCACTATGTTCTTGGTTTTTTTTTTCCCGGCTGGCAGGCGATGCTCAGGTATAGTGCTTTGTAGGAGCCAACGTTTCACCGCCGGCGCCGTAATCTTAACGTTCACGCGCGCGTCCCCCCGGTTGTGAATATTCTTGGCCGCCCTTGGACGGTTCAGACCAGGTCCTATACACCCTACAGCCCCGGATGCGAGACAATCCTGGCCTAATCACGTTTGATGGAGACGCATTGGCTGGGCAGGGCAGGGGAGGAGAGAGGAGTCGGTATTTTTTTATTCTTTTATTGCCGTTCCTACTGGCAAGCCCTGAGTTGGGTAGAAAATTATTACATTCCCTACCCCTACCCCTCCCCCCTTTTTCGCCGTGTCAGAATTCCTCATCACTGAAGGAAGGAATTTGAGGCCAATTGTATGATTATGGCTCTCCGATCGCTGGAAGCGACAGGGTTCACGAGGAGAGGACTTTGCACGTGTTATCTCCCATTGCCAAAATGCCTATCCCACCTAGCGACGCGCAATTATAATTGTATCACCTATCCAAATTGGTGTGCATTTAAACTCTATAGCCACTCGCCGAAAAAATATTCACATACCAAGGACAAGGAGTTAGATGCTCCTCATACAGACCATTAGGAATCTTATTGTTTTTGACATTTTTAATCCTTCTTCCTATCCCTTTTTGATTCCATGATTTATGAACATTCGACGCCTTGTGACTGGTGGTTCATGCAACTCGTAACACCGTTGCTTTGAGGCACTTTATAAGGTGATAGAAAGGATGCCATGATAATCAATTATTTTGTTTTCGAATTGTTGCTTGCCTTCCCTCGGGCGTTCCTCGTATACCTTCATACTGTTGCAAATAGTTTAGGTTCAATGGAAACTGTTTGTGTACGTACGATCACCAACCGGTGGTCATCATTCTCATCTAATTTCGAGAACCTATAGGCGTTTTGTTTTCTTGGAAAAAAAGTGCTCAAGAACACATTCCTATAGTGGGCTCTTCGTGCCGTGACATTATTTGAATTGGGTTCTATCTGAGCATGCAGGCTTGTGCTATTTTTTTTTATTTTGAGTCTCGCATGTTTTTTAATTAGGTCTAATTATAACAAAAATACCAACAAATATCTTTATACCTCTTGTACGTGACCTTATGGTCGTTTCATCGTATCCGGACTATACATTTACACACAGAGCATGCAATGCGTAGACGAATGTATGTCCTGTCAGCCGGTATGATTTTGGCCAATAGATGGCGCTATATCATATCTTTTGCGATCATAGCCGTCTTTGAAAAAAAGCAGGCTGAAGCTCGGCTCAGGCTTTTTCTCCGACGTTTGTTTCCGAATTTGAAGGTTTTTTGGCTTGATAGGTACAGAGTAATCACTAAGAAACTGGCGCCAAACCCTTGTTTATAGATGCCTACATGTGATACTATAACGAGTAAATAATGTGACCTGAGCCTAAACCTGTGCCTTAGGCGTGGGCTCTGGATTCGTCTCTGTTATGCAAAAGCTGAAAACACAGGCGGGAGTTCTTTGTTGAAGTTTAAGCTCGGAATTCTTTTTCAAAATGCTGCGTAACATTCAAAAGAGAAGCCAAAGGCCTGCAGTTGTCATGCCTTGTACAATGCCTTGAGACAAAGCCGGATCACGAGCCTAAGCCGGGTTTTGGAAAAAGGGCCTAAGCCTTCATTTCGAAAACGCACATAATACCTGTAGACAGACAACAGCGGGCGCCGGACTGAAATGCAATGCAGGCTGAAGCATGGGCGGAAGTAAAGGGCGCACCAATGTTCGTAGTGTAGAAAAAGCACGTGCGTACGTACGTGAGTGAGCGTTGCCGCGTAGCGTCATGGAACCACTAGCAAATTTGAACGCACGTCATGCCACACGCCATACAAACGTATGGTGGTGCGCTTTACTTCCGCCCATACTTTGACGGTAGTCGGGTCACCCATGGCATTACAGTATCCTGACGTTGTTTCTAATAGACGCTGTCTTTCTATAAGGTATAGATGTCTATGATTGCGATTGGTTGAGATCGGGCATTTTCTTTGTCAATAATTATAGGGAAAAAAACACTTCGGGAACTTCTTTGCCATTTTGCAAATGGGATTTATGACAAGTCTGCTAAAAATGTACTCACCGAAAACAGGCACAGGGGCGATGTCCTTAGTAGGGCGCCCTCATTCGGCCTTCAAATTGTCCGTCTCAATCGCACGATTGCGATTTGGAACCCGATGGTATAGCAGCATAGAATGATTATTGGCCAGGCCTAAGTAAATTGTCAGCAAAGTATGTTTTCGTAATTCCTTCTTTTATTTTGAGAGGATATTGGATGATGTTCAACCACCAGGGCCCAACGTCATGGCCCTGCCTAACGCAGAAATCTGCGCTTATTTACAGGAAGTTGTAAGGAGCAAGAAATAATGTTGACCGATAAAAATACGCAAACTTTACGCGCCGATTCTAAGCTTACGGTAAGCAGAACCATGGAAATGGCCACAGGCCACACTGCCATAGTTAAACGAAAGTTATGGGGGGCCAGTGAAAGTTTGATGCACCTATAAAAATTATGGATAGCGCCCTCTTGTGCTGAAAAGCTCACGGTTTGTGACCCTCCAAGAGCATTAAAAAGAACCTTCATGTATATTTTTGCAGCTTTTAATTTCAACGACTTTTAAGAATTTCAAGATATTTCCAGATTTCTTGAGATAATAAAAAAAAATATCTTCCCATTTTTGTCCCTCTGGCGACTCCATCCTCTGGTCTATGAAAATATGTTTTGTCACAGCCTCAAGATGGTGCACGTTACTGTTTATTTCGGAGAAGCGTATGTGCCATTGGGCCCACTATAGATTGTATGAGATTATATTATTGTAACACACACTATAATGCCGATTTTTCAGATGTCTCGAATCTAATTATAAAACAGCTGTGCACCCATAATATTTTTGTCAGTCACTAGTTGATAACAGCAAAGCCAAAGGATATGTTTTACATTTTTATGTGTGAACAAAATGTTGAGTTTCAAGTTTTGATGCATGGATACGCCACGAACGTTATAAGCTTGAAACTTACAGCACACACAATGTATTGCTAATGATATATGTAACTGAATTTCTTGCGCTTTGGCCTGTGGAGGTGTACTTGACGCGTTGGCGGAAGAGCGCCCTCTTGATTTGAAATGTCTTCTTAATGACATTCAAAGCATTTTCCAGTCTCCAATTCTTTACCACATTTTTCAAGATTTCTCGAGCATATCGAAATACTATTAAACAAAATCCATAAGTTTTCTAAGAAATTTTTATTTATTTTAGTGACAAATCAATTGGGAACAATGTGTCTGAGGCATAGCGTGGTAGCGTGTTATGGAATTTAGTTGACCGAGATGAATTTTCTGAGCCTTGTAATCACCTGAGATCAGCAAGATGTTTTCTAGAAGGAAATCCAAGATTCTGGATTTTCGTAATGATGCAAACTTGTCTTCAAGTGATTCATTGCTTTTTCCCTTTTTTTCATCCAATGTTATTCCCGTAGTTAAACCTATTTCGAATGAGGAAATACTATAAGAAAAATCTGAATGTTCACCGCGTGGTGATTGAAACAGGGTGATTTCGACGACTTTGAAACCCAACTTTTTTATTTCCAATTAGCTCATTGAAGTTTACAGAGCAGAACCAAATTCCGTAGACCAGCTTAATTAAAGCAAGAAAACCTGTTTAGCTCAAACATTCGACATTTTTGCTTAATACACGATTGCCAGTCACATTTCAAATGATATTTACTGCCCTGAACTTGTATTCCAATAATGGGTGCTTAGCATAGTATACAAGTGAAACTTTCGCTAGCAACCTGATTCTTTTCAGCAAGGCTATTTGTGAAACTGGCTCCTGGTGGTAACAGAGCTAGTACGTCGAGTTGATCTAGAGGTCATCAGTTCAAGTCCCGGTCCAATGAAATGTTCTTTGCCATAATTTCGGTTTCCAGTCAGTTCGTCTCTGAGATCTGATAGTTTTCATGGTGAGAATAGCAGGGGTAATAGGTTTGCGGTCACATCATGCAAAATTCTCTCTTTTTTGAGTATGTGTGGCTCTGAAAAGAACCGCAGGAACTCGACGTTTCGAACAGTATACTCTGTTTGTCTTCAGGAGACTACTCCAGTTCTTTTCAGAGCCACACATATTCACAAAGAGAGAATGTTGCATGGTGTCACCGCAATCCTATAACTCCAGTTTACCTCATGATTGTTCGATATTTTTTTTTCCAATATCGTTCGACTGGGTGCTGCATACACGGGAGTATCATAGACCTTTATTTTCCTGATAAATGCTATACGGATGCGTGACTTGAATGCCCTCTCCTACGCTTCACCTTTGTAATGGGCAATCTTGACAGTATAAGTTAAGTGAGCTTCCGAGGATCGTAAATCATAACCCCCATCCGTATCCACAAGCGTGTAAGCGCCAATGACCCGTGGAGAATAGGTTCGGGAACCCGTCGAGGCCAAAGACCTCCCTTCCGTGTCCTCTAGGTCGTCCACGCTAGAAATGTCCCAGTTGGCGCACCGACGTGTGCGCCAATCGAGTCCCCACACTCCTCTCACCTTTCCTCCTCTCGTAGCCTTGTTTCTACAGTCGTCAGACGGACACGGCACCGCTCCGCAGCTTGCACCATTTGCCAAGAGGCCACAGTCGCGTTGCATTTTCCCCCGGCTGGATTGAGAGATTAGCTTCAAACATTGAGGGTGGTGTTCACAGAGGAGACGGTCTCGCCTGACCACCGCGTCTTTTCCTAGACTGGGCCGTGTCCGAAACGAGCCTCCAGAGCTACGGCTAGGGCTATTGTCTTCGCATCACCGTGGATTTCCAATATGGGGAAGACCTCGACCTAGCTCTAGACGCCCTTTTCGGACACGACCTTAGCTATGGCTAGAAATAATAAGCAGGTGTAAGGGAGTCGGGAGAGGCGGCTGTGGCTTAGGCCTACGTCTTTCGTGTACAAATTGAACACCGAGGTCAATGGATTCGGACACAGCCTTCAAATGTCTTTCTCTATAAAACATGCTGGTCAGTGTTCAGTCAACAGCAATAATCACAGACATATATAACATATAGACGGACAATAGCGGGCGCCAGACTGTCATGCCATGGAAGCTGCCATCTTAAAAAAACACCCCAAAACCCAGCACGTGCGTGATCGTCGCCACGTAGCGTCATAGACAAAAAATTGGCAAATTTGAACGCGCATCACGCCACACCAGTACAAACGTGCGGTGATGCTCTATACCTCCGCACATAGTTTGACGCTAGTCTGGTCTCCCATGACATTACGGTATCCTGACGTCGTTTTTAACCTGCTGACCGTCTATAGGTCATATACGTCTATATTAATAACCCACATTGATCACAATATCAGCCAGTTTCAATATAATGTTCAACGAGAGCCCAACTGCCAGGTTGTGTCGGTCAAAATCAATTACTGATAAATTTGTACAGCGTTTAGTGGCAAATAGTTTGGGCCCCAGACTTGTCTGTGCATAGTTTGTACAGTGCAGGAGCTGGCTGGGACCAGCATCAGCCTCTGGCCTTGGACTTGATAGGAATTCAGTGCACGTCGACGGGCAGATTGTGTTTATATATTTACGGCGTTTTGTTATCGCATTTTTTGTGTGGGGGGGGGGTGGGGGTTGGCGCAGGAATGCAGTGCAAAATGTGGTCGACCTCACGCCGCAAGTGTGCTGCATTTTGTGCTTTGGGTATTTGAGAATTTGTCCAGATTCCAATGTTAGGGCACACGTGGATGTGTTTGCATTTTTCTACTGGAGGTGAAGAGGCACTGCAAACGAAGATGAGGACACGTTGCTCGGTGAGATACCAGCCGCTGCGTTATCTACTGGTTAGATCAGACCAATAGTTGTGCCACAGCCGCCCAGTGATGAAGATAATGTTGCCCCATACCAGGAAAGTCCCCAGTAATAAACTTATCAGGTAGGGGTGGGACTAAGGTTGTGCAAGATCTGACAGTGACTGTAGAAGAGGAAAGATGTGTATCTTTTGTTATGACTAATATGACCAACGTTGGACGTCCTACTTAAAAATGGGCTGTCGCCGCACTGTCCAACCTCACGGCCTCAACATCCAGGAAGGGAATGACCAATCCTCACATCATTAATTCCTCTTTCCTTTCATCTTCTCTATCCCCTTCCCCTTTGATCTCCCACCTCCCTCCCGTCCCTTTGATCCTCCCCACCCCTTCGTTTGTTTCCCCTCTGATCTCCCCTCCCTCCGTGTGCACACCTGCATCCCGGACCCACTCCGTTCCCTTTTGTACTTTCTCATGTGTGTCAGTGCTTTCCTTCACCAGACTGTCTGTATTATGTCCTTGTTGTCACTTTGCCTTTTAAAAAGCCGCGTTTCCACTGGACATATCTTGGTCAAAGTGACCGAGACGATGGTTACTTTTCCCTTTTAACTCCAGTGGAAACGGCCCAGTTAAATTTCATCTGGGTTAATTTAACCAAGCCGAATGGTTACCTTTACCGGCCAACCTCTGCCCAGTAATAGTGACCAGGTAAGTTTAACCGAGCCGATTTGTCCAGTGGAAACGCACCACTCGGTAAAACGCGACTCGGCGTGCACGCGCTGTGCACAAGTAATTGTTTCCAGGCTCGGTTACTTTAACCATCATCTCGGTTAAACTGACTGACTCAAAAGTCCAAGTGGGAACGACGGTCAAATTTGACCATTGGAAATTTAACCATCGTCTTGGTTAAATTTTACTTTTAAAAACCCCACCTTGAATAGAAAAATGGATACAGGACATGCCAGATTGAACACAAATAGTGGTAAATCCAGCCATGCGTTCCTGACATCCTTGGGGGGAAATTCGAATAAAATAAGAAATAAGCGGAGAACTTTCCAGGGCGATGTTTCTAGAGAAGTTGAACGATTTTCCGGACTCGAATGAATGCTGCTATATAGGTTACCAATCGTTCGTGCAAGTTCTTTCCTCCAGCAACAGTTAGGCCTAAGTTGAGACAATTTAGGAGCTTACCGGGGGGGGGGGGGTACTTGGACTGGACTTCGAGTCTCGATTCCAACACACTGTGACCAGTGGTCATCACGCCCCGAGTGGCGGTAACACTATTCCCCTCTCTGTCGATTGTCCTTCTAACAAAACAAACCAAAAAACCTTTAAAAACCCCTCGGTAGCCGCGACCTTGCACCCATCCACCTGCAGATGATTTCCAGAGCCCGCCCCAACTATTAGCATTCCGTACACGGTTGCCCGTGCACCTGCAGCGAACGGGATCCGTGCGCCGGAGCGCGGGGCCCGACCCACCCTGGTGAATGACCGTCGAAGACCGTACCCGGACCCTCGCCACACCTGCTACCTCGGGGGCGGTGGGGTGGGGGGGGGGATGGAGATGTTACCCTTTTTCATGTTTTCTCTCTCTCCCTCCAACTCTTTCTCTTTCTTTCTCTCTCTCACTCTCTCTCTTCCTCCCTTCCCGGCCTCACAAATTGATGGAAATTAGTGGATACACCGGGATACACCATTTCGATAGGCGCGGGGGGTGCTTTTGTCCTGGCCTGGATTGTATCCGCTTTCTGAAGTCAGTATAGCATTTTCGTGTATCGATCTTTCCGTCCCTCTGTCCTTGTTTTTTCCCCCACCCCGCCTAAAGTCGAAGCACTGGGCCCCCAGAAAGGCACGCGGCCGGCAGCACGCCGAAGAGAGTGGGTCCGGAGTATTTTAACCGTTAGTTTTTGCGGCAGACTCAATGACTGAGGCGGCCGTGTTGTTGTTGTTTTGTTCACTCTCTGTTACCGCGAGCTCACCGGCACAGACGGGGCAGATGGTCCGGGGTTCTCCGTGGTCGAATCACCCCATACCCCCTGCCGTTCGGAGCATGGTCCAAACTATGCCGTCAATTATATATATATTCATATAATAACGGGCCTAAGGGGGTATTGTGGAGGTTAATACCGCTGGGGGTAAGAATTCCTTTAAAGACATACACCTCAAAAACAGCAGTGCTCGCCCGCAAAAAAAAAACACCTCTCAACTCCTACAGCGACCGGAGGGCAGACCTGTCATGAGTTTAGAGCGAAGTCCCAAGCCAAACATGTATCCATTGCATCTATGCGGAAAAAAAACACAACCAAAATATTCACCGTCCCTCGTGTACCTCTATACGCCGCCAACTCCACCAGCGCTCCTCCCCCGCATCCTCGCGTGATGGCTGCCGAGGCCCAACCAGGTGCGAAAATATGACGGCCCATAAGCAGATTCCGAGAAAACTAATGCGCCCAAATTGGATTACGCGGTTGAAGGGGGAGGGGAGGGACATCTTGGAACACAGGCCTTCATTAAGGCATATTATACACCTGAGTTGATGCCGCGAGTTCGCGCGCGGCGTGGACGCGGATTCCTGTGAGGCTTTTTTTTTTCCTTCTTCGAAACCCGGTATACCACGGGAGATCTGTGGAGGATTTGGGAAGGTATGCCGAACGCTGAAATCCTTCCCCTTCGACCTAATCACGTCGCGGGGTCGTACTTTGTTCTCTTTTTCCCCCCTATCAAAGTCGGAAGACACTATTTTATTTTTTTGGCCGGGGATTTTCACTTCGTCACCTGGCGGTGTGCGTGCTGCGTGACATTCTGGGCGGGGCTCGCGGGTCTTGTCCCGTCCCGGTGAAGTCAGTCGACGATATACCGGGGGATTAGCTCGGCCTATATGTACATCCCCCCCCCTGCAAGACCCCAGTTTTGAAACTCTGATGATTTCATTGGCAACATCTCGAGCCGCGTCTCAGGTCAGGATTTGTTTTGACTTCCATTGGGATTTTAATTCGGTGGGGATACTCCTCGGTTGGCAAAGCAATGCTTGTCTGGAGATTTTGTTCTAAGCCTTAGGTTTCCTCTGACTCTCCTCTACATTATTATTCAACTATGTATAGGTAACAATATTTCATTAATTCAAACTTGAGCCAGTTTGTCGGCAATACTTATTAGAACACCGGATCGTTATGGCTCAATTAAGTAATGGGCCACTAAGTTTATCAGATTGTAGACTCCACATTCATCATCCTATATGCCACTCCACACTTCCTATCCCTTACCATCCCACACCCCAAACCATTTCACCACCACCACCTTCACCAACACCACCACCGCCACCACCAACGCCACCACCCCCTCCACCGCCACCACCGCCACCACCGCCACCACCACCACTACCGCTACCACCACTACCACCACCACCACCACTGTCCCCACCACCACCACCATCACCGCCACCACCGCCACCACCACCACCACCGCCGCTACCACCACCGCCACCACCGTCACCACCACCACCACCGCCACCACCGCCACCACCACCACCACCACCACCGCCACCACCACCGCCACCACCACCGCTACCACCACCGCTACCACCACCGTCACCGCCACCACCACCACCACCACCACCACCACCACCACCACCACCACCACCACCACCACCACCGCCACCACCACCACCGCTACCACCACCGCTACCTCCACCGTCACCGCCACCACCGCCACCGCCGCCATCACCGCTACCACCACCACAACCACCACCACCACCACCACCACCACCAACACCACCACCACCACCACCACCACCACCACCACCGCTACCACCACCGTCACCGCCACCACCGCCACCGCCGCCATCACCGCTACCGCCATCACCACCACCACTACCACCACCACCACCACCACCACCACCACCGCTACCACCACCGTCTCCGCCACCACCGCCATCACGGCTACCGCCACCACCAACAACAACGCCTCCACCACCGAGGCCAATACCCAACTTATAATCCAACATCAATCCTCGACCGTTTTTCAGATCTAATACTATATGACGTTGGGACTGATCGTTATCTGTGGTGGTACTATATTGCCCTTAGTCAGGATGATGCTAACGCCTTGTCATATTCTTGCCCCGAGTGTCAGCTCTCCTAAACCCATCACATCACAAACATGCAATGCGTTTTACCTCAAGCGGCTTCCATCACGTACATTTTGCTATGCCACTCTGCTAATGACCCTGAAACTCGATTGTGTAACTGATTCCTCCCCATGATAAACCGCGAAGCATCAATGAATCCAAACGATCCCTGTTAACTAAATTGAACTAGATCTAATGGGACCAACAGGACCCAAATTCAAAGACCTGCCTAAGAGTGAACTACGGCCGAGTCTACCTTTAGTGCCCAAAGCGCGGTGTAATGCAAATTGCTTTGTACTCCACTGTTCTCTACTTACATGTGTAGCATGGAGCAAGAGTGAAGTTTGGGTTGGCAAGGCGATACCTATGAATCGTGAGATTTTGCGCTTAAACAAAAATAGCTGTATAATATATTAGTCCTTAGGCCCAATTACGTAAACAGCTTAAATCACGAACGAAAAATGGCTAAGCAGGAGAATCCTTCCTCAATCAAAGAGATAACAAGATTGGCAATCAAATATTGATGTGAGGCTTCTTTTAATTTAGGTAGTTGGTACTTAAAATATAAGCGGAATTTCATGTGGCATTATCGTTGTTTTGATCAGCGAGGCTATATGGAATTTACACAGGGAGTGCCAACCGTGTTTCGTTTAAACATCCTTGCCCCAGTATCAAGAGAGGAGAAATCTTGTTTCCACTCCTTCATTTAAACACTTTCAACTGACTTGAAATCACACACTTTTATTGCTAAACGCAACGGCATATTTCCCGTCTTTTTTATAATGCGTATCACTGCAAAATATTATCCAGTCGAGGATCAGAGCCAGAAAATACCGTGTGGTTTAGACCGATGTCTTCCCGAATGATTAGGCTACATGGGGTTTGTTTTGGTGGCGCTGTTCAGTGAAAGGTAGAGTATTTAAATGTGTCAAGGTACGGTGTTGACACATGGAACTACGTTTTTATAGCCTCAACAAATTACGTCAAAGGCCCAACGCAATGGCAAAATGAAAACCATTAAGGGCAGATTGTAGACTCTGAATCACTACCAATCTGCTTTTTTACTTCACCCCTCCCAACCCCCCCCCCTCCCCACTCCCCCCCAAAGAAAAACAACAACAATCCTCTCCAAGGTTCGACTCTCCTATACCGTTTCTTGTTTTCAAGGCGCCGCGCGTTCGAGAAAACACTACACCGCTGGTCGGGGAAGCAGACACGATACCCGTTTGCTCCACATACTTTCGAATCAGCCCAAGGTAAATAGCGGCCAGCTGTCCCCAATTTCAGCCTATTTGCTGACCTGATAAGATGACACCTCGCCCGGTCACGCGGCCGATTTGCAACGACGGGCCCGCCAGCCAGCCGGCCTCCCAGCCAGTGCAGTCCCGACGCTGAAATAAAAAAGAAGAAGATATAATCCGGTGGTATCACGTAGCAGCTCTTACTCTACATCAGCTAATCTGCATTCGGATTTCTCGAAACGGGATCCTGGAAGAAGACGAAGGAAAAAAACATGTCTTCAACCCATCTCGACAAAGATGCCATGACGATCTTTAAAAAAAAATGCTATTGAGTGACGAGTCTTTGGTAAGGTTGATCAACCACGTGGCAGCTGCCGCCATATGTCTCGGCATATCAACTCAACGGCCTCTTTCCTCGCTTATGTGATGGTTAGTTTGGTTTGGTGTGCTTTGACAGGGTTGGTTTAAAGGGATAACGCAACATTGGTCGAGGTCGAAGAATAGCATCCATACGTTGTCTGATTCAACAGTATATGTATGAAATAGCATGCCTGTGAACATTTCAGATCAATCCGTCAACCGAGTCTCAAGAAGATAGTGATAACCACTTCGTTTGTTTCGCGAAAATGCAGCATTCAACGCCTTGTTCCGAAGAAAAAAAAACCGTTTAGATCTCGGTGAGACGTAAACATTAAAAAAAAAAGTGTTTTCTCCAAATATGCAGAATTTTAGGCAGAATTATTTCAGTGTGAGGGTTCTAATATGACCATCTTCAAACTGTAGAAGTTTCATGTAAATATGTCAACATTTCTGTTTTTTTCGATCTTACCAATGTTGTGTAGGGGCTTTAAGGACGCCTTCTGAATGGAACACAACGCCGTTACGTCTATCAGCGAGATGGACGGGAGAGGGAAAGCCGTGATACCAATCTGTTAGACCGCGGACGTCGTGGGCCCGTGTCTCACCGTATCCCCGTATCAGATCGCCCCCACCAAAACCCGGGCTTGCATTTAACATCCTCCTAATGCGCGGAGACAGGAATGAAATTTTTTCCTGGAGCGAACATCTCCTCTCTAGGCCCCGATAAGATGCCTTTTTCCTAATCCCTGCCCCATCCAGTTACATCTGTCAACTCGGTTAATATTGTCGTTGCTCATCACTCGTAGCTAAGGGACATTATCCAATATCTATATGATTATTTTGTCGGTCTGGTATTTTCAATGTCTAGCTGAAGATATTACGGGAGTTTTCTAATTTTAAAACAAGGTATAAACAGATTATGGTTTGCTTGCTGTGAGTGAAAACTCGTGACCTTAATGTGTTGAATGACTGGGGCCGTCTACTGAACCTCATATTATAACGCCAAACATCATAGTTCCTTTCCCCCCACTATTTCCACACAGCACCACGTTACATCTATATAATTATCTTGTCGGTCTGGTATTTTCAATGGCTAGCTGAAGATATTACGGGACTTTTCTAATTTTAAAACAAGGTATAAACAAATTATGGTTTGCTTGCTGTGAGTGAAAACTCGTGACCTTAATGTGTTGAATGACTGGGGCCGTCTACTGAACCTCATATTATAACGCCAAACATCATAGTTCTTTTTTTCCCCACTATTTCCACACAGCACCACGTTACATCCTACCGTAAAATATCGTCATCGTCTAATACTTTGGCCTCTGACGATGGCGGTCTGTTGTCCCAAAGATCGAGTCACATATCAGGCTATGAATACGTGGGGCGAACAGCGTTAACCTGACCCAATCTCCCGTTATTGAACCTATTTGGCCTGCAGTCCGTCTGATTCGAAGTAATGTAAAAAAAAGATGGCATAGTTGCTTCCCGACATACATTGCCATAAATCGTGTAGAGAGCTCGATGCTTTGATCTTATCGCAGTACCTTTCCTTCTGCTTTTGAGAAAAGTCCCGGAAAGTCAGACAATCCTCATTCTTTCGAATTCGTCCGTCCAGGGACAGTCAGTTCTGCCTTTGAATTTAATATCGCGTCCATGGAAGTGGGTCACACTCTCCGTGCATGATCAGCGCTGCAGGTTGTGCGCACTTTTGCTGATCCTCTCTCAGGACTGCTCTTTACCCGTCGGCCTCTATGCAAATTAGAAGATTGCGAAAAGGGGTTTGGAAAAGTGCGCTCGAAATGAAATTTGGCGAGAAATGGAAAGACATGTTTCTCGAAGGCGGCCCTCTTAACAGAGTTCGCTATCAAATTGGGAAGGTTTGATATTGGAGGTGTGCTGAAATTTGTGTCCGTGCATGGCATCGATATGGGGATGTTTGGAAGGCGAATGGTATAATGGCTTATTTGATTGCCTCCGTTCCCCTTTCTGCGTAACTCTGTCTCTCTAGCTTTGTCGTTGTTAGTCTATGTCTTTGTCTCTCTCTATATCTGTCTCGATCTCTCCCTGCATCTTTCCTGTCTCTCTCTTTATGACACTCCCTCTCTTCCCTTTCTGAATCTCTGTCTCACTCTCTGTCAATCTATGTCTCTCTTTGTCGCTATCTGTCTCTGTGTGTGTCTCTTTTAGTTATGTTTCTTTATCTGTCTGTGTATGTCTCTGTCTCTGTCTCTATATCTGCCTTTGCCTGTGTCTCTTGGTGTGTCTCCGGGTTTGTCTCTACGTGTCTCGCTCTGGCTTCTCCCTGCCCTTCTGTGTTCTCTTTCTCTGACAGAGAAATGCTATATCGCCCTCGACCTAGTGTATATACCGTGTGTAGAACCTTGTGATAAGATGATTGTGCAGAATGGTCCTGAAACATTTGAAGTACTGAATACTGGCGGGCGAGGTGCTTGGAAAGCTCCAACGGACGCCTTGGTCTTCCCGAGACAAGGGTCCGCACTCTGGTTCTGCTTCAGTTGGCTTTGGGTTGGGGCTTGAGCTCCGTTCTTGAGCTATGGCTTGGCGATGAGTGTAGGCTATTGCAACCAAGAAATCGGGGCTCGGTCCGAAATGAAAAGACACAATCAACACACTTGGGCATTTGGGTGCCACATACGAATCCAGAGCCGGAGCCACAACCAGAATTGGCTGGGAGGGGGCTCGCGAAAAGGATTTCTGTATGGTCACGGGTTAGGACTTTATGGGTATCAGTCCGGCACCGACAAGATTTACGTATTTCATCTATATCCATTGATATTCATGATATAGGCCATCGAGTTCATGTACAGCCTACGTAAAGTATTGTGCGTCGGAAGTAAGTGGCTATTCGTGTTGTGGATAAGGCGGAATTTAAAGGTATATTGAAATACGTAATACGCATTGTACCGGATATACGCCCATAAGCCCATACGTCAAGTCGATTTGGTATGATTATAGTCAATTGCGATTGCAGGACATATTTTAGCCTTTAAAAACCAGGGAAGTTAAGAACAATTTATTTCTTTTAGATGAATAAATACAAGCAGTCATTCTGTTTCGTTCTTGATTTATTTGCTATACTACGCATTTCTCTAAGCGTCTACTTAATTATCTGATGACGTTGCACGATTACCACCACTGTATGTAAAATCCTACCAACTGACTAGCACTTAGAAAACAAACCGTTCCATATAACGCACACGTTAAAGTGCAATGGCTGCGGCTACTGTTGCCAGCGACTGCCATAGATGCTAGTGCCATTCCGAGCCTTAGCCATTATGGTTAGATACATATTGACACATCCTTGTCATCTTTCGTAGTTTCAATCTTTCAATCATTCTTTCTCAATAGCTGCCGAATATATTTTTAGGGGACAATAAAGGATAAGTGAAAACCAAATCATATAAAAGTGCAAATTAATCGCTAGTATATCAAGTGATATAAAAAGGGAATAATGTTAATAATTATGTGGAAACGTTAGATACAATGGCAGAAAATGCATTTCTAAATATGCAATATATATTTCAAGTATAAATCTAAAATAACAACTCATTGGATCAATTGAGATTGACATCTATATCAAACATAGGAATTAACAAAAATAACCTAACAATAGTTGTGACATCTTCATAAGTAGGTGTTACCTTATACTCATTTAATAAATAGCCAATATTCAATACAATAAGGGCAAGAGTAAATATTCTCACAAAAGATGCGTAATAGCTAGGTATCTATTTCTACTCAACATATTGAATGCTATAACACTGAACCTCTTTCGTATTATCAAAATAGTTTGTAGATATTTGAATACTTCCAAGGACATTCTTTCATTTCAATATGATCAGGCTTGTTTACACTCTGCTTAAATTATAAACTCAGAACGGTGAATATTTACAGTTCTCCATTTACCCCATGCATGTACACTTTATAAGTTAAACTTCAAATAAATTTGTTTTTCACAGAGAGCAATATCTTTAGATTATCCTCTGCATAAAGATAGAACTTTGATGTGCTATGTACAGAAAGAAGGGAAAAGACAAAAAGCCCTCGAATATGGAAGTAGAAGAAAAAAAGAAAAGAAACAGCAACAGCAGAAGAAGAAGAAGAAGAAGAAGAAGAAGAAGAAGAAAAAAAAAAAGAAGAAGAAGAAGAAGAAGAAGAAGAAGAAGAAGAAGAAGAAGAAGAAAAAGAAGAAAAAGAAGAAGAAGAAGAAGAAGAATAAGAATAAGAAGAAGAAGAAGAAGGAGAAGAAGAATTTTCATCACTGGTTATTAGGAGATTGTGAATTAAAGAAAATCTCTTGCACCGGGAGTTCTGTGAATTTGAGGAACATCCGTGAACCATGGCGTTTAAAACACATCCACGACTATTGGTCCATTTCAATTACATGCATTCAGACAGAAAAATAAAATCAGTGGTGAAACTAGGCTAAAAACAGAAGAAAGTAAAACAATTCAGGAGAAATACTGCTGCATTAAAAACAAATGTTTTTGACGGGCATTTGTCTACAGAGGTAAGAACCACGATTTGATTATCCCCATGGCACAGTGGGGAATTTCATTAGAGTCTCCGCACCTTCCGTCGAGTTTAAGGGTCCGCTCAGCCATAATCCAAGAAATCGTAGACGCCCCTCTGCATTGATTAAATCTACATTGACTCTTCGACATTTGGCCGGCAGCGAGCGAATAATCGTATACATCTACCGCGTAATTCCTCGGGCTCTGCTGCAGAACGCACACGAAAAGGAGAAGAAAAAAAAACAAGTCTCGGTCACTGATCCGGCCCATCGCTGACCAGAAAAGAAATAAAAATCGAAATAATTGAGAGACAGTCTAAAAACAACCCCCAAGATCTATTCGACCCCGACAAGATGTTTGTCTCACGGAAATAGGCCAGCGGTAAACGGTGTCCCACTTGATGTTAATACCTGACAATCGAAAAGAAATGTTTCTAGGGGATGTGGAATTATCCTGTCAAGAGAAACGCTGGTTTTCGGTTTTAGCCGAGCATCACCCCTCAGCTCTTTCTAACTGGAGTTTGCCTCTTTTTCGCCCCACAAAAAAAAAAATGCAAGCCAAATATCTATCCCTGGGCTGTTAGAGACAGAAATAAATCCCTGATAAGAAAACGAAAAAAAAAAGAGAAAGGAAAGAACGTTTCATATTTCAAAAGTTATAAGTATTTGTCTGCCTTCAGGGTAGAACTCAACCGGGGAGAGTTCGTGTCTTCATTCTTTTCAAGCTGAGCTCTGTTGGACTCTTAGGAAAATTATTTTTGGGCTCGCATATAGCATATAGGGGGTTCTTCGGCCTTATTTGTCTGACCTTAAAGAAAATCTTCAAACGGCATGCGAGGTTATTACGGCGGGCATACCAGGAACGCTGTGATGCCTATTGCGGGTTCACACGAAATGACGGCGAGGGCATGGGCTTTGGCCTCAAAGTCAATGTCTTTCGGCGCCGGGCGTTCAGTGAGGGTTTGCCCCATACTCGACGTGATAAGCACTGAGTACATAGACAGTGCGCTGGCAATCGCTTAGCGGTCAGTGCTTTTGCCCGATTTATCAGCTGTATATTGAAATACAGGCAGCTCGGGCAAGATACAGAAACCTCGACTCATCACATTGCCTTCTCCTCGAAGCATACGTGGTATTATTTCTATGGCGTCGGGGGTGTTGTCGACAACATCTCACCCTTTCTCTTTGGCACACTCTCTCTCTCTTTTACCACATCCACTACACACATCCATTGGTCATCACAGAAATCACTTGACTTTTTATTGAAGAATCCAGGGGGAATATAATATAAGTGTATATATACACCTATGTACATACGTATGTATATAGACATATATATACCCTGCCTCACGGCGTCTTTCACTCATGCGAAGCAACTGCGCAGACTCACCACACGGAGGTTTAGAAAGAGAAAAAAACCAGGGGTCTTATCTTATTGTCACATCTCTGGAACGTGTGATTTGTGAGCGGAACGCGATGGATTGGCGAGATTTTAAAAGCCCCCTCGCCGTTGCTCGGCTATGTTGTGCTCCTGCTAATGCATCGTGTAATGAATTCCAGCTCGTACTGCTGAGGTCGTTCGAAGAAGTGTTTCTTTTTAATGTCTCGGAATGAATTTGTTCATCGAGTGCTGTTTTGAAGGTGTGCTAGAAGGCAAAGGTTGCATGCTATTTTGGGTTGCTTGGTTAAAGGCCTGGATGCATGGTTATGTCGTGTGGTTTGGCTTCGTGGTTCTTGGCTGGGTTGGTTGGTCACCTGGTTGTATGGTCGTTGGCATGGTCTGCATGCGTGGTTGGTCTCCTGGTTGTGTTATATGCCCGATCCCATGGTTTGTTTGTGGCTTGGTTGATTGTTCGCACGGGTAGCACGATTGGTTTGTAGAATAAGTTGTATGCTAATCGTGTTAGTTTGTATAGGAGGGCTTACAGTGGCACCATGTGTAAGGTCTCTCAAAGAGGATGTATGGTTCTGAAAAGAACATAACTCTGGTTCCTTTCAGAACCAGGCCTCTTCTTTAAGAGACCCGATACATGGTGCCACTGCAAACCCTCTGTTTCTCCCACCATAAGTCGTATCTATTAGTTTGGTTTAAATTAACAACTGATCGGTTGGCTACTTTGGCTGTTGGCTTGATTGATGGGATGCACTTTGATGACCGGCATCATAGTTTTATGCTTGGTTGGTTATTTAGCAGCTTGGCAGATTTGGTGGTTGGGTTCACTAGGTCATCCATTATCAGGTATCCGCGCCTCTCGATCACGACAGAGACCGCAACACTCCCCAGCTGATTAAGCACGGCACCAACGCCCATTCGTCACTCACAGCACGCCTTCCACATACCACGGCACCACCGCATCCATGCGCTCAGCGTCACGCCATCAAAATGCAACACCCCCGCCTACCATTTAAGAACTAACGAGGAGACATGTCGTTGAGATGCTCATAAGCAATTGCGCGGCCGTAACTTAATCACCGCCAATTCCCTTACTGTGCGTGCATATTATTAATCTCGTGTCGACTCCTGTTAGCAGCGCCCGTACGTCAGCTAATGACCACGTGCCGGGTGAACCGGTGGGATATCTAGGCTGCACGATTTCAAAGGGAACGGGGATATTTCAAATACCTGGCCCATGTCTTCACCACTTAGGCGATCGGGGTGAACCATAAGACCGTGTCTGAAACCAGGCTTCCAGAGCTGCGGCTAGGCCAATATTGTCTTCGCATCCCCGTGTATTTCCATTAGGGAGGAAGACCTAGACCAAGCTTTAGACGCCCGTTTCGGAAACGGCCATACTCATTTCTTTTTTTCAGGGACTGAGGATCAAGCTCATTCCAGTCTCTGCCCTTTGATATGCTGTGAAAAAAGTTTTGGCAAAACGCATGTAGGCATCGTTATTTTGCTTGATATGAGCTGCAGCTAACCACACGAGTTATAACGCTGCTTTGGCGAGCTATTAATTAGTAGATACAATTACAACGGTTGGGCAATCTCATTGTTCCCAGTACCTGACCGGGTTTTTACCCGAATTGTTGACAGTTAGTGATATGGGCTGGGCTTTTCTTGATCAATAATTATGCAAGTTCATATTCTTTTACATTTAGGCATTGCCCACCAATCCTTACAGTGTGAAAAAAAATCAGGGACTAGCTACAAGCTGTCAAGTTACTTCCAAATTACCGATAGCGGCTGACTTGAAGGACTCAAGTTACGGTTAATACAAACATTAGAGCGTTTTTACATTCGACATATGCATGACATTTCTCAAAGGCGGAGAGAAAGGTCCTGTCGGGAGAAAAACGCAAGACCCCATTTTGTTTTCAGATTTACTTTCCACAAAAAATTGACCCTTGTTAAATGAGAACCTTGTCCTTTATTTTGTACTGTAAAAGATACATGAGATGGGAAAAGAAAGGAGCCCACACGTATTGCTGCTACCTTTTAACGGGGGATTTGGGTAAGATATCGTGTGTGCCAAGTGAGCCACTCGACTCGGGTTTGAGCGTCTATCTCAGCGTGTACTCGGGACTTGTTACAAACGGTGAGGTCGACCCCGAAGGCCGGGGGATCGCCCGCACCCGACGACCCGCCCCGCCCCTCGCTCAAATCAAATCACCGCCACTCAGCCGCCGCGCCCGACCCCGACAATCCGCGGCTTCCCGTGGCGGTTACCCTGTTCAAACACAGCCCTGCACTCTTCGAACCGCTCACCGTGGAAACCTAAGCCGCACCCGGTGGCAGTACATTAAGAGATGAGCCTCGATGGCTCAGCCTAAAAAGAAGAAGATATCCGTCCAGATTTTCAAGCCCCGTTTTCGAGGCGACTGTAAGGCATGGTGTGTTTCCCAGAAAGAAAAGTAACCAATTAATGATAGAAATCCCTGCTTTTTCGATATACTTATGCCTGTGCGTAATTATGGTATACTCAGATAGATTCTACATTACATTATATACACAACCTTATCGCAGCCGTTACAAATTGTACTGATAATCCAGGGGTGTTTACGAATAATTACTTGCGCCGTGGATATCTTCTCTCACGTCGAACTTTCGTGCTTTGAGTGGCCGTAACGCGACCCCCATCGTCCGTTTAGGCATTGTAAATGGAGGGGGTGTCAGCCGACGTCATCAGATTCAGATCCGAGTATATCGCCTGTGGATTTGTCGACACAGCGAAGCAGCTCATGTCGACCTGTCGACGGCAAAAAAATTCGATCAACCGTCCAACTTCTCTATTTTGTCTTCTTTTCAAAGGCCGGTAAATTGGATTGAAATACGCACAACGCTTCGGGAATCATCGAAACCGAAGTGGTTCCTGTCGACAGCCAAAGTTGTCGACAAACTGTCGCACTTTTCTCCACTCAGATCTTTTCAATGGCAGTTGCAGCTGCGGACGTCAACGGACCTTTGCCTACGCCGGTGCATACATAATGGGAAAAAAACAACGGCGCGGCTACTGTAGAGAACAAATTGTCGACACATTGTCGAACTCCTCAAGTCTCTCATACCCTCTTCAAGGCCCTTTAGGTTTCCGTTTCATCGATTAGATGGGCAATGATACCGGATTGATTGTGGGCAACAAATTCATGGCGCGAGACGCCATGATGCGCCAGCCCATGCAACGAAGCACCAAGCGGTACCTTGAAGCGTGCAGGACGAAGCGAGAGAGAGAGAGAGAGACAGCAACTCCTCGTAATCAGAAATCAGAACTCCCAGTGTCGAAGGTTGTCAGTTCACAAAGGAAACTGGACTTGTTAGTGAGTGCCATGTCCCCGCACTAGAACGGACGACTTCTCCGAGCACTGTTCTGCACCTTTGGGTCGGCGAAGAGACGCGTTATGTGTCCAAGCTCCAGAGATGAGCTCCGTCTGAAAAAAAGTGGGGTTTTTGGGTGGAACCGAACCCAGCGGTCTCCTAGTCCATGCAGTTGATGGTCACACCGGACTCCAGATCTGTGGCCCTTGTGTGGGGGTCGGCGTACGACTTGGAGTGCTGGCGGGAGTTGGACGAGGAGAACTTGACGGAGTAGCGGTTGTAGTGGTTGGTCTCGGGGCTGCCGCGGGGCCAGCAGGGCAGCAGGTCCCGCCAGAACCGCAGCGTGATGTTGAAGAGGAGGAACACGAAGGGGTTGAGGGCCGAGTTGGCCACGGCGAAGATGCTGAAGAGGGCGTAGACGTTGGAGGTGACGACGGAGGAGCGGTAGGTCTTCAGCATCTCCACGATGAAGTAGGGCGAGCCGCACAGGACGAAGACCAGGATGATGACGATGGTCATCTTCAGCGTCTTCTTCTTGGCCTTGGTCAGGGTGCCGGTGGGAACGCGGCGGAGGTTGATCTGGCCCTCGCGGCCCTTGCCCGAGCACTCGCGGGTCTTGTCCCAGACGGTCTTGCAGAGGCGGACGTAGGCCACGCTGGTCACGACGAAGGGGATGAGGAAGGTGATGAAGGCGACGTAGGTCAGGTAGGCGGTGCGGGCGAAGGAGGCCAGCGGGAGGCTGGTGCCGCAGTAGACGAAGCCGCGCTTTTCCTTGACCAGCCAGACGGCCAGCTGGGGGGCGGCCAGGACGCCGGCCACCAGCCAGCCGCCCACCACCAGCTTCCAGGCCGGGACGAAGGCGCTGAGCGGGCTGCGGACGGCCTGGTGCCGGTCGATGGCCATGATGGCGATCATGTTGCCGCTGCCGATGAGCGAGGCGCCCTGGAAGTACATGACCAGCTTGCAGAGGGCGTTGCCGGCCCGCCAGACGCCGGCCGTCTCGATGACGGCCGTGGCCAGGATGGCGAAGAAGCAGACGGACAGGTCGGCGCTGGCGATGCCCAGCACGATGGTGTTGACGCGCGACTTGCGGTGCCGGTTGAAGCGCATCCACTGGAAGACGAGCAGGTTGCCCAGGAGTCCGGCGCCGAAGAGGAACCAGAGGAGGCCCACGTGGAACTCCATCTGTTGCCGGGCCTTGTCGTCGCTCTCCGACTCGCCGGCCGTGTCGTTGTCGTGCAGAGTGAGCATCTCGGTGATTTCCACGGTATAAATACTGGTGAACATCTGCGTCCGCGCGGCCGGTGTCTCCGTGGACATGGTGTCAGCACGAGCCCGCACGGCAACTGGGCACCTGACGACCGAAAGAAAGAGAGAGAGAGACAAGGTAACAAATAAGAAGAGGAAATTAAAACAAAATCCACAGCCCCCCCACCACAAAAAAAGAGGGAGAATGAAGAGAAAACGAAGCAGTCGAAACTTACGCCGACAACTGATAGGACTGACTGTTTGCCGACCTATATGGGCACAGATTGAGTGCCTCTGATGGGGATTTTTACCCGCCCTTTTTTTTTTCTTCTCTTTTTTCTCATTGACTGTCTGTGGCCGGACGGTGACCATGCGTGATGCGGTGACTATACAAATGCGGCGCTGCACGGGTACGGTGGGCATGGTGTTTTGAATATTAATGGCTTGGGGCGCACCAACTCCGTTCATGCTTAGCGCCTCGCATCATACGGGAAGCCAATAGGTTTGTCACGGGCGGAAGGGGGGGGGTTGCTGAGGGGGAGGTTCTCGGCAGTGAGTGTCTCTCAGCCACCCTCACCACCCTTTGGCTTTTGTTACCGACCGGGACGTGTTTTTGTGGGTTTTATTCGCCGGTCGACGACGGGACGCTTCTTCCTGGAAAACAAGTCGACAGTGCACCGGCGGCGCATCGCCCGTCTTCTCCTCCGAGTGCATGTCAGTCTGTCCCTCCTTCACTCCCCTCTCTCTCCCTCCTCTCTGTCCCATCTTCCCCATCCCCTCCATATCTATTTATCCATCTCTCCCCTTCCGCGTCTGACTCACACCCATCCTCTCTCTCCCAGTCTCTGTTTATCTTTCTTTCCCTCTCGCACTCTTTTTTTTTCTCACTCTTTCTCTTTCTCCCTCTCTTTCCCCTCTCCCACTCTCTATCTCCCTCTCTTTCCTCCTCTTTATCCTTCTCGTTCACTCTCTCTCTCCCTCTCTCTCCCTCTCTTTCCCTCTCTGTCCCTCTCTTTCCCTCTCTGTCCCTCTCTTTCACTGTCTCTCTCCTTATCTTCCCCTCTCTCTCTCCCTGTCTTTCCATCTCTCTCACCCACTCTCTTTCTCCCCCTCTTTCTCCCCCTCTCTCTTCTCTCTCCCCTCTCCCTCTCTCCCTCTCTTTCTCTCTATCTCCCTCTCTTTCCCTCTCTCTCTCCTCCTCTTTCCCCTCTCCCTCTCTCTCCCTCCCTTTCCCTCTCCCTTTTCTTTTTCTTTTTCCCACTCCCTCCCTTTTCTTCTCATACAACCAGCCTCTCTTGCCTTATTTCTGTCTCTCTCTTTCTCCCCTCTCTTTCCCCGTCTCTGTCAGTCTTTCCTCTTCCCTCACCTCTCTCACTCCTCTGTCTATCTTCCATGCCCTCCATCTCGCTATCTTCCTCCCTCCTTCTCCTCCTCTCGATCCCTTCTTCATCATGCAGGGCAAATAATCAGACCCGATCGGGGAATTACTCTGCCAATAATTTCCAGGGTGGGACGTGCCTACAACATGACCAATCGCTTCGCCTGGGCAGAGACCGCCGAGTCCCTCTGTTTTTTTTTTTTGTGGCAGGCGGTTCTTTGAATGGTTCTTAAGAGGGGCACCTGCGTCGGTGAGTTTCGACATTTCGCCAGATTAGAAACACGGCCATCGGATTTACTTCGTCTAAGGAGTGGGACATTCTCTGGTTACTCCTTTGCATCTTGGCTCTAAACTGTATTCACTCTGTGCGTTCTCAGGACTTCTGGAGTCGGGTTTACAAATGAAATACTTGCATCTGAATGGCGCCACCACCTCAGCAAAGATAATTGACTATATAGGAAAACTCACACATAATATGATGATTTAGATTGTATACAGAGCGCTGGTACTTAACACCAGAGAGCCTACCGCATACAGTCATATATTAGTAGCTCTATCTTAACGATTTGTATAAAGAAGAAACAGTAATGTTTTCCCCAATTGCTCGATCGTTCTACGAAAAGGGCTTTAGACTAAAATAGAACCAAATTTTCTCCGCAGTAGATACAATCAAAACATCGTCGACGCTTGTTATTTTTTGTAAGGAGATGATCATTCTAACGAGAAATAATAAGACGACTGAGAGACACGCTGTGCAGGGCGTTATGATTGTTTTTGCAACGGTGAAACGGTCTGCTACACAAACACACCACGTCATTTAGAGTCCACACGAGTCTGGCAACGGGTCAGGGGCATAGGTTGCCTACAGGGAGCCAACGTCCGATCCAGTGCGCAGGCGCGCTAATACCCGACGCGTCGGCTCACCATTGCCCGGCAACCAACATGGTGGCCCCGTGACGTCAGCGGTGAAGCTCCGCTCGCACACGGCGGTGCATGCCGCGCCGCTTCTCGCACAACTTAATGGGAAATTAAAAAAACTGGATACCTTCAATACGGTGACGGCATTGGAAGTCTGCTAATAAGGAAAGATTGTATTCAGTGACAGGAAACCAGTGGACATACAATCTCAACCCATGGAATAATCAGTGAGACGCTTTGAGGTAACACATCTTTCCCTCTACCTCCAATGTCCTTTCTCGTGCCGTCTCTCTTGATCACTGTTTCCTTTTTATGTCTCTCTTTATCTCGCTCTGTTCCTTGTCTCTCGGTCTTTCTGGATATCGCTCTGTATCTTTGTATCTGTATCTATCCCCGTCTCCGTCTCCTTCTCCGTCTCTGAGTCTGTCTGTGTCTCTGTTTCCCATCCTTATGTCTGCTTCCCAGCGTCTGTCTCTGTCCCCGTTTCTGTCTCCTCATTCCTCGTCTCCGTCTCTGTCCCCTTCCCTCCTCCGTCTCTGTCTCCGTCCCCTTCCCCTTCCTTATCTCTCCGTCTCTTTGTCTCTGTATCTATCTCCGTCTCCGTCTCCGTCTCCGTCTCCGTCTCCGTCTCCGTCTCCGTATCCGTCTCCGTCTCCGTCTCTGAGTCTGTCTCTTCCTATCCTTCTGTCTGCTTCCGTGTCTCTGTCTATGTACCCGTGTCTGTCTCGGCGTTCTCCGTCCCCGTCCCCTTCCCTTCTCCGTCTCTGTCTCTGAGTGTGTCTCTCTTCCTATCCTTCCGTCTGCTTCCGTGTCTCTGTCTCTGTCTCCGTTTCTGTCTCCGCATTCCCCTTCTCCGTCTCCGTCTCTGTCTCTGAGTCTGCCTAAGTCTCTCTTTCCAATCCTTCCGTATGTTTCAGTGTCTCTGTCTTACTCTCCCCCCTCTCTCTCTCTCTCTCTCTCTTTGACCCACCCCCTCTCTCTCTCTCCATCCCTGGAAGGTTAGCGTTCATTTAGCCATCTTCGAGCGACGGAGTGTGCGGCGCTGCCCCTAGGTGTCGTGCGCAGGCACGTCGGCGTGCAGAAGTAGACAAATAATCGAAAGGTGGTGCCAGGACGCCCCCTCCCTCCGAGGCCGGTCCTAAGCCCCCAAAGGCACCGGCGACGTGGCCCGGCCACGCCGATGAGTCTTGCCGCTGCATGCACGCCGGCCGATTCGTGGTACCCGCGGGCCGGTTGAGGTGTGTATTCCGAAACGAATACAGAATTTAAAAAAAAGAAGAGAAGGACAGATTAAGGAGCCGTGGGGCACGGCGCTCTTTCACCGAGACGAAACGGGCCCGGCGGGTATCAGGTTACTCGCCGGTGGGGGCAGAGAGGCGATCAGTACGGCGTGAGACTGACGTGGGGTTGGTGAGTTGAGGATGGAGGTTATAGGGCGCGGTTTTTTTTTTTTTTTTTTTTTTTTTTACTTATCATCGCCTTTCTCCTTCTTATCCTGTTTCAACAGGTCTGCGTCGTAGTATATCGAATTAAAGTGTATAGGATAGGGGAAAACAGGATTTTGAGTTACGGAGTGGGTGGGGTGATGGAGTAAACACTAGCGACGTTTATTTCTTCTTCGTGTCACTTCCAGGAGCTCGTAACAATAGTCCCTGGCAAAAAGGTCAGGCGTAAAGTTATCGGCCGTGTTTTGTTGGCAAAGGTGAGATGCGTCTTCCAGGAAGGTGACGACGGAAGGCGACTTGTTTTTGAACTGCTCATTTTCTAGAGTCCTTCACTCTAGCCTTAGAGGCAATTGCGAGGCCAAAGGTCGAGAAAAGAGCACGGTCTATAGCTTTATCAAAAGTGGATGCTGTAGGCCTACACAACATTCACTGTAAACAAAGTTTGCTGGGGGGGGATGTGTTGTTTCGATTTCTCTACCCAGAACACTTGGTCTACTTTTATTTGACCGAAACAGTGGACAAGTGTTATTAACCAACCATGACCAACAATTTCACCAGCCGAGATTTGATATTTGAGCAATTTTGGTCAAAATGTGGGTTACGTACTGCCCAATATCATTCTTTTTAACGTCGCTTAGAAGGTTGCATCCACATTATGCGATTCTTCAACTGGGTTTGGTCATGCAGCTAAATGGTTGTCTGAATGAAAAATGGCGGTGTGATCCCTTGAGAGACGCCGCAGTTAATGGTAAAAAAGATTCTGACTGGCGCACCCTCTCAGCAAAGATAGTTGGCTATTCGGCGGAGGCCGTCACCTGGAGGCTGGATAGATCAGGTGGTTCAAGCGCTGCTTCGCTTAGCCAGACGTATTTGGTGTCATTCCCAATTCAGTCGTTTTCAGAAGTTTTCCTTTTCTCTTCCCGTTTCAGGTGTTGCTGCACTTAATAAAGCTACAATCAAACCGTGTAATACCTCCACCTTTTGTCATTATGAAATCATAATTATGGTCGTGATAGAATGATACAGAACTATTTTCGTCCAAGCAATGTGCGATGCGGGATAACATCCCCGCCACGCACACATTTTATAGACTCGCGTATAAGCGCTAACGCCACCACAGCCAGGGCTTGACGTCACCGCTGCAAACGAACCGTAATGGCCACTATAGCTACGTCATGTGACGTCATGGGCCAGCAAACCCCCCTCTCCAATCGACACGATTAATGCCTTATACACGCATTGTTGAATGGGGAGGGGGCAGGTTGAGGGTCTAATAATAGTCGTGGCTGGGAAACGTTAGGTCTGTGCCGAGACCTGCGACGAGTAACACAATGAACAGATTGTCGTTGCTCTTTGTGTGTGTGTGTGTGTGTGGGGGGGGGGGGGTTACGTCGTGTGGATATTCGTGAATCCTACTGCGCGTGAATAGGTTCAGGGGCTTGAAGGTACTATACAACATCGGTAAAGGTCAAAAGATTGCCACAGTTAAACCATTAAACATTCAAATAAAGGAAAACCTGAGGTTTTACCTCAAATGTTAAGTACAAAAAAACCTAAAACCGTCATTGTTTTTTAGTGTAAGAAATAGTTTATAACTCGCGAGTAATAATTAACTATTACTAGATGTTTGAGTGAAGATTTGTCGGGAAATACAGCATCCCATACCTTAATATTTCAACATAGGGATTCTATCATGACCATCTACAAACTGTGTAAATTAGAAGGAAATCTGACGGTGGACATCGATGTTTACCGATCTTCCCAATGTTGTATTTGGCCTTTAACAAACAAACCTCCAGGTACATATTCAATCCTCCACTGGAAGGCAATCTGATTAAATACCTGCATGATTCGATATCATAGAACGGAGGGTCCTATACTGAATTACCACACCCTAATGCCTATACATTGCAGGGAGCGTGGTTTTCGGATTCACAACCCGAGTTGATGCATAGCCGCCTTCTGCACAATGCCCAGTGTTCCTATATCTACACAGCTTGTGCCCGGGTTGTTCCCCTCGTCGCATCTGAGGGAAGAGTTGTTGCTCCGATAGATTATAGTCTTTAAAGGGAAAACACATTCGTTGGTCGAGGTCAAAGAATAGCATCCATACATTGTCTGATCCAACGTATGCATGAAATAGCACACCTTTGAAAATTTCAGCTCAATCCGCCAACCGAGTCTCAAGAAAATAGTGAAAAGACGCTTCATTTGTTTCGCTAAAATGCAGCATTCAACTTACCGGTAATGTTTGTTTAGATCTAGGGGTGAGACTTAAACTATTTCTTTTACTCTTTTCTCCTAAAATACGGCGTTTTAGGCAGAAACATGTCAAAGCGAGGTTTCTACCATACCCATCTTCAAACTGTATAAGTTTCATGTAAATCTTTTGAACATTTCTGTTTTTCGATCTCACCAAGTTATGTAGGGTCTTTAAGCGCCATCCGTCAGTCGTTATCAATAACTGCTTAGTGAGTAAACTTTGATGTCACCAAGCGGGTCCCAGACGCGGTACGACATGGCCTGTTGATTTGAGACATTGAAATCAGACTGCCTGGCGGGTATGCAGCAATCTTACACGCAGGTTGTCTGATTTCGATCTGTAAGTTACTTCACGGCTAGATTTCACACTGTCAGACGCTTGAGTTATCAAATAGCGAATATAAATCTTTAATTGGTGAGCGAAATTCGAT
>OX465108.1:15898531-15923531 GCA_949987565.1 Luidia sarsii | reverse complement strand
TACGTGTGGATGGCTGTAGATGCATCCATTTTGGCTCCTCGTATTTATTATTCTTTTAAGTTTATTTATTTCGGCCTGAATCTAAAAAAAAAACCACCCTTTTTGTGTATCTTCTTCATTCAATATCTTCTGTTTTAGCATCATATGCCCGGCCACATAATGTTTTCTGCAAACATGGGTGTACGGTTTCAATTACGAGAGTTTACATAGATGAAGTTTCATAAACAGACACTTGTAAACACTCAAGGCAACGTCACAAAATAGGGCATCACAAAATTCCATCTAGATATAGCATAACATACACAAATAAAATCAGCATGTTTTAAACACTTCTAAAGCCTGTAATTATTCCAATAGGATTGTGCAGGACGGTCTAGCAGGAGTTTTCCATTGTGCCGGGAATCGTCTGAAAAATAACTTCTCTGCAAATCATTCAAATTGCCGAAGATAATTGGACGGGATCACCACCCATTCATCCGGTGCGAGGTACCAGGCCGGCCCTCTTTACTCCCTGAGCTGCCACGTTCTACAGTTACCGTGTACACACTGTGCCATTGCAAGTTATCACTATAATCCAGATTCAGAAATGTTTTTCAAACTGCTTTTCACGCTCGTTCTGGAGCTGCGTTTTGCAAGTTTTAAGTTTTTACGCTAATGGGAATTTCAATATTCGCGAGCAAAATTGTGATGTCATCATAGGATCATGTAACGGAAACCCAATTGGCTGTGTGCAAACGTTGCTGAAAATTCTAGTTTTTCATTTAGACATATCCCTGAACCTGTTGATTTACTGCAAACAAATGTGTGCTCCATAATCATTTAGTGGAGGAGCTTTTCATCAAACCTAATCCAGAGGGATTGTTTCGCAGTTTGAAAGTTAATCTTTTCTAAGATTTTTTTAATTGTGGGTTCCTGACACGACCTTACATTAGCACCCTCATTTGTATGGTGATATCTTTTAAAAGTAAAACAGATGATAAATTTTCTGACTCCAATTAGGGAAAAACAAAATTTGCCAATAATGTTTGTGCACTTGAGATCCCTAGATTACAGATCAAAAAGAACGAGCTTGACTGTGATATTCATTACAGAGACCCTTTAATTTCCACACATACCCTAGAAGTATAATTGCCCGCTAACTGCTGGGCGGTGCATTGCAGGCAGTCAATGGCAACATCGTTTACAGACCTGACAATCGGCGTGATGGAAACAAACCCAATTGCTCTGACGGATTGGAGTCGCACCGGATAGTGGCCAAATTAGAAATAACGTAAGCGTTCCTCCGTATGGAATGCAATCGGTGTTGAGAGGAGAGGAGGCATTCCCTATAGGAGTGACTTAGTGCATACTGTGCATGGTGCTGACGAGAGCACGTCTATACTCGCTTCCTTTATACCGCGAATGTTCTGTTCGCTCATCTTGCGGGTCTCATCTCTCCCTCCATTGCCACATCACATGCATTAGGTTAACCCTCAAAGAGCCGGGTCACAGCCTAGGGGTCTCAGATCTCGGTCGTTCAATGATGGATTCAAATGACATTTGGCAGGGTAGTAGAGAATTACATTGTGAACATTTGAGTAAACTTCAATTTGAATAAACAATTTTTTTGTCTAATTATAGCTCGTTAAATATTCATTTTTCCAATTGTTATTTTTTTTTTCAGTGTTAAAACAAATTAAATTTCCCATATTGTTCAATTGAATTTCCATAATTTGCATAAATTGTATAATGATAATGAAACACGAAGGACTAAAAATTGCATACAGCAATATTAATGAGCTACTTATGCAAAATAATTCCTGAAAAAATACACTATGCACTTTGGATGCTTTGCTTTTATGTAGCGTAAGTGAATGGACAATTTCCGTCAAACTACAACATGGTCCTGAAAAATGTTCATTGTAAGAGAACGGGACCTCCAATTTCAATAAAATTGGCGTCAAAATGTGCTTAATAAGCTGGCCAAAAAAACCTCAGCACGCAGACAAAAATCTACAGGGGGAAGGGCGGAATCCGCTCTTTGAGGGATAATAATAATAATAATAATAATAATAATAACGGACATTTCTAGAGCGCCAGAATCCGTCTGCAAAGACGCTCAAGGCGCTTAACAACATTAAGGGATCACGTCTTGAATGTGCAATACATTATTTTGTACTAAGTATTCTACTAGTAGTACTAGTGGTAGTTTACCAGTAACAGTGCTCTTCCATCTAAGTCCTTACTACAGTACTAGAAATTAGAATAGATTAGATAGATGGTGACTACTATATTATACACACTATGTATATATATACTATACATGTACTGAATCGAGCATGCACTGACCTCTTGCTCTGCCACAATCACGCAAGAGCCAGAGATCGAGCATTCACTTGTTGCAGGAGGCAGCGCTGACGCAGGAGGAAGTGTCCCCGCGTCGTAAACCGTGACATTCCGTGCGAATACCGCACCCGCCGCCAATCAATCCGAGACGCGTGACGATTCCCACGTAAGTCCAAACGGAATCGGGACAGCTGAATTTGTCGGATTAATTGATGTGGCTGTCCTGTTTTCCTTGCAGTGGAGTAGATAAATCAACCGTCCACTGCCAGCCTTTGAGTAGGGTTAAGTATCTTTCCGTTCACTTATATACTGGCTCCTGTCTATATAATAATCAGTATTTTTGTTCATAAGGTGATATACAAAAATGTTGCAAACTGCTTACTGACTTAAATTACCAAAATGTAAATCTTAAAATTTAGTGGGCCTGACGTTTCGATCCTAGCAGGACCTTTCTCAAAGGCAGAGTGACAAGGACAAAACAGATACATGTACACGAAGGAAGAGGGGAGAGAGTGAATAGAACACGGATGAGAAACAGCGGCCAAAGAGTGAAGCTGGTAGGGAGAGATCAAAGGGAAGGGCAAGGGTCAGGGTAGGGATTAGTGAGAGGAGGGGGAAAGATCAAAGAGAAGGGCAAGGAGTAGGGTAGGGATTAGTGACAAGAGGGGGAAAGATCAAAGAGAGAAGTGTGAAGGACTGAACACAAAAGAAGGATTATCAGAAAGCTGCATGGTGTTAGTCATTACCCTCCTGGGTGTTGAGACCATGTGGTTGAATAGTCCGAAGACGCTTCATCCACATTTTCTCAGGGCGGAGACGGACAGCATTACTACGGTGACCAAGTGATTCTATGCCCAGTACACTCATATCTGATATCGAATATTTTTGGTCATATTATTGACTACGCTTGAAGCCGAGGAGATTATTTCCAATAATACGAAAATCCCATTCAAAGTGCACGTAACTTTTTCGGAGTGCCTTGTGTTATGCTTCTTCCCCTCTTGAAGGCAGGGTGCTCTTGTGAGGTCTTTTGGATTGGCGGATTCTGCCTTTTGAATCGGTCCTGCTAGGGTGAAAACCCCGGGCCCGTTAAATCTTTGAAACGGAATTGTAGCAGAAGTAGATAGCTGCTCTTCACGTCGGGCCCTCAGATTATCAAATCTATCCCCCAAATGACAATGAGGTTATGATTTTAAAAAGAGATAGCTTCTATTCACTTTGAAGCATCAGAGTATAAAAATCTATCCCCCAAATGACAATGAGGTTATGGTTTTAAATGTAGAAAGCTGCTATTCACACTGAAGGATCAGAGTATCAAATATATCCCCGACATGAAAAGGAGGTTATGATTATAGTAGATAGCTGCTGCTATTCACTTTGAAGCATCAGAGTATTAAAATCTATCCCCCAAATGACAAGGAGGTTATGGTTTTAAATATTATAGAAAGCTGCTATTCACACTGAAGGATCAGAGTATCAAATATATCCCCGACATGAAAAGGAGGTTATGATTATAGTAGATAGCTGCTGCTATTCACTTTGAAGCATCAGAGTATAAAAATCTATCCCCAAATGACAAGGAGGTTATGGTTTTAAATGTAGAAAGCTGTCATTCACACTGAAGGATCAGAGTATCTAATATATCCCCGACATGAAAAGGAGGTTATGATTATAGTAGATAGCTGCTGCTATTCACTTTGGAGCATCAGAGAATCAACTCTATCCCCCAAATGACAAGGAGGTTATGGTTTTAAATATTATATAAAGCTGCTATTCACACTGAAGGATCAGAGTATCAAATATATCCCCGACATGAAAAGGAGGTTATGATTATAGTAGATAGCTGCTGCTATTCACTTTGAAGCATCAGAGTATAAAAATCTATCCCCCAAATGACAAGGAGGTTATGGTTTTAAATATTATAGAAAGCTGCTATTCACACTGAAGGATCAGAGTATCAAATATATCCCCGACATGAAAAGGAGGTTATGATTATAGTAGATAGCTGCTGCTATTCACTTTGAAGCATCAGAGTATAAAAATCTATCCCCAAATGACAAGGAGGTTATGGTTTTAAATGTAGAAAGCTGTCATTCACACTGAAGGATCAGAGTATCAAATATATCCCCGACATGAAAAGGAGGTTATGATTATAGTAGATAGCTGCTGCTATTCACTTTGAAGCATCAGAGTATAAAAATCTATCCCCCAAATGACAAGGAGGTTATGGTTTTAAATATTATAGAAAGCTGCTATTCACACTGAAGGATCAGAGTACCAAATATATCCCCGACATGAAAAGGAGGTTATGATTATAGTAGATAGCTGCTGCTATTCACTTTGGAGCATCAGAGAATCAAATCTATCTCACAACGGCAAGGAAGTTATGAATTTAAAAGTAGATATATACTTGTTATTCACTCTAAAGCATCGGAGTATCAAATATATCCCCAACATGGAAAGGAGGATACGGTTCTAAAAGTAGATAGCTGCTACTCACTTTGGAGCATCGGGGTATCAAATCTATCTCCCCAAATGGCAAGGAGGCGATGGTTTTCAAACTATTCATTATGTTTATGGCCTCTCAGGACTGTGAACCCTTTGGCCTTTCAACCTTCCCCGCCTCTTCAAATCAATATCCGGGTCCATCGCGTATAACGTGCGCGACGTTGTTGGTCCACGGTTCCCTTTTTCTATTATTGAGATTGATGACAATGCTGCCTATAAGGTCGGGTGGGGGGTGGGGGAGCGGGTACATGATCGCAGTCTGTAAGTGGATACTCTTGTTGTGAACTGGAACACAAAGATGATTCAGTCCCACCATAAAAGCAGCCATCATTTCTCTCTCCGATAATGATTGGGACGCACTCCTGCGCACTGCTAACTTCTTTATTTGAAATGACCCTGTTTCAAGTCTCCGGTCGACTTTTGTGTCGTCCGACCGTTCGGCTGAGAACGACCTGCGGGCAAACAGGCTTAGATACCCCGACCCCGAGGGCACACCACCCACCTTTGAATTAATGACGTCCGGGTACCAAGCAGTCGCTCTCTAGGGGAAGGGGGAGGTACCCATAAAGTGTCGTGTGTCGGTGGGGCTTTGCCTAAAAGACTGTTGAGGCCCACGGAGCCCCGAATAGTGACGAGCTCATGCCGAATGAATGGAGTCGATACCCCTGGCGCGGGCGCCCGGAACTGAGCCACGGCCTGAGAGCGAATTCCCAGCAATTGAACGACTTCGAGTGAAACCCTGCAGCGATCTGACGCTACTTTATATATAGGCCTACCTGCATTCGGACCAAACCTGCTGCCGATTTCGTCAATCGTAGCTTACGACCAATCGCAAGACGATGAGCGATGTACAGAAACCATACGGTGTGGTACAACTGTCAGAATTAGTCGTTGATTTATATTCTTTTAAATTTTAGCGAACCACCCCTCACCATAGCATGGGTTCCCATCGTAAATCGAGCTACGATGCCTCGTAAGGCTTTGTGAAATCTATCCTTTGGAAGCATGGACCCCAGTTGGTAAAAAAAAAAAAAACCTCATGGCCTTAATATTCAGGAAAGGGGGTGACTAATCCTCACTTCACTAACACCTCTTTTCTTTCATCTTCCCTGTGGCTTTGCCCCTTTTCCTGTATTCCACCCTCCCTTACGGTGTACATCTGCATCGCACTCCCTTCCCTTTTGTCCTTCCTCTGTCATGTTTGTCAGGGCTTTCCTTCACCTGAATGTCTGTCTGCGTCTGTGTCTGTGTCACTTTGCCTTTGAGAAAGGTCCTGCTAGGATCGAAACGTCAGGCCTTCTAATTTTTGGGGATTCATGTATTGCAGGTCATTTTAGTCAGTGAGCAGATTGCAACAGTCTTTGCATTAACTTCATACAAAATAATACACAGACGTATTATTACAGTCATCTAAGTGTGTCGTAAAGAAAGAGGAAATTTTCATCTTAAAGCGAAATTGTTACAGTATCCTCTGCAGTTTGAAGAAGAATCTTCTCTCTCTCCTCCCATTTGTCCTTTTACCCACATCTCCTTCTCCCATTCCCCACCTCCTTCTTCGCCTTTTCCCCCTGCATCAGCAAAAGAGAGACCCGTTCGAACTTAATCAGAGGGGTGCTTCTCCATTTACATCCTTCTTAATATATTGCAGATTAACTTTCGTCTTGATTTAATTTCGGGGGGCCGGCCCATCGATCGACCTGCTCCGCTGGTAGATTTCTCCCTCAGGTGCCCGCGTTGCAGCGAGACAACTGTTTGGACAAGCGGTCGTTTCATTTTCACTCCGCCAGACTAATTTGATTAGGGGTTATTGTTACCGGTTCTTGTCCGTGTTAATTAATAATTTTCTCAGTTGAGGGAGATGAGGAAAAGTCTGTTTGACCTTTTTTGTGTGGTAAGGGTATATATACATGTAGGACGTTTTAAAGGTAGTAAGCCAACAGTTTGGGCAAGAGCTGTTGAAATATAGTTTCGGCAGCGTTTATGTTTATATCGCCTGATATGGTGTACATGTATTAAAACACCCACACGTTCAATGTTTGTAGAAGAAAATGGGGATAAGGTTTGTTCTTGCTTGTGTTGCGACCTTTGGAATTCAAAATATCAAAGCGGATAGGATTCGGTTTGTTTACAATGCAAGATGCATCCATTTTGGGACTTACTCTCAGGAGACCATGGTCATGTAATGGTGTTACCTCTTGATAGCAACAATTACACTTAAATTCTACACAGGCTCAGTTGTGTGTCGTTCAAAGGAGGTGCACACCGTCTTATTCCTTGTATGTTCGATCTCATTTGCATTATTATACGTACACGATTTATTTTAAAAAGGGTACATGCATATTCATAATTCGGGTATTCATTTAAGTTCTGCTTAGTAATTTGTAGACATGCATTGGTGCTCTCAGAAACTATTCTTGTTATCATGTAAGTGCGGCTCATAAAACGTGCCATATTCAAACAATCTCATCTCATTTTTGGAAATGATTTCGTTTAATATACTATAAACTGAAAGCAATTCCCATATTCCAGATATTCATTTTTTGTTTCGAGTAAGCTGGTAGCGTCAATATTTCACGAGGAAACACGGGTGCGTTCCTCTATCTGAGCCAATTTTTTTTTTTAAGAATGTGTATTTCCTTAAACCGAAATGTGCCGGTGTATTTCCTTGTTTACATTCCGAATGCATAATCGGGCATCTTCGGAGCACCGTTCAACACCTGAACTGCAGGCGATAGATGAAGGCCGAGGTGTGCAACCACATCTATATTTCATCCAACGGCGATTTTACATTCTCACGGGGGGAAAAGGGAACTGCGAAAATTGAAATACGATCCCAAAGTTGTTGTTTTTTCCCGCTGAGCGAGACTGCGAGGGAGTATAATTGCCTGCAAATTGCTGGATGTGACATCGCACTTAACGCTATCTAATCATGTAGAGACAATGCCGTGCGGGTTTAATTCGGGGGGTTGGGGATGGGCAGGGGCAGGGGAGGGGGAGGGGGAGGGGGAGGCCGGGTAGGGGAGGGGGAGAGGAGAGCGAGGGGAGGAGCAGTGGGAAAAAAAAAAACAAGTCAGCGGGCTTGAGGTACATAAGTCGTGTGGAGCAGTAGCCGAATCGAAAAAAAAAAATCACCGGCCTGGCTTCGGAAGAGGAATGTGATCAGCGTTGAAAGAGATAAGAATGGCTAATTGGTAAGACGGGACGGGGGGAGGGGTTAGAAACGAGCTCGGTGGTCTTCGGTGGTTACTTAACCAGAAGACCGGGAGTAACCTCTTGCTTTCCCCTCCCTCCGGTCTCGGTACGGGAGCGTCCATCCATGCGCGTTACATGCGGTGGGATCACCATGCACGTGCAGCGTCCGATATTAAAGGGTGGCTATACGGTACACTGCACTTGCAAATGGCGTTGGATTGCTCATCTCCGATAGGCTTTCAGCAACCTAAAACGTTATACCTAAAATGTTATACCAGAGTAATTGCCTGCAAATTGCTGGATGTGACAACGCATTTGAAGCTATCTAATCGTGTAGAGACACGGTCTTCTGGGCTACGGGGGGGGGGGGCTGGAGAGGGAGGGACACAGGGATGGAAATGGAATTGAGGTACAGAAGTCGTGGGACAGTAGCCCAATTATAGGTGTGTATTATAAGGTTGTCCTTGGATGGACCAAAATTCGAATAAAGTGATTGCTGAACGTTTGCAGGTGTACCACTTTATTCGTGTCCATGTCTGTACATCCTATCATGTACGCTCCGCGCCATTTGCGCTTGTTGGTTTGTGTCTGGTTATGTTTCATACGAAATGTGTCGGTCAGTATCTCCGAAATAGCCAGTCGTCTGAATAACACACGCTCTCCATATTCAATAATTAATCTGTAATTTCCCCTCGATATGATCAAATCCTATATTTGTTTGACTTGATATAAAAAAAATCGAGACAAGGAATAAGTTCCTGAGGTAGATCCAATTTGGTTACCTCATGAAGATGAAGGCTATTTGAGTGTCCTCCCGTGCGAGAGGATTAATGTGTCGAACATTGTCATCGGCTTTCCCGGGAGAAGATGAAAAATGAAACACCTGAAAGATCTGTTTGTCTAATTCCCTCTCCCGTTTCCTGTGTTGTATTATAGGCTATATAAAAGACCAGCATACAGGCTGATCATCGTCTCCGAGTAACCTGAGCCTCCTCTCTACTTTCACAGACAGCATAGAGTTAGCAGTATTGTTTTCTCTATCCCCCCCTCTCTCTCCCTCCCGTGTTCTCTCCCCCTCTTTTCCCTACACCTCATTCTCTCCCCTTAGCTCTCCCTTTTCCCTCCTCTTTTCTCGTCTCCTATTCCCCCACTTCTCTCTCTCCCCTCTCTCCCTTTTGCTCATCTCTCTCTTTCTTATCCCCTGTCTCTCCCTCTCTCTCTCTCTGGTTCTCCCTCTTCATCCTCTAAGACTCCCTCGACTCTCTTACTACTCATCACCCGGTAACTGATTGAATCTGAACAGAGCTTGCCAAAGAGTTCCATCCTGAGTTTTCAGATGCATGTAATTTTATTTGGTTCTCACCGTCGCGTTGTTCTTTCTTTCTCCTCAAGCCTATTGTATACCCCTTTTCCGGAGGGCTAGCATATTTTCTTACAGGGTGCATTAGACCACGTATCTACATGACGGTAAAGAGGGGAATTCTAGTAGTCTTTAATTACGCGATGACAAATACTTGATGTCAGGGATATAATGTGGCCAGCAGCCGATTTCAAGAAACTTCAAATGTTGCGTATACGCAACATTTTGTTGTCTTTTTCTAAATAGTGCACACAAGAGCCATTGTGGCGCAAGACTTACGCAACATTTTGTACGTTGCGTAACTTACACAACTTTTCTTGAAATCGGCAGCAGGGAGCGTACATGTATTAATAGATTGGGTCCATTAACGCCATTGTATCCCCGAAGGGAGCACTTTCATGAATGGAGACTTTTGAAGGTCAATCAGTAAAAAGTACAACTCCACTCTCCCCACAATAATAGAATGTCTCCTCGGGTTTTTGCCAATATTCTTAAAGCCCCTACACACCATTTACACACATCTATATTTCAACCTGACGAATTTTGTTAATGTTACTTACTCAAGTGGAAGTAGATACCAGTATCAGTCATGCTGTGAACGTTTAGCGCTTGGAATGCTGCCATTTTCATGAAAAGTTGAATTTTCTATGAATTTCCAACGATCGTTTTAAAACAACTTTTGGAGACAAAAGAAGATGCTTAACAGCCTTAAAGCCCCTTACTCACCATTTGCACAAATCCACCATGATCAATTCGCAATCACCGACTACTGTTCCGAGATTTCCCTAAAACTATTGGAAATTCTGCAAGGTCCATTTTACGATCCTCGACGCTGACACAGTTTGATGTCAGACAAAATCAGCTCGTTTTTCACCATTTCCATCGCGGTATGGTTGACGGATTGCGCTGAAACTTTCACAGGCGTGTTATTTCATGCATATGCTGGATCATAGACAAAGTGTGGATGCGTTTCTAAGACCGTTACTAATTGTGACCCGGCACAACGACATGAGGAATATCCCACCAAAACACTTTTTGAGTAAACAACGCCTGAAGTTTAAGTATCTTCACAATTCGATTACAAATTAATTATCTTTTTTTGGTATTTTCGGAAATTTTAAGTATTAGAGGACAATCGGGCCACAATCGGGTCACAATTATAGTGTATGGGGGGGGGGACTAGGTGCGTCACGAAAAGAGTTTTAGAGACGGAGGGGATTGGGACCAGAAATGGAAATTCTCTTTTGTCTCGATTCGTCCGACACGATCGATAGCGCGATGGGAGAAGGTCGTCGCAGAACAGCCCGATGATTTCCAAGTCAAATCTGGTCTTCCCGATCGATGGGCCAGTACGGCTCGGTTCACATCTTAGTGTGACTCACCGACCTATATCGTTTCTGACATTTTGAAAGAAAGGGGTTAACGACCCCCCGATACAGATTTGTCTTAATCGCCGAACCACGAACCTCTTTTATTTCAAGGTTTCCGTTACATTTTCCGGGAGTATACCTAAACTCATGCCTGTGTCATTCATGCCTGAATCATTGAACGCTTGAGATAATGTTGGGTCTTTATTAATTAGAAGCGATTTGGACCCAAATTGGATGCAAAATCTTGCGAGAGAATTACGAAGTCATTCCAAAGATGCTAAAATGGCAGGCAGGCAAAACAACCTTTGGCGATATTAAAACAATGAGAAACGTATAGGTCACATCATCAACTGGTAACACTATTGGTAAAAACAAATCCCATCTCTTGGATAGTGTTCAAATCTAATTAAAACACGTTCATTTTGTTTCGAACAATTCACCATCATTCATTCGCAAAACGATGGGATTAGACGGCGTCAAGGAAAGGGTGGTCGAGCGACACCGAGGCAATGCCTTCCCGCTGGTCGCCAGCGCAACCGGTGGCGGAATTTCGATGGGCCTAGCCAACGCTTGCCCGAGATTCTGAAGGAGGTGAGATGGAAGGTGCGCATACCGCGGGGAGGGTGACACGGGACGGCCCTTCCCGTCGGGAAGGCTGCCAATCACCGCGGGTCTGTTGTTGTCTTTCTTTCTCTTCACCCGATTCACACGTACAATTAGCCCCTCCAACGCAGTGCTCCTGAAGAAGTCCCGTCACCGCAAACCGTCCTCCCCCGGGACGGAGGATGTTTTCTCTCCCGGTTCTTAGTTCAAAGCCAGAAGCGTGTCCGGGGATCTTTGCTTTTATTTCTTTCTTTTCCCTTGTCATTGTGAAGGAGGTAACCTTACCCGGCCAGGATTCTGAGTGCTGCACTGCCGAATTCCGCTCAAGAAAAAAAACCTGTAGTCTCCTCATGTATTATGAGCGATTTTTTTGAATCCTGGCGCAATCTTACGCTATGCGGAGGGATTCTTGAGAGGCTGGCGCAACTCATTCGGCAGCGTTGATGTCGATAGGTGGCGCCCTTCACCCCCTCAGCCTCGCTTCGGTCTGCAGCGGTCGACGACGCCCCGGAGCCGCGCGTTCGCACAATTAAGAGACTGGCGCTACTGGCTTGCCGCAGCACTTCAGCTGCGTCCCCCTCAGACTCCCCTCGTCGGGTCCGCTTGAGGATCTGCCGGTGACTGTGAAGAGGCCCGGCCGGCTAATTTTAATTCCTCGGCGCCGGCAGTAATTACACGCAGCCCAATTATCGGCCCAGCACCGCTCTTACCCCCCCCCCCTCCCTCCCTCCCTCTCCCCCATCGCCGTCACCCGCTCGTCCGCACGGTCAGTGTTTCTCGGGGTGAGCGCGCTGAATTTGCGCGCCACATGCACAAATCGGATTAGCAGGAAGAATACGAATTATGGCGGTTTGCTGGGGGTGCAGTTTGTTCGTATGCGCGCTGTAAGAGTTGCGCGCGTTGACTGAGATGTGGACTCATCCAATTCGTTTAGCAAGTCTTGACACGAGCAGAGCATACTTTAAAGCCCCTACACATCATTGGTCGAGGTCAAAGAATAGCATCAATACGTTGTCTGATCCGACATATGCATACAATAGCACACCTGTGAAAATTTCAGCTCAATCCGCCAACCGAGTCTCGAGAAAATAGTGAAAAACCATTTGATTAGCAAAAATGCAGCATTTAACGAATTGTTCCGAAAAGACGTTTAGATCTTGGTGGTGAGACGTAAACTATTTCTGTTATTCTCTTTTCAAAAAAGACAACATTTTCGGCAGAAATATTTCAGTGTGAGGTTTCTACTATAATCATCTTCAAACTGTATAATTTTTCTGTAAATCTGTGAACATTTTTTTTTCGACCTTATACCAATGTTTTTCAGGGTCTTTAACGTTCGGTGGTGTGGTGGGGCTGGTGATCGGTAGTAACATGCAATCGCGTTTTAGCAATACGCAAATCGGCTGTTCGGCACGCCCGATATTCATCATCCGATAGGAAGCGTCTTGCACGGGTCGAACGCTGACGCGAAGCCGCTGCGTAAGAACTCTACACACTTTACAGAACAAACAACTTGCTCCCACTCGGCCGCCAGAAACTAACGACGGGTAATCGACCAGTGGGCGTATACTCCCGACACAAGATCATCGGGTTGCAAACACATCATCCAATTACGCCGCTTGATTTTTGCCGGTCCCAGTTTCACGTACCTGGAGGGATACTTAGTGGGAACGGTGGAATAAAAGCGTAGAATGCAATGCCACGCTCTTTAATAAGCGGGCCGCACATAGCGCGTGTGCACTTAGAGTTCTCAATTCTCGCGTGTTTGCTGTGAGCAGTTTCCCTCACCGAGAAGTGCTTCTTAATTTCTTCCACTTCCTTGTTTTTATTTTTGTCTGCTGCCGTTAGCTCGGAGATGGCTGCTTGCGTCAGACTGTAACGATTTCCTCAATCCGGACGGCAGCAGGGGTTGTCTCTATTGGCGACGGTCGCTTTGCTGGGAGTGGGGAGGGGTGTGGGGGGAGTTGGCTGGGAAAGTGCGCGTTCGATTGGGAAGGTAATGAAGATGTAAAAGGGGAGATAAATCGCACATCCGGCCTCAGGTTTGTCGGGCCCTAATTCGTCGGATGTCGTGATGCCTATCGCTTGGTTCCTGGGGGAAAGAAAAGGGTACCTCTGGTCGGCAGTGCGGAGAAAAATTATAGTCTAGACCCGCGTATCTATATAAAGGTCAGTTTGATAAAGAAAAACAACATTTGAATTGTAAATTGCATCTGCGACCATTAGGTTCATTAGTACAGGGTGGAGATTCCAATCTTCACGGGCCGGGGGTGCATCTCCTCTATGAGAGTATTCTCGATTTAGCAAGGCATAGATCCTCCCTCCGTGCCCCCATCGGGCCAGAACCAACGGACACCGAGAGGTGTCAAGTCGCTGAGCTAATGAAAACTACACCCCGAGGCGGGCTGGGTTTACAGGAGAGAGAGAGATAGAGAAATAAAGTATCGATCAAAACCACTCACCTCCTCCGCCATCCGAAGTTGGCATTCACCTTTCCGGTGGCAATAACGTCTGCCGAATCGAGACCGCCCTTTAGTCTAGATACACTCTACAGCTCGAGCTATTGGCCCGTTGGAGTTACAGCTCGGGATTAGGAACTGGCCCGAACAGACGCTCGTATATGGACACGAACAATAAGTGCCCTACCACGTTTCGTCTAGAGTGGCGTTTGACGTACTCTGTCCATTCCACAGGAAGGACGTGTGAGTACGTCTGATCCGCATCTACACGAGAGACCCACCGCTGGTTCCCTCGGCTTAACGGACGGCTCTGGCATGGGAACCAATGATCGTATACGTTCTAAGTGGCATTTGACTTTCGACCTAGTCCACTGAAAATACTGCTGAGCCTGAGTGTGTTAAAGAAAAGATCTACTCTCATTTAAGACTGGATCAGCGACCTAGCCGCTGGTTCCCTCCACCTAATCAGACGACACTGGTGCGGACGTATCCAGCGATTACGTCCTCAAGGGGAGTTAGACATACGATATATTCTACGAGGAATACACTAATTTGTTTGTTTAAGACATTTCCACACATCCGCTGGTTTCCTTCACCCGACGGACGGCAACTGGTGCGAGAACCAACGAATGCCCGCCAATCAACGAATGTATTAGACATACCACCCATTGTACAGATAATAGTGCGGAACCTTTTTTTGTTAAAGACTGATGGACATTTGGGATTAGCGAGGTACACACTGGATAACTCTGCCTAACGGACGGTGCCTAAGCGAGTACCAGCGAACGGATTTGCCCTTCACTGAAATACACAGAGCCCCTTCCATGTACATGTAACAACAGCAACCCCTGATTTTCCTCCAAGGAAGCTGCATCAACCAAGGAAACATTATACATCTTGTGAAGTGGTGTGCGCCTTGATAGGTCGCCAAAGACACGCATCTCGACAAAAAAAACACCACAACCCCGGATTGATGGGTTTCGTGGGAAAACTGGGCACTCCTCATCACAAATCATCCACGACATGACTTTAACGCCATTCCGTCCCCTGCGTCCGTACATATACCCTTTGTCCGTCCGTCCGTTGGCCGATTTATGGCGACATCAGACGGCGTGTCGTTCAGCGTTTCTGGGTACTCATGATTTAAGACTGCATCACGTGCATGCCGCTCAATTCTAGCGGGACTCGATTTTAGCCGGGATAAAAAAAAAAATGGCGGAGCAAGAGAACAACCGGGCGGCCCTACATTGCTAAATGCCATTTCACATCGAGATTTTTTTTTTCGCAGTGCTTTGTTGGACCTACGCATGCTATTTCAAGCCCCATACTCTACTGATCAGTACCTTTCTGCGGTAGCCGTAGAAATACCGCAATGAATTGGGACTGTTTTATTGGAAAGGAAATCCTTTTGTGAGACAGCCCTCTATGGACCTATAGTGGGCTATGGGTTCGCTATGATTTCAATCAAGTTATAGGAGATAGAAATCATAGCGCCTTAGGGAATCGGGCCCAATCTTTTTTTGGGGGGAGTAATTTCTGATTTATGGGCCCGGTTCCCGAATACTCGGATTGCGTATTGATGGCGATTAATCTTCTCTCTGGTTCCCACAGTGCAGAAAATATTCTGTCAGTGCATGATCGACGCCAGTAAGGATTGACATAAATCTAACGTGTAGGGATTGCGCTACGTTTTACGGCCTTATTTTATTAAAGGCTGGATTGAGGGGAGAGTTTAGTAAAAAAAAAAAGAATTACCTCGGGAGTGATGTATTTTGCGATATTATTATGCTCATTTTCTCAAACAACCCATCGTAATCAAAGCAGAGCTTAAAGATGTTTTACTCTGGAGCTATATACATACATTTGTGTATAATTATGCGTGGTGTAAACCTTTACGCAGGAAATAGCATTCCGCAGTTGAGATATAAAAGGGCCATGGGATTGGAACATCTGGCTGACGATTCTATTCCGAGAAACTCTTGGCGTTTGAAGCTTCAAAATTAACAGCCGCGTAAAATGTTATCAAGTAAATTAGCCCACGGATGCAAACGGTCAAGTGTCGGATAGAAATGCGTGTTTCCAGTGGAGCGGAATTTAGGTCAAGTCGTAGGAGGCAGTTTACAGCATATCAGTGCCGGCATTCCTGAGGAAAACACACGCCCATCGCTCAATGTTTACATCAAACATGGTTACCTCGGAACTATTAGAAGACGAAAAATATCTTTTTGGCAAAGTGCCCCTTTCCTGGTGTGCGGTTGTCTGAGAAATATTGCCGTGGCTTTCTAAAAGGATTTGGTCCGTCAACCATTGGAAAGGATTTCTCGACAAGAAGGATCCAAAGTTCAGTTTAATGTAAAATAGACGTAGGATTTGCACCAACGGTTATACTGATAAATGACACCGCCGTCTCTCACTTACACGAGAACTACCACTGTATTAAGTCTATTGCATGTATACTGTAACTGCGAAATGTTGGCACATTACTGCGAAATTTTGGTACAATACTGCGAAATATTGTACGTTTTCATATAGAAAGGTAAGTCAAGAGAAGTCCCATTGCGAAGTTAACTCTGAGAGACCTTTTAGGGAAGAAGAATGAATGAGAAATCTTACCTCCCCTTCCATCCGACCTCGTGAAGTGGCGTACATATTGATAACGGGGCTCACTTGGTACGGGAAAGTCGAAGTGCAACAAGCAAGTGAGCAAGACGACCGACCCAAACGGCCGCCTGACACAGCAGTGGCGAGCTTCCACCCGAGTACGGGGTGGGGGGAAGTATGGCAGGGACTGCAGCGTATACTCAGCTGGCCAAGCGGCCCATCAGCCTGTCTCCACGCGTGCACGGCTGAGGAAAGGCAACGTCACAGAGTCGGCCACGGCAGACTAACGAGCGCCGGTCTGCGCACCCGGGAGCCCGTACGATCCTCTATTACCGGAGCCTCAGTGGTAAATGAGTTCCGCCGCGGCAGGCCACAACATTATAAACGCCATCAGGGTTTTTTTTCCCACACGTTTTTCTCTGCCTCTCCCCTTCCCCCTCCCTCTCTCTCTGTATTTCTCCGTCTCTCTCTCTCTCTCTCCTTTTTCCCTCTCTCTTACTCGTCTGACGTAGGCTGATCGTGCGTTACCCCTAGGGGATCTTGGCTTACGATCTTCGCGCGGTGTATACCCCGCCGCACGACACGGATATCAAGTTGTGTTTTTGCGCCGGCCGACCGAATACTCAAGTATGAAGTCTGGGGTTCCCAGAGAATGAAGGCGGGCTGGGGGGGGGTTGAATGGCAGCTCATATCATGACCGGCACTATGTTTCTTTGGAGACCTCGAGCCAGAGAGAGAGAGAGAGAGAGAGAGAGGGAGAGAGAGAGAGAGAGAGAGAGAGAGAGAGGGAGAGAGAGAGAGAGAGAGAGAGAGAGAGAGAGAGAGAGGAAGAGAGAGGAAGTGAAAGGGAGAGAGAGAGAGAGAGAGAGAGAGAGAGAGAGAGAGAGAGAGAGAAAGAAAAAAGTGCCCGCACGATCGATACGATCAGCGTCCTCGCCCGCTATTAATCACATTATAATGTTTGTCACCCGCCGCGGCCCGATATTACTCCGCCGTCATCGCTGTTGGGATGACAGAGCCGCCTTTGAGATTGAAGTCTCCAGCCAAACATTGGCACGAGGAGAGAAAGAAGCAATCAGACTACGGTGCAGTGCCCGTAGGTACACCGATTAGAGGATTTGCTTTTTTTTTCAGAGCCAAAATCGATGGGTTTTTTTCTTGGGGGGGGGGTGAATAAAGTTGCTCTCTTCAGTTTTTTCATGCGGCTGGACGTGCTACTGCCAGAAATTATGATTAAGTTTAAACATGTGAAATCGGATGGAAACTCTATCACGGGGAAAGGGAATGCCAAGGCAGACCTTAAAGACCACTTGGCGTCGACACGTGGATGAGAGAGGCAGACAAGAGTGGAACAAGAGCAAGACAAGGCAGCAAACAATAGACAGCCCGGTGAAGGGAGGATGTCCCAGCGTTATGGGACGGGGATTGGCACAGAAGAGTGGGTTGCATAGACAATAATACCTATCAGTCGGCAAGCAACCAACAGCAGTGGAGGGTCGCGCAAGGATCGAAGGAAAAGTAGGGCAAAGCTGAACTGCCAAATAGTAAGCACAACACGACTGAAAATCGACCGAGAATAGACCCTCTTTTATCTCGAGCAAAATGCAGGTCAGACTGACTGGCAGGTTGTTAGACTGACCGATGGACGCTGCGACAGACCGACTGACTATACGTGGACATGAAACGAGCGAACGGAACCCATTTACCGAAACGTATATGATTTGATTAAACCGAAATCATCGTATAAATGCATCATAATCAAATAAACAAAGAGGGGGGGGGGGGCGTAAAACCCGATTTCCACAAATCTGATTAACCTTGCTGTTTATCGGTAGACCGATACTTAAAAAGAACCCAAACGGGAACACATTCTATAGTACACTACATATTATACATTTTACTTTTAAATTAATGGACCAAATTTAGGCGAAATCATCAAATGGTGTTATTATACTCTTGGACAACAAAAGCTTCAGTCTGGGGCTGTGCTGATCAACCAGCTCCCAACCTTTCTGGCAAAACCAGGCCGAGTGTTGGGCAAACTCGTGCGCCAATTTCTTTGTTTCTTTCTCTCGTTTGGAGAGAGGGAGGAGGGGGGGGGCGCTCGGGGAGTTAACGATTGCACGCTCACGATTTGTGTAAGAGCGAGGGTCTCTTGGATGTGCCCCGCTCCTTTAAAAGAGAAATTCCTCGCCGGGTTTTACCCGGGGGGGCCGAGCGACACAAAAGCCGGCCGAAGCCCCGGCCGCGCCGGCCCGTCCGTACAGTATGGGACAGGGCCCACGCGTAGTCGCCCGCGTGTCCCCCAGGGGCAGGAAGCCGACCGGAGGTCTCCTGGCGTAAGTGGACCGTATACGCGGACACGGTTAGACGGGCCGGATCGGCCGGCCAGGACATAGAATATAATGTTGGACGAGAGATGGGACTCAGAGTTGGCCGGGAGGTGCGGGCTCTCTGTGTCTCTGCCCACCTCTCCTTCGTCGTCTATAGACCTTTCTTCCTACACCCTTTTCTCTCTCTCTCTCTCTCTCTCTCTCTCTCTCTCTCCTCTACCCCATCATCCCCCTTTCCTCCTCTCTTCTTCTCTCTATCCCTATCCCTCTCTCTGTCTCTCTGTCCTCTGGTTTTCCCCCTCCGTCGGTCGTTCCCTCTCTTTAACTCTGACTCTCTCTTTCCTCCAATTATCTCTCTATGTGTATGTGTATGTGCGTGACTGAGTCTTTGTGTGTATCTCTGTCCCTCTGTCTTTCTCTGTCTTTCTATGCCTCTCCTTTCTCTATCTGTCTGTCTTTCTCCGTTGTCTGTGTCTGTGTCGTTCTCTGTCTGCCTCTTTGTCTCCCTGTGTCTCTCTGAGTCGCTCTGCATCACCCTGTATTTCATGTTGTCTATTACAGTAAATTCCGCCTCTCTGCCTCCCTCTCTGTCTTCTCCTGTCTCTGTTGGTCTTTCTCAGTCTCTGTCTCTGTATCTTGTTGTCCCTCTCTCTCTGCCTCCCTATCTATCTCCCTCTCTGTCTCCTCCTGTCTATGTTGGTCTTTCTCAGTCTCTGTCTCTGTATCTTGTTGTCCCTCTCTCTCTGCCTCCCTATCTATCTCCCTCTCTGTCTCCTCCTGTCTCTATTGGTCTTTCTCAGTCTCTGTCTCTGTATCTTGTTGTCCCTCTCTCTCTCTGCCTCCCTATCTATCTCCCCCTCTGTCTCCTCCTGTCTCTATTCGTCTTTCTCATTCTCTGTCTCTGTATCTTGTTGTCCCTCTCTCTCTGTCTCCCTCTCTGCCGCCCTGTCTCCGTCTCACTCTATCTCTCTTTCTTCCCTTCCCACAGCTCGCCCAAGGGTTTTCCCGGGTCGTGTGATTGGCTGCAGCAATCCAGGACACAGTGCGCATGTCTCGTCCTTCCCCTTCAATGCACCCACACACAGAGAGACCACTCAACTTATTTAATTCAAGACGGGTTGAGAAAAAAAGAAAGAAAGAAAGAAAGAAAGAAAGAAAGAAAGAAAGAAAGAAAGAAAGGAAAACAAAGAAATATCCAAGGGTTGATATCCAATGGCGTGTTGCCCCTTAAACGACGCCAATTTTCTACTCGGCTGGGTGCAAAACGTCAGTGTGCACGGGCGCTGAGACGACAGATAGCAAAAAACCTGAGATGCTTTCACGCCATGATAGCTGGCTGATGGCTGGAGGCGTGAATAATGGCCGGCGGTTATAGTCCGACCGACACTTCATCAGGCCACCGTGCCGTCCGAGCCATCAGCGGGGGACGGAGCCGCGTATAACGGGGGAAACCTAATCGAGGAACTGGCCCCTCACCAGAAACAAAAAGAAAATAAGGTCCCCCGTGACAAATCGACACGGATTCTGAGAATGCCGCCTTTAATGGCCCCGTAGCGATCATTATATGCACGCGTACCGTACCGATTCGCTGCATCTCTTTCTCCCTCTCACTTCCCCCTCTCTCGGAGTGTCATTGCGTTCATGGGACGCAGAGTGGCAGCAAATTAACTATATCTACCTTTGAAATTAATTTTAAAAAAATGTTGCTAACTGCTAACTGATTAAAATGCCATGCAATAGGACCTTACGTTTCGATCCTAGCAGGACCTTTCTCAAAGGCCTTTGAGAAAGGTCCTGCTAAGATCAAAAAGTCAGGCCCTGTAACCTTTGAGATCTCTCTGCCTTTGAGAAAGGTCCGGCTGGCATCGAAACGTCAGGCCCTCTAACTTTTGAGGTTTACGTATTGCAGGTCATTTCAGTCAGTGAGCAGTTTTCGAAAGTTCTTTTTAATCTTCTGCTCATCGTCTCGGCTTTCATCATCTATGCGCATCGTCGTCTGTTTTCGAGCAACATTGAGGGCGGGACGAGAGTGAACGAAAGATGCATGTCGGAGATCTGAAGAAGAGTCGGCCGAATCATATACGGCTTACGTGCTCAGAGATAATCCGGATACGTAGCAAGATGAAACTCAATGCGCTCTATCTTCATCGTTGTCATTGGCGAGCAAGGGTCGTGTGTGAGTGTACCGGGCATGTTAGATTGCATGCAATGTCTACCAGCGCCCAAATCTTTATTTTCCGATTTGTTATATTTGATCTTAAAAAAAGGTGAAAAAAGGGGCATAGGTGTGAAATTGGCCGATATAAAAAAGACAATCTATATTTGATGACGTCTGTCCCCCCCCCACCACGATCCCGAACTGGCAAGGTCTGTTTTTTGGTTGGTAAGGGGAAGGATGCAAGGTCCGTGAATTGATTTTTTTTTTCAACCCCTCCCTGTCAGTGGCATCGCTGCAATAGACGGCAAGCCAGCCGGACCTGTCAAACCACTTCATCAGGGGAGTTCAGTTGCATAATTCAGGCGTAACTCGCCCGCCCAAATCAAATTTCTATCAATCGGTACGCTGCCCATTGAGAGAAGATTGCCAATTAGGACAGCGCTGCTCAATCCGGGAGAAGGATGTTTCGGAGGCTGATTCTATTCCGGTACGTACACGAATGCATAATATTCTTTTCTCTTTTCTCTTTTTTTTGGGGGGGTTCTGAAGGTAGTTGACTTAAATGAACGATCCGACCACAGTCATAACCAGCTTGTCCGAAATTCTTGCTTATAATGGGAATGTGCGGTTCAAATGCAATAGCCCTTCTTAGGCGTAAAATTCTGCTAAACATGGAAGGCCTTAATACGTTATACAGGATAACCGATCGCACCGTCACGTGGTGTTTCGCTTTTGAATAACTTTTGCTACACCATTTCACAAAACGTTTTTTTTTAGCTGAAGGAAGAATTAGTGCTTATCTTCTATCTTATGCAGTATTTTCTGTCAAACAAATAATCGTAAACAAAACTTGCTGGCATTTTATGAAAACAAATGAATAATGGTATTTGCGTATACCAGGGCAATCCAGCCATTAGACAACGGCCCTTCCAAAATAATAATCAACTATGATCTTTGTCGGAGTGGGGCACCTGTCGGATGCATTCAACCATTAAAAGCCGCGTACCTTCTGGGATGGCGCCCCTGTTTCCACTAAGATGCAAACAACTAATGGTTGTAAACATTGCTACAGCAATTCGGGGATCGCGCAAAGTGGATGCAGAATTTTTTTTTTCAATTAAAGTCAAACAAATAATGAAAAACAAACCCTGACTGGGAACTGTTTAAGAAAAAGATTTGATTTGATACATTATTCTGTGCAAAGCAACAGGTATCATATGCAAAAATGGATGTGAATCTCGATAATCTCAAGGAAGATATCGAAGGGGTTTGTAACACACGGTGCCACGGCAAAGCGTTGGACATTGTGATTCCGTCATGCGCACCGTGGAGCCTCGTTGGATCTGACCGGTTGTCTTTGGGGAGATGAGAGTGGGTGATGGCAGTGGCAGTGGTGTGGCCTGGATCTTTCCACTGAACCCTAAACCTAGGGTTGGCTTTGGAGAAGAAGAAAAAGGCAGGAAGAGAGACGAAGAAGGGAAGTGAAGGAGGAGGAGGAAGAAGAAGAAGAAGAGGAGGAGGCGGAGGAGAAAGACAAATCATCATCATTCTGGCTACGACTCCGACAGAGCCTCTTCCGGACGTGTCAACAGAAACTGCCGCCGGGCCGTGCGGGGCTTTGGCCCGGGCCAGACCGCTGGGCGAGGGCACGCTGGTGGAGGAGGGGAACCGGGTGTCGCTCCATTGACTCCGTAAGGAGAGAGGAGGGGCAGGAGGCAGACAGAGAGAGCGAGATAGAGAAAGGGGGACTTCGGCTCTGCCCTTTTCAAGTGTCCCTAGAAGTGGACGGGTACATACAGACTAAACGCCCGTCTCCAACATATCCCCCCTCTCTCCTTCTGATCCGACGGGGATTGATGGTGGGGGGGGGAGGGGACTACATAGGATGCAGGCTTGTGACGCACTTGCAGTCTCGCCCTTACAGCGACCCCAATCCCCTTCGCGTGCTTTAGAAGAGACGAGACCCCGGAAGTCATTCCAATCTGTAACGACGGGTTGCCGTCACCCAGAGGCCGAGTCAGGAACAGGAACACACAGTGTTTCCTTTCTGTGTCTCACCCCCCGCCGCCCCCCGCCGACCGAGTGCGGGGAGTTAGACCCATCAATCCTATCCCGAACACACCCACCAGAAATAATCGGATACACATCTTGTTCCCCTGCAGGCCACGCAAGCTCTTGCGTCAATGCCCGTTCCTATTCTCCTTTACGTCACCGCCGTCCGCATCCGACACATTTAGACGGAACTGACTTCCGACATCGTCAATAATGATAGTAGTAATTCCCCCCCCCAAAAAAAGATCAATGGATATTCCACGTACATAAGCTACAATCGATCGCCAATTGTATAGAAATGCGGTAATAGGTATACAGAACTGTGGTGTGATCCCTGACCGATATGACCGTACAGACGAAACGAAAAGAAAAAAAAGATAAAAGAGCTGACGTTTCGATCCTACAAAGACCTTTCAGGAACGACTTCGGATGTTCCTTTTCCCGCTCCCGAAAATGGAATCGATCACTGATTGTAGAAATGTATTGATTCGAAAAAACTTGAAAGACCAAATTACGTTTTTTTTTTAACAAATAAGAGGACCCGACGAATCGATTCTCGCAGAACCTCTGACTAAAAGGCCCCATTTAGGCAGGTCATGCTTGGGATGAAGCACCAAGCGTTCTGCTATTGGAGTGATAATATCATCATTGCTAAGGGTTTCCACTGCAAAGTTGGGGAGACTGGCACAGCATAATGCGAGCATGTATTATATACTAAGATTTTTTGTTTGGACGCCGGGGCCAGAGGTTGTTGGGAGTTTGTTTTAATGGGCCTGATTGTCCTGAGTATATACACACGCGTGTTATCATGTGTGCGATCGTCTCGATTTCCAAGCACCACGAGAGGCCCTCGACGACCCGGGGCGGACGTCAGCGGCGGGCGGCGGACGGGGAGGCGAAGACGTCCCCGCGGGTACGCAACCCCCCCCCTCTGACCCCGGTGGGGATGTCTTTCTCCTCGAGCCCGGAGGGCGGGGAGGAGGGTAGGACGGGCAAGAGTCGTCCGTGTTTGCGCCCTTTTAAAGGTGAGTTGCGTCTTGGGTTGTCTTAAGAAGAAGAAAAAAATAGTTCAACTTGAGACCAGTTTGACTTATTTTCTCAGATAAAATCTTGGCGAGGCTGTGGCTCCGGCATTGCCTCTATTTTCTTCGTCCAAACGGGATGCTCATGGCTTCGGATTTGAAGAAGATACTCCGCTTTCAAGAAACAAAAAGAGACTCCCCAACTTCAACGAAGAACCATGACCCGTTTGTGCAGCTCTTGGATAACACAGATGAAGCTGGAGACGTTGCATAGGCCAGATGTTTTCCGACTTCGACAAGATTTTCTCAGAATTTTTTTTTTTTATCAGACAAGTTTTAGATCGACTACCAAAGCCATTTGCAAAATTGTATACCTATATTCATCACTAATTCTGCCAATTTTACCAATTTGTTAAAGAGTTCTTAGTCAGTTGTTCCTTTGTTTGTTTGACTCAAATTTTGCCAGTTTAATCTTTGGCCAATGGCGGGAGGGGGTTGGAAATCATATAGTCTAGATAGATGTTGTATATGATCCTGCAGAGAGTGACTGAAGAAACGTACATGTACTATCATTGCCCGTAAAACGTAGGCCCCATCACCATTTTTATCAACGTATACATTATTCATGCCTACTCTGTAGAGAAGGGATAGATGTCAACCTGGTGAATTATTGGTGAGTGAGTAGCAAAAGTTGTCTCAATCCTGGATGATTTTAACTAACATTTTCTGAGTTGGCCTAACGTTGCAAGAATACGTTGCCTTTGCAAGATGTCAAAGACACGCTCGAAAGAGAGTAACGTGTATACGTATAGTGTCACAGCAATGCATTCCATATATGACGCGAGTCTCATGCAACAAGTCAATGGTGACGTATGTTGGTGGGCGCGCATGCGTTCTGGATCTTTCCCCTGAACCCCCCCCCCCCCCCCCCCAGTCGAAGAAGAAGGAGAAGAAGAAGAAGAAGAAGGAGAAGAAGAAGAAGAAGAAGAAGAAGAAGAAGAAGCAGAAGAAGATGAA
>OX465108.1:15783531-15893531 GCA_949987565.1 Luidia sarsii | reverse complement strand
TCATGTTGAAATGTCATCATGTTGTCTCGTCACTCAAACATCGAGAAATAGTATACTACTAGCGTGTAGTAAACTATTTCTCACACTTCAGAACGGTGTGAAAACCGTGACTTTTTTGCCTTTTTCTACTTTCTCAGATTACCATTTGAGTAAAAAAAAAATTCAGGATTTCTTTTTTTGAAATGTTTAATGGTTTAACACACAAACTGTGGCAATCCTTTGACGTTTACCAATGTTGAATAGCCCCTTTAAAGCCAGGACAGTCGAAGACAGACAGTCGTTAGGCAAAGTTGTTGCCGTACACACACGCGCGAATTGTACAGCAGCGCAGGCTGTGTATTTGGGTTACCGCGCGGCGTTATTATTCTACCACGGGGTGCGGAGGCGGGGGGGGGGGGGTTTGCGGTGGATTGTTCCCCGTCGCCCGCTCCGAGTTTACCCAGCGCTCTACCGAGCCACCGACGATCGCCGAGTGGAAGGGATCCGGGAAGAGGGATCCTCCTCGGAGGGCTCGGATCTGGGAGCCATCAGGAAAGGGGGGAAAACAAGGCAACATTAGACGGGCCGTGTTTAACGCGTATATCACCGCCCGTGGGCAGCGCAGGGGGATGGATGGTTGGTAGCTGGGCAGTGAGCTGAGGGGGGAAAGCCGTCCGCTAACAGGTGGCTGGTCGAACTGCTGACTTGTTGAAAACCAACCGAGCATATAGGATTTTCAGCTCTAGGCCCAAAATAAGATTGCCAACCATATTTCAAAGGACACTTTTTGCGTTTGACCAGTATTCGAATATCGGCACACAGTGCATGATTTATTCAGATAAATTCAGATAAAATAATTTGGTTATTCATTGTACATCTTCACCGTAATTTGGCCCTTGACTACGAGTGTTAAAATAAATAAACAATTCAGTACAATTCAATTCGATATAATAGCAAAGCGGGCTTTGAATAAAAAACCTCTGGTTTAACGTATATCAGCGCTCTTATCACCTAAGCAATCAAGTACTTAAATGACGGCCTTCCCAAAATAATAGTCAGCTTTCTTTGCCGACGTGAGAGCTCCAGTCTGAAGCATATCACCGTTAACTGCCGTTTATCACCTGGTACTAATTTTGAAAGAATCACTCAAAAAGTTCCATGTCACTTTTTCCTATCTCTGTTTGAGAGATTTGTTATATTTACATACGAACCTCCCTCCTCTGATCCCATCCCAAAAAGTGCCCCGCCCTTTTGATCTCACCTGATAGTCTGTCAACCAGCTATCCTCCTCTATCCATCATATATTGTTTCACTTCTCATTCTCTCTTGCTGTTTTGTCTATTATTTTCTACTCGTCATTCTGTCTTTGAGAAAGGTCCCGCCGTGATGGGAGATGTTTCCACTGTAGTCGCGATTCACTCGGTAAGCAATTGGCAACATTGATATTGGCATTGTCGAAAATTGGTTAGTTGCCATGAAGGGGAATCTTGGTTCGTAATGTTTATGAACGTCTTTTTTTGTTTTACTTTTGCAGAAGTTTGTGTTTAAGCAGCTGTATGCAACATGACCCCATCGATCTCCTCAAACAAACAGATAGAAGAAAGGCGTGACGAGACGTGGACCCGCTATCCGTGTGGTTGACAATTTGGTTTCGACTGAGCTCACCTGTGCCGTATGGTGCTGACACCCCCCCCCCACCCTCCCCTCCCCCGCTACAGTGTGTTCAGGCTGGTTCAAGCAAGCAAGGGATACTGTCAGGACAACCCAGTCTATAAATCACATTTTGGTAATTAGGTTTCAGGTCCCGCTTCGCTGCAAGAACTGCTATTTATTTCTTCTTTGCATACACCCCAACCCCATCCCCCCCACACGTCCTGCCCCTCCTCTCCCTCAGCACACACGCGCAACTCTCATTTTCCCGCATGAGTTAAGCCTCGGCTCAATTAAATCATGATTTGTCACGCCAGGTAAGCAGGGGTTCGCTTAGCGAGAGAGCAGTGTGACCCCATTTATGGGACCCCTGAGGAAGACTTTGTCTTGCTGGGTGACATTTGAGATCCCTTCGCCTCCCCTTGGCTACCCAGCCGCTGACCTAGCGGCGAGGGCCTACGGCACGACTCCGCGGCCGATTATGTATAGCTAACTATGGAAATTTACGACATCGGGGAGAAGAAGAAGGGGAAGAGAAAGAAGATTGAAGAAGTAGAAGAAGAAGAAGAAGAAGAAGTAGAAGGAAAAGAAGCAAAATACTAGATTTCGTGAAACGGCACAAGAGGAAGAAAAGAAGAAGAAGAAGAAGAAGAAGAAACTGGAAAACACAATCAGAGCAAAAAGTATACCTTTTCCATTTAAATCTTAAGTATACCCTTTTCCGCGGAAAAGCTAAAGGAGAAGAAAAAGGCGATGAAGAAGAAGAAGAAGAGGAAGAGACGGGGAAGGGGAGGAGGAGCAGGAGCAGGTGAGGAGGAGGAGCAGGAGGAGGAGGAGGCAGAGGAGAGGACATTACCGTGCGTGTCTGCATGCTTGACTGACATATGGCAATGTTATTGGTCAGATGAGCGAGTATCACGCTCAGGACAAACCAATATTTCCAGCTGCCAATGTAAATGTAAACATGCAGTGGTAATTATACGACAAGTATCATTACGATAGGAGCTGAACTAGCTAGTCAAGTCTAGTCTAGTCTACGTCGGTTTACATAAACTGCACACATCTATATCAAATCACAATCACAAGCTTCTCGGTTGAATTCCGATCATGATAATATATTTGCCACTGGTTTCTTATACTACCCCCGTATGCTTTGGCGCTCAAAATCAACAGCCTGGAATTTATTAACTGGATGTGACTCAACTACTCAGGGGACGTTTTTAACTGATTTCGTGAATTCACTAATTTAACCATTAATGCATTATTACAAATGGATTTGGGTCAACAGCTGTAAATACGATTCGGCGTGGCTCCTAATGGCTGGACCGCCCAGCTGCGGCAGTGTTTGTGGTGACGGATGGCCGGGTTTCGTGATAGGAGAGAATAATTATTAAATCACAACAAAGCGAGAACTATACCGAAGAAACCATTCTACCGGCGTGAAATATTAGATTCGGAATCAAGTTTGGAGTCAAAGAGGAGACGATATGCCGACTGAAGCACCAAATATTGGCTCAGGATGAAACTCCTTTCCTGAAAAAAAAAATCAGCCCATGTTTCCAGCCAAAGATCCACTTGCATGTTAAAGGCCCAATACAACATTGGGAAGATCGGAAAACATCGATGTCCACATATTTCCTTCTAATTTACACAGTTTGTAAATGGTCATGATCGAATCCTCATGTTGAAATTTTACGGTCTGGGAAGCTGTACTTATCGAGAAATCCTCATTTAAAAATCGACATATGTGACCTTTTTCCCCTTTTTTCTACATTCTCAGATTACCATTTGAGATTAAACCTTCGCAAGATTTCTAGTTTGGAATGTTTAATGGTTTAACGCACAAACTGTGGTAATCTTTTGACTTTTACCAATGTTGTATAGGGCCTTTAAGCGCATGATCAGTATCCCGAGAAAAAGGGTAGGCCATATGGGGGCATTGTCATAGATCTGCTTCAGCCACGAAATGTAATGATTCATCGGGTCAGCTTGTCAACCCAATCTTCATTTTCGTTCCATGCTAAGAAAAGAATAGTGAAATTCAAGCCAAAAGCAATTAAAGGTAGTGTACACCATTTTGCGATTTGCGATTTTACTTTGTAAAACTCAACGTATATTATAGTTACGAAAAATAACACGCATAAGTTTCGGTTAAATTCATCATGCGACAAACCGTGGAAAAGAAATTAAATGCTACTTTTTTAAGGATGTAATATGATGCTTTACCCTTGATATGGGCAAACCCTTATTGAACTTTTTTTCAGACATAGTAGGCGGTATTTGTAGAAATAACTCTTCGTAATCGTTGGCAATCATACAAGTTGTCTCTTTACTCAAAACTGCAGATTTTCCAGATGCAAAATGTCACAGAATGTCTGATAGGCTACCGTTACAAGAAAAATCATGATGAGTAGGCCTGGGTAATTTCTCAAATCTGGAATGTCCGGAAATTGGTCGCTTTGGAAATTGATATACCCCGTAACATTACGTCACAATGTGGTGTGTATTACAATTCACACAAGGAAGAATTTTCACGCTAATCAGATGTTCACGCACAAGTGGCTTTATGAAATTGCGCAATGGTTTCAACAATGGTTTCAAAACTTCTTCATGATTAGCGGGTTTTAGCGCTAAAGCAGCTCTATGGCATTTGGCAAAAAAAAATGCTATTCCAAGCAGCATAAGCATTAAACTCAGCTATTAAGTCACGAAATAGGAAAAGTATTATCTGTGTTAAACACGATAAACAGGGGGCGTTCATGTATCACTGATGGCTTTGGCCTTGGGCTGGATAGTCGTTTGTGAGAAGCATTCACGGCGAAAGTGAACTCTGCAGGTGACTTCATTTCACGGAGCAAAACTTTGGGCGCCCTCAAAGGTCACTGCACTAGACATGTTATCATTTAAATCCCTGCTACAGAACAGTTCTGAAATCTTGCTAACAATCAAACTATTTTTCACAGTTTTTCCAGGGGGGTATTTGCAAGTTTTCAGTTTTGATGCTAATGAGAATTTCAATATTCATGAGAAAATTTGTGATGTCATCACAGGATCATTCAACACAAAACAACTTGCTGTGTACAAAAGTTCTTCTTAAGATTTCTGGTTTTTCCTGCTGCCCTTCCACTAAACCTGTTGATTTACTGCTAAAATGTATGCTTCATAATCATTTTTAGTGAATGATTTTTAATCAAACCTAATCCAGAGTGATTAATTTGCAGTTAGAAAGTGTGAAAGTTTTTCCGATGTTTGTGAACCTGTGGGTTCCTAATTTTTATAAAGATATTTTTAAAAGGTTAAAAATATGACACATTTCTGACACCACTATAAGAAAAAGAAGCTTGCCAATATGTGTGTATATACACTTAATAATCCCTGTAGGTGACAGCAGAAAGTGAGCTTGACTGTGATATTGATTGCAGATACCCTTTAGAAGCGCTGTGACTATGTGCCCTGGTAGTGAGGGAAGGTACTTCCCACTGATCCTATCGGTGACGGTCACCGGTGAGAAACGCGCGCCCCTTTACGCGGTCTATGCCCGAAACGCACCGGTGCGCGGAGAGACACCAAGGCAATCCGAGGATGCAGTATATCCCAACTCAATCGGGATGCGGTGTTGACTGCACATTAATGGTCTTCCTCCGGATGCCTTCGGAGTATAGTCGATCGATCAATTTGCCCGCGAGCCCCTCCCTAATAGAGGGGTAATGTGGTCGGAGTGAGGGTGAAAGAGAGATGGAGATAATGAGAGAAGAGAAGTGAGATTGGTAGGCAGAGTGGGAGAGATAGAGAGAGCCAGGGAAACGGAGTCGGAGACGGAGACGGAGACGGAGACGGAGACAGAGACAGAGACAGAGACAGAAACAGAAACAGAAACAGAGACAGAAACAGAAACAGAAACAGAGACAGAGACAGAGACAGAGACAGAGACAGAGACAGAGACAGAGACAGAGACAGAGACAGAGACAGAGACAGAGACAGAGACAGAGACAGAGACAGAGACAGAGACATAGACAGAGACAGAGACAGAGACAGAAACAGAGACATAGACAGAGATAGAGACAGAGACAGAGACAGAGACAGAGACAGGGACAGAGAAAGAGAAAGAGACAGAGACAGAGACGGAGACAGAGACGGAGACAGAGAGAGAGATACAGAGACAGAGACAGAGACAGAGACAGAGACAGAGACATAGACAGAGGCAGAAACAGAGACATAGACAGAGATAGAGACAGAGACAGAAACAGAGACAGACATAGACAGAGATAGAGACAGAGACAGAAACAGAGACAGAGACAGAGACAGAGACAAAGACGGAGAAAGAGACAGAGACAGAGACAGAGACAATGACACAGATAGAGACAGCGACAGAGACAGACAGTGAGAGAGGTAGAGTCAGATATAGAGACAGAGAGAGACAGGGACAGGACAGAGACATAGACAGGGACAGAGACAGAGACAGAGACAGAGACACAGACAGAGACACAGACACAGACAGAAACGGACGGATAAAACAAACCTTTACTGTCCGCTGATGAACAGCTCCTAAGTCCCCTACACCCCACCCCTTTCCCCCTCTCACACGGAAAATAGAGGCCGCGTTCAAAGTACAGGTGGCCCCTGCCGAAGAAATGAAAACCAAACATGAGGAAGCGCCAGCCCCTCGAATAATGGCTTAATCCGACCCGCGCTGAGTCATTTGCGTTCAGAGGCCGCATACATCTCCTGGTTTTTCCTCAAATTACCATTTTCAACCCCCCCCCCTCTTTTTTCTTTTCCTTTCTTCGGAAAGCGATCTCCCATTTCCGATATTTCCTCTTGGCTTCTTGTATTAAAGGGTTTCGTGCCGGCGTTGTTCGGATGGGGGAGTGCCTATATAGGCTATACCGAATTCCGTTGATTATATACGGCTCGCATTCCAACGGACGCCCCTGACAACGTAACCAGTGCCCAATGTCATAGAGCCGCTTAAAGCCCCGACACAACATTGGTAAGATCGAAAAACAGAAATGTTCACATATTTGCATGAAACTTATACAGTTTGAAGATGGTTATAGTAGAATCCTCGCAGTGAAATATTTCTGCCTAAAATGTTGTTTTTTGGGAGAAATGAGTAAAAGAAATAGTTTACGTCTCACCGAGATCTAAACTATTTTTCAGAACAGTACGGCGTTGAATGCTGCATTTTCGCGAAACAAATGAAGCGGTTTTCACGATTTTCTCGAGACTCGGTTGGCGGATTGAGCTGACATTTTCACAGGTGTGCTATTTCATGTATATGTTGGATCAGACAACGTATGGATGCTATTCTTTGACCTCGACCAATATTGCAAAGGGGCTTTAAGTAAGAAAACCTTCTGAAAATTCGTCCTTATGTTATTCAAGATGGCCGGCCACACATGATGCTTGCTTGACGTCAACCCATTCTCCTATCGTGGGTGCTTATCATAAAATACAAGTGGAACTTTGGCCGCCAACCTAATTTTCTTCGGCAAGGCTTTTCATTCTTGTGTAATTTTTGGAGCTTAATTAAGCGGCTCTATGAAATTGGCCCCTGGATCTAAGTGACATTATGTACGCTATAGTAAACGTATAGCAATATCCACCAAATGGTTTGACAACAATATCTGGTCATAAGATAAACTGGTAACATTAGACCTATTTGTCAACAAATCCCAACTGATGAGTCTGTCTTTTAAGTTTTTGAATTTGTACTTCTCAAGTACAAACTTGCAGCATTTTTTCATAACCAAGTTATAGTGTATTATTCTTCCCCCACCCTTTTTTTGGTCCCAAACAGTGAAGAGACAGTGCTAACAGTTTCCCGAGTATGTAAGAATCCATCAAAATGTGGACAAAATCTGTCAATCCCGGTGATGATTTTTTCACGGAAGCAAATTGTGCTTTTCTTCATTTGGAAAGGCAGGAAACTAGAACTATGGAGTTGGCATTTAATTTGGAGGCCATTAGCCCAATAATGAAAACGGTGTGTGCTCTGGGGATCACCGGCCGAAAAAAAAAGGGCACTAGACCTCCCCTCTGCCGATCAGATTAATTCCCCTTCAGTATTCCGAGGAGATGCTTTACATCTCCTCAGACGATCAACGTTTATCGCAGTCGAACGAGCGCTTTGTGTAGCAGAGCCTTCTGTCGATGCCGTGCACTCCCCGGCCGGCCGATATTACGGCGGAGGCAGCTTCGCGTGAATTGCCGCTTGGCGGAGCCGCGGTCCCTCTCTCTCTCTCTCTCCCTCCCTCTCCCCCTCCTCCCTTGTTAATTTGGTCACGGTCCGGTCCTAATTTCGAATTAAATTAGCCCCGCGGAGCGGGACGTTGTTGAATGCCGAGGATGAGAGAGGGTGGAAAATAATGATAATGATACGGCATTACTTCGTTCATGCCGCGACAAACGTTATCAAACGGTGTAAGGGTCCACTTACCTCGGCCGCCGACGAAACGCTGTCCTGGAAAAAATCGAGTGGACGCGATCTGACCACGGCCTACATAATTACGATTTACTCCAACGTTTTTTTTTACCCGTAAATGATTGCGTTTGGCTCCGTGACCGTGCGGCTTTGAACATACTGCAATGACCGCTTGACAAAGTCGAAACGCGACCTACATTTTAAGATTTTTTTTTCGGACCAGATCTTCTGCCTTGATATAATATTTTATGTATTTAACTGGACGGTCATGCGTAACGGTGATTTGCCGGTAGAGAATTAAAAGGGCGCCAATGGTATTGAATCCGTTACGGCAAAATTATATCTTACAACACGATAATACAACAAATATTTAGTGAGAGATTCACCTTTCGATCCCAGCAAATAGTTTCACTCTTTGAGAAAGGTTTTGCCTTCGAGAAAGGTCCTACATGAAAATGCCAGATCATCTACATTTTTGAGATTCGAATTAATTCGTCATTTAAGGGGCTTTAAAGATCAAAATATTACCACAGTTTGTGTGTTAAACCATAAGACGTTCCAAAACAGCAACACTGCGAAGGCTTACGTTCAAAATAATGATAATCTTAGAATGAAGAAAATGCCCCCAAAATCGTCAGGGTTTAGGCATCGTTATGTAGTGTAAGAAATAGACTATTTGCCGGTGTTTTAATGAAGATTTCTTGAAAAGTACAGCTTCCCAGACCGTAAGTCATCAAGCAGTCTGCAAAACTACTGTATGTTGCTTTGTGCCATCATTTGCTTGAAGATCATCAACAAATATCATTTTATAATTATATGCATTCAAGCAAACCACAATCGATAGACCGTTTGCGCGATGTCGTGATTTAGACCAATAGTGGGTATTCCGTTACGGTGTCGGGTTCAAACTCCAGAATATTCTTCACAGATTTCGAGAAAGAAAAGCCTTAATCGAGCAAACAAGTGCAACAACCATCGTGTACTTTACAACAGCGGCACCTTGATATGGGGTCGTCGTGATTTGTATTCTTTGATACTCACTATACGTCACCTAGACTCTATCGGTGAAATACGTGACTACGAAATCACTGAAGCCATGGATTGTTCGTAACCCGTAATGGGACTACCTTTGCGTGAGTGAGATTCAACCGGTATAGAACCTGAACTTCTTCCCTTAATCACTACCAACAGAAGGACTAAGCGTTGATTTACACGGTCGAAAAGAGACACAAGACGATAAAAGTATGACACCACCAGGCTCTGCCGTAATTACGCCCCCTACAAGCAATGCGGTTTAGGCAGGCGGGGAGGGCAACATCGCTGTAATTAAAATGGGCTGGATGCACGATGACCATCAGTAATCGATGTCCGTGCGGTCAGCGGGGAAAGGCTGGCTGGCTGATGTCGAAAGGTCCCCGGCCGTATACTGACCTCCCGCGCGGTAACTGGACACCCGGGGTTAGAGACACCCCAACCTCCTTCTCTCGCGTAACCGCTGGAGCTGCGCTTTCGCATTTCCGTTTCGTTGGCGCCCTGTCCCGTGTTCGGTGAGGGGGTTCCCAAAAGACATAGCCGCGGGCCATTACAACCTGTACATGGAGGAGTTTCTCCGAAGTTTGTCCGAATGAAGACCGTTTGCTTTCATTATTTTTGGATTTATGATAATGACCAACGGTTTTACAAGCAAGACTGATAGTGGGTTAACCAATGTCATCGAAAATGTTCCTTGAATTGATGTTTAACGATTTCGTGGAATTCTTTTGGGCTGCTCATTTCAAATCGAATGGCATCAGCACCTCTTATTATATACCAAGAACGGCTTCGGGGGGTACTCTAAGAAGGGTCAGAGAACACACTCGGTCATTGTACGGCATCCGGTGAGATTGGAGAACGCCTTTTTCTCTGATTTACATTATACCGGTAATACACGGAAATGTTGCAAGCTATTACTGACTTCAACTACCACTGAGTAGATCTGAGAAAAGTCGAAGGTTCAGGCGATTGGATCTCAGCAGGACCAATCTCAAAGGCATAATCAGTCTGCCTTCTGTTTTCTCGTTGCTTCGACGCAGTCGACGCTCGCATCCCTAAAGCAAGATCCATTTCTCGGATTTCTGAACCTCTAGGAAACCTTCAGCAAGTGAGTTAATGTCCCTTTTCTCGTATACTTCCTTTAAGAGTCTTTGCAGTTTACTCTTCTTCTTCTTTTTTGTGCGGCAGGCGTCGGAGCTAACAGGAATGCACTTTAGGGAGCAATTTGAGAAATGACAAGGGTGAAATACCCTCCTCCCATAAAGGGGGTGGGTGAGATGATGTCGGTACGCTGGAAGAAGAAGACACAAAACCCTGCAGCACCGGACATCAAGACCTCCCGATCACAGGGCCTCGGGTAGAACTTAGCCTTACAATACTCTGGGCTTCGGGTGGAGTGGGATGGTGGGGGGGGGGGGGGGGTGGGGGGGTGGGGGGGGTAGAGGGATTGGAAACTGGGTGGTAATGGCTTCCGCTTAGCATGCCGACGGACACGGGTCTAGACAGCTCGGGGGCTGCATGTTTGCCCAGGAATCCGGGGGCGGTCGAGTCGGGCTGTGTTTACGAGCGGACACCCCCGATCTTCGTACTTCTATTGGCGGTTCAGGCAACAGTAGGGCTCCCTGCAGAGCAGTATTGGCATCAGTGGGTTGATTAATCCAAGACACCCATGCACTCAAATGCATGGCTGCACTGTGAAAAACAAGGTTTGGCATGTCATGTAGATTCGACAAAATGCACTCGGTCTGGTTGGATCTAAGATATTGGCAGTTTGTGGTAGATTTTGACTAGCACAATCCAACAGTTGGGCTTGTGTTGACCGATGATAGTACAGATATTGATCATTTGGCCGACGTTGGCCTATACGTTTAAAGGTACAGTGCACTGTTTTGCAACTGTGTGCCTTAAGTTATTGGAGTCTCTGTTCCCTGAATTTAGCCACGAAATGGCAAGGCCCGGTGGAGCTCGTGGCTTCGTGTAATCTTTGTTCAAAGAGCTCGGTTTCTGTCTTGACCGTTGGTCAAAATCCTGGTCGATTTATACCACCCACCTTGCAATTCATGCGTCTGTGGATTCTGTGTTTACAGGCTCCCTGAAGCAAGTTTTTAGGAGCTGTATGAGAGATGCCGTCGGGAGTGTATGGAAGATTTACTGATGAGAATGAGATGGAGGTGGATTGGGCATAGCATGAGAAAGGAAGATGAGGACATAACAAAGACATCGGCTCTACATTGGACTCCAGAAGGAAGGAGAAGACGTGGTCGGCCCCCAAAACACCTGGCGACGGACCGTAGAAAATGAAATGACTAAACCTCCACCAGACCTGGGGATCACTCCAAAGACAGGCCCGGACAGACGGGATTGTAGAGCCTTTGTAAGTAAGTAAGTAAGTAAGTATAAGAAGTTTCCTGGCAAAGTTCCATTATCATCAAAATGTAGGTCGTCGTCCCGTTCCCTCTCTTGCAGTGCAATGGACTGATATGCTCTAGCCTTGTAAAGTAGGTTCCTGCCTGCCGGTCTACACATTAGCTTCTGCCAAATGGCCGGGTTTCTTCTTTTTCTTCTTCTTCTTCAGGCGTCTGAACCTGTGGCGTGCCGTACGTTCTCATGGGTCGCACGTACTGCCGCATTCTTAACAGCGATGCCTCTGATGTATCGACTGTCGAGCCTTAGGAGGCTCTGAGCACTCGGAGGGGGCGTTACCGTCGAGAGAGAGTGAAACAGATGCGGGCCCGTTATTTACACGACGTGAGGTGCGGGCAGCGCGTCCCGGATGGATGACGACGGATGTACGGACGAGTCCACACTGACTTTCACGCCCACGTCACCCGGCTGCCGGGCATCGCCCCCCCCCCTCATCGAGTATCATTAAGGTCGCCTGCGGGTTGAGACTCCACGCGTCTAATATATAGCCCACCTTAAAAACAACGTTTGGCCGATATTTGGTTTGCCCAAAACGATTTGGCCAACACTTATTTCATTGTAATTACTATAACAGTATAAGCTTAGGCTCGGACTTTGGTGAGCTTCGGTGAGCACCCCCACAGAACAGCCGTTATGATATCACAAGTTCGGAAAAAGATCGATCTGCCATAATAACGTATTCTAAGGTGATCGCCGCGTTTTGAACATGGTCATAAAACCTTCATGCTAAATCAGAGAGAAAACATCACGCGTGTTACATGGTCAGGTTTTGCTCAAGACTTCAAGACTTCAAGATACTTTATTGTCGTTTAAACAAAGTGATATACACAAATGTTGCAAAGAACTGCTTATAATGACTAAAATTACCAAAATGCAAATCTCAAAATTTAGTGGGCCTGACGTTTCTCAAAGGCAGAGTGACAAGGACAAAACAGATACATGTACATGTACACGAAGGAAGGGGGAAGAGAGTGAATAGGACACGGATGAGAAACAAAGGACAACGAGTGAAGCTGGTAGGGAGAGATAAAAGGGAAGGGCAAGGAGTAGGGAAGGGATTAGTGAGAAGAGGGGGAAATATCAAAGAGAAAAGTGCGGAGGAGTGAACACAAAAGAAGGGTTATCAGAAATCAGCATGGTGTAAGTCATTACCCTCCTGGATGTTGAGACCATGTCGTTCAAACATTTATGTAATAATGTGACATCTGAGTAAAATCGGTAAGTTTCAGTTTAACTTCGATGCTTACCCTTTTCTCTAAGTTTTCCTCCGAGGCCCAATGAAGCAACTCTTCAGACTATCCAAGTCAAATTCCAAGACCATCAACAGATAGATGTTTTTCCATAATGCAAGTCGCATTCACACACAAGTACAACGCTGGCGATCTTACCTGAACCTACACCAGATATACGGACATGGGCGTTTATGTATGCATCCCATCCTCCTGCCAATTTAGACCCCCGGTACATCCCTTATAGGTACTAAAGTCGAGTGCGGGCTGGCTGCAGCACCGAATAGCCAGTTGATTCTCAAGATGAAGACCTACGCTGGGATACTGCCTATACGACTCTGACCAGACCAAAAAAAAATCCCGTATGCGTTCCCTGTGAACTAGACGGGGTAGATTTCATTTTCAGATTATAGAACGCAGTCCGCACCATCTTTCTTCGTCTCCCTCCCCCTGTGGTATCCGCCATTTGGAGATAGACTCTATATTAACCAATCTATCATTGTTTGCCCGGACGGGACTTGATGCTCTGCCCGGTATTGGGCCGGTTGCAACATAAAACAACCTACAAAAACCTCCAGGTCCAATTTCCAACCCATCCCCCCCCCTAAAAAAAAATAAAAAAAATTCTGAGATGTTGACCATCAGCATCTCGCGTATCAAATTACCCTGGGGGCTCCCCGCTGTCAATTAAAGGCTTTGATCCGGCCAGGAAAGTAGATTAACAACCGGTGCACAGATGAGATGTGGGGTCCCATAAATCATTCCTGAAGGAGGGAGGGGGTGAAAGTACGACTATATAGCTTCCGCCGTTCTCCCTTCGTTCCTCCTCACTACTCGATGACTTTGGACTTCTCTTTTTTTTTCCCTTTTCGATATCCGGTAGGGATGCCACTAAGTACACAAGGCCGCCCGGCAGCGGTTCGGGCCGCTCGGTCGGGTCTATAGTCAACGCCACCTCAATCCCTAACGGCGAAAACAGTTTGGGCCAGTTTCATCACACAGGGTGGCCGTAAAAGCGGGCAGAGGAGAGTCGTAATGCCCCCGGCTCCGTTTCCTGAATGACCGCTGATGCGGGTATAGATGAGGATGTTGTTCCTTCCATAATGATCGACCCCACCCTAAACCAGACACTGGTGAGAATGGCGAATAGCACACCCTTGGCCAAACACAGACGTGTCGAAATTCGGCTCGAGATTTGTGTAATAACTTCACACCTGTTTCAATTTCAAATTGTTCCGCAAAAATTAAACGATTTATCCCATTTCAGTGTGTAATTAAAGTGTTTGCACAATTTACTCACTTTTATGAAAGCAATACCATGTGCCCTGCATAACACAGACGTGTCGAAGTTCGGCTCGAGATTTTTGTAATAACTTCACACATGTTTCAATTTCAAAATGTTCCGCACAAATTAAAAAACGATTTATCTGATTTCAGTGTATAATCAAAGTGTTTGCACGATTGATCACTTTTATGAACGTAATACCATGTACCCTGAAGTGAAAGACTGAACAGTTTAATCACTCAATTTGTTGCTCTTAAATTAGACGGACTATTGTCTTTTCTGATGCCACATAAAATGTCTCACCCAAAATCAAGACGCTAACTGCATGCACGGATAACTTTTCGATACAAAATAACCCAATGTCTCTCCCATGTAAACAGGTTGAGCAAAAATGGTTTTGCAAACACTTGGTTCGGATCTACGAAAAATGCATGAAGTTTGTTATTGATCTTGATCACACTTGCCAATAGTTTTGGCTTTTACGGAGTAGCACTGTTACCAGTTGAAATCGTGACCGAAGTTGGTAAAAAAAACAGCTGGCTAACCATTGCCCAACATTAAGTGACTGTGTACAAAAGGTAATGCAAGCCTATGGCTGCTGGCATCGTGTGCCCGTCAACCCTGCTGCCAAGGTTTCCACAAAGTGGAAAAACAGCCTGAAGATCCGATCCTGGCAGCAGCTCGCTCAAAAGCAGAACGTTCTGGCTTTGAGAAAGGCCCCGTTACCTGTAAGTATCGAAAAGTCTGGACCTCAAGATCTTCCCCTTTCCTGCCTCCCTTTGAGAAACGTCATGCCGGCTAGGACGGCACGCAATGTCCCGAAGCTTTGATTTTAGATTTAACAAAAAAAGTATAACGAGTATGTTTGCGGTGACACCATGCACAATATTTCGTTTGTGAATATGTGTGGTTCTGAAAAGAGCCAGAGGAACTCGACGTTTCGAACAGCATGATTAAGCCCCAATCCAAGTTAGACTCCAGCAGTGTCCTTAAGACGAACTTAGTAAACTGTTCGAAACGCCGAGTTCCTTTCGGTTCTTTTCCGAACCACACATACTCACAAAGAAGAAAGTTTGCATGGTGTCACCACAATCCTCTTCCTCCTGCTATCCTCACAATGAAAACCTTCAAATCTCACTGAAAAAAAAGTATAAAGGGAAACTGACTTGAACGTTTTGCACAATTATAATTGTATCTTTGCCGGGAAGAAGGCGCCAGTCAGAAGCGTGTAATCTTTAACTGCCGTATTTTGTATAGAAATCATCCCCTCCCCGTTTTCTTTGCCGATTTTACAGTTCACTCAGTATTAGACTAAAGTAGTTTGCAAAACGGTTCTCATGTAATTCTCTATAATATACCTGGCCTCGGGAGATGTGCGATGAGGGGAGCGGAAGGGACACTTTGATGGGAATTGGCCGAAAGTGGGGTCAGGTTGGCCCGCAGGGCGACCCGCTGCCGTGCCGCACACTTTGGGGGCCTGAGACGGAGGGGGTTGGAGAGAGAAATAGGACGGTCTCCGAAGTTCCACCGGTCGTCAGGTCGGCGGAGGAATATGGATTTTCACCGAGTAACGCAATACCGGGCCGCGCAGGTGAAGGCTTCGGCTTACGGTTGTCTCAGGGCAGGCGCTAACCCCCCCCCCCCATCCCCTCCATGCTGACGGATAGATTGCCTGAAACTTTAGGCGGCATTAAAAACATAAACCCGTATCAAACCAGAAAATGATTTTCGGGAGGAACCAGATCCACGTTGATGCAGGCACGAACGAGGGAAGTATTAAGTCCACGACTTCGGTTCGACTCCTTGGTTTAGAGAATGAGAAGGGGAACACCGCGTCGTATGGTTCTGTGGTGTAAGCACAGCAACGCATTCATACCGGCAACAAGTATGGGCTTGAATATTTGGAATGCAATCATAATACAGTCAGAATGTTTAAAATGCACTTTGAATAACCAGGCGAATACTGAGCATTCAAAAGGCATTGCGTCTCATTCCATCTTGAGTGCGACCTTATAGGGTACTTAGAAGTCCTCACACCCTGTCGAGAGTCTACTGAATACCAATGGGGATAGCTCAGCAAACGGAGTGCAGAAAGAGTGTACAATCTAAGGGACTATCACACGTAGGCCTACGGGCCCTTTAAGATTATCGCCGATTCCCGCGAGTGTTCAAATGATGTTTGAAATGCCAATGTGTGTAACTCGTTCTCAGAATGACGGACGTGTCTCGATTGTTCGTGGTCGTAACACTTGGAGGGTGAGGTGGAATGTCTGCGGTCAGTGACACAATGTGAAACATCCCTTTCTTAGTCGAAGTGCGGCTCTGAAAAGACCCGGTGTCAAGCCAAATAGTGTCCCCTGCCAAATAGTGTCCACTCATTAGCATACTGATCGCTGATTGGTCCAATACGTATGACATTCAACCACCGTGGTTGGGGTATGGTTGCGCACTACACACGCATTGTGTATGGTTGCTGGCCTAACACACGCAACGTTGGGCACTTTGGTACCGTTGGACCCTAACTGTAACCCTAACGCTAACCCTAACCCAAACAACCCTAATCCTAACCCTAATCCTAATCCCAATCCTAATTCTAATCCAAACCCTAACCCTAACGACCCTAATCCTAGTCCTAACGCTAACCAATCAGCGATCAGTATGCTAATGAGCGGACAGTATTTGGCAGGGACACTTTTTGGCAGGACACCTGTACAAGTCAACGTTTCTGGCAGTGTGTGTACTCCGCCCGAAATATCATGACTGCTGGATTCCAACCGGTGCTTACAATGTGTTGTGGGAAGCGATGAGGACGTGGAGAATCTGACCCGCCCAGCGTAACCACCGGGGCATGATGAAGAGGTGGAAGTTCATTGCACTGCGTCAGTGTGTGAGTGAATGCCAAGGGTAACGGAGACCCAGGAGGTCTTATTAATCTTATTTCTGAGTGTGATATTTCTTCGGACGAGACGGCGCGCCATTGTGCCGAGAGCAAGGACTAAGACTTGATCGGTTTTTTTTTTTTGGGGGGGGTAGCGTCGGATGCCCATGTTCGGCCCCAGTGTGCCAAATCGTTGTCGATACTAAATACTGTTCAGAAAGGATATGCCAGTCACCTTCCCATCTGTGCTGGGACCGCAACCCCCTCGCATTCTCATGTATAGAGAGTTGCTGCGGTGAAAACCCACGCGCACAAAAACTAGCACGCAGTGCACGATTCGCTTGCAGTGTTCACGGACAGTTAAGTGTCTCAACGGATCTGAAGCCACGCATGAAGCACTCCCGATTATTCCAAAGGCTAACGAGCTACGTGATGAGGCTACTGTGTAAACTGATCGGAGTCACGATTCTTGCATCGTTGCGCTCCGTCGCACGATGCAGAGTATGGATACGAAGGTCTTCCCGGAGCAAACCACCAAACGCCCGTCGATATGCTAGCAGACTGTCGCCTTGCATGTAATGGGCGTTCAGCCACGGTCACTTTTTTGGAGACGGCTGGGGGAGCGCCTTGGTATGTAGCACCAAAGTCACAAAGGCGTGCTTTATCCAATGAGCGGATCTATTAGTTGGCAATAACTGTCATTGGCACGTCTAAAACGTAGACGCCAGGCTGTGATGCGGCGAAGGTATATCGAAGCTTTGACGTATTGGCGCACTGTAGCAGATGGCTGGAGCAGGGCCTGCCGAGTATACCAGTGACATTTTGTGATGCAAGACGCCACATCATCGCGGAATTTCACTGTCTATGAATCCACTACCAAACACAAATGTAACCAAGCGAGTACAAAAGCTCAAAGTGACGCAAACAGAGTTGTCAACTTGCCAGTAACTTAAATGACCGAAATGTAAACGTTCTCGATCCTGGCAGGGCCTTTCTCAAAGGCTGAATGAAACAGTGGCTGGAGCGAACGGATGGAGCACGAAAGAACTGGCAGAATGAAATTGAAAAACAAAAGTCTACAAACACAAATCCCATGTGAGAGTGGTGTCGTGTTTTCCATTGACAAGCAGTCATCGCGAGCGGATCGGGATTTTACAAGGACTGCGTTCCAGGTACACCGTTGCAGGTACACCGATTTTGGTGACATCATCATTTGGAGGGGTCCGAAACTGCCAGCAAAACTCGAGCGGGGTCTCGCTCCCCGATCGTGCTCGAGACACAGTCAGTCCATATATAAAAACTATGGTTTGACAACAAAGCTGTCCTGCTTTGACCTCATTCACATTTCGCATTATTCAAAATAAAAAAAGGAAAACTAAATCGTGGACAAAAAAAAAATACATTTGCCCAGAGGTGAGCTCATATCTATATCTCCAAAATGTCGATGCGTCATAGAAGTTCGGAGGATAATAAAATTCAAAGAAAAATATAGGTTATATGGTAGGATGCACCTGTCGCGTCTGAGTAAAGATTATCAATAGTCGGGGTTCCTGGGGGACGGGTTGGTCTCTCGAATCGCGCTTCATCCTTGTGCAGGTGCGTGGGCCCCTCCCAGCTCGTCCTCTCCCGGCCAGTCCACCCCTACAGTTTTCCCTCTGGTATCTGCGTCTCCCCCGTTCGACTCTCTATACGGTGCGTCTGTTAAAGATCAGGTGTCGAGCGCAATCGAACTCGCATCAGATTTTTTTTTTTATTATTTCTCGGGTTGGTTTTTTTGAGGGTGTTCAGTGCAGGCCTCTATGAGAGCGACTGCTGGCGACGGAGCTCCATTTGGAGGTACTATGGTGTAAACCTCTGGTGCCAATACAGCTGCTGCCATTTGGACGACGAAGGGGCGGAGGACAAAAATGGTTTCCGCCTCCGTGGCGTCATTTCCTTACAGCGTACGCGGCCGGTCGTGAGCGTCACCATGCAGTCGGTCTTCATTCTTGTACTAACCCCTTGATGTAGCCGCGGTGCTCACACGGAAGGCTTTTTTTCTGTTCTTATTTTTTTGGTATGAAGCTATCGTCCAATAAAACTGCAGGTATTCCTAGAGTTATCCCTGTAGTTTGAGATGGTAGTGTCGATTTTCATGTAGAAGGCCCATTGGGGAGTAAGCTCCCCGGCGATAGTTGGGCCTTCGACCACGCCCATTCACTTGTGCACAAGTGAAGGGTCTTTGAGGGATGCCGACCAATTGAGTGCCCAGACCACATGTCATCAAGCATTCCCTGCTGCTGGGCCAGTGACAGCGATTCGGTGTCACAGAAAGTTGGAGCATCCTGTAGGGGGGCCTATATGGGCATGACTGTGCAGCCGCATTGCCTGTGCATAGAGCTATGGTCTGTGAGTGACCTACTTGAGGGATGGATTCCTAAATGCTGATGATAACACAACTGGCCCATTCGTGAACACCTCCGGAGATCAGCGTGAGTTTGCACGCGGCGCTGTGAGCGAAACCTAGACTGCCTCTAGCGTGAACACCTACGGAGCTCGGGGTGAATTTCCACGCTCCGCTGCGCGCGGGGTTAAGAGCCCACTCGGCAGATGCTCCGTTCGTCTACGTCACCCATACGTCACTCATCTGCCGCATCGATGGGAGACTACATCACCAACATGAAACAAATGTATCAATCTGTACATAAGAGGTGGTGGTGGTTCTGAGTATAGGATTATTGAGTATATGGACTTGACTTTTCGGTCAGAATGCTGAACCGGACATCCACAGAATATTGTCAATGGGAAGCCGGTTAATGATCAGGGGCCGCTTAAGCGTGAAAATATGTTGACCATTGAAAAAAGTTGTCCTTGTGTGTGAGAATGATTACACACCACATTGCGATGTGATGGCAGCTGCTTTTGACTTAAATTCCGCTATTCCTTACAGAGCATGAAACAAAGGTGAAGTTTGGTTGGTGCGGTGATCCTATGAATCGTGATTTTTTTGTGCGTCAGCAAATGTTGGCAGCTCCATGAAATTGCTCCTAAAAAAGCCGCACCTCTTCAACTAGAGACCGTTACGCATGTAGTACACGGACACCCACAGCCTATAATAGGCAATGTCACTGCAGTGCCAAGCGTCAAATCTGACTTACTGACCTTTCATGAAATGAAGTCTTAGGCACGGGCACGGGGTACGATTCCGTGTCGCACGGCCATGATGAAGGCGCGGGCACTATAATATGCAATACATTTTTGGGGAATTCCATTTTCAATACTCGTCAATGAACGGGACCAACAAACTTTCAAAAATTCAGCGACGAGGCTCAAAAAACGGCATTTTCGTGGTTTCGTAGAGGACTTAAAGTCCCAATACAACATTGGGAAGATCATAAAACATCGATGTCCACAGATGTCCTTCTAATTTGCACAGCTTGTAGGTACTAGTGGTCAGGATAAAAACCTCATGTTGAAATATTACTGTCTGGGATGCTCAACTTCGCGAGAAATCTTCACTCAAACATCGACAAACAGTTTATTACTCGCGAGTAATAAACTATTTCTTACACTACAGGCCGGCACGAAAACCCTGACGGGTTTTTTTGTGCCAATTTTTGACTTTCTTAGATTATCATTTGAGCTAAAACCTTCCCAGGATTTCACTTGTGGAATGTTTAGTGGTTTAACACACTCACCGTGGCATTAGTTTTACCTTTACCAATGCTGTATTGGGCCTTTGATTAAAGGCATACATTGAAAAATATTCCTGCTTGGCCATTAAGTTCCGAGGGGGTCCACGAGAGAGGGTCGTACATTTAGATATATACTATTTGGATTTCCACGTGTGGGTCCTGGTGATGAAAATAGGTCACCTGCTTTAATAGTTTCAGCCGAGCTATCTGCGGAGCGTACACTTCCGGAGGCTTCGGGAATGAATTGATGAATTGCTGCCAAGACAGAACTCTACACCAAAAATGAAAAAAAATCGTTTCTCCAAGTGCGTCTGTGCAACAGCGCAGAGGCAGGATAAAGGAGTGTGGGAGGGGGAGAGATCTATAGGAGGGAGCTCTCGCGCGATGGGCAAACGAGGCTTAAAAGCGTGTGTTTCCGACGGAGCCTCTGGGTCGTTTTTCTCGTCAGCCTTAGAGCGAACTGGCTCTGAAAATGAAATTGAGGAACAACATTGTCGGCAGGAAACGGGTTACCCCAGAGCGAGGAAACCCCGTCCCATCCCCAGCGAGCCATTAACAATTTACGCTCGCAATCAGCGCTCGGACACAAGGTGTATTAGACTAGCAGATTGATTTGCCTCGTGCCCAAGCCTTTTCCCTTTTCGAGACGGGAGACCCCTTTCCCAATTTCTGACCGGTGGAAACTGTATTTATATATAATGCGGGGCGTGAAATTACTCCGAAGATTGTGTAATCCCCGGGTCGTCCTTGGTAAGAGGTTTTTTAGGAGCGAGTGACCGGCCTGCGGGTTCCTGGGAAGGCAGGCTATAGCGCTATAGTCGTTAACTCTAGCGTGTTTCTTCGGTGGGCGCTGGGACTATGGCTTAATGGGGGGTAGCAAATAGACCGTGTTATTTGAAAAGACATGCAATTATTGGTGAGCGTGCCCGGAGCATCTGCAGCGGGCGCCCTCCGGAATAAAAAAAAAGGAAAGACAAAAATCGCTTCCTCACCAGAACTATAAAGCACGGCGTCTCAGCCATGAATGTTTCATCTAAATGTATAGCCATCTTTTCCGGACTAGGAAAAAAAACTCGGCCCCCGAGTTATCATCTAAACGAAACAGCATTCGTCTTTACCATTTCTATTCGCCCACATCAAAGGGCGACACCAGAATCTAGTTGAAGGCAATATGCTGAAATCGTTGGTTTTTAATTTTGAATTGAATTCCCCCCACGCATCTCCGTTTGTGATGCATAATTTTGCAGTAGTTCTTCACCTAGTACACTGCCCCATCGATGAAATTGAGCATTTATGCAGAAAATGGTAAACACTGAGCCATTTCCAAGTGTAAAGCTGTCGGTTAACGAGAAGTGGGTCAGCTTTGAAAGCACATCGCATAGAACAGTTAGAAATCACCGATAAACGCATATCGTGTGTCTTCCTCGTGGTTATTTACAGCATCGATTCAATTTCTGTACTCCTCTCTAGCTGCATAACTTAGTTGTCTTTGTTTACCAAGAGTGCACCACCGTGATATGATGCCTTCGGGGCGCTTCCAGCTGTTGCCCGCCTCGTACGACAATAATACTGTTACATTGAGTATCGGTGAAAAAAAAATATTGGCCATCAAATCAAACCAACGCAGCGAAATAGTACAGCTCGATTCCGGGACAAGAAATAGGCCATGTCAACTAGGATGTGGCAAACTCGCTGTCGGCTGAACCTAGTCGAATCTTCAATTCCCGCCCTTTGTCGCGCGTCGGCAAATAATCGGCGGAGGGGTGGGGGTGGGGGGGGGGTCAAGCGATTTGGATAGTCTTGCATCGCGACACCGAGTCGCTCCCGAGTGTGCACAATGCATCACGGACTCGGGACTTGAGAATATTTCCCGGTAAAGTGGAAAAGGAGGTGGGGTAGTGGGGGAGGGAATGTCAGAACACAACGAGCTGGATTATTAGCTGTCTGAGAAAAATGAACGTCTTAAGTGCCTTGGATGGGATGAGTCAATAGCCAGTATTCATTTCGCTCTCACTCTCTCCCACTCTCACTCTCTTCCTTCTGCCCCCTCCCCTGCCTCGCCCACTCCCCCTCTTTTCCCTCTGTCCCCTCCCCTGCCTCGCCCACTCCCCCTCTCTTCCCTCTGCCCCCCTGCCTCTCACCTCTCCCTCTCCCCTCTCCCTCTCTCTCTCTCTCCCTCCCTCTCCCCTCTCCCCCTCTCTCTACCTCTTCCTTTCCCCCTCTCGCCACCTTACCTCCCCTTCTGTCTACTTCTTCCCTCCCTCTCTCTCTCTTTGTCTCGGTGTGTCTTCTGTTTGTCTACTTCTCTGTATGTCTTAACCCGTTTGGCAGTCCTTGAACATGTTTCTCTCTGAATCAATATGCCTCCCTCTCCCTGTCTCTCTCTCTGAAACTCTCTCTTTCTCTCTCTGTCTCTCTCACTGTCTCATATCTCTCTGTCTCTCGCTGTCTTTCTTTCTCTCTTTCTCTCTGTGCCTCGCTTTCTTCATCCATGTGTGTCCGTTTCTCTTTCTATCCGTCTCTCTACCTTTATATATGTGTGTATCTCCCGCCCTCGTATCGCCTTACGACAATCACTTCTAGTCGCCAAGATCTCGAAATCGATCGTTGACTTAAGATACATTTACACCTCTTGAGCAAAACGAGGGTTATACATTTTAAGTTGGCTTGATATTAAGCTCGGGTCTGTGCGCAGTGATGAAGTACCGGGAAGGGGGTAGGGGCTAAGCCTCTTACTTGAAGGGAGTGAATGGGCCAGGGTTTGTGTGGGCGAGGAGGCGGGTTTTTGTGTGGGCGGCCTTTGCCGAGACGGGTATTCATCTGTCCTGGGCCTCGCTCCTATCGATGCAATTCATTACGGGCGTTTTCAACTGCGCGGACGGGAGGCCCACACACTGAACAGAACCTAAGATTTGTGAAACAGCTTCAGAGGCAGAGATAGAGGGGTAGATGGAGAGAGATGGAGAGAGACACAAAGAGACAGAGAGAGAGAAGGAGAAATGGGGGCATATAGAGAGGGAAGGGTTAGAGAGGGAGAGGGATAGAGATATAGAGATGAGAGAGAGACGGAGAGAGAGGATAGAGAAAGATGGAGAGAGAGGATAGAGAAAGATGGAGAGAGAGGATAGAGAAAGATGGAGAGAGAGATGGAAATAGACGCAGAGAGTCAGAGGGAGAGAGGGGAGAGAGAGGGACAAATAAAGAGAGAAGGAAAAATGGGGACATTTAGATAGGGAGAGAGAGACAGAAACAGAGAGAGTAGGAGGGAGGGAGAGAGGGGAGAGAATGGGAGAGAGTGGGAGAGAGTGATAGAGATAGATAGAGCGAGAGAGAAAGATGTAGAGAGATAGGCACGGAGAGAGAATGGTAGAGGGGAGATAGCGAGAATGCTAGCAAGAGAAATCAAATGGTTTCCACCCTCATTCTTCTCAGCACCGCTCACAACCACCGCGCTTCGAGACATTTTGATTTCCTTGCAGGAGGAAAGACGACAAAGCCGAACCCACTCAGGTAATACTCTTCGGATTGTTCGGCTCTTCGGGGAAATCTTCGGTGCGCTTTTTCCTTTCTTTCTTATGCGCTCCTGCCCCCCATACAATTTATAGCCCAGAAGAATTGTGTATAGTCCGCAGTAGTTTGGGATATAAAAGAAATGACCGGAGAACATAATATCAGCCGTGGGACCCGTCCATCGTAGTATGGAATTACCGAGGAGGGGGGGGGGGTGAGAGAACAGGTAATGCAGCTGAATGAAAGTGGATCTGATCACGCCTGAGATAAATCAAATCTCTCCTTAACTCCGTAGAAAGAGCCCATTGAACTATACGATGGTGGGTTTTTTGCGCTACTATATGAATAACTAACGAATTATTAATGATTAATGGTTTTGAGGAAGAGTCGTGAATTCAACGATAACTCAAGCGTAACATGTACAGGGCAGTCAGTTTTTGGTCTCCGAAATGTTGACCTGGGTACTTCATGGTATTGGCAGCTGGATTGAGGGCGTTGTGCGGGCTAATGCTAATCGGGGGATAACGTTTCAAAAGCTGGAATGGAAAGGTACGAGGATTTTGTATATTCGGTGTACGTTGTGCATGAGTCCATCTGAATGCCTAAAGAACTGAAATGATGGTAACAAATTAGATTGTTCGCTCTACCGGACTAATACGCCTTCAACGGCTGCAAATTTGTAGTTATGGCTGTGAGGGGATACGAACAAACTTTCCATATCAATCTCTTCATTGAAAATCTGCTAAGCGCTCAGTGCAAGACAGATAACCCCTCCTCCTATTTTGAACTTGTTCCACCTTTTCAAGGAGACTCAGAATAGTTCATGAGCGTCTACATGCAGAGATCTGTCTGCTGCCACCAAGAGTTGAAGAAGGGCTCATTTTCTTTTGCCGTAAGGAATGTGTTAGTTGGTTTTTCGCTAAAATAAAGCACAGACTTTTGGAGACTGTATGCATACTAAATAATGAAGACCCGATGGTTTTCGAATCTCTTCTCCAAACTGCCAACAGACCTACTAAAGAACTCGTTGCTCCTACCGGATAATGTCATGACAGTTTTGTATAGTTTAATGCTCAATTAATGCTGATTGTGTTTTTAGGTATGTGCATTTGTTTGCGTCATTTATCTAAATTGGTACGTAATCTGTCTGTGTCTATGTATTGCTAAATAATTTATGTTTAATTATAATGCAGCGTAGATGTTTTTAAGTATGTTTTGGGGGAATGTAATAAAGAATTATATGTCTATCTATCTATCAGTGGGGCTTGGCTGGTTGTTTTTCCAGAAGACAACCCCGGCGTGCTATCAGAAAGGTACACCGACGCCCCCAAATGACGTGCCAACTGGCACTGGATATTAATGCGACCCGACATGGTGGCTGGTCGGCCGGGGAGGCAAACAAACGTTGTCTACCTTTGCCGTTCTGTTTGAACGGTTGGGAGGGCTTTCGAGCGTGGCTCGCGGGCAGGGATAAACACGCCTGTGTGTTTCGTTCACGGGCGTTCGAGATCAATTGCCTAATCCGGCGTATAACTGCATGTGGGGCGAGGCTTGGCCAAGGCGGGGAACCTGCCCCGGCTGCCCCCGCCCACTCCCCTCACGACTGTCCCCCCGAGGCGTTGAAGAGAAGAGCCGGGGCTTAAGCACCTCCATCTCGGTCGGCTGGCTCGCGTCTGGTGGAGGGTGTGGGGGGGGGGAGGTGGGGATTGGAGGCGGAGGGGAAGGGGGCGAATCTAATGAAGCTGATTGGCGTCCGCGGCGGACCGAGAATTGTGACCCGGCACAGCATAATGAGGAATAACCCCACTTTTGAGATGTTGAGGTTTTCTAATGATGTGAAAGAGTATACCATTAGCTTTCAAATGATATAAAAATATAATATCCTCTAATACTTAAAATTTCCGGAAAAAAAAAAAAAAAAATGATTTGTAATCGATTTGTGAAGATACTTTAACTTCAGGCGTTGTTTACTCAAAAAGTGTTTTGGTGGGATATTCCTCATGTCGTTGTGCCGGGTCACAATTGAAGAAGCCGGTCAACGCCGACTCAAGCGGGGCTCCGTCCCCTCCGTGGTGAATGATGAGCCTTTCTCCGTGGCCTAGTCGAGAGTGCGGTGCGGCAGTGTAGCCTAATGAACCCGACCCGATCAGCGTGCAATGATGGGACCTCGCTATACCTCTGGAATGAGAAGCCATCGCTGATAATACGCCTAATGATGTTCTGTTCTTATTGGAGCGTCGATCAGACGATATTGAACGTTACCCGACTACCGTTGAAACTATCATTTTCGAACAGTAAAACATAAAAATAAGAAATAGGGGCATTCACTATTCTGTTTAGTGGCCTATTGTGTCATATCAAATCTGAATCTGAGGACATTTTCGCGCTATCTAAATCAAATTAATATATCACTAAAACATATTGAGAAAGTAACGTCAGTGCATGGGTAGTATAGTTTACAGTGTATTGGTGAGTCTGCGAGAGTAAGAAACATTGCGGTTTGGATTATGGCATACTTTTGAAATCAAGAGCAACTTCTGATTAGCCTGATACATGTTTTGATAAAAGGATTATAGTAAATCTTACCTCCTTTCCTCCATAAAATGCAGATGATAAGAACTGAACTGTATAATATGTACATGACGCAATTTTGGCAACAAAAATGCAAGAGTAATAGGTTTGCGGGGACACCGTGTAAAATTATCTCTTTTGTGAGCATGTGTGGTGCTGAAAAGAACCAGAGGAACTCAGAACCACACACTCACAAAAAGGGAATTTTACACTGTATCACCGCAATCCTATTACTCCCGCTATTCTCACCATGAAAACCTTGATATCTAGAAAAAAATGCAAGCAATTTTTTTTTGAAACAATGTCCAACAACATATCGAAAACTTTTCCAAACTTCCCAGTCATGTTTTTCTTCTTTTCCTCGTATTTTTTTTTTTTAAGAAAAATACATATTCATACCCTATACAAAGTCTTAGGCAAAATCTGTTGGTAAACATTATGGTGTATTTTGTCTTCAGAAATGTTTGGAGTTGGTGAATAATGGTGGCCAGTGCAATCCAATGGCTAGCGTTGCGGCGACCAGTTACGTCAACGCTAGATCGTTTTGACCAGCAGTGGTCAACGTGTTGCGGTGACGTATTGTCCGGCACTCGTCACGGCGCAAAATTTAATTGAAGAACCAGTCGGTAAGAAAAAAAAAACCCACGCGACAAAAAACAAACTCACGAAAAATATCAACCGGAGTTAGGGTCGAAAACCAATTGCATTATACACAGTGTAGAGACAGCTCCTTGACCGAAGACGCCTGCGAGATAAACTACGAATTATTAGGTGGGAGGGTATATCACGCCACCCCACAAAAAAATGAAATTGCCAATGGGACATCAACAAATCCCGTCTGCGCTAAGCCACCCTGGCCAAATACCCCGATCCGTCCCTGAAATAATACCACGGCAAATCCAGCCGAGCCCTCGGAGCGCCTGTCCTTATCGAATTGTGTGCGCTAGCTGTCGCGTCCCCTTGCACGCACGCGATGCGCGGCGGCCACGGTACCTGGAAGAGGGTCCCGGGTCCTGGCCAAGCCGCCGAGTTGCGCAGTTCAGAGCGGCCTCTGACGTCATCGCCTCCCCCTCTCTCCAAGCCGTAAACCGCTGAGAACCGGTTCGTACTACACTGGTTCGGCACTGCTGGTATTGGTTGGGGGAGCGCTCGCGCGCGTCAGCCCTTACGGCGCGGTGTCGTTGAACTTTGAGGGACCAATGGTGGAGCCCGATTGGAATCACCAGCCCCGTGTGGTGCGCTTTACGTTATTACACGGCGTGTTTAGTGCGCAGCTATTCCACGCAGACAGCAGAGAGCGCGGCGGCTGCTAAATAGCGAGGTCTGATATCACTGGCTACGGCTCGAATGTCTATATGGAAGTCGCCAAAAAGTGGCTGCAGCCAGTTCCCATAGGATTGCGTGTTACTTCTAGCCACAGCCAGTATCATTCGTACACGGCCTTAGGCCTACATGTACCTTTCCCTTGGGACTGAAATGTCCGAATGTGCACGTTCGAAAGGGTAGGCCTATTTCAAACTCACATAACATATCATAAGGTGGTTGGGAAGATAACATGTACACTGCAAATGCCGTCAGTATATAATTGTTTACTGTATAATTATTGGTATTCCCTAACTATCCCAAATCCTACATAATCCTATTGCCCTAGTCCAACAATAATGCAGGATTGTGTAGGATTCAGGTCATATGGGGTTTTCAACACTGAAGGGTTGTAGGATTGTGCAGGATTCAGGTCATGTGCTAGAGACAAGTGGGGGGTGGTTAGGGTTAAAGGAATTTTGTTGATTAGGCCTATTATTATAACTGGTGGCACTACAGTCGGGATGTGGACACATGGCACTGGTGTCGGCATTGCATATGTAAAGACTTTACTTTACTTTACACTTTGCCGTATTGTCTGCCGTGATTTGACTCGGTTCACATTCCCTCCATTGTGCTACAGTCTTATTTGTAAATTTCATTTCCAAATACAAGGATACGTTTTCAATTTTGTTTGTTAACTTTTCTCCTCTGTTTTTCTTTCAGAACATTCCAACCACTATACCGTGTGTGTTGCAAATAATTATCATAGCAATTATCATTGAATCCATTGCAGAAAGTAGAACATAAGCTATAATACCTTTCATTAAACAAGTGAAAAATGATCAGCACTTAGTGAACGGGCGCATACGGTACCGTTACGTGGAACTGTCATTCGACGAGTTGATGTTTATCACCATAATGGGGAAGAGTGACGCGTGCACGTCACAACCCATTGAGGCCAATCATACCTTTGCATATGCTGTACCGTAAAGTGCATGGGGTAACTTTGGTCACCGGGGTAACTTTGGTCAGTAGTCATTTAAGTTTTTGAATCGCTTATATTTCCTTCCATGTACTGAGGATCGATACGTGCTTGCTGTCATTTTATTCAGAATATAATTATCGTCATTTAGCGATACAATTTTTAAAATTGTATAAAATATTTGTTCCAGAAATTTGGCCCCAAACCTTTTAAATTGTCCCCAAAAAGCATTTTATTTAAATTATTTATATTTCTTTTTTATAATTTTAGAACGAGCCAAACGGTCAGCCTGAAGTGTGTAGGGGTCAAATGTCACGATTCACTGGCTTTTTAGCGTCTGTAACGTTGACATCTGCTGGAGGCAAATACAGTGTATATGTACATACTGTATACATGTAATACTTTATCGTGACTGCCGACAATTTCAATTATTACCTGTAGTTTGTACCGAAGCGATGGGCGCTAACATCGGCCCTCGTAAACGGGCATGTCACGTCCCACCAAAGGCATGAGCTCCCGCCATTCGGCGTTGCCCAAAAAAATGTTGGAGGGGAGGGAGAGGGAGAGGGTGCGATGTGGACACCGTGCGAAGTTGGGATGCGGAAGCGACCTTAATCGGGGGAGACGTTCTTCCCTTTTAGGGGCACGCGAAGTTAAGAAAATTCCCTTATTGTGCACACACTTTAAATATTTCTTCCTGAAAAAATACAGGGAGATGAAACCGGGAAGGGCTTATTGTTGTCGTCGATTACGTAATACGTATTACGTAATATTATTACGTATGTAGAAATATCTTTACATTTTGCCTAATCCCAAAGTAGAATAGCCAGCCACCCTCTACTGTATTTGATGAGCCTTTACGCATATAAATGAATATCCAGAAGGGTAATGACTAGCACATTGCATGCTTACTGATAACTATAATTTTTATTTTGTGTTCACTCCTCCACATTTCTCTCTTTGATCTCTCCCCCTCTGCCGTCACTAATCCCTTCCTTACTCCATAGGCCCTTCCCTATGATCTCACCCAACTAGCTTTCCTCTTTGTCATTTGTTTGTCATCCGTGTCCTATTCACTCTCTACCCCCTTCCTTCCTGTATCTGTTTTATCACTCTGCCTTTGAGAAAGGTCACGCTAGGATCGAAACGTCAGACCCACTAAATTCTGATAAATGAATGTTGATAACATGCGTAATACGCGTCGACAACGTAGCGACGCCTTTAAAGCTCTCCTCGGTGAAACCACGTATTCTTCCCGTAGCAATATTTGTGAGATCAGCCCGAATCTTCGGCAACTGCTCATCCTTCTGAGACAGTGATACCCAAGATATGCACAAAACCCTTCTCTTCTTACATCCCAAGGAAAAGCCAAATCGTTGAAGAATCCCTACTCATTTTTCTGTCTTTCCTAACGTGCATATCGCCATAAACTTGATATTAGACGTGATATCTCGTGCGTACGTCCTTGATCATCTTATGTGTCACATTTCTCATACCTGGTCCTTTTTCTATCAGTTTACCGGCACCTCCAGGCCCGGTTACTTAGCTTAAAAAGCTATATATATATATATATTCAACGTCTGAATAAGCGCAGAGGCATCGGTTATATCTCTCGTGCGAGCCACGAGGCGTTTCGTTTATCGGGAGACCATCAGCTGCAATCAAGGCCGTTTCTGTTCCCGTTTTTTTTTTTTCGTTCATTCATAGGCACCAATGCACTACATCCGGCTGTACAGGCAACAGCCAGAAAATAGATGATGGGCCCTTAAGCCGTGCAGACACTCTGCTAGATCGAGGAGGCGAGAGGGGATTTCCAAAGAAAGAATTGCTCTAGATTTGTTGCTGTATAGCGACGTTTTAGTCTCTGAAAGGAAATAGCTTGCCTTTAAGCCGGCGGGCCTTGGACGATCAACTGCACTCAAAGCTTAGTTTAACCAAGAGTCACTCAGGACATTGTTTGTTTCATCCATTTCGCTGTCTCTGACGTAGGGTATACTTGATGGCTGAAGCCTGTTCAGAGTCTTAAGAGGGCGACCTGTTTCTGCCCGGGGGCCGAACGATTGGGTGCACCTGCTATATACGGGCGCTGATCTCATTGTTGCGAACCGCCGGGTTGCACCTCGTGAATCGGTGTTCCGTGGAGATGGGCTGCACCGCGGTATTAAGGAGCCGCACAGCCTCCGAGGTCACTGCACATTGCGTCGGTGCCAATGACGAAGCCGGGTGTTGTGCGTCTGTGCCTTCAAGCGCACTCAAGTGCGTCGCACTTCCCCCAGGTATCCTTTCGCGTCAACCCTCCCCCCCCCTCTCTCTCTCTCTCTCTTTCCCGCGGGCCAAGGAAGTAGTTCCGAGCTTTTTGTGGCGGGTAACGGTATCTCCTTGGGAGTGTGACTCACGAACCGAGAACGAAGCTCGGTGGAGAAATCCTTGCGGTCAATCTTCGGGTCAGGGGGGTTTGAGGGATGTCCGGAACAAGGAGCCAATAAAGTCACTCTTTTTGAATCGAGAGGCTTTAAGATAACGCCAAGCTGGCATCACATAATTATGAATTCAAGAAATGGCACCGATGTTGAATCAGTACGCGTGGTCACGCAGACAGTGCGCCTCAAGCGTTTCCCGAGGGGAGCGCTCGGGTTGAACGCGAGTGCAGGCCGCAAAGGTTCCATCCGACCCAAATCAGCCTCCCCTTCCCCTCACTCTCACCCTATCTCTTCTTGGCCCTTGCTCAAACCGTCCATCCATCTGTCCCTCCTTCAGACCTTCCTTCCCATCCATCTCTCCCTTCCCCATTCCTTTTCTTGACTGACTGTTTCTCTCACTCTCAATGGTCGCCTACTTGCCTCCCTCCCTCCCCGCCGCTCTGAATGCCTGCCTGTCTGCCGCTCCCTGACTCCCTGCCTGCCTGCCTGCCTCCCTGAGCTGCTTCGTTGACTCCCCACCGCTCTTCATGCCTGCCTGCCTGCCTCTCCCTGACTCCCTCCCTGCCTTTCTGCCTCCCTGCCTGCCTGCCTGTCTGCCAACCTCCCCCTCTGCCTCCGTATTTCCCTGCCTGCCTGCGTCCCTCTCGTCCTCCCTGCCTCCCTTTTCCCCTGTCCATACTTCCCCACGTGTCATTCCGTCTGCCTTCCTCGATTTATCTGTCCCTTCTCCTTCCCTCCAAGCTTACCCCCCCCCTCCCCGCTTGCCTTAGTCCCTCCCTTACTCCCTGCCTACCTCTTCCCCCTCTTCGGAGACAGGGGAAGAGGGAGACAGGCGGGTAGTGAGGTAGGAATCCCTCTTCTCCTGCCTTCGTGCACCCATACTTGCACCAAGTATGTCATTCTGTCTGTCTGCCTTCCTCCCTGCCAGCCTTTCTACCTCCCTTCCTCCTTGCCTCCCTCTTCCCCTCCCTACATGTCTCCATACTTCCCCCACATGTCATTCTGTCTGCCTTCCTCAATCTATCTGTCCCTTTTCCCTCCCTCCCAGCTTACGCTCCCTCCCTGCCTGTCTTCCTCCTTCCCTCCCTCCCTGTCTTCCTCCTTCCCTCCCTCCCTCCCAATCTCCCTGCATCCCTCTTCCCTAGTCTGCGGGCACCCATACTTGCATCCCGCATGTCATTCTGTTTGCCTTCCTCAATCTCTCTCTCTCTCTCCCTTCTCCTTCCCTCCCAGCCTACCCCCCCCTCCCTGCCAGTCATCCCTCCCGATCTCCAACCCCAGTCCGCTCAGAGCCCGGCCCATCACCAACGCCCTCAAAAGACGGCAAACGAAGCCAATAAGGCATCGAACGCGAGCAGAGAGGCGCAAAGGGGAAAGAAAAACAAGCCCGGGGGCAGACCGGCAGCGGGCGTACACCCGGTCTATCGACCCGCCACCACACCCCCATAACGCCAACGCCCTCCAGTCTCGACGAAGACACGGAGAAAATACTCCGAGACAGCGCCGAGACAACGGGTCAAAAACATCAACAATCTATAACCGACCGTCTACACTTCCGCGAACGAGTGGGGACCACGGTGACGCGGGGAGAGATTGGTGGGGGGGGGGGGGTTGGAGGTCTCCCTGGAGTATGAGCAAATATGCCGAGCTGGGAAAAAAACTATGAATCTAATCGGGGACACACAGCAGCCTGTTTACACATGGATCTATATCTGTCAATAGAAACTCCCAGCCTGTTCCTGTTTTTCCTCTGTTGCTTTTTGTTTCTGGAATATTTTTTTTTCGGGGTGGACACTGTGTAGCAACAGATGGCATTTCCTTGAACTTACCTTTAATCCGTGCGGGTGTAAATGGGGTTTTAACCTAATAATGTCTGACTGCAAATACCAGAGCGTCTGCGGGAACTCCGGGCTAGTCAGACCGTCGTGTTGGCCGGCACCGCCTTCGTACGGTACTGTAGATGCAGACGGAGTGCCGTATATAGTGGGAGTGATATTCGGCTGATGGGGTACGGTAAGCACTGACCTTAAATAACTGTCTTTATTGAAACTGCTCGGTAGAGAACGGGAAGCATAGGTGAAGTATAATGATGTCACCACATTAATGTCACGCAATACAGAACTAGGATGCGTTTCAAATTTGTGCGGTCTCAAACGTATCGACTATTATCCCTCTTTGATGTTTCACCGGCAATTTTAGTCAGGTTAACACCTACTCCTCTACCCTACTCCTTGCGCTTCCCTTTGATCTCATCCTACCAGCTTTACTCTTTGTCCTTTGTTTCTCATCCGTGTCCTATTCACTCTCTTCCCCCTTCCTTCGTGTACATGTATCTGTGTTGTCCTTGTCACTCTGCCTTTGAGAAAGGTCCTGCTAGGATCGAAACGTCAGGCCCACTTAATTTTAAGATTTGCATTTTGGTTATTTTAGTAAGTAAGCAGTTTGCAACATGTTTGTATATCACCTTAGGTTAAAAAAAAATGCCAAAAAAGGGTGAAGAAGTGCGGAATGCTTTAAAGCGTCGAGCTCAGCAGGAACAAAATGACGAATCGCCTCTTGGTTGTGACCGCCAAAAACGCAGGCCTGGATCGGCTGCGGGAATTGGAGCTAGTGTCCGCCATGTTGCCACTCCCAATACAGTGTAGGGTGTGCTGACCTCCGTAACGCGAGCACCAATATGGCGACCACCGGCCTGAGTGCTCATGCAGTGTGTAATGGGCAATGCACTGTGCACAGATCAGTGCTCCCAGCCCTACATATATGGAGAAGAGATTGATCTCCATCATGTGATTCCATGATTCTTCATATTTTCACCACTTCCCATAAATCCTTCCCCTGTATTGGACGGGGGGGGGGCTTCAACCAGTTGGCGGTTCGTTCACCCCTCTCTACAGTCGAAAGTGGACAAAAACCCATCCACTCCTGCTAGCTTCGAGTGGTAATGCAGCAGCGAGAATGCAGGGGGAGAGACAGTGAGGGGGGGGGGAGAGCGTTCGACATCCATAGATTTGACTAATGGTCGGCCGCACCGGGAGCTGGCGGTGCGAGGCTGAGCGGACCGGGGCCCAGTATACCCACCGCCCCGGCAATCAGACGATTCCTACGGGGGGACGACGAGAGCCGACTGCCGTCCCCGCCGGCGCCTGTCAAGCCCCACGGTGTCTCCATAGCCCCACCCCACACCCCCCCCCCGATCCGAGACGACTCGTATTCGGCAGCTGACGAAACTACTCACACTCCCGGCCGAAGTTGGACCGGGGGGTACTGAAAAAAACCACCGCATTTCATTAGCGAACCACTATACCCGTTCCTTTCATCTGTTTTCCGCCTCTCAGATGCAAAGCGTCGTCTCTTCTATAGCTTCTCAATAGCGCATCTTCAAGCCAGACTGCCCGCATCATCTCTCTACCCTGAACTAAAATGAATCATTCTGTACCGAGCTCCATGCTTCTATAATAGCCTGGCCAGACACCTTCCCGGGAACAAAATTGTTAAGGCTTTTTTTTAAGGGGGGTTAGATCAGATCGACGCCGAGATGGAACAGGCTGCACGACTGAACGACACTTTATCACCCCTCTTCAACCGGCCAGCGCGGGCGCAGCAGATCGCATCCCGCCACGCCAGACTGCACCGCACACGGGTCCCCCAGTGCAGGTGTTAACGGCCGACGGAATTAAATGAATTCGGCGAGAAAACAAACTAGAAACTCTCCATCGCTTTATTTCACCGACACCCAGGAGAACGACCGACAACGATGAAATCGGGCTGTAGACGGCAATAATACCGTAACAATACATACATACTGTTGCTTATTATGTAGTAAATTGTGACAGCACAGCCCGTATGACACTAGAGGAATGTCTGACAGCATTGAACGGCTAGCAATGTAAATATCAACGGGTAAACATTGTTGGTCAATAACACCACCAAATGGTGGATTGCAATGATCACAGCCAATCACAAAGCTCCCAACAGCTGTAACCAGACCAACTGATTGGCAAACCAAAATGCTCGAAACATTTCCGCATCATTTTGTACATAGTTGGGCATCGGGGAGCTTCGCCGCTTGGCTTGCACGTGAAAAGATTAACATTAAAAGCACCTAATGTCAGTATCAGCAGAGCACATGCAATTCATAACGGCATCACTGCTATTAGAACGCCCTAGTGCTTGCGTCAGCGCCGGAGTTGACTCTATGGGAGTGGGAACTATAGTCCCGAGGTTACTACACTTTACGTCAGCACTTGACGAATGGACGAAAGCTTAACGATCTAGCTCAGCTCGTAGGCGCTTCGGTGTGGCAATGCCCCGCCTACGAACTGCGTCACACGCGACGCTGCCCAGTTGCTTCAACTGGGCCGGTCGCACGGGCCGTTGGCAGCCCGAAGCGTTCACTTCACACCGTTGACAGGGTTCTGACGTCAGCCGTCCCATTGCAAGGACACCGGAAACTGGCGGCCGAACTCCCACATCCCTTCCCCTCAGCCACTGGACGGTTAACAGACACTGCCTGGCCATTTTCTTGTCTCTGGCTTGGCTTCAAGTAAACCTTTTTATCCTTGCACGTAAGTGGCTGCATGACCCTTTCACCATGGCGCCCTTCTGAAATAAAAGCTTATTAGGCTCGGGTTAGATTTCTCTCATGCCTTAAAATTCCTTTTATATTAAAGAACAAGCCTTTGAAATGTCCATATGGTTAATCTGTACTGGAACCAAACACCAAGCCTTCTGACTCGGCAGCAAACTTCAACTGTCATAGATTAGCCTATAGCACCGTGGAGAAGCCCGCGAAGGCAAAGACCACAATTTACTTCTTAATGCCCTGGCCCTTAACGAATCCCTGGCTTAGGCTCGGGTTCAGGTCTCGTCCCCCATCCAACACAAACCCTGCTCACTCTGAAAATGTGGCAAACAGCTTGTCCTGCGATACTTGTGAGTTAGCATTAGCATAAGCATTAGTATTACCATTAGCATTAGCATTAGCATTAGCATTAGCATTAGCATTTGCCTTAGCATTAGCATTAGCATTAGCATTAGCATTAGCATTAGCATTAGCCTTAGCATTAACATTAGCATTAGCATTAACATTAGCCTTAGCCTTAGCCTTAGCCTTAGACTTGTACTTAGCCTTAGCCTTAGTCTTAGCCTTAGCCTTAGTCTTAGCCTTAGCCTTAGCATTAGCATTATCGCAAGCCCTGGCCCAAGACCAAGCACAAGCAAATCACAAGCGCAAGTCCAAGCCCAAACACAAGCACTCGAGGACAGGTCTTAGCCCAAATCCAAGCCATAGCCTTAGTCCTAATCTCTACTCTTAGCCCAACCAAAAGCCCAAGCCCAAACTAATTATTCCATTGTCAAGCACCAGTCATGTCAATTCCAACTTCTTTAATAAGGGAAATCCGGTATTCTGATAGTGGTTTACTGGCAAATCCCATAAGATTTCACATGCAGTCATGTAATGTGATGCATTTCATTTCCCCCTCTGTATTGTTTGTATACACTGTAGGCCATTGGTCCCAGCTGGCGATCCATGGAGACGAGGAAGGGAGGGGGCAGGCGGGAGGGAGGGAGGGAGGGGGAGGGAGGGAGGGAGGCGGAGGGAGGGAGTGGGGGAGGGAGGGGGGAGGGAGGGAGGGAGGGAGGAAGGGACGGAGAGACGGGGGTGAGGGAGGGAGGGAGGGAAGGAGGAGAAACAGAAAAACAGAGAGAGAGGCAGAGTAGAAAGGGAAAAAAAGAAAGCGCAACGCTGGCAACCAGGCAGCGGAACGCTCGCCAAGATACGCGGCAAATAATATCCCGAGCCAGGACCGCGATGATACGGAGACAGCAATCAATCAGAGATGGTGAGGGGATTTTTTTGCGGGGGGCGGGGTTGATGATTGTATCTGCCTTGTGTAGATACGCCGGGAGGGAGAGGATTGAAAGGACTGAAGGACCGAAGCAATGGAGAAATTCGGAGCGGGTTCTGTGTGGCGGCGGCGCGTGCAGAAGAGGTTTAGACTGTACCCCCTGAGCTATGATACACACGAAATGGCTCTCTCCACCAATCTCTCTATCTTTGCCCCTCTATTTCTCTCTCTCTCTCTTTCGCTCTCTGTCTCTTTCCTGCCTACCTCTAGCTCTCTCTTCTCTCTCTTTCTCTCTATCCCCCCTTTTCCTCTCCCTTTCTCTGTCTCCTTTTCTCTGTGTCTGTTTTTCTCTCTATCCCCCAATTTCCACAACCTTTCTCTTTCTTTCTCTCTCTCCTTCTCTCTGTCTCTCTTTCTCTCTTCCTCTCTTTCTCTATTTCTCTCTTCATCCCTTTCTCTCTTTCTCCCTTTCTCTCCTTTTCTCTATCGCCCAATGTCCCAATTTCTCTGTCTCTCTCTTTCTCTCTGTCTGTCATTCTCTCTACCCCACTCTTTTCCTCCACTTTTCTCTTTCTCTCTCTTTCTCTCGTTCTCTTATTATGTCCCTTCCCTCTTTCTGTCTATTCTCCCTTCTCTCTGTCTTTCCTTCCCTCTATGTATGTATCAATCCCTCACTCTGTCTATCCTTTCCTATGTCTCTGTCTTTTACTCTCTCCCTCCCTCTCTGTCTCTCTCGACCCTGCCCCTCTCACCCCTTCTCCCGAGCTCAAATCGATGTTAGACACGAAATCAAGAGCACTTGTATGTGACGGAGAGGGTCGGCCAGCGTTCCATCACCTGTGTGTGGGCTACATGGTGCAATGTGTGCATTATCCATAAAGCAGCAAAACAAGTGTCGCATTGGGCGGCGTTGCCAATTTACTCCACCTCTTGCTCGCTCGAAATCAAACATTCTCAAATCGTTTACCCCCATTTTAGCGTTACACACACCCTGTCTCGGGTAATGCACACCTGATTCATCCATTTTCACGTGGCACCCTATAGTCTCCATGTTGTACTCCATCTACATGTTGTATTCTTCATTAGCAGAGCCAGTATTTCTACCTTTCTCGCTGCATAAATTCACAGTAGTGTTCTAATGTTCTCGATTTGTATTTCCAGTTTGCCTCAGCATGCGTTCTTTTTTAATGCAAGTGTCAGCTCGCCTACAACACTCGTCCACACTGAATTGTCCTTATCAACGCACGCGAAGCGTCCCTAGTGCACACGAATGAGGGAAATGTGATATCATTACAGATTTGATTAAGAGGCCGAGGTAATTCATACAACATTTTGTCGGTGATTGCCAGCGCAAGTATGGATGATATTACGTTACGCCGAAGGCGTCAGTTTAAGGCCTGGCATAAACAAATAGTGGTGCTTAATTTTAGTCTCTATGGGTGAGAGTGATATTCAGTATCACGTAAGATATGATGCCCCCGACTTCCCATTTGAAAAAAAATTAAACCCGCAATGGATTACGTTTCCATCTTACGCGAAACGGATAATGGGTTTTCCTGCTAGTTAGAACAGTTTGTTACGCGTGAACTCCAGTATAATAAGTATATGAAAATGACCCCCAGCAATTACGTGGTATACTTTCAAATGGAGGTTTCAGAGGCGGTTCGTGGGAGAGGTGACGCGTGTTCCGTGCACTCGGGATGACCGCTTGTCCGTTTTGTCCCCTTGGGGAACCGACCACACGTCAGCGTGTTCTGTGTGGCTGGTGACGTGTGATGCCCTATCAAAAAAACGAATTGAGCTGTCGCACGGGTACAACCTCTGTGGTCAATGCGACCCATGACGATCGGCAAGCGGATGAACAGAGTATAGTCTGGAGCTCTCTTTTTTTGTTAGCAACCACGGAACAGTGGGAGGTATCGCGCACACTCTCCGTCCATATGGTTGGAATCCAGACCCATGGTCACGGCATCAGTGACTGTGATGTGACACCTTCACACAATTTCTTCACTCGCTCTTTTTGATAATCCAACATTGGGAAGATCGGAAAACATGGACGTCCACAGATTTCCTTCTAATTTACATAGTTTGTAGATGGTCATGATATAATCCTCACGTTGAAATCTTACGGGATGCTGTATACTTCTCTAGAAATCTTCACTCAAACATCGACAAATAGTTTATTACTCGCGAGTAATAAACTATTCCTTACACTACAGGCCGAGGCAAAAACCGTGACGGTTTTTGGTCTTTTGACTTCCCCAGATTACCATTTGAGCTTAAACTTTCGCAGGATTTTTTTTCTTGGAATGCTTAATGGTTTACCCGAAAAACTGTGGCAATATTTTGACTTTTACTAATGTTACTAACTTTACTAACTTTTGACCTACTACGCTTTCTGAGTCTGGAGTTTGTGGCTTTAATACGAGATAACAGTACGAGCCTACAAAGACACAAACATAAAGCGAGTCTTCAATATCCTATACAAATCGTCCCAAAACAACAATGGCAGCCTGTTCTGATGCTGCCTAAAAAAGAAGACGCAGAAGAAGACAGTGATAAAAACAGCAACAGAGGATCCTAAGCGCAGCCGCCGTCACACACAGTACAGCAGCAGGAACTGAAAAATTCAATTCGGAAGGGTCACCTTTCTTGCAGCGATCGACTCGCTCGTGAAATGCAAGGACCCTCAGCCCTGGACCAGCGGAGGTCGTTCGGCAGCGCCACGGCCCACGATTTTCTCCTCTTTTTTTGTTTTATTTTAATCAACCATTCGGTCGCTCCTTAAAATGAGACACGATGCAGGTATGGTTAATCCATGGAGGAATAAGAAGAGAGTCTCCATGGTTAATCATGCTCCGAGCGCATGGAAACCAGAGGGGGGGAATTACCGCCCACAAGCGTTCGTCACTTGCCCATCCGAAGGAGGGAGGGACCACCGCGCTTAAGAGTAAAGCATTCCCCGCCCACTTCATCTCTCGAGCGATGATGGCCCGTCTTGCATCGCAATAGCGGGTTGCAGGATTAGCGGAATTTACCTAATACCGCACGCACATCAAGGTATATGGTGAGTATAGAGCGCCGGGTTTGTTTAGAACCACCATGGATGTTGACTGGATGTTATGTGCCTTCCCTCCGGCGGATTACACAAAGCCTTCACCTGGCGTAGACGTAGCCGTCTCGGCGACGCTTCTTCGTCAGAGAAAAAAAATCGGGATTATGGGTTTGGCATACACCCGTCGAGACTCACCTGCTTCTGTCGTGTAATGAGTACGGCGTGCTCAAATGAGCAGAAGTGCGTGGGGCGTGACTATAGAGCAAGATTCTAAAAATGATTAGAAACCCTGCGTCAATGCTTCACAACAGCAGCTTAGAATACATGTATAACTGTACTCACCAAATTTACATGTGCGCAAATCCACCCGAAGAGAATCCGGCAACCTGCCATTTGTCTGAGATTTCCTGAAGCACTTAAATATTCGTCACGCAATCAAGGGCACGGAGAACTGACAGAGCTTTCCGAACAAATTTGTGAAAGAAAAGATGACTGGACCGGGACTTGAACCAGAGACCTCTGGCTTGACGTAGAGGCGCTCAAACCATATTGGCCTAATTGATTTTCTTGTAACTTCCTATAATTATAGTAGTAAGTGTACAAGTACATCTATTGTAAGATCGTGTCACAGTACGGAAGTCAAGGAGCCTTAATTTAAATGACACTCATAAATTGAGTATGCCCTCAAAGAAAAAAAAAACAATTTGTCTTGGTCGCGATTTGAACACGGACCTCGACATGAACCCCGCGAGAGCTCAACCGTCCAAAAATGTCAATCTGTTGGGGTGAGGGCGCCAGTAATAACTTTTTAACTGCAGCATATTATTCAAAACCTGATGTTATATCCAAAATCTCGCTATAGGTACGCTACAACACCTCAATTAGAATATATTTTATGAAGACGATAACGGCTCGAAATAATAGAACCCTCAAACGTATGACATTACCGTCACTCGTCTTCTTTTTTCCCTTTCATTAGATTAATACTCATCTTGAACCCCAACGCAAAGAATGAGGCAGGTAGATATTGATCACAGTACAAACCGATACCTGAACATTGTAATTACTCCACTTTCCCACAGAGCTCTTCGTCCATACGAATTCCTCCCATCGATTATGGATAGTGTGTAATGAAAAATTGTAGATTTGTGAGGACAGAGGATCAGTAGAATCCATCCTCTAACACTGTCCGGACCTGTAGTTACCCGGCACTCCGAGCCCATTGTAGTACCCCGCGGACGGGTGCAAGTTGAACGGGATTGACCGATCTCAGTTTTTGTTGGTGCTGTACGGCCGGTAGTCAGTTGCCCACGTGCACTGCAGATAATTGACACAACAGCGCGTGGGAAAATACCCACGCCTGTTAGGACAGCCCACACCGTGGGGACTTCAAGGCTGTTCTATTTTGTTTTCTCTGAAGCGATAGGCACGCGGGCAAATGCAATTATTGTGCAGCAACTGAAACCCATAAACAGCACATTCGGTCGCGTGCATGCTCGGGCTGTTCAAGGATGTCATGACGCCGCTTCTAAACCTGTGACATTCTGTTGGGCCGGGATTATTTAATTTTTTGTATTTCAATTACACGTTTCCCTACCTATATGAATGTGCCTATTGTGTCGACTTATACAGAACGGCCAAATGAGCTGTTTGTTTTGCTTCGGCACACCAGGTGTCAAGCCATTGTCACAAATGTGCTGCTAATCTATAATGCGCTTAAAGGCAGGGGAACAGCTGTTGGCGATGCAAATTACAATATTGTAGTGAAATTATCAGTTGTATGCGTAATTTTAAACAAATGGCTGGTTGCATCACTGTTATGTTATGGCACGATATCCCTTACGATGTCGGTGTCGAAGCCCTGATAATTTATGAAGACAAAACCCTCACAGCCGGAGTTACCTTTGCGTGGGGAAAATCCCCGCTGGTCCAAGGTTGGAAGTTTGTATCAGGTTTTGACAAGCTCGATCTAATAGCAGGGCTAACAAGCTTAAGGTTACCATGTCCGATTTTGGAAATGAATTTGACCAGTGTTTGTCAAAATCTTGGTTGAATATTGAACAGTGTTATTCACAGTGTAAAAAAAAGAAAGAAAATGTAGGGCCCGACGTTTCGATCCTAACAGGACCTTCCACAAAGGAAGTGCAGTGACATGCTATAATGTACGCAAGTTGTGGTTTGTGGGTATACACCAGGTGGGGTATTGGAGACGAACCGGTTAGCATATACCACCCCATCCATTAACTCAGTGGTTCTTCTCATAACCATTATCTCTTTTCTTGTATCCCCAAATCCACAACCAACACATTGAATCGACTCTGCAAAGCCTCAACTATTATTGTGTAGTAGCGCATCGTTATCAACGGTCCAAAGGATCGCTTTTAACAGCTCATCGTGACACAGCTTCCGATCGGAGACTCCTGACACGAGATGTGTTACTGCAATACCCGGAAAGGGCGGTTATCTGAAATGGCTCTGAATGTCTTTGTTTTCGAAATTGAAATGGGCCGCATCCTCTTCACGGATGCGTGACACGGGTCTTGAATGGCAAGATAGTAGTATATAGGTCCATACACGCGCGCGGCTTAGGCAGCGACTCGTGTTCTACACGAGAAACAAAACCCCCAAAACCAATACCGCTTCCATCAATGTTTAAAGCGCCTGAAAGATTCTACACTTCACACCGTTGTGGAGGCGACATCGAATTGAAACTAACCGTTGAATAATGTACGAGTAGAAGGTGGCTTGAGCTCGGCATTTCCAGGGGATGAAACGTGCCAACCTGCAAGGAAAACTTTGTTCTCAAGTTGATTGAAAAAAACAAGTAACCTCGATGTCTGGCAATGCGTATATAGCTCACAGTGAGCAAAATACCGAACTCATTTATCAGACTCCAACGAGCCCCAGAACGAAGCTCAATCTTCAGATTTCGCACGAATGCAGGTTTTGACTTGTGAATGTGGAGAGGAGGAGACCATGAGTCATCTCCTGGTATATGCCCACCTCTGCCTAATCCCTGTGCCCAAGCTGACCTCACTATACGCTCACGCCTAATGGGATCGCCTGCGTCCAGCATTATGTTAGGTCGAGTTTGATTGAGAGAAAGGACTCGAGAAGAAGGAAGATTCCGTATTGACCAAGCCTGGTCGCGTGGAACTGGTCCCCTTCCCGCAATAGTGTATATAAAAAAATATACACGAACTGGTATCCCGCACAGGTCATCAGGCGGTTTCATGAGGCGAGTCCACACCGCAGGGACGCGTCCTGTGGTCTTGGGACGTTGGAAGTAAACGCCCACATTCGCATTCAACCGTGCGATCCTCGGCGTGGCGTACCGTACCACACAGCCTCTGCATCCTCCTCCAACCGCCCCCCCTCCCCCGCCCCAAATCTGGCCCCTTTTCAGAGCAATGTGGAATCGCTCCGTTTAGCAATGTCCATGACAATCCGACATCCTGGAGAATGCGAATCCAATTACAAACGGCCCTGCATTGGCCCTCAACAAAAAAGAAGACCCGTAATAGATAGTGACGTTAATCCACGAAGACCATATCCAAATTGCATTTCGGCGAGCCGACCACGTCCAAAATTGAATATGGTGTTTTTTCTTCCTCTCTTCCTCTCTTCCTCTTTTCCTCTCTCCTCTCGGAGTTCTTCCCCATCCTTTGGGAGTTGGGAGTTCGTTGACTTCCTCCCGCGTCTGGCACAGGAACTAAGAGAGAGTCAGAGCCATGTTTTAATGTCTCTCCCTCGTACACTTTACGGCAATTAAAGCTGACCGTGGTTTCTGCAAATCATTGTCGAGACAATGCAGACTGCATCAAAGAGATTGGATTGGTTTTGTTTGCCTTTTTGGGAGGAGAAAGGGGTTGGATTTGCTTGTCCCTGGGATCAAATCCCCGTGGATGTGGGAGCGTGGATCGTAACCGTGAACGCAAGGAGAAGTTACGCTCAGCATTCGGGTAGCAGGCCATCAGCACTAAATAAAATGCATCGTTTGAAACTTCCTCGTGCAGAAACACGCGCACAAAGACAACTGGTAGCTGTTTGCACGCTGAGCTCATACCCAACAAAATACCGTTGGTAAACTCCCCAACGAACTGATACCGATCTCCATGGAGCTAATTTCCATAGAACTGCTTAAGCACAGAAATCTGCTAAGCCCGATTGCCAGCATTGGTATCCCAATGATGTTTGCATCTAGGAGAATGTGATTCAACGAGGGTTTGTCATGCTCGACGTAATAAGACGTCTGCATTATAAGCAGGAGTAGCTGGTTCGATTGCCGCCCGAGCTGCCTGAATTTGTTTCACAAGAAACATCTGAATTTGTTTCACGAGTTTCATCTGAGAAAGCACTGAGCATTCAGTGCTTATTACGTCGAGCAGTACAAACCCTCAATTAATCAACTTGGATTGCCAGCCATTACTTCACGTGATACTATTGCCTGCTCTCGATGAAACTATAGCTGGTGACTTAACGGAAAGTGCAAGCTGCTAGCTTGCGACATGTTTTTGATAAAGCAAGATTGTTCATTCTTAATTTGCCTTAAGCAGTTCAATGTAATTGGCCCTTGGTTAAAAGGAACTACACTTGAATTAATAACAAAATACTGTTAGTGGCTGACGTATATAGGTTTCAATATGTTTCATTAGGGCTCCTGGCTTTCTGTTTTACTCATTCGTTCAGAATGATATATTGTATGTGCGTAAATAGGGACGAAGGCATTCCCTGTATTGATATTGAGCGGTTGAACACGCAGGGTAATATCTGCCGACACGAGAGATATATGGCGTTGTGGTAACGCTATCAATTACCGGCCTGCGTGTTATCCACATGAGTTCCGTCCTATATTACGCCGCGTGCTTGCCCAGCAATCGCAGTGATAGGCCGGCCAAGGCCGAATTGGACAGCACATCTGAAGGCTAATGACGGAGAAGTGCGTTAGCGCCACAGAAGACCTTAGTAAACGGGCGCTGGAAACGCTTAGAAAGGGCGCGACTGCTACAGACAACGGCCGTCTGGTGATCTGGAACCAACTCGGTCTTGCCAACCATTTTCCTCCAAAAGCATTTATAGGAGGCATATGCCCTGGGAGTGTATGGTAGCCAGTGCTATCGAACGAGAGGGCTGCTCGAGTTGGCATCTTTCCAAATTGCCAATGAGTGACGTCAGCGATCATGAGAGAGAGTGATGGGGGAGGGAGAACGTTTAAGGACGCGGGAGAGAGTGGAGAAGTGTGAGGGGGAGGGGGACTGCGACAAGTAAAGATTATGGTGAGAGAGAGAGAGTGAGAGAGGGGAAGATGTGGAGCGAGTGCCAACTCGTGTAGACGAACCCACAGAGTGAGAATGGGATGGGAGAGAGAGAGAAAGAGACAGAGAGAGAGAGAGACAAAGTGTGAGAATGATAGAGAAGGGGACAGAGGGAAAGAGAATGAGACTGAACTTCAATGAGGGTTTGCCCTGCTCGACGTAATAAGCACTGAATGCCCAGTGCTTTGTCCGATGACTGATGAAAAACATTCAGGCGGCTCGGGAGGGATTCGATCCCGCGACTCCTCCTTTCTAGTGCAGACATCTTTCAGCTGCCTTGATGTTTTTCATCAGGCATCGGGCAAAGCACTGGGCACTCACTGCTTATTACGTCGAGCAGGGCAAACCCTCATTGGATGTCATTCTCATCGACGCAAACATTATTGGATGGAAAACGAATGACAGGGATGATAGAAAGGGAAGAGAGGGAAAAAAGGATGGTTAGGGACCGAGGGCGTAAGTTGGAGAGAGAAAGAATGAAGGGTGTCAAACAGTAAGGTAAATATAGCCAGAGAGAGTTACAGAGGGGGGGGGGTGCACAAGAGAACAAGAGACAGTGCAGAATGGGTGTGCAAGACTGAGGAAAAGTACGATGCAGCCAGGGCGGGAGAGTGAGAGGCAGTGTGACACTGAAGTTGAGGAGAGGGAAAGAGCAGCATGCGAACAAGGAGGGAGTGAGTGGGAGAAGAGAGAGAGAGAGAGAGAGAGAGGGATGGGTTGGAAAGAAGGAAATAAAAAAGGTACTTAGGGTTCCCATTCGAGGTCCTCCTTCCCACGCACCCCTTTCTCCTTCCGCACCAACGGCCCCCAACACGGTGCCTTTCAGTCCCCTCTCTGGGTGACGGCGACCCCGGTATCGATTGTCCATCCCATGCCTGAGTGGCCCAGGCGTTGTCCGCAGATTGACCCTGTCCAGTCGGATATTAATTATCGCGGTCGGGTGTATTAATGTGCGCACCTAAGTAAGTCTAATGTCAACACGACACCCCCTCCCACACACACCCACACGCCCTCCTTTCTCTCTCTCTCTCACTCTCTCTACTCTCCTTCCCTTCTTCTCTCCGTCGGCATGCCTTAATCTAATCTGAGATTTGGGCATTTTGTTTTCACGCCCAGGGGGGAATGGTGAGGGAGGCGGGATCCGGCCTGTTAATAAAGAAGACGTCCTTCACCAGACGGCTTTGGCAGCAACGCGTTCGGGCGGCGACTCGTCGTTTCTTATCTCCTAATTCATTTAGCCTTAAACGCTTTATGTGGAACTTAATTTGTAAAAATGCGAACGCATCCCCTTTTCTTAATTTTTCTCTTCCTCTCAGTCTCGGCCTTTAATAAAACCTTGGGGGTACCCGCCCCCTTTAAGAGGGGTGGGCGTTTTCCAACCAGCTGGTCTAACAATAGAAATGTCTTTATGGTTTTTTGTGCGTTAATATCCGAGTGCTGTCAATAGAGGGTGCCGTCTTTGTTTTATTCTCGACTGTGGAATTCCTTCACTCCATAAAAGAGAATTAAGCAGCGCTTAATGGTATTTATGGAAGGGTCTCCAGATATGTTTAAGCGTGAACGCCCTTGCCACTCACAACGATTGCGTAAGAGGTAACAATAGCCAATGCGTAGGAACAATGCAGAGAGTGAGGGTGGCCACGCAGGGTATTCAAGTTAACGTGAGGCGGGAAGTTGCCATTTGAAGGCAACTCCACACCACTACTGGCCACAGGAAAGAACCACGTCATGAGACAAATAATATTAGGATTTAAAGTAACATGAGTTTTGTAAGATTTTTGATACCAGAAATACATGATATAAAAAGGGACTCCTAAACCCAGAAGGACACTATGAGTGGATATCTTATAAGTAAGATAAGATATCTGTGTAAGAGACCAATAACCATAAAACAGCATTGTTGCAGTGGAAGCGACACTCACTTAGGCCCGTTGGAAGAAGGGATTAGCACTTGCATGCTGACAACGAAAATAATGTATGCTCGTACAAATTCATGAAGTTAATACAAAAATTGTTGCAAACTGCTCACTGACTGAAATGAGCTGCAATACATAAATATCAAAAGTTTCGGCGAAGCCTTTGAGGAAGGTCCTGCTAGGATCGAAACGTACACATTCATAACTGAACGTAAAAGACAAAAGACAAAAATTCAAGTGGAAAACAAATATTCCCTTTACAGAGAATTACCTGGAAAAAAAATTGGCTCATAACGATGGCAATTTCAGTTCTGTCAATAAAATCCATGTGTCATATTTTATGGGAACGTAGCCTGGCAGAAATAATTCCTTATTTCAAAGGCAACCATGCAGTCAAGCGTCTTGATAGCATTTTGGATCATTTTCGTACTAGACAAATCCGAATTTATCATTTGGGTCAGGTGGTATAGAGCACTGGTATATTGAACCAGATCCCTGTAGGTACAAACCAAGTTTAAAAGCCGCTCTTAACTCGAGCGTGGGATTTGAAGCTTCGACTCTTTCTCTCAAGCATGTAATCAGGCAAAGCACCGAGCATACAGCGCCAATTACATGTCGAGGAGAAGAGCAAACCGTCATCTAACTAACACTCTCACCGACGCCAGAACATGTCTATATCGGGGACTCTCGATAAGACATCTCGGATCCGAGCTACGGAAAGCAAAGAGCAACGGCTGTTTGTCCTCGGGATAAGGGAGATGATAGCGACCACACTCCGCGCATTCTTCGATCTCCAAGATCCCTCCCCTCCCCTGTAATATCCTGTTGCGTGCGTGCGGCCCTATACGTGATCCCACCGCGGCCACAACGCGTTTGACACGCCGTTAATGATTACCACAACGGGCATCTGTCTTCGCCCATGGCTTCGCCCGTTGCATTTTCTCCTGGCCCGGATATATAGGAACTAGAATCGGTCGCCGAACGGCACCACAGCAGCGAGCCGACCCTAAAGACCTCGGGACTTCAACTCCAAGATACTTTATTGTCAGTGTAAAGCTATACCATCGACACGAACTTGACCATCGAATTTTGAGAAAGAAGGGCAGCCGCTAGCCGAGTAAATATTGAGCTACCAAATTTAATCAGCTAGGCCTATATTGTGTATTGTGTGAAGGTTCGTCCGCTGGATATAATGATTTGTAAAATGAAAGTGTACATTGTTATCTATCAGTTATAGGGCTTTACGTCCTGCACGTCAATGCATTTTGCTTTATGAAAAAAAGTTAGCTGTGACACATCATAACTATTCGGTTATAATGTTTTTCTGGAATTGAATGTGGCTATGAAGAGCCGGTAACTCAAAGTTTCGAACAGTGTGTGCTCTGCTTGTCGTCATGAGACATGTATTTTTACAACTGAATGAAACTTGGGGCATTTCCTCTAGGCTCGAAGATACAGCTGCAAGGCGTCAAACCGATTTATTATCCGGAAACCAGACACCATCTGTGTCTGTATTATTTTCCACTGGTATTTGTTTTCATAGGTATTATTTCGTCAGGGTCTTGCAAACATCCGCTAATTGGTGTGCAGGTATGCCTCGTTAAACGACAGAAAGACCGAGTATCTATCCACACCGGGCTACCACGTCACCACGACAACGTCATTCGAGATAAACAAGGAGGGGATATCGCTTATTAATCCCGACGACGGACAATTTCCAATCCCGCGTGCAGACACCGTAAGGAACCCGCATTATATACGTAATACGCGTGCACAGCATGCAGCGCACAATTATAATGTGCTTATTGATTTTGTGTGTGCCCTATCTAATAACGTCCTCTCGGGGCGCTTGGTATGAATTGTTTGCATTAATGTGGCAAACTAGCCCGCTCTCTCCTTGCATTCTGCCAGGGCTCGACGGTGGCATTCCGGTAAGGTCGCATACATAAAACGAACATCTCCTGCAATCAGACGTAGTTACTTTAACGTAGTCTGTTTCCTTAGGCTATTTTCACCCTTCTAACCTCTTCCTTTTTTTGCGCTGCATTTCTGTCAGCACCTACTGGCGTGGGTAGAAACGGCGCACGGACATTGCACTTCTATTATGTTTTTTTCGTTTTGCCATCCACTTGTGCATGCAGCTGAGTAAAAGGCCAAGTGGTCCTGCTTTGTGATGCCATCGGTGCTTACCTCGATGATGATGGCGATGATGATTGCTGTAACAGCGATGTAGCAGGCATAAGAATGGCTCGGGGAGAAGAAGAAACATTGCCAGGACATACTGTCACTTGAGATGGAGACAGTGCGGCGGATGTATTCCATCGCTTAGGGTCATCATACGATGGAGTATATTGGGTTGACGGGGGTTATGTTGGTGTGGGTTTTTTTTTATTGAAGACGGCTGTGCATGTTTGGTGGGGATAGGGGGGCACGTACGTCATGCTTGCAAAGGGTGGACTGGAAGCCGTGTAGACGGGGGTGAGTAAGGTGGCTTCGCTCACGGCCACCGCCCCTACCAGAAATCACTCATGAGAGGGCTGATGCCCACGAGATCTAAAATCAGAAAGTCGTGGGGGGGGGAAGTGATGCCGAGGAGCGGAGCCTGGTAATCGTCACGCAATTCGCACCGTGAGAGCACTGCGCCCAACGGGGCTTTCCCGTCACAGAGGGTGGAGGGCTAGAGGCGTCGTCTGATTCGTGTCTATACCAATCGCAAGGGACCCGCGAACTCCGATGCTTTGCTCGCGTTGTCGAGGCTGCGATTCGAAGGTCGCGCGGCCACTCGGCTAGCGGGATAATCGGCCATCGCGGCACCGAGGTGCACTCGACCCCCGTCCGAGCTTCGCTCATGAAACGCTCCCTTGTCTGCCTCGGCTGATCGAAAACGCAAGGGCTCCGCCCGGATTAGATCGAGTTACACCGCAGGGCTATTTTGGGCTGGAGCGGGATGGGAGGAATTACGCATAAGACCAACGCCAACTGTATCGGCATTTTAAGTGGTCAGTAAACCATTTCTCGTGGGAGATCAGCAGCAAATTTTAGGGATTTGTTAAACATCCAGCGTGTAATACTTTCCAAAAACAGTTTACAGCATGTGCCTTATACTTAATTTAACTTCAAGACTCTCTCGATTTTAATGGCTAGTAACGCATCACTTCTAATATGTCAGAGATATAAGCTCGCACAATTTCTTAAACTATCCACGAGATTGGTATTTTTTTCATTTCATTCACTCATACCTGATACAAGAAATGGCATGCTGTCCATATTATACCAATTTAAATCATGCAAAAGAAAATTAGTGACGAATTCTTTAAATTGCTGTCCTTTTTACGATGTTCTTAACATGATATATCATAGAGGAGGATTTGCGGTGACACCATATAAAATAAGGTCTCTTAAAGAAGAGGTATTGTTCTGAAAAAAAGAACCTAATTGATAACTCGGCGTTCCGGCCAGTATGCTCTGGCCGTCATCATGACGTCATCATGACGGCCAGAGCATATTATGGCCGGAACGTCGAGTTATGACTCAGGTTCTTTTTTCAGAACCATAGACCTACGTCTTCTTTCAGAGACTTTATACATGGTGTCACCGCAAACCCTCCTAAATTGTTGCACCCACCATGCAAAGCCTTACGTCTTATTCATAATATATCATGTACCCGTAAACCTAAGCAATTTGATTATGAAAACACGGAGATGAATGTATACTTGTGCTCGTTTCTTTCATCTTTTTCCTGATATGAAATAGAACTGTGTTAGTTCAAGCTACTTAAAGTCAGTTCACTCACCCGTAAAGAAAGAAGGAAGTCGATACGCCGACACCGTTGCCTCCGCGAAAAGTCAGAGAGCGCAGACCTACTCCAATCCTCTCAATAGGACGTCGGCATTCAGATAAAGGTTATCACAGTCAGAAGCGGGCTGGTGAAGTACTTTTTTGGGGGCGGGGGGTGTGGATCAGGCGGCGGCTCGTTCGCTCTTTCTTCTCAGCCGTCCGCCGTGACCGCTGGCGGCGTGGTGGAATGTCCAGGTATACGCGCCCAACCGCGGAGTGCGGTGTCGGGTTACACAGCGCGTGTAACCAACCGCGTATACGCAGGAGCGAGAGCCAGCTGGGGTTCGGCGAAGCCCGCTGACGGCCGGGACCTCACGGCGCGACTACCCGGCTCACCGGCCGCGACTCGCCGGTGGTTTACCCGCAAACTGTCCCCGGCGCGTACACACACAAACAAACAACCGCCTGCTCCCCGTCTCTCTCTGCCTTCAACCCACGCACACACACACGCGGGCGCGTACACCCTCTGACTCTTTATAGGCCCCTGTCCTTCCTCCTCGTTCACGCATCCGACGTAATGGGACCGTGCTCTAAATTCTATACCTTGAGATGCACTCCGCTACTGCACGACCGCTCACTGGTCACCGCACAGACTCGGACCTAGTACGTTGGGCGTGTGTACGAGTGGATCCACTGCATCCGCCTTCCCTATACCAATACCCGTATCTGGCTGTTCATTCATATTTATATACAGGCGAAACAGCGTGATGATACTGGTACCCAGCGAGGCTTTTCCTTTTTTTTGTTATAAGGAGTTGACGATCGCTGCTCGGGCTAGGGCCTTAGTTACTCTAGCGTATCATCGCCTCAGGCTTACAAACCGGGTCAATCTCCGAGGCCCCACTCGGTTTTTTTTATGGCACCGAGCCGGCGCATTATAAATAACGAGAATTATTATAGAGTCCCTAAACTCCACCGACCTTCGACTATCATTCTGCAGTAAGCAACGAGATTATTCACGTTGGGCCGGCGCCAACTTGAATGGCTGCGCTGATGCTGGAGAGAATCAACTCCAGTTATTTGGTAAATACCATTTCCATTTTGGAAATCCCTTCTTCTTTTTTGGGCGTGGGTGATAATTTTTTTGTTTTGGTTCGACCGTTTCTCTTTAACCCTTCAGCCAGCGATTCTACTCGATTTTTTTTTTTTGGGGGGGGGCTATCATGCGACCATTTCGGATGCAAATCGTGTTGCCGCCGACAGAAGCAGAGAAATAAAAGAGCTTCAAATTCGGATCGATCCCAGGCGTAATGGAATCGATATCTGCATGAATTTTTTTGCGACTACTCCGCCCCTCGTTCATGCCTGCAAGACGTCGCCTCGGGACCGTTCTGTCAGTAATGAGCCCGGCTTTGTTTTCATGCCACAGCTGCGCTTGCCTTTCTTTGAAATGAAAAAAAAAAAGATACAAACGTGAATTATTTCATGATTTGTTTGTGAAATGCAACTGTATCGCCAGTTGAGGAGGCGAAATTGTTAAAGGAATATTGAACTGTTGTATGCTGTGGCCGGGCGTTGCAGATCCTGTCGCCAATTTTGTCTCAATTTGCAATGGTTTTTCTGGTCGTTTTTTTTTTCACCAGTGACTGTATCTAATCTGAATTATCCTACGAGTTATCGGCCTGTGCCGTTTCTTCAAATCGTGTCTCATAACGTCTCATTAAATCCTATTGCATCATACCCCATCCCACTCCATTCCATCCAACCCCACCACATTCAATTCAAGACTCACCCATATCCCATTCCATCCAATCCCGTAACCTCCCAACCCATTTCATCCTATCGAAACCCCAGTCCATTTCATACCATAAAACATCCCGCCCTTTCTCATTCAACTCCACCGCATATATGTCCACTCCCTCCCAAGCCATCCCATACAATCCCCATTCACTCACCCATACATTCACACCACCCCAAACCATCTCTCCCACTCTCTCCGAAGCCACAATCCCCATTCACTCACCCATACTCACACCACCCCAAACCATCCCTCCCACTCCCTCCCAAACCACCCCCACTCCCTTCCAAACCATCCCTCCCACTCCCTCCCAAACAATCCCCGCCCAACCCCTTCCCAACCCCTCCCAACCCATCTCACTCCCTCCCACTCCCTTCCAAACCATCCCTCCCACTCCCTCTCAAACAATCCCCGCCCAACCCCTCCCAACCCCTCCCAACCCATCTCACTCCCTCCCACTCCCTCCCAAACCATCCCTCCCACTCCCTCCCAAGCTATCTCCGACCAACCTCTTCCCAACCCCTCCCAACCCATCTCACTCCCTCCCACTCCCTCCCAAACCATCCCTCCCACTCCCTCCCAACCCATCTCCGCCCAACCCCTTCACAACCCCTCACAACCCATCTCACTCCCTCCCACTCCCTCCCAAACCATCCCTCCCACTCCATCCTAAATCATCTCCGCCCAACTCCCAAGCCATCTCCGCCCAACCCCTTTCCAATTACCCCCTTCCCAACCCCTCCCAACCCATCCCACTCCCCCGACAATTCTCACATCATTCCCTCTCACTCTCACTCCCTCCAAAACCGCCCCCTCATCTCCCTCCCAGGCCATCACTCACCCATCTCCGCCCAAACCCCTCCCACTCCCTCCCAGCCCGTCCCCATCCGTCCAAGCCCCGCCTAATCCGATCGCCGTCCGCCGTCCAGCCGGCTTCGTGTGCCCGTGCCTGACCGTGCCCCATCTCTGAAGTCAAGCGTACTTTCCTCCATTATGCGCCGCACGGAATTTCCACGAGCACCAGATGCTGAGTCAATAAACCAATCCATGGCTGAGAAAAAAAAAATCCGTAGCGACTGACCTGCAATAAATTAGCAATAAAAAAATCGTCATTATCGCAAGAATGCCACTGCACTTTGCCAGCCGAAAAATATCAATGAAATGAAATAAAATGCAAAGTCGCCGAAATTCGACGGCAAAGCCCATACAATTGGATCGTCGTTGCTCCGGACCGGGCCCGACGCTACTGCTCGTGCTATTTTCGAAGCATCCACATTGAAAACGAGTTAGTGGGAATCAGCCGCTGAAAATGGCCGTACAGATCTTGTAAGCAGCCCTTACCGTGAAGGTCGGTACCATTTCAAGGACACTAAAGTGTTCCGGAAAATTTCAAGAAGGCGGCTCGACTATAATTTATATTGTATGACTATTAGTATAATGTAGTGCGTCTTCTCCCAACGCATGATGGGCACTCGCTTTCATTCTGGGCCGATACTGAACGGCCAGATATGCGTCCGTACAGTGGGCGCTATTCGTCTATACTTCTCACTTCTCCCAAGAACCCTTGTTACTGTATTTTTGTGGTTGAGAGTGTGTATTTTTTTATCCTGTCTACTGGACAAATATCGTGGTGAAAAGCTCACCGTACAATTCCGGGTACCTCTGCGCCGCCTGGTATGGGAGATTAACGTGTTTAACGTGTGCTCAGTGTGCTCGTGTGCGCAGATTTGTGGAAACAGTAGGGGCCTAATACTAAAGATTTACGATTGCCCCCTCCAAAAAAAACAAAAGAAAACATAGAATACAGTAAAGAAAACGAATATTTGTTGTAGCCTGACCTTCAACTTCCGGCTGCAAGTAGATTATTGCGAATACGGCCCGATTGTGGTAAGCGACTCTGGCATTGCTACATATACCGCGCCTAAGTTGGGCGTAGTTCACATTCGGGTCAGAAAGGAGTGGTAGAGCCAGTGCAGTAATGTCAACGCCTCTGAGTGATTTCGTGAGCCAGTACAATGCATTCACATGCCTAAGGTAACACGTTCGCTCGTCTGGGAACACGACGATCTTTTCCTGTTGCACACGTTCTAAGGTTACAAACGAATTTATATTGTTTTATTATTTTACCATGAAAGTTGTAAAAAAAAAAAGGACCCGTACTTTTCCACTGTACCAATTCTCAAAATGTTAATAATGAATGTCACGTATAGTGGGTGAAAACCGCTTAAACCAGCGCGATGCAAACAATTTCAAAAAATCGAGGGTCCGCGTGGTATATAGCTCCTATGCGAGGTGTCCAAACTTAGGAATCTCGCGCTAACGCGTACATTCTCGATCTAAACTCCAGGTTACTACCCTTTTCTTTAAGATTTGGATGTTTTAGTCATTTTAGCCAGTCCGCAGTGTGCAACTTCTCCGTTCACTGCCCTTGATTGGGATTTGCATAACATTATTATGGTCATGAAGTCGGTAAGAAGCATATCTAAGAATTCAAACGCCTCAACAGTAAACGCCTGCATTTGAGACTGTATAAACTCACGAACGTTCTGAACAGGTTTTCATCACGTACATGTTCATCACATACGTTAACACACACATACCTGAATCTGTATCCTTGTGGAGACATAGCTTTGTTCTCGTGCACTATACAACCGAGTGAGAAACGATTTTTTTTTCAAATGCTCCCATTTTAACCACATTCACTTTCCTGAGTAGAAATTTGGACCGTATGTCCCTTTTATATAACACTTCCATTTGCGACGGATTCCTACCCATCACAAATTTTCCGTATTTGAGTTATTTCAAAACATCAGTGAGAACCCTGTGGAGACCTGTACACCTTTACAGTTTCCCTGTGGAGACCTATTCAACCTATTATATCTCAGGTCTCCACAAGGCACCAGATTCGCGTGCACCGGGTGCGGGCATTCCCAGACGACGTTCGAAGACGTCAGAGCCCCCACCGATAGAAGCATCATCTGGGCTGACAAACGAGCCATATTCCGCGCTGCGACGCCCGACGATGATAATATCCCGCGCGTATTGAAACAGACGAGACTTACACCCTAACTCGGACAGTCGGAGGCGGGTGCTGCCGAGTTGGTGGGCGTGGTCCCTCCGGCCATTGACGCTTCCAGCTCGCACTCCGGACACTGCATCTTCATCATACCCCCAGCAAAGAGTCAATCGGACGTCACATCGTAGCGGCGCCTCACAGCATCCCCCTGTTTTTATCATAATTACACACGTCCATAATAAACACGGCGACGCCTTTGTGTGTGTGTGTGGTTGGAACGGACACTGAGTTGAATGTATGATTGGCCGTACGTCCCGGTGTTTCTTAGCGGACAGGGGGGTGGGGAAGGAGGGGGGGGGGTTCCGGGGATGGCCCGCGCTCTGATATTTGTTTTTCCGAAGGACAATATGCAGAGTGCGCGCCAGCCAGTGCCATGGGTGAGTCGTAAATACCCGCGATTAGTGTCGGTCGCCACTTTAATTCGCCATTACAAGATTGCCGGATGCATAATGTATACTTGCCGGCGGCCTTTGTGGGGCTTTGGCGGGCTGGGGTGAGGTTCCCTCCAGAAAGGTCGTTAGTCCAATTTACTGGGGCACGGGCTAGTGAGGAGGTACTTTCGGCGGATTTATTTTTCTTTTATCCTCTGTCAATAACTTAGCATTTCTATACAGCTTGATAGATTGTAATTCATGTCTTGTTTCATATATTCGATTCAGTCTATTATATCATGTCGTATCCTATCTAATCATATCCCATTCCATCTCATACTACCCCATCCCATCCCAACTTATCCCATGCCATCCCATCTAATTTCTTCCCATCCCACCCAATCTCGTCCCAATTCATCCCATACTACCCCATCCCATCCAATCCCAACCCATCCCATTCCATCCAATCTCATCCCCATTCCACCCAATCCTATCCCAATCATCCCATACTACCCCCTTCCCATCCCTTACCAACCCAACTCATCCCAATCGTCCGATTCTATCCCTTCCAATCCCATACCAACCCAACCCATCCCAGTCATCACATACTACCCCCTCCCCATCCCATACCAACCCAACCCATCCCTATCATCCCATACTACCCCTTTCCATCCCATACTACCTCTTTCCATCCCATACCAACCCAACCCATCCCAATCATCCCATACTATACCCCTTCCCATCCCATACCAACCAAACCCATCTCAATCATCCCATACTACCCCCTTCCCAATCATCCCATACTACCACCTTCCAATCCCATACCAACCCAACCCATCCCTATCATCAATACTACCCCTTCCCATCCCATACCAACCCAACCCATCCCAGTCATCCCATACTACCCCCTTCCAATCCCATACCAACCCAACCCATCCCTATCATCCCATACTACCCCTTCCCATCCCATACCGACCCAACCCATCCCAATCATCCCATACTACCCCCTTCCAATCCCATACCAACCCAACCCATCCCTATCATCCCATACTACCCCTTCCCATCCCATACCAACCCAACCCATCCCAATCATCCCATACTATACCCCTTGCCTTCCCATCTCATACCAACCAAACCCATCCCAATCATCCCATACTACCCGTTCCCAATCATCACATGCTACCCCCTTCCAATCTAATACCAAACCAACCCATCTCATCACATCCCACCCCACCGCATCCCATCCAATTCCATCCCTTCCCACGTTTTGAAAATAGCGCTTTGTTAGCGGGAATTAGCCTTTAATAGGATGTGTGGGGTACTTTATGAGGGTATATACGCCATGAAGGGATATTGGTTGGTTTCGGGTGTGTTTGATGATTTGTCCAGTTCGTGGAAATGACGACAATAATGGTTCCGTAATGGGCCCCAGCCCGTCGTTCACGAAACCCGAAAACAATCAGAAAAGAAACTCCGCTCAGAAAGAATTTCCTAAGCAGGCCATTGGAATCCAAAGCAACACACACGAGGTGTCGAGGCTATACAGGGCAGATAGAGGGAATATGTGACCCGGCACAGCGACATGAGGACTATCCCACCAAAACACTTTTCGAGAAAACAACGCCTGAAGTCAAAGTATCTTCTCAATTCGATAAAAAATCTCCTTTTTGGGTATTTTAAGTTAATGTATTTCAGGATATTATGTCCAAAGGATTTTTCCGAAATCCGTCTCTAAATGTTGAAAAAACGAGGATTTTGGGGGAGTGTTTGTGTACTGTTTTCATGAAAATGTAAAGTTCCTGCCTTTTTGAATGGCCGCTTTCGAGGAGTTAGAATGGCGCTGCTAGTATTGTGTCTGGTGCCAAATGAACGAGCGAAGTCCCTTTGTACTATTTACAACAAAGTTCACACTGAAATAATTTTGATATCATTTAAAAGCTAATGGTATACTCTTTCACATCATTAGAAAATCTCAAAATCTCAAAAGTGGGGGTTATTCCTCATTATGCCGTGCCGGGTCACATATTCGTTTTTTTGGAGGCGAGACATCATGTGCACATGCCGCCCACGTAATATGGATATTACCGGGTGGAATCCCATTCCGAATGATTGAGATTCTGCCAGTGAAATTCGACCCAGAGAAGAGAGTCTTTCGCGGGACGCGTGGCGGGACTGGGCCCATTCACATACCGCACGGAATTCGCCACAAAATACCAGAGACAGCTGAAGTACTTCGAGAATAGAGGCAAGGGGAATCTGGTTGGTGGGATCTCCCGCAGTGGTGGAGCTGGTATCACTGCGCTTCAAAGTTCAGTCATCATTTCTATGTGTATCTAAGCAAACAGAAAGCCTCCTACTACAATTCACTTAACGTAAGAATAACTTTGACTTTTCAAGAGGACACTTTATTCAACAAATAAATTTACAAATCAGTTACAAAAACATTAAACAAATAAACACAAGATTAAACAATATTTGAACGCAATCAAATTATTGGAAATCGGAAACGCATATAAATAAATCAAGAGGGATCAGTATACTTTAGAATGTTTCCATAAGTTGTCAAAAATTCCAGATGAGGTATCATTATTCGAAATACATAAGATTTGTTTTTCATTGGGGTCCCATCTTTGTATAAAAGAGGGTATTCCAGTTTTGAGTTTATAATAATTAAATTCGATATACATTTTGCTTTTTATTCGGTATTTCCAGGTTTGTAATATATCTTTGAAGTTGTCGTGAATGTACAACCAATAAATAGTGGCTTTGAGGCTAATAATCAGATAATAACAGAGATCAACGCTTCTCCTTGTTCGACTCCTGTCATTATGAATGAGACACCAAAAGACCACGAAATTTAGCTTGAGGTTGGGAAGAAACTGACGGATGAGGCGGCGAAGGAGCTGGAGAGCTGGTTGGAGATGCGGGCACTTGAAGAAGAATGAATGAATGAATGCATGAATGGGGGAGGCCTCAGTAAGACCTGGCTTTGCACATGCGCACTTATAGCTTAACAACGGTGGTTAGTGTCATACGTCGTGATGCATAATATGCCTCGCTATTTCACTAAATGACGGGTACAAAAGGAGCTGAGTATGACTCGTGTCCTGGGTACGAACATGTGAGTATGAGTTAACTTGGGTGCACTGTGATCCCTTACCGGCTTGCTGATACTTTTTGAGAACAACTTAGGAAAAGAAGAAGTCAGAACTCATGATAGTTATTGACCGAAGGTCCAGTGTACAGACTACAAACGGGAATGACTGTATTCATGGTGCCACCGTAAACCTACGCCTTCCACTGTATTCTATCATAATTAAATTAAACAAATTGTAATTACTTTATACAGTCTGGCATCGTCTCATGTACATGTACACGTATCGACTGGTTTTTGCCTCCACTTGTGCATTTACGTACTGTAACACTGCAGTAGACATGGCGTCATGACTTCACTGACGGCACAGTGTTCCGCTAGAGCTCAACATGTGCGTGAAGTTGCACGGTTGCTCCATGTCGCGGCCTTGGTATCCTATGTTTAAAAACCAGTGACAACATGGTAAGTTAGTGTTTCACCAATGGTGCATGTCGAAGGAGAAGGAGAAGGGAAAGGAGAAGGAGAAGTTGATGGAGAAGGAAAAGGGGGAAAATCTGAATCACATCTGACTCGCCAAAGTAAAAGGGATAACACAACATTGGATGGGGTCAAAGAATAGCATCCACACGTTCTCTGATGCACCATAAGCATGATATAGCACACCTGTGAAAATTTCAGCTCAATCCGCCAACCTATTGTTCCGAAAAGACGTTTAGATCTAGGTGGTGTACGTAAACTATTTCTGGTTTTTTTTCCAAAAAGACAACATTTTCGGCAGAAATATTTCAGTGCACGAGGTTTCTACTATAACCATCTTCAAACTGTATAGGTTTTTCGATCTTATACCAATGTCGCTCATTTCGCCAACCGATCTCAATAAAATCGTGAAAACCGCTTTGTTTCGCGAAATTTGTTTCGCGAAAATGAAGTATTCAACATATTGCAGTGGTGAGATGTATTGTAGGGGTGAGACGTAAACGATTTCTTTTACTCTTTTCTCCCAAAATACAGCATTTTAGGCAGAAATATTTGTGCGAGGTTTCTACCATAATCATCTTTAAACATTACAAGTTTCATGTAATTCTGTGAACATTTGTTTTTCGATCTTACAAATCTTGAGTAGGGCTTTAAGCCAAACCTCTCCTTAAATCTTAAGCTGAAGTAAACAGGCCAAAATTATTGAAACATTCCATGAACAGTAATGTATGATGTCCCTATTTGAAGGAGGAAGACTATTCGCTTAAACCCATGTTCATCTCTTCAAACAGCTTTTCATGCAAATGGTCCCTGGACACTATTGAAGTGAATAGCCACCACGCCCTTGCATGTTAAACAATCGCCGTGGAGCCTTGTATCAAGTTTCTCTATTTGCCAATTGTTGCAAAAATACTATGTGTATCTCTCAATGTCTGTCGCCTCCTCTCCATGCACTCCCAACGGAGTACATCCAATCCACCGTGAAATGCGTTATTAAAATAGATATTTGGAGCGAGCTTTAAAACGGTCCACGTCGCCCCTGCCCACGAGGAACCTTAATCCACACGAGCCCGGGGGATCCTGGCCGGCGTGCGGCGCAACCCCACCCTGGCCAGAAATTCGATTAGATTAGAACACGAAGAGACTGCGATGCCGCATACGTGGCCAGGAATGGGAACGGGGATACCTTGGCCCAAAACACGGCCGGCTCGATCCTCGGCCTTTAGTCTGGCCACCGAAGGAGAGAAGGAAATGGGAAGATGAGGAGGAGGGAGAGTTGGAGGAGAAGGGGGATGTGGATGTGGTGGTGCATGTGGATGTGGAGTTGGATGTGGAGGTGGAGGTGGAGGTGGAGGTGGAGGTGGAGGTGGAGGTGGAGGTGGAGGTGAAGGTGGAGGTGGATGACGGTGGAGGTGGATGACGGTGGAGGTGGAGGTGGAGAGGGGGAGGAAAGGAGGAGGGGAGGATGGAAGGAGATAGGGAGGAGGGAAGGAGGAGGGGAGGAGGGAGGAGGAGGAGGCGGGAGGAAGAGAAGGGGATGAGGTGAGGAGTAGGGAAAGACGGTGAAGGGAAAGGAGGATGACGAAGAGGAGGAGAACGAGGAGCAGCAGCAGCATAAAGACAAGCTTAGGGAGGAGTTAAGGGAGGTACAGACTACAGACGGTTGTTACAATAGCGGGGCGTTGCGAAGACGGGAATGACTGTATTCTATCATAATTAAATCAATTAAATTGTAATTACTTTATACAGTCTGGTATCGTCTCATACACATGTACACACATCGACTGGTTTTCGCCTCCGCTGGTGCATCCACGTACTGTAACGCCGCAGTAGACATGACGTCATGACTTCACTGACGGCACGGCGTTCCGCTGGAGCTCACCACGGGCGTGAAGTTGCACGGTCGCAATGCAGGACGCGGCCTTGATATCCGATGTTAAAAGACAGATGAGAAATCGAAACGAAGGAGACGGGGAGGGAGGAAGGAGACTAAGAAAATGAATAACATTGAGAAGGTGGAGAAGACAAAACTCCCCGAAGACTTCGTCGGAGCAAGCTTATTTTTTTCCTCGAATTACTGTGCGGATTTAGCCGTTTCTTTCCAAGGACTACTTTAAAAAGTAAAGGCAAACGTGAATGCAATGTTGACATTGGGTCCAGCGAGAGACTGCCGGCACCAACGTGTAAGCACCAACACTGAATTTCCTGTCTTCGTGTTGTGACAGGATTCGCATGTGCTGTCGGGGACTGCCTTTTGCAATTCTGGGAATGGAATGGAGCGACAGAGAGATGGTTTGAGCTAAAAGCTCTACTATGTTGATTCCTGTACCAGACTCCCAAATGGGGGGGGGGGGTGGGGTGGAAACGATGCTGCTGGAAAAAAAATGATGTCACCTTCCGAGGACATGTTTTTATTGTGATTGGATCACCGAAGCGAACATAGAAATTAATAATCACGCGAGGCGACACCGCCAGTTGTCATGATATTAGGTCAGGCTCTGCCGAATAAAATACGTGGCTTCTCTCCCAGATTCCATCATCTTTCTGTCACTGGGGCAGTTACTTGGTACATGATTCGTGCACCCTTCACTCCAGACCACACGCTGCTTTCTGAGTCGATGTCCCGTGTTCTCCACTCGTACAGAATAGATACATGCTGTCCGTGAACACGACCTCCGTGACTAACTGCAGACCGACGCACTCTAAACGCGTTGGGCTTGATAGCGTTTTGTCAGAATCGTCTTATCCCTACACTTATCCCCAAATATTGGGAGGATGTCTCCGATTTCGACTATGAGAAACCAATAGTGACGCTTCCATGTGGCAATGATGTTAGCGGACGATATTGGGCACCAACGCTGGTGAAATTGTTAGTCAAACGGAGCCTCATGATAAACCATTTGCAGTGTGGCCAATTTCTTGATATTTCAAATCTGAGAAATCACCTTTAAACTCATTCAGGAAGTTTGAAATAGGCCTAGTATCAGACATTCCGTGAAATTTCAGCGCTCGAAAAATCGCCGTTTTCGAGAAAAGGCGAAATTTGTTGAATGTCGAACGATCGCTCAACGGAGCCATCGTTGAAACAAATAGTGCTTTACAAATAGCCTATCACCCTCTATGTCTGAAAATAAGTACCGTAAGCATTTAATTTCGTGTCCACGGTTTTTCTCATGACCTGGTTGAACGATTGAGCCGAAACGTACGCAGTTCAGATATCGTACGTGTTGAGTTTGACAAAGTATAATGGACGATGTTTTGACCTTCGCAAATGGTGTACCCTACCTTTATACATTGCCCGACACCATTTCTACAAAGTGCAGGGTTTTTCCTTACCCTGGCACTCGTGAATGCGAGTAATACGAGTCAACGAGGCGATTGCCAGACCAGTCGGATCCAATTCAATTTCTCCGCGGCCGGAAAAAAACAACACGCGCGCCTTATATGTGAATGGTCCATCCATGCAGCCAGTGCCCCGAGCGGTCTCCATAGGGTCCTGTGTTACGCTAGGCCGGAGCCGTCTGAATACATTCGAACACGTTTTGAAGACACAACAGGTTTCCGGCAATAACCCATCACTGCCCCTAGGGATGTATAGCCCCCTCCCCCCTTACCGTTTGTTTTCCGCTACACGCACGTCGTATTGCGAGACCAGTGACCCCTGGTTGGCCATTGACCGCTGGTCCCCCCCCCCTTACCCATGCATTCCCTCCGTTTGACGAGGGAACCAGGCGAGGACGCCAGCGCTGGTATACAGCCAACGGTGGCTGGGACGAAGTACGACAGTCTTACACGTGTACCGATCTGACTGTAGGGGTTTGTCCTATATTCTATGTCCGTGTTTGGAGGGGTAATCCAGTGGAGGAATCTGTTGCCATGGGAGCCAGAACACTGGTGGACGGTGTACTGGTTCCCATGGCAAACAAATATGTCACGGCAGGTAGATACAGCCGGACGATACAGGGGCGTACGGCCAGCACATTTTATGCGGTAGTTAAAACACATCCTATTGATTAATGTAGCATTCCAACCGCTTGGTAACTGCTGCTTTCCTTTCTCTATGTCTTCTTGTTTTCAATATGTTTCTGTATCTACTCTTGCATCATTTTTCTATTCTTCCCGCTTTCCGCTCACTATCACCCACACTGTTTGTCTTTGTCTCTTTGCCTTTCGGTCAGCTTGTCTCTCTCTGTCTCCGTATCTGTCTGTCGTTCCTGCCTGTCTCTCTGTCTTCTTCAGTCTCACTGTCTCCCTTCGTCATTTTGTCTCTTCTTTTCTCATCTCTCTTGCTCTCTCTCCGTCTCTCCCCATCTCTCCTTTCTCCCCCTCTCTATCTCTGCAGCTTCTGCTCTCTCTCTCTTGCGCGCGCTCTACCCTATTCAGAAACCTTTGAATTCCCCACTGATATCAAGTATATGCCGACCCACCCCCCCCCCCCCCACACACCCACACCCTCATCCCCATTCCATTCATTCACTTTTTTTTTGTCTGTCCGAACGGAACAAGAGGAAGGACGCCGGTAAGCAACTTGACAATGGCGGCACAGCTAGAGCAAATATTTACTTTGCTGGTCGACTATTTGGTTGAGAATCGTGCCCGCGCCAGAAACGATGCAATTTTTTTTTCTCTTCCACAATAATGGCATACAGTTTTGTGTGGCTATTCATTTTCACCTCGTCTTTCTCCCTCTCCGGATATTAGCTGCAACCGGCCTACCGGAGATTTACAAAAAAAGGGTTCCCGGCAAGGAAATTACTGTGACCCAGACGTGACCGGACAAAAGCCGGTGGGTTTTCTGAAGATATGTAAAGGCATAGGGAAGGATTGAAGAATCAAATATATTGACAGTGGGAGAAAAACAAGTTTAAAGATACCTTATGACACCTGCAATATTTTCCTTATCGGAATTAGACTGCCATAATTACGATGTCTCATTATTATTATTAGGGAACGAATAATAAAAAATAGTCTAAAATGGTTGGGTGAGATGAACCTGATTTTTCTTTTTACCAAATAAAGAATCAATAAAAACAAATCGACAAGAGGTTGCCTTTAAGTATCCTCTCACATCTTTCAAATGCACGGTTCCCTTAAAACCGGCAACAATTCAGACACTTCTTTTTATGTACACGTCCGGCAGGAGTCGGACGAGTTTTGACGGGCGGCGGGCAGGTAAAGAAAGTCATGCCAAGGTCTGTAACATTCCTTTTCTCGTCAACCAAAATGGGATCCGGGTACCTGTACACGCGCTCCGCCCGGATGGATGTGAGTCCATCGCACCATGCAGCGTGGTTTAGAGTTTGTTTCGAATCTGCTGATACTTGGTTTCAGACTCGTATAGGCCGCGTACAATATGAAGGCTTATGCTCGGGGCTGAGGCTACGTCTCCGTCTGACAAACCCTGAAAAAAAAACCAGGCTGCGGTTTGTTTCCGAATTTGAAGGTTTTTTGGCTTGATAGGTACAGCGTACCCACCTAAGCCCGAGCCTAAGCCTTCATTTCGTATACGGACTCAGTGAATGCTGAACAGGAAAATAAACAACCAAACAATTAAACAAATGAGGAGAGCCTGACGTTTCGAACCTAGCATGACCTCAGTTTCTCATTTCTTATTGGATCGAAAAGTCTTAGGCCCTTCCAGGATAGGAACGTCAGGCCTTCCTAATTTATGATAATATTCACTTTTTGGGTAAGTTTAGTCAGTAAGCCGTTTGGAACATCTTTGCATATTACTGAAATAACAATTGCATACAAATATGGCGCGTCTTTCCTTGACTCATGGGATGTATTCAGTTAGTCCTGGTGTACTTTTTTTCCCCACTGTCCAGGTGTACTTCATGCCGTGAGGCGACAGCCCGGGACGAGATCCTTCAGCGGATAGTGGTTGTTTGTTCCGGAAATTGAAGGGCACGATTCGCTGACCTCATCGGGAGCTGCGATGGCCCAGCATTGATCGCCGCACTCATGTTGATAGGGCGAAGAGAGTGGGCATCCGATCAGAACCGACCCATGGCGGTCGGGGGTTGTGTGAGCTGTTGATACGCGGGTGTAGTGGCAGATACCGGTGCTGAAGTTGCCGTTGGTGCTGATGCTGTTGGTGTGGATGTGGATGAGGATGTGGATGTGGATGGGGATGTGGATGTGGATGTGGATGTGGATGTGGATGTGGATGTGGATGTGGACGTAAATGTGGATTTGGACGTAAATGTGGCTGCGGATGTGGATGTGGATGTGGATGTGGATGTGGATGTGGATGTGGATGTGGACCTGCATGTGGATGTAGAAATGCATGTAGAAATGCATATGGATGTCGATGCGGATGCGGATGTTGAGGCTGGGCTCCTGGTGTCCTTTCTTCCGGCCTATTATTTATCGATTGATATCAATGCTGATACAGATTTCGATGCCGAGTTGACTAATATTGCCGTTGATGCAAGTCGTATACATTGTTAATGTCAATATTGAGTGCGTCTGTGCCAACGCCGCTCTTTTCAAATCACCAGAAAATCGTTTCCACCCGCTTAGCGCACGATGCATCGGCCAGTTCAAAACACTACCGGCATATAGCAGCAGATCCTCCTAATTTGAAAAATAGCCATTTCATTTGCCCGACCTTTCTTGGACGTCCACAAGAAGTAAAGAACGGCTAGAGATAGAGGGGGGGGGGCACAGAAATTAATCCGCGCAAAGTTCACCGAATCTCCGTGGATGCATTACGGGCAGCGGCCAATGGTGTGGATTACTCGTGGGGGGAGGGGGGACGTGCGTCGGGGGAGCACCCCCCCCCCGGCCGTCTCCCGCTGGGCGGATCGACACGAGCGGAAAGCCCCGAGAAAGCCAAGACTTTCCGCTTCGTGTTTGCGCGGGACGGAGACGAGATTTGCTCTCTCTCTCTAAAAAAAAGAAGAAGTATACCAATCAACGACCCACACAACCTTAGCCCTAGAGTTGGGAGAATTGTCTCCATTTCCTCAGTCCCATTGCCCTCTCTCCGAATCCCTTTCCCTGGGTGCGTGTGTATGCGAGGTTTCCCGTTTCGTGTTCCCCTCTTTTGGTGTACAATCGCCGACCAGATGCGCACGGAAGCCGGCCGCACGCAATCCTATTGACTGATTAGTTCTCGTTAAGGCCGCCGCTCCGAAAGTGTTATACCAAGACGAGGGGAGAACGCACGGTGTTCTTTGACGGGCGCGCCATTCGTTCCCTTGGTCAGTCAGTGTAGAATGGGTCATCAGTGACCGGCGCTGAATGGGGAAGGGGGCCATTTTGTATAAGTGTCTTTGGAGGGTTTGAATAAGTGACTCTTCCCTACCTGTGTGTCTCTACACAACTGGCTATATTCAACCGACACTCCGGTCAATGTTGGTCAATGTATGAGTAATTCCATAGAACAAGAACATGTCCAATGTGTGAAGTCTTGGTGCACCCACTCAAGAATGAAACCATTCGTCTTTCCTGCATTTAATATTGTAACAACTTAATCAAACTTTGTGCCGATTAAACAGTATAATATTATACTCGTCATACATAACATACTGTTCAGTCTACAAAAATGGTTCATTGTGTTGTTATGATATTACATGCAGGAAAGCTGAGTGGTTTCGTATGTAAGTGGGGGCATCAAAATGTCACAAGTTGGACCCCTGTTTTTTTGAATTACTCGTTATGCCACATGCTTGCATCAATCGTCAATACAAGCCCAGCTGTTGGATTGTGTGGGTCAAAACCAATCACAAACCCGTACATGTCATAAATCCAGTTTCTTTGTTCGACATAAATTTTGGTAGAATATCGCAGAAATCAGGGATCAGACCGCGCCACTTACACGACGGGTTTCTCCATGATTGAAGCCACAGAGGCCAAATGGTGTCCTTTGGGTAACTGTATGGATACCTGAATTTACATTGTTATCAGAAAAACAAAACAAATCAAACGAATTACCTACAGTGAATGACTATGAAATATTACAATCCTTTATTTGAAATAGTTTATCTCAAAGCAGATAGAAGTAGTGCTAGGTTTATTTCACTTCAGCCGCTGAAAGACTTCTTCGAAAATGCATATAGAATTATATATACGTCGTTCTGTTTCTATTTTGTGAACCGGTGTAATAGGTCTTAAGCGGCTGACCGGAAACGAGGTGGTGAAAAATGCACAGGCAAAGAGGGCAGCCGTAGATATCATGGCGTTCGCCTCGAGGACCATAAAGGTATAGCTTTCTCGCGTGGTCCTTTATATGAATAATTCGTGATTGACGGGAACGAAGATATGGCGAGCTGATGAATTATTGAGGGTCCGTAAGTAGTCAGAATGACCGAGTCGGGATGCCCTAAAGGTCTACTCCGAGACAACGTCTGTAATTTGTTTTTTACCGATGCCAACTATCTCTGCGTCTCTGCCACTCTGTCTGTTTCCCCTTCTCTTTTGCTCTCTACCTGACTAGATCGCTCTATGTCGGTCTTTCTGTCAGTTTGTCCATCTACCTCGCTGTCGTTCTACCTCCCTACCTCCCTCCCTCTCTCTCTCTTCCTCTCTTTCTCTCTTCCTCTATCTCTCTCAACCTCTCTCTCTCTCTCTTCCTCTCTTTCTCTCTTCCTCTCTCTCACTCTCTCTCTCTCTCTCGAGATGTCTCTCTCTTCCCCCTCTCTCAACCTCTCTTCCTCTCTCTCTCAACCTCTCTCCCTCTCTTCCTCTCTATCTCTTCCTCTCTCTCTCTCTCTCTCAAATCTGTCTCTCTCGAAATCTCTCTCTCAACCTCTCTCCCTCTCTTCCTCTCTCTCTCTCAACCTCTCTCTCTCCCCTCTCTCTCTCCCTCCCCCCCTCTCTCTCTCTCTCTCTCTCTCTCTCTCTCTCTTCCCCTCTCTCTCTCTCTACGTCTCTCATTTTCTGCGTCTCTCTTCACTTCTGTATCGCTCCTTTTTGGGTCTCTCTTTCTCGCTGCGTCTCGTTTTCTCCCTCTACTTCCATCCCAGTGGATAGCATCCTGTTTTGAAACATGATACCCGGTGTGGAAAGAGGTTTTTTAAGGCGGCCTGTGATGCTGACCGCTGGGACATCGGGCTAATGGGTCTGTTCCTTACGGCCTAATGACCCGACTTGTTGCGCGTCGCGTCGTGACGGAACAAGTCTGTTGGTTTAGAGCGGCACCCACCCGAAGTCGCGTTTGCTCGATTAGCCCAGTTGTCCATCGGGGTTACCCGATATGGAACAAACCACCCTGCTTTGAGGACCGGATGTCTCTCTCTCTCGCCTCTTTCTCTCTATAAAGATATATCAATTTCTCTCTCTCACTGTCTCTCTCCACCTCTCCTTTTCTCTCTCATCTCTATGTCTCCATGTCTTTCTCTCTCTGTATATAGGCCTCCCTCTCCATAGATGAATACATATCTATCCACTTCTCTCGATCCCTCTCTCTCCTTTTCTCTTCCCCCTTCTCTCTCCACCTCTCGTCGCTATCTCCCTATCTCCTCTTTAACCCTCTCTCCCGCCCCTCTCTCTCTCCCCACTCTCTGTCTCTCTCTTTCTCTCTCTCTTTCTCTGGCTCCCTCGTTCTCTCTCCCCTCCCCTCTCCCTCCCCTCTCTATCTCTCCCTCTTTCTCTCTCCCTCTCTCTCCGCCCCTCACTGGACGTAGATGTTTCATATAATATTTGTTCTGTTTAGTTTGTGGACCTAGGCGCTATATCGGTTTCGCTGCCGGTGAGTCGGGTTCCGATGCCATCCATTCCAGATGAATCAAATCCGATGAAATCGTTGCGATGACGGTTAGAATAGAGAACCTCTCTCCGTGTGCGAAGAATCGACCGCGAAGTCCTCGTTGCGACCTGTGTGTCTTGATCGCCTCCTCGGTGTAAGGTGACTGACGCAACGGAGCGTCAACTTTGCCTCCATCTCACACTATTCATCCTCCTTCAATCCATTGCGCGGGCGTCTCATCGCGGGCGTCTGCCCGTCAGCAAATATCTACGTCCGAGACGCGACTCCCATGCAGTAATCGAGTAAAGCAATACTTCGCCCGCAGAGCTCATAAGTCCGCTTGGGTAAAAAAAAAAAAGAGAAGGGAATAAACCCAAGAAATCATGCACCGATGTGAGTCATTCCTGGCAAGGATGCTTCGAATCTTAGCTTTTTAGGTCTTTAAGAGAGAGAGAAAGAGAAAAAACGACAGAAAGGGAATGATGAGTTGATTCTTTGAGTGGCTATACTCCCACTTCATTTAGGAGTTTGTCTTCCATACTTTCTTTCTTTCTGGAGAGTGGGCGGGATATTTTAGCCGACTCGGAGCCTCATTAGCCTGAAATGTGGGCCACGAAATGACTGCGAGACTGCCTCTATCTCGCTACAGGCGGAAATGTGATCACGGGCGCTGATTTGCTTTTGGTCGTTGGTGTGGTATACTGCTAAAGGTCCTTCGGGATTCCCCGAAGAAGCCTGCTCTAATCATACACGATGTCGATGCACATTAACTAAGTGGTTTGTTAAGGTCCTTTCTCCTGTGACATTTCCCCAGCGAATTTGGGGATTTTGTTTTTCTGTTTGGTGGGTGGGGGGTGGGGGGTAACCCTCCCCTCTGCCCACCCGCCCTTGTAAGACAGCACTGAATGGAATCCAATGGGAGCCGGAAATGTCCGATCTTTCTTCTGGCTCTCCCGAGCTAGGGGGGGGGGGTATTGAGGGTCCTTCGGGCTACACCTATGGGCTACGGGCTGACCTTTTGATGGGAGGGGTTGGAGGGGATGATCCCGTCGAGTCGGATTTCAATCTCGGTAAAGCTTTCGAGGAATTCGCTCCCCACCCCCTCTGCACTAATCACGAGTATTGACCGTTCGATCGGAGAAGGCAAGGTGGGATGTAAACCAAAATCGGACCGAAGTATGCAGAGAGCTTGAAACAGTAATCTTATTATTATTATGCCATTATTAACCTTTGAGATATGTCCATTAGGAGGACATGAATACTGTACTCAGTGTGGTGTTATTTTTTGAGAAAGGTCCTGCTAGTATGTCTGTTATCGCCGCCGATAAGGTCTCTCCATTTATTGAGGATTCATCCGCTCTTTCGTGTGGGTAATTTACATAGGGTCATAGTTCGCCTGTTTCCTGTCCAATCAGTAATTGGGGTACCCCACCCATTACATAACCAGCCTTTTCCCGCGGTTGCCTCCCTGGCATTGTTCGGCATTCGTGATTTGAGCGTCCCTCACAACGCAGACGTTTCCAGGACAGTGTCCGGTGGCCGCTTTCCCTTCCTTATATTCGTCAACCCAGTAAACCCCCGTAAAAAGCCGACAGCGATTACTTCAGAATACCCCCGATATACCTCCTGTCTACCCGCTTCTTCATCGCGTGCCGTTGTGGCCAGTTTTCCCGCAAATTGTGAGTGTATAAATTATATATAAATTATGCAGTTGTATATTTATTGTCATTTTTTTAAGTAACCGTAACCGAGTACACTGCGATCGACATGTCTGATATGTATAATTATGTACACTTTATATAATCTGTGTATATTAATCCGGAGATCGACTGTCCTAGCCCAGTCAACGTTTTTCCTTTGCTATTCATTTATGTTTACTCATTATATTTTCTATTGATTTATTTACAGTTTCACGACTCCACCCAGTGGGGTTCCGTGCAATAAAGGGAAGACTGCCCCTTTCAAACACAATTCCATTGTGTTTTCATTTGTCCGGCTCTCGCGTTGACAATGTCCATTACGAGGACATGAAGACTGTACTCAGTGTGGTGTTATATTTTGAGAAAGGTCCTGCTAGGATAGAAACGAGAGGTGCTCTAACTTTTGAGATTTTGTTTTGCAGGTCATTTCGGGCAGTGAGCAGTTTGCAACAGTTTTCAGCATTTATTTTATTATCAATATAGGATCAAACAGTGTGAAACATTGTGGAACCTTTGTTGCTAGACTGTTCTCCAGTCTGTTCTGTCTTCTACAATATATCTTTTATATTTGATTTCGAGTTAAGTACAAAAAATTAATCTCAAGCCTAAATGACTACAGCGTCACAATTGCAATGTTATCATGAATTGATTTAGAGGTCAGTATTGTTGATTGTCGGTTTGCTCTGCAATGTATAATTTGAATGTAACTTGTGTTGTAATCTGGTATATTTACACTTAAAAAGTCTTGCTCCAATTCAAGATCAAAGATAATGTGCAATGTTTAACCATTTTTGACGAAAATATCATAGGATAATGTTTTGATTAAGAAAAGTCGAAAACTTGCTCCACCTTTTGTTGAAACTAGACCAACATTTTAACAGGGAATAAGGCCTACGTACGGTATGATACTCTGTGAGAAAGAATAATGCCGCCGAACTCATCCGACTCTATAGTACATAAAAATGTGATTACAATGTAGAACATGTGTACTGCGTTATCGTGACATTTTTAGCATACGCACATAGCTAAAGCCAAGTATGTCCAATAGGAGGATATGAATACCGAGCTCCAGTGATGTGACATTATTCGGTTACACCCTAGATTCACGTCTAGATCAAGGAAAATAAAACCACAGCCAAGTCCAAACATAGTCGGCAGAGGGCGGCAACCAAGAATGTGAATCTCATCCGGCGATGGCTATTTCCCCGTACATTTTACCAGACGTCGCGACGGTCCGTGAACTTTTCCTTCCAGCTAACCAGTTCCACACTTTGTACGGGTGAAGGTCTACATCTTACTGACAAGAAAGAGAGCGGAGAAATAACAGCAAAGAAATGAAGAAAAAAATACTATGTTCAGTCCGGCCATTTGGGATACGATGAGGCATGCAGCCGTGTATGATGATTTACAGTCCGCGGCTCAGGCGCTAGCTGAGCGGGGTACATTAGGGTTGAGGGCGCTGCTCAGAGTTAATGGGATGTGCGGGTTAGATTATTCCCGTCCATAGCATGACGTTATTAAACTGCCTCCAGTATGGGATGCAGCGGTAGTACCTTAATCCGGGACTAGGCCATTAGCACCCAGCTATGTACTATACTGGAGATCTGATACCCACGCCCCATCCAGCTGGTTCCCAGCTGCGTCGAACAATCAGAGCCATTGGGCATCAGCGAGTTGTTCACTGAACCTGACTAGTGGATTATCCTCATCTGTGGCGGATGACGGAAGGGCGGGACGTTTTGCATTTAAACCCAGACCTAGTCAGTTGGACCCAGTCCCAGTCAGTAGGACCCAGCCCTAGCCAGTTGGACCCAGTCCCAGTCAGTTGGACCTACACCTAGTCAGTAGGACCTAGCCCTAGCCAGTTGGACCCAGTCCCAGTCAGTAGGACCTAGCCCTAGCCAGTTGAACCCAGTCCTAGTCAGTTGGACCTACACCTAGTCAGTTGGACCTAGCCCTAGTCAGTTGGAACTAGCCCCAGTTATTTGGACCTAGCCCTAGTCAGTTGGACCTAGCCCTAGTCAGTTGGACATGGCTCTAGTCAGTTTGGCATGGTCCCAGTCAGTTGGAACTAGCCCTAGTCAGTTGGACCTAGCCCTAGTCAGTTGGACCTAACCCTAGTCAGTTGGACATTTGGACATGGCTCTAATCAGTTGGGCATGGCGCCAGTCATTTGGAACTAGCCCCAGTCAGTTGGACATGGCCCCAGTCAGTTGGACACGGCCCCAGTCAGTTAAAACCTAGCCCTAGTCAGTCGGAACTAGCACTTGAAGCCATAATTATAATCAGCTAGTCATAGGTTAATTTAAGCCCACATATTTATTTAATTGTGTTGGTCAAAATCGATCACAACCTTTCACCATATTATTTATGAGAACACCATACCAAGTGCTCGGCAAACGGTCATGCCCAGCTCGTTTTGCCGAAGGGTTTCCATTTATTATGATCGAAAAAACAGCATGCTTGACGTCGTTTTCTCCACTGTCTCGACATTGTTGAAATGGGATGTCATCTCATTTTGTCCATTCATGACTTGTTATACTAATAATAACGCATTGCGGCCCATTGTTCAAAGGGACGTGGTCCACACGCTGTTTAAAGGTACAGTATATTCTCCCGTCTTTTAATTTGTTTCAGGAATGGTTGGGATGAGGTCACGTTAGTTCCATTTTGTATCATAATTATACGGTGCAAACAGCTACATGCAGTCCTACCTGCCGCATCAGGCAAACAAAATGAACGACGGGCACAGAAGCTGTTGCATCTATCAATACGGGCGATTCACAATAGTGCGCCCTCAAGAGTTTGTCCATGGTCCACACATTCCGTGCATTGTGATTGGACAACGCCTTGAAAACTCTTGAGGGCGCACTATTGTTAATGAGAAATACAATAATATTAGAAGTTATTTGCTATTAATTGAACATGCCAAAAAAACACCAAGTAAAACAATGAAAGAATAATGCATACGTTCGTTATTGTTTGTATAAAAAGCTGCATTAGTTCAGTGCGATCCAGTTACATATTTCATGGTTTAATCGGGGTATAGTACTGCTAATTAGATAGGTTACTAAGTTAACAAGAAAAAAATAGACGAGTGTTCGAATGAACACCATACACATAGCTACATAGGCCAGATGGCTCTGTTGTTCTACTCTAAACTGTACTAAGCACACAATTCCAGACGTGATAAACCGTAATTGCTTATTGGTATATGGGCTGAATGAAAATTATCTAATTAAAAAGGCACAGTTCGTGTATCGTGTATAGATGTACCGAAAAAGAACGACTGAAGAAATATGGCCCATGCCATTGTGAATACATTTCGCTTCCGATGTGTGATTACAACCTTACATCAATTAGTGAAAGTGAGAAACTCATTCCGAATCAAGGTAATCATTATCAATATACTTTCAACTCGCCTTCTAGAGATGAATCTGTCATACGCCCTTTTTTAAACGAGGTCAAGCGTCATATAATGGGGATACCCGGAGGGCGCTTGATCTGAACAATGGAAGCAGGGATATATCGCCCTCAAGAGGGTCATGAAGGACAGGCCATGCAAGTAAGACGAAGCATGCATGCGAGCGCTTCGATGGCGTAGTTGAAACAAGGCGGTTATTTACTGGTCGGCAGGAGGCTGGGACTCGACCAGTTCGGCCATGTCGCTGTGCTTGCTGTAGCCAGCAGACTCGCAGTGCATGCCCACCATCAACTGGTAGATCCAGGCGCCCAGAGGCCCTCCGATGAAAGGAACGAAGGTGGGTATTATCCACCACTGAACCCCTCCCGGCCTGAAAAAAAAATATCGATAAAAAAAAGGAATGAAATAGGTAAAAGAAACCTAATGAAAAATCTTGTAAGAGCAGTTTGCAGAGGGCCGGGCAGCTAAGTGTTTTCTCAAGTATTATTTGTTTGTTTTTCGTGTGTAAATTGTGCAACTTAAAATTTACACGATCAATTGTTATTCATTTGTTTTTCACTAAATAAATGTTTACATTGATTCATGTTTAGGGGATCCCTACTCAACAAGCTCGGCTTTTGGGGGTTCCCCTTCCACCATCTCAAACTAGAAAAAAATATGTCCATAGTGCATAAATACATTTTGTAAAAATAAGCTTGAACTTATGACATAATAAACTTCCTTCATTTTGTTTATGCCTTATCGGTTAAGGAAACGAGATGTGGTAAAAATAAGAACGAATGAATGAATGAAAGATATAACGGTCAAATGAAAAGGGTGAATGTTCATTTGAAGTGAAAGAGGAAAGTTGCTTCACTCTGGGCATTCCACCCGGCGCAATTTCGTTCTGCAGGAATCTACTGATGCGAAACATATAATAGTATCGCGTGTCACAGTCACCAGGGGTCAATTTCATTTTTTAACTAAGCATGAAAAGCCTTGCCCCCACAAAATCAGGTTGCCAGCCAAAGTTCCACTTGTATCTTAAACTAAGCACCTAATATTTGAAAACAACTTGATCAGTACCAAATGAAATCTACTTAGCAATCTTGTTATAATCGAGGCGGAATGTATCGCGAAACAGTCGTCGGTAATTTCGAATGGACCATGTTGGATTTTTGCAAATGGTGTGTATAGGGGCTTTAAGGCTGGTAAGCATTTTTTTCCAAAGGTCGTTTGAAAACGACCGTTTGAAATTCATACAAATGTTAACTTTTCATGAAAATGGCAGCTAAAGGTTTACAGCATGACTGATACTGGTATTTACTTCCACTTGAGTAAGTTACTTTAACCAAATTCGTCAGGTCGAAATTTGGATATGCGCAAAATAAAGGTGGGTAGGGGCTTTAACGCCAAACGAGCATGGTTTTGTGTTGACCTTTAACGGGAAAGACTGGAACGTATGGGTTTTCAATGCCATACTGGGAGAATAACAGATTGCGATCCCACTGCATACATTTCCATATCATATTCCTGTCGTGCTGCATAATTACAGCTCATTCTTTGTTTCATTATTCTCAAAGTGTATCCTGTGAATTTGTGTACTAAGCCACTGGTAAGCTGAGCCCATTCCATAAAGAAATTAGACAGTTTTGTCAGAATATCGAATAGCCTATCAAAATATAACACTTTGCGACCTTGTTGACCAGTCATGTTACGCGCTATATTTTGACCCACATTGCTTGAAAGTCTTCACTAAACATGGCACATGCGCCGGTGTTTTGGGGGTTTCTTTTTGCAGTGTAGGATTAAAAGATGTATATTGACTGGGGACAAGTTACTCGGGTGAAAAATCGTCCGTATTTGGCCAGCGATAATATCATACTCACGCCCAGACTTCGGGCCCGTAGCCGGCCAGAGCCGTGAAGAGACGGGGGCCGAAGTCCCGGGCCGGGTTGATGCCGTAGCCGAAGTTGTGGCCGAAGCTGAGGCCCACCCCGAGGAAGGTCAGGCCGATGAGGAGCGGCTCCAGCCCGCTAGGGGGCTTGGAGTTGTTCTTGTCCGTCATGGCCAGGATGCCGCCCATCAGGATGGCCGTGCCCACGATCTGTGCAAAAAGTTCAATGGGATGCATAATTTATTAACAAATAACAGTCACCCCGTGGGCAGTCTACAACACCATCTTTCCACCGGCTAATTGAGAGCTACTCGGACAATCTATATCAATTGAATGAATACCTTTTGGAAGTGCCACTATTCGATTCAATTACATTTCATGTGAATTCGTTTGATTCTGTTTGATTTCATCCAAATGCCGTACATTTCCAATGGAGCCCTCAGAAATGCATTCGACTCCTATCCATTCTGCCTAATTCACAACCGTCGTAGGCATTTTGGGGCCTCTTCCCATTATATAGTTAGTGGTCTACACCATGTCTTGAACGCCACTCAATCTTTGTACGTACTTCTATCTACGGGATCAGAATCCGAGCCTCGATTCAAGCAAAGATTCACGGGTTTTTTTTCTTTCTAGGGGGGCCAAATCCAACTTTGCAAGCCGCTTGCATAGCAGTTGCCATTTTGGGGGTTTTAAAGAGAACATCTTTGCGACTGGCATTAATACCTGGTCGGCGAAACCCGCGCCCCAGGATAGTTCGGGGGCGGGGTAGGTGGCGAATATCCCCGCCGTGCTGAAGTCCTCGGTCACCGTCCGGTTAGGGTCCAGCAAATTGATCGAATCTGGCGGGGAAGGCAACGAAATTGAAAGTGTAGTATCAGCACTCGTAGAAAGTATAGCAGGACATGGCGATGCCGTCGGTCCTCACAACGGTTCTCACTTCTATCAGTGTGGTCTTGTTGCCGACCAAATTTTGTCCAGATCTGTGAAATGGATCAGTGGACTCGGGAATATGCATCCGAGGATTCGGACGATAGGACTACTACAGCCGTGTACAGTGTATACAGGGCACGGCCTGTCTTGCTGCTCCTGCATAAATTACATTGGTACAAAGGTCAAAGAATATACGGTGACCCGAAAGTGCCATTTGAATAATGTGTGTTTGGATTCTGCAGCATCCTTTGGTCTTCATAATGGCGTCGAAGGCTACTTCAAATGGTTGAACTTTGTGCATACAGTTAATTAATGATTCTCAATTCGCAATGATGTTTGGATGCTAATGATTATAGGACCTTTCTCTAGGAGGGAAGGCCTTCGAAAGATGGTCCATCAGGAAAGGGAGCCTCGACATAGTGGCCAGAGAGAACGAGCTGATCGGAGCCCTCTAAATTGCTAAGAATTGTTGAGCCCTACTGCTGAATTGTGCTGGTCGTATCAGTAACAGGGTACCAAAACATCTCCGGGGAGAAACGATTTTTTTCTTGGACAATTTGGGCTCAATTTGTGGCTTTTTTTACAATATAAAAGGGTTGGGAGGCCCGGGGTGCACAACCAGGAAGCTAATCGTACTGTAGTAGACGCCGAAGATCACGGAAGCGGCGAGGAAGGCGCCCAGGAACTGGCCCAGGATGTAGACGGGCAACGCCAGCCACTTCATCTTGCCCAGCGTGCAGAAGCCCAGCGACACGGCCGGGTTCAGGTGCCCGCCTGTATATATTATACAATAGGGAGAATTCGTACAGTCTAAATGCAAGAGTGAAAACAATCCGGCACTCGCACAAAGAGTGACATCTCCTCCAGAAAAGGCAAAAAACGGTCAAAAAGAGTGAAAACCACTGTAAAAGGTGTGGAAACTGTTAGGAATGGAGTAAAAAATATCACTCTATACAGGAGCCATTTGGAGGACGACTCTTTTTCGAGTCGTCCTCCATATGGCTCCTTACAAGAGTGGGATTTCACCTCACTCTGATGAGGGGTTTTCACATCTTTTACAGTGTTTTGAACTCTTTTGGAGCGGTTTTATTTGGTTGGCAATTTTGGCATTTTTTATCGCAATATACATTGCGGTAATAATTCTCGAAATCCATGGGAGATTGTTTGTTTCGTCAACAGAATAACGTCGATTTTCTGATTTGAAGATGTTTTTTGGATTAGCTGACCCTTGCATTGTGTTGGCCAAATGCAATCACAAACGCCAAACGAAGGAGTCTACCCAAAATCCTTCTTCAACAGTAGATATTCAGAACTATAGTTGAAATGCTACTGGGTTTTTCGAAGAGTTTAGAGATAATGCCGAATGTCAGATCGAAATGTGGAGGGAACATAGTAACAGAGACATACCCGAGACCGAGGCCGTGAGATAAATGCCGACTGTCAGTCCCAAGGCATAGCCGATGTTGATATTCAGGAAGCCGGCCCCATTGTTTTTGCCGTTGAATATCGTCTGAGCAATGGAGGCGCTACCGATCAACTACGGGAGAGCAGAAATCATGGCGGATGGGGGTTAGCCTTGGCAGAAAAAGTTGGAATAAGGTTGCCTTGGATTGTCTTGCTGACTGAAATCTGTGCATTCTGCGCATACATCCGGTATTTCAAATTCTTCGTGGTGTTTTTCATGACAAAAAAACCAAGCTATTTGAATAGTCTCCAGTGATTCCTTTGAGCCGTTAACATCAACTGGGCGTTCGGTGTGGGTGCCAGACGTCACCTTGTATCATCTCGCAGAAAAGCTTGCTTCGGCATTATTGCCGGGCTGCGTATTTATCCTTTTTTTACACCGCAGCCTAGGGTTTTTCGCTGTGACAATGCAAATTCTCGCTTGAAAAGAGGCTAGCACAGCGTTACAAGATCACCCAGTGCAGCTCAATATTATTGTGACACGGTACGGCATAAGAAGGAGTCTTCTCCAAATTTGAGTCTTCAATTTTTTTTTCCCACCACTCTAAAGAATACCTCATTAGCTTTACAACGATAATAAAGTTATTTCCATACGTTGCCGAAATCCAAGTTACGACGCGAGAAGTTTGAGGTCATGCACACATTGCGCCGACACACTTACGAATTTTCACGTTTTTTACAAAATGTACAGATTATTTGTTAATAAATTCCTTTTGGCATGCATTTTGACAATACATGTACTGTGAATTCCAGTGCCGTTTACTCGGAAAGGACTTTGGGAGTTGATGGCTCATTACGACATCTTAGGTCACATTTAACAGCAGCTAGAGCTCTGCAATTAACAAGACATCTTACATTTTTTTTCTGACAAACTACCTCCGTGATCAACAACCAGTCACATACTGCACCTCTACAAGAAATCGATCCCAAGTGGGTGATCTCGTAACGCAGCCCTATATGTAGTCTCTTTTCAAGTGCGGATTTGCACAAATAAAACAGGCTGCGATGTACAAAAAAAATTGTCTTCACAGTAAGACTTGACATGTGGCAATCTTTAATAAACAATTTGGCCAACGTTGGTCAGGAATATATAGCTGGTAACAGTACTGGTCAAAATAACCCCAACTTTGGATTATAATTATTGGTCAATATAAAATTCGTCTCCTGCTAAACGACCAAAATAATGCATATTGAGCACACGGTTTTGCTCATCAGCATTTGTCTAAGATGGCGGTCGCTTGTACACTTGAAATGGGCCGTCTCTAGACCTGTAGTAACGTTGTCCGTACGAGTGACTTTTCAGTATCTCCGGGCATCTGGATTTGAACCACCTACCAATGAAATGGCCGATCTATGTAAAGGTGATTTTGTTTCCATTCTTACCACGAGCATGAAAGTGCCCAGGAATTCGGCCAGAAACTGTCGGCCCAGCTCATTGCGCAGGCGTATCTTGTCCAGGAAGCGCTCCACGTGACCGAAACAGCCTTCCGACATCGTATTAGTCTGGCCCTCTTTAGGGACGCTACTGTCAGCTGGGGTGGAGGAAACGGGAATCGGACTCATTATAATACAGTAGCCCGCCGCTACGTATATACGACAATCTTCAGCATTCGTGCGCTGTACAACTATACTGCTTAAAGGTACGCTTGAGGAAAATTATCATGTTTGGCAAAATTGTTTGCAACACACATGACCCACCTGAATCAAACGTGTTGGGGACTCAGGATAGATCTGGACCAGTACAATCCAACAAACGGGTGTCTTAGACCAATAATAATTATTACCGGTTGCAACATGGACCAATTTACGATGGCCAACATGCTTGCCGGTTTATCTCTGCTCAATACTTTCGAAGATGTAACAACAAATCTGTCACGTGTCACCCTTCACTGGAAATGATTGAGGCTTTAGAAGTTCATCCCACAAGACTGCAAAATGTCGATTAGTTCTTCCATCTTGCATCTGACGAAATCTGTGCTAAAACGATTTGAATCTGCGCCAAACGAATTCCTCGTCAAACCAGTGGCAGGCAGGACCACTGAGTGGAATGTCATGGTACTGTACCGTGTTTGGCCTTTGCTATTCAAATGGTAGAACATTGACGCCAACCACAGGAAGTGGAAATCGTCCTGGGTTCGTCCTGGGTTACTAATAGTAATACAGTTAAAATCAATAACATAAGAAAGGTACCCCCATATCACGGCAAAGATAGATTACTCTTTGATAAGCCCGCCATCTATAAAGGCTGGATATGAAGCCAGAGGTCTCCAGGTTTACCATCCCTGTCCAGATATTTAATTAGTTGCCATTATATTTTTTTTTAAACAGTGAGAAATTAATACGCGCGCATAATAGATGAACAGCTGGTTTAAAATTGATGATCTGATTTGTATTTTAGATTATATGACCTTACAGATTGCGAAAGGCCCGGCTTATCATTATTCGTTCTACCAATCTACGGGGCGGCTAGAGATTACCGGCCTCGCCGCTTGCAGTCCCCGGGAAGGACACGCACGGGTTTCCGTTTAGTTATCACCTCCTGATTGCTACGCCATTCAGTCTTTGCAATTCATCCGAGAAACTGCATACGTACGTTTTGTTGCCAAAATAATTTCAGCGTTCGGGCCACTAGGTACGGTGGCCCCTTAATTGACACCAATATTCACGACTGGTCGCCAACATTGTTTAGCGGCTGGTAGCATTTTGTTCGGGTCTGGTCATGATTTTGGGGTAATTCATTCAGGTCGACGTGAAAAAAATTACGACGGGAAGCAAAACACGACAACAACACACGACCAGACACGACAATTTTTAACGACCAAACGTGAAAACAATATCGACCAGTGTAATTGGGAGACGCTGGGAGACGACTGACCAGGAACCTTTCATTTTGCTAGTTGTACGCACTCGCAGCACAACGTACGCAAGTATACGCAACGTACGCTAATGTGCGCATCGAGTACCTTTGTCTAAACCCACATTTACTTATTGGGTTCGAGCATGGTTTTAGAGTCTCTATACTAGCTCCGTTTTTGACCTTTCAATTTAATAGAAGGTATCGAAACTGTTAAACTTAAAGGCCCAATACAACATTGGGAAGATCGGAAAAAACACCCATGTCCACATATTTCCTTCTAATTTACACAGTTTGTAGATGGTCATGATATGTTGAAATCTTAATGTCTGGGATGCTGTACCTCTCGAAAAATCTTCACTCAAACATCGACAAATGGTTTATTATACGCGAGTGATAAACCATTTTTTACACTAGAGAACGGTGACGGTTTTTGGCCTTTTTCTACTTTCTCGGATTACCATTTGAGCTAAAACTTTTGCAGGATTTCTTTTTTGGAATGTTATATGGTTTAACACACAAACTGTGGCAATCTTTTGACTTTTACCAATGTTGTATAGGGCCTTTAAAAGTTTCCACACATTATTTGTGTCAAGCAAGAAAGCAATAGTTTATTGTAGGGGACCATACTAAAGGTATTTTGGATTGTTTATGACATCATGGATGAAGCCTAAGGCCGCGCCCAAACAGTGATTTCTGAAATTCAGTCATTGAATGCGCAATTTGACTATTTACAATAATTATGGATAGGTCCAGTTGAATGGCTACGACCAGAAATACTACACAAACCTATGTGTATGTTGCCTGTAGCCGGTAGCTGACGGCTTGCATAGACCCGTGCGTTATTTGAAGCAGCAATGCTCCCCAATGGAAAGCAATTCTGACAAGGCACCAAAACATGAACAAGACTGGAGCCCACTCAGCGACACAATGTGCGTAATACTCCATGCAGGTGTTGGGTACAAGACAACTGTGTAAGGTGCACTCGTGCAGACGGTACAAAACACACAAAACAAAATAACGTAGCCACAAACAGAATGGTACCCACCATATTGAACATAACTTTGCCACCACCAACTATTGAGATGAGGTAAGAGGTAAACCAAAAGAAGTCAGAGACGTGTTACATACCCACAAAGCCCATAAAGTAATCTTCTGAAAGACAGGTCCCGTTTGCGAAGGATTTGAATGAATGTAATCAATCAATCGTCGAAAAATTACTTTCGTTGTAGTGAACAAGTGGTGCAGCCAATCTCATAGCAGTAAGTCCAATAGGTTGAAACTGCGTTTCACGATGATATAAAAAAAGAAATCGATCAATAAAACACCGTATAGAATACAATGAATGTTTATGAATAGCATGGTGAGAATGTTTTCATGAGGTGACATATGAAAATTAATGTTCCATTTTATCTGTAACCGAATGAAATAATTCTTAGCATTCCACGAATGTGAAACGTTCATTGTTTGTTCTATACAATGCCCGCATAAATCCCTGTCATGTTTTCCTTTTTGTTTACGTCGAATTAAATGGGGGAGTTCTATTCAACGGTACCCCTTGAATAGAACTTTGCCGTTCGTATTGGAACGAATAATTCAGTGACATGTGATCAAGATCCACCAATCAGATGACGGGGATTTATGCGGGTATTACATAAAGATTAGAAGAAAAAAATGAATCAGAAATACCACAAAGCCCACTACCCGTTTATCAGATGAGACAATAAATCAAAGGCTATCTGGAATGGAAATGATCTGAATGAATACACTCATGCAATGTGAGTACCTCCCAGGCAATCGTGCGATGACCAGTGGATGATGCGGTGACAACCGATTGTTTCCAGAAGAATGGGTGTGGCTCTGAGAAGAGCCGGTGATGTGACTCGGTCAGGAGATACTCAGATCGCTGGACGAGTGCACCGAAACTGACACACACCGGTATAGAAAGCATGCAGCGTGCGTGTACACGGAGTCCCAACGGCCGAGGCCGCCCAACCTACCGTTCAGATACGAGGGTGACCGCTGGTTCTTGGCCAGTAGCCGACTTTGTTCGCTATTGGCCATGACCTATGTGGGCCTATAGGGGGAATCGATGGAAAAGCTTGAGCATTTGGGTGTATAATGAAGCAATGCAGTCCCGTTATCTCTTAACCATCGATTGTTGACTTCGTTTTTGACTGGAAGTAATATTAATGATGGGAATGTGGCAAAACCACTGTGCTCTACAGCAGGTAGACAGAAGGAAGAGGGGGACGGAGGGACGGACGGAGAGGGAGAGAGAGGGAACGGGAGAGAGAGGAAGAAAGAGAGAGGGGAAACGGAAGATGAGAGAAAGGCCGAGGGAGAAAGAGATGGGGAGAGACAGAGGGGGAGATAGAGAAAAAGAGACTGAGAGGGATTGGCTGTCAGATGGGAAAGGGAGAGAGGGAGGGAGATTGGGAGACAGAGAGAATGGAGGGAGGGGGAGAGAGGGAGTGAGAGGGAGGGGGTATCCGAAAGAGCTTATTATTAGTCTGCAAGCTCAGGAATGGAAATCGAAAATTCACGTGCAGATAGCTTTTATGTGCTGAATCTCATTATATAATTAATTTTAATCAAATAGGCACCTTTGTTTAATAATTAGTAAATATATATATAAGCAAATATATGCAATTGTTTGACCTACGCATAGTGATTGACATGTAAGACCAGACAGGTATGTTCCATATGGACAAAAAAGGTATCAGCTTGAAAACGTGCGCAAGACAACAGGGGGAAAGGTCATGAAGCGTTAATTCAAAACAAAGTTTTGTGGTCACGATGCAGTAACATTGTGGAGGGGGGCCCCCGAGGGCCACCTCAGCTCAGTGCAGATAGGATTGAATCGTCGAATAGACCTGAAGGAAATAGTTCCCTTTCACATCTGTTTCCTAACCTGCATGGTCACAGACTAAGTTCCCTTAGGCAAACTGTGACAACAGGATTTCGGGCACTTCTTCTTCTTGCGTATGAGACCTGCTGCTATACTATACTATACTATACTATACTACTTCACGAAGGTGCCGCAACCATTCCACAGTTGCTGGGCATGGGTTGGTCAGGTTAGTGTGGGATCCCATAGGTGGACCGAGCCTGGTGCATTCTGACAGGATGTGGTCCGCCGTCTGCTCAGGAGCACCGCACTGACAGGCTGCTGAGGGGCTGAGGCCCCATCGGTACATGCTGGCACCAAAACGACCTACTCCAGTGCGGAGGCGGTTCAGGGTGACCCACTCTCTGACGAGGTTTCAGTGTGTCAGTGCGAGCCATTAAAGGGGTCATACAAATTTCGACGACAACAATCATCTGTAGACAGCATTCTGAAGGGACAGAGAAACGAAGCTACAGAGGAAGGACGACATATGGGGGAAAGGCACGTCAGCCCTCGTTGTGTTCGCCAGTCTGATGCAAGTTACCATTCAATGCACGGTTAGCTATATACTCATCAACGAAGTACTTTTGATGGTACAGAAGCAACTGTGTTTGACTCGTACTAATATACGACTGTCAAAGAAGGACGATCGGCACGTGACCGAAATTTCACCTACGTGCAACGGCGTCCCATTCCAAGCCAGGCAAGATCTAAAATGTTGGCTTGGAATATCAATGGCGGTGCCATGGTCCCAACAATATTGTCGCGAGGCATGTTGTTGTAATACATACCGGTCCACAACCTTTTACCTTATGAATAAACCGCGACTCAGAATTCCATCTGACATCACTTGTCATTTCATGCATATTCAAGCCATTTTTATGATTTTGGACTCGTAACTATAACTGAACAATCCGCACGGTAGGCATTGGCTATGCGTGAGAGCTTTCTTAAAGCCCGCCCTGCCCTGCCCTGCCCTGTCCTGCCCTGCCCTGCCCTGCCCTGCCCTGCCCTGCCCTGCCCTGCCCTGCCCTGCCCTGCCCTGCCCTGCCCTGCCCTGCCCTGCCCTGCCCTGCCCTGCCCTGACCTGTCCTGCCCTGCCCTGCCCTGCCCTGCCCTGCCCTGCCCTGCCCTGCCCTGCCCTGCCCTGCCCTGCCCTGCCCTGCCCTGCCCTGCCCTGCCCTGCCCTGCCCTGCCCTGCCCTGCCCTGCCCTGCCCTGCCCTGCCCTGCCCTGCCCTGTTTCGCGTGCCTGGTTGTAAACATTAATATCAAGGCTATGAGGGAAATATCCATCGCAAATGATTTTCGTGGCCGTGGACTACCGGTAGCTATCATGAATGCCACGAATTTCCGAGACTGTGTATAATGCCTATATCAGTTTATAGTCTAGATCTGCTGGAGTGGTTGTGCGTTTACACAGCACGACTGAGCTTGATAAGGCTGATAACCAATTGTGAACTTGATATCGAGACCCGAGGTACAGGACAGGCGTATTTTAGCGCAACCACAACACCGCAACCAAGATCCAAGGTCCCCTGAAAAGAATGATACTATCCTATACAGCACGGAAGCGATGTTTTCTCGGGACCCCCTATTCGTGCGAGGTTATAGCGTCGTGATTGCGCTTCGTACTTCGGTCCTGCTATTATTTCGAGTGCCTACGCGCGACTCCGACCCGATCCGTGTAGTCTTTCCAACCAGGCGCGATCAGACGACTCTGGAGGGGCACATGGCCCAGTCATCGCTGAGACGAGCCCATGGCCTAGCCGACACAAGTCTACACGAACAGACGCTTAAGTCATTGACTCCCATTGATAGCCACGGATCATGACCCAGTCACCTCGTCTAGGGCGTTACCTTGGCTTGTCACAGACGGAAAGGTAACACATCCTCTGTACGCTACCTCCGGAGTGTTTAGATTAAGCCGTTTTTATGGTTTCAGTGCACAATCGGTGACATGCAATTTGTAGGGATCGTTAGATATGAGCTACAGAGCCTGTGAAGGACTATGCACGGAGGAAGAACGGTTATGAACATATGGCAATACACCGCGTACTGCGCGCCATCTTAGTAATGAGCCCACTGCACGGATAAAATATCACAACCAGATATGAATTTCAAAGTGGAGAATAATTATTTCACCAAGGGACGTGAATAAACGTGTAGGGTGTATGAATACACATGACTGACGATCGAGTGTTGACGATTCGGGCAATGTTTCATCGAATTGCTTCTTATAGTCGACTTTTGTTCGAAATAAATCGGATATTTTACAGACAAAGTTTTCATTGTGCCCCCAAAAAGCTTTGCGTGGGCCCTTTACGAAATAAAGGCCTAGACTGGAGGGGCTGGGTCTTCGGTTTTAATTCTTCTAGGTTCAGGTTGAGCGTTACCCCTTTCGCACAGCATCAATCTCAAATGTATACACAAATCACAGAATGCATAACAAAATGCAAAGAATTGGCACACTTCACAGGGCGTGGACTGATTTACTAAGTGATAGATACATGTACATTGATATCGAGGTGATACTGCACATATACAGGGACTCACACAAAGGGCAGCTTACAAGAAATGGGCCCCATCGCCTGAGCTTCTGACCACAGTTTCTGCATGGGCGAATGCTCCGGTACTAAACTGCATGAGCATCAAATATATGACCCGGCACAGCATAATGAGGAATAACCCCACTTTTGAGATTTTGAGGTTTTCTAATGATGTGAAAGAGTGTACCATTAACTTTCAAATGATATCAAAATTTCCTTCAATACATTAACTTTCCGAAAATACAACAAAATAAATAAATTAATCGAATTGAGAAGATACTTTGACTTTAGGCGTTGTTTACTCTAAAAGTGTTTTACTGGAATATTCCTCATGTTGCTGTGCCGGGTCACATATATACTTTAAGGCCTGGATTTTCAGGCTATGTGCATATGGCGGGCACGACGCTCCTATTAAATCCAGGGAAACGCTGAGGGTCATATACCGATCGGAAGTTTTGGGAGCGCAGCTAGTATAGCTGAACCACATCCCACGCACTGTATAATACCCAATACGGATGGCACCACACAGACGGGAAGTGCCGCAGCGGTGGCTGGGTGACAACCGGCGGTGGAAGCGTTGCCAACTGGCAAAGGACCGATCGCGCGACCGATGTTTACATGCTGTCTCGTGACTTCTACTATGCGGGTATTAGTGGCATCTCATTTGGTGCGGAACAGCAGTAGAAAAAGCAGAGAAGACTATCATATTGTCCACATTCTTCTTTGCTACAGCTCTGTGCCAAATGATCGACATGCCAAAGAATACCCACTATAACAGTCATGTGATTGGACGCAAACATTGGTTGCACAATCAGTCTATTGATAGCAGAACAGCGGGGTCCCGCGTTTGGATTACCAGACAAGTCACGAGTTCTACTTACGCCACCTGTAAAACACATAGTTCATTGCCAGTTCTAAAATACGCTGCTTGCAAACGGAAACGGGGCGTGAACGCACAATAGGCAAGGGGGGAACGCATGGTGGCTACCGACGAACAGTGCTCAGTACCCGAAGCTGCACACTACAAGCATGGAGCTACTATAGCTCCGTGTTACAAGCTTTGAGTGGGAATCACTGGTCTATCGAACAACACAGATCGAACTGATTTATCTGCGTGTGGAGCGTGGAAAGGTCGTGCGAGGTCAGAGTAAAAATGTTTTGCATTTTCTGTATTGTTTGGGTGAATTATTGGTTTCTTGCGCATTGTGCCGTGACTGGCAGTTGGTCACATTCAGGCAGGGGAGATAGCAGTCCCCACGGTTTCTCTATTATCCTAGTACGCCGCTGCTGTTGTTATATGATAGCGGAAAACAGGCAATTCAATCGTGCAGGTTTTAGGCACAAATCCTTCTACAAACAGCGGCCAAACGTGGTTCGGGTTTCCACAAACCTCGGCCGTACCTAGACCCACTCAACTGCTCTCCGCATCCCACTCGCACCGCTGTGCACGAAAGGGACTGGCGTCTTTGACAGCTGTTTCAGATTTCCTCAGGTTATTTTGCTTTTTTTCATATGGTTGAAATTTTTATTTAAAAAACAAAGTACGATGGTAATACTACTGCATTTGTGCCGTTCGTTGTTACAGCGACGTGCCCTAATCAGCAATACAGCCAAAATATTACCGTATAAATAAAAGCAAGATAAGATACAGAAAGGTACTCACACGAGCTTACCGTCGCGTTGTCTTGCGATGGAGTGTTCGGCACGCCCCGAAATAATCTGTACACATCGTGTTTGATAGATACCGCCCTCTGTGTTATTATTCCGCCATGGCTCTTTCTTTGTAGCGCCCTCTGTCTACAGACTGTCTCAGATCGCACTCTCTTCCTGTAAGCACTCGGCAACTGCTTGACTTGACTTATATTTGAATAGCAAATAATCAATGATATATATTGACAGGGTGTAACATTAAATGTAGTTTTACCGAAGCAAAGATATTGATATTCGGGGAGCCGGTAAGAAGCATGGCTTATCTAGTGTAGGCTCCCTAAAGAGATAGATTAAGTTGTTAATTGATTACCGTAAGTTACAATGTAATACAAGGTATTGCATGACACGTGACTCTGCAAGAAAATTCGACACTGAGATAGACTGAAATCACGAGATAGCGGCTTGTACACACGTGTATTGGTGTACATTGGTTGATCGAATAAGTACGATTTTAATGAAGTGGGAAGAGGGTTGAAACCAATCACTGAGTTGTAACCGGTTATTGGTTCCAGCCACGAGATTGCGGACAGTGTGAAAAGGCCTTTAATGTATGGCACAAGAAGCTACGCGTATAACAACATTAGGAGGTGCAATGCAGGGATGTTTTTTTAAATATCGGATGGTATTGGGGCTGAAATGTGGACATGGGGTTTGGCCCTGCCTTATCTTATCTTAATCTTGACCAGACTTTGACCATACACAACTTCCGTGGGTGCACTGTGCCCCACAATAATAATGCTGATCCCTTTACCTCATTCTCAATGGGTCGACCTCGGACCGACTGACTGGAACAGTTATAATAGACCCGGACTCAACTTGCGCGGCATGTGTCGACGCCATGAAATGAATTCCGGAAAGGAACCATTGGTTTTCGGTGACACTCTTGCGCGCTAATTAGATAGAGCGCCGTCGCAAGGCACTGGGTTTTAAACATGGGGTGATAAAATCGCTCTACCTCAACGGTTTTCTTGACAACTGCGAGTAGCCTATCACAAGTATAATGTGATTCGATAAAAAAAAATTTTTTTTTTTAAGAATTAGAAGAGCCTGGTGTTTCGATCCTAGCAGGACCTTTCTCAAAGAACCTTTCTCTTATAGGATTGAAATGTCAGGCCCACCTATTCTTTAATACTGTTCGCTTGTTGGTCCTTTTAGCCAGTAAGCAGTTTTCAACATGTTTGCATCTTATATTATGCTGAAGATGACTCGTCACCCATGGCTAGGGACTCGGATTAGGACTCGGCAGATTCGGACTCTGTCTTGGACTCAATCATTATTTCGTGGGTCGGACAAAAGGCCTGACACGTGAATAGCACCACCACACCCCCCCCCGTTATCTGGGTGACCGAAATGCAAGCAGCACTATAAGGCAACTTCAACACGATTTGGGGTTTCCTCATGCAGTGCCTTCTCATTGGCGGTGCTGGCCCAATCCTCGCTGTGTTCTAGCGAGCAATTGGCCGTGTGTGCGCCCTCAAGAGTTTGCAACTTTATGGCCAATCACAATGCGTGGACTTTGTCTGGAATTGGCCGACAGATTCCGCGAAGTGTGACTGGCCAACGCGCTGGAAATTCTTGAGGGCGAACTATTGTGAGTCACCGTATTCACGTGAATTGTTTGGGGGAACCGTACCCCCCTCCTCGCGCTCGTACACGGCCTTAATGTCTTCCAACTCTAATAAAGGGCGCCCCCATACGGCTACCCGTTGTAAGTACTAAAATGTACTAACGCTATCGTAAGTACATTTTAGAAAGTTTAGTCAATAAGCAGTTTGCAGCATTTTTGTATATTATTATTTTAAATACCGGTAGTACATAAATTATTGAAGTTCAGTGTACTAATTTTGTGAAACTTGTTGTGGTAAGTCGAAGAGACCGAGGTCCCATGGTCGTATTGGTTAATGTTTTTACTTATAACATTGAAATGACAAACCACAAAGAGTGGATAATGTTTTAGAATGGTTTAGTGTGGGTTTAATGAAAGCTCAAAGAAATTACTGCATTGTGCTGAGTGCCTCGAGCTGCCTGCTGTGACGCACGTAATTATTTACCCCCTTTTGAAAGAGTGCCAGACGTTTGGATCCCTCCGCAACCTTTGTCAAAGCCATGATTGTTCGGTTTGGGTCAAAAACGGTAATAGATTTTGATTCTATACAGGTATTGCATGCTAAGATGTAACTCAGCTACGCATGACGGTTATGAGATACAGCGCCACCATCGTCGGAATTTTCCTAGTTCGAATTAAAGCCTCTCCACGTGTTCTCGCGCGCCACTGAAGCGTCAATGCCAGGGATCGGTCTGCGTACGGGCCTATTGCTATGGCTATTGCTACGGGCAACGCCGCGACTTCTCGCATTCGGGCATCGGGTGCTCATATAGTAACGATTGGTTACCATAGCCGTTTGTTCAGTAACAGCCTCACCGTGGGACTTCGGCTTTACCTACTGGATACTACGGGAGGTGACTCGACCGCCAGCGGTCACTGGCCATGGGATTTTAACACGTTTGTGGCTGACAATAACACACCGGCCAACGGAAAGGGCTGCGGCCAGGGATAACTGGCTGCCGTTTGGACGCCTGCGTTATCAGCAGCCACAGCCGGTGTCGGTGAGTCACGATCTCGCGGAGAGAGTACTTCACATAGCGTCCCTCCAGGCTGTCAGTATCTCAATGTAGAGGCCTGGGCCTGACTAATTCCCAGCAAGACCTTTCTCACAAGCAGTTCAAGTTTCCACGTTTCGACTGTTCGATCGATTCACTGAACAAAAACTTCTGCTGTGATTTCGTTATAGGAATTCTACGGTTTTGCTTTTGATAACAAAATGTTACAAACTGCTTACTCTAATTTCACGACCCACAGCGCGAATCTCCATATTCAAGAGGGCCTGGCGTTTCGAAAATGCAGAGTGGGTTTCTGCAAGGATCGCAGGCCCTCTATCTCACAGGTCTCGGTTCAAGTCCCCGTCAGTCAATTTGTCTTTGCTATTTCCGATAAGATTTTTCATGTTGGAAATACCAAGTCGGAGGTTTGCGGCGACGCCGTGTAGAGCCATACTCCCTTAAGAGAAGGAGTATGGTAACTCAACGTTTCGAGTAGTATGTACTCTGCCTGTCGTCAGCCTGCTGGCTTCCGACTATCTGTGTTTATATGCGCTATGGAGAGCATTTGGAGCGTGGAAACCCCTCCCCTCCTAGCCTATAGGTCTCTTGTCAAAAAGATCATCGGTTGAGTGCCGGTTGAATTCATCCGACCGATACAATTTTCCCCGGTAGAAAGCCGATTGTACTGGACTTTGGGGTGAAAAATTCACGATGGCTATCCGGTGGAAACGACATCGGACGGGTCAAATCATCTGATACCCAACCGATGATCTTTTTGACAAGAGGCCTAACACCGAGAGCGCTACTTTAAAAAAAAAACCAATTTATTTTACGCGACAGGATTACAGACTTCTGTGATACAATCCATCGTATCGAAGACTCGGTTCATAGTGAAGGCATGTAAAGTTCAAGTTTTTGAGTTGATTCTACGTGCTCGGGTAAAAAAGACATGTTGAATTTGCACGCCATGTCCTGCAGGGAAGTTGATTCTTTCTGATTTTTTTTTTGTGACGGTAGCAGATTGAAACGGTTCTCTTTATTTGTCGCCCATAGACAGGAGAGGGAGGGAGGGTCAGTATTTGAGGAGACTTCCAGGCCCTTCCGTTTGCTTTGAAATTTGGCCCGAGTAATCCCCGCGCTGAAAATATTGACGCTCGCTGGCTCTGTTTATATAGGACCGGGATCAACTTTCAACAGCGTTTTTTTTTTCTTCTTCTTCTTCAGCCGGTATAAACCCCGCAGGCCTCTTCCGTTGTATTTCTTCTCTCTTCTCTTTCTGTGAGGCTTTTTTTGTTTTCGTGGGGTGGGGGAGGAGGGAGAGGGATGGAAGTGTGCAATAACAATTTGAGCACTTTGACAGTCAAGGGGAAGAAAGTGGGTTTGCGGTGGAGGGCTTGTTCGGCGATAGTTTGTATCCCTTGCCGGGGCGGGCGCTTTACAATTCGGCTGGCTTTGAGTATATTGGGTATAAAGGGGTGATAAGAATAAAAAGGGGACAAAGGGTGGGTTTGGGAGTTGGGGGGGTTGGGGAGGGCATACAGGGGGGTGGGAACTTCGTTCCGACCTCCCCCTATCATCGCCTGCAATTCTCCCTCCCCCGCGAGTCTATACTATAGAGATATGGCAGCGCGCCATTGAACTTGTCGCAATGCTGCACCGCGACTCGTGGGGGCCGGTGGGGTGACAGGGGTAGGAGGAGAGGGTAGAGGATAAGGGCAGGGTTTAGTCCCCTGCCCTGATCAGAAATGTCGGTGGTATTTCTGACCCGATTCCAACCTCCCCTCCCCCCTCCCCCTCCTCTTCGTAATTCCGGCGGGAAAGCCGGCCGCACAGACGGCAAACATTCTGCAGGTGTTCGTCTCGGGGCTTCGCTGTTTGATAATCCGATCGGGTCACCTGTGGCTGTTCCATTCTTGACTTTGGTGCTGGTGTGGGTGGTGAAAGAAAGGACAAAAAAACTGAACAAAAGTCGGAGGGGCAACTTTGAGTATGAAAAAAAAAGGCTGAAAAAACAAACTAAGGTAAACCTTTCCATTTTTAAGGATACCGGTAACTCGCACCGTAGAACTAGAGTCAAAGTGGTTGCTGTCAAGTTGACAGTTAATGAAACAGTAATCTGAAAATCACGCACAAATAACGGTTACTTATGACTCCGGGGTTCAAGGATTTTTTTTTCTTATTCACTGTTTTTTTTAGCAAATTTCAATCATCATTCGAACTTTGAATCTCAGGAATATAATTATTTCGTTTTTCAGATAAAATTCCAATGCAGGCTCTGAATGTAGCTGTATCTTTTCCATTGCACGTTTCAGGGTGGATGCGGGGCTTTTGTTTCACACACAAAAGCGTGCATTGCTAACATTCAAAATTGTAACCAGCTCGCCGACAGAGGGCGTGTGGCTGCTTTACTGATAGAGGGCGTTAACAAATCCAAAAACAAAAATCACCTGATGTTCCGCCATGATATAAACCAGGCAGCAAGACACACCGGCCCCGCTGAACTGAGACAAATTCCGGATATATCTCTTGAAGTCGGCCACTAAACATTTGGAATGTGCTGATTAACTCATTGCCGGGCCGCGCAAGGCCACGGACGAGGGGCGCCTACGCTGTATAAACACGCATTTATAAGCAGAGAAATTACAGTGAATTATACCACTTTAGACGTAATTTCTTTTACAATTATCAGCTCCCACCTTCCCTCGCCTCCCCGCCTCCCCCGCCTTCCCTCCTCCCCTCCTCCCCTCCTCCCCTCCTCCCCTCCTCCCCGCCTCCCCTCGTGCGCGGTGCACTGCCCGCTTATCGCATTCACAAGTCAGTCTCGGCCTCGGGGGACATGGGTTTTTGTTTTGTATGTTTGACAAGCAGGGCCAATGCCACCGTATTCTCGCCAGATCCGGGCCAACTAAAAGAGGAGGGGGGCGAGGGAGTGAGAAAGGGGGGGGGGGCTAGAAATCCCTTTACTCCCGGTAACAAAAGACACAAAGCCGCCCTCCAAAATTGAAACCCAATAAGAAGAACAATGGCATTGTAAACACGACAGGTAATCGGCAGGATTGCTCAATTGTCAGATTTCGCTCGGTTCCAATTCTGGGTTCGCCTTCGATGAAGGGAGGAGGAGATATAGGCCTATAGGGGCTTAGGTTGTTCACTGCCTCTTTCTTTACGTCTGTTTTTACTTTCCTTTTTTTCTTTTTTGAGGTTTTTTTCCCCCCACTCTCGGCCTGTTTGGACGGAAGGTGTTTGTGGAGCAGCATGGTTGTGCAAACACAAATTAGACCGAGGTAGGGGGAAATAGGCACAAAGCGGACCGGTGCGCTGGAGCGGAGCTAACGCCACACACCTGGGGAAGGGTACGGCCTCTCGACGGCGGGCGTCTCGTCCAGCACACCTTTAAAAACCAACTCCCCGGAACAATCCACAAAAACACTTTTTTTTCCACGGCTTTTCACTTTGTGGCGCTCATTCCTTTCTTCTTTTCATTAACAACAACCCCCCTCTCATCCCTGCCCAAACCAAAGCCGTAGCGGACCCCGTGCGCGTGAAATCAAACGGAAAAGGGACTCCATTCTTTGAGGCTTGAAGTCTTGAAAAGTTAGAACTTGCTTCTTCTTTTTTTCCCCGCCAGAGAAAATGAATGGCCTTCCCCCCTTTGTGCAAACATACCCGCCAATACTCGGTTAAAGTTGCATCAATGGGTTTTGACGTTTCGCGTTGACTCCTCCGGAAATGCGGTGTTCCGTGATGATGAAAACAAGCTCCCCTCTCTTTTGAGCGGTTCCTCATGGTTCCTCCCTCCTTTTTGGAAAAACGAAATACTGAGGAAGTTTTAAAAAAGAAGATTGTACTCGCCAGCCACATTACAATATCGGTGACTGTACGAAGCGAAGGGGCAGGGATAGAACATTCCACAATATAATATCGTGTGCTTATTGAACGCCCCTTACAACATTGGTAAAAGTCAAACGATTGCCATGGAGTTTGTGTGCTAAATTAAACCATTCAAACATTCCAAAACAGAAATCCTGCGAAGGTTTTAGCTCAAATGGTAATCTGAGAAAGTGAAAAAAAGGCCAAAAAGTAACGGTTTTCGCACCATTCTGTAGTGTACGAAATAGTTTATTATTTAGTATTAAACCATTTGTCGATGTGTGAGTGAAGATTTCTCGATGAGGTACAGCATCCCGCATCGTAAGATTTCAACATGCGGATTCTATCATCACTATCTACAAAATGTGTAAAATTAGAAGGAAATCTGTGGACATCGATGTTTTTCGACCTTCCCAATGTTGTATTGGGCCTTTAATGTCGAAAAAGTAATGGTTAATATTACCCAACATATAAATAAATTGCTTACTCACTTCAATTAACAAAATGAAATTAGAAAATTAGAGGGACTTGATTTTTCTCGAAACCATTCGACCTTCCAATCAGGTCCCGCTCCGATCGAAACGTCAGGCCCCCTACAGTTCAGATATGTCCATGTTTTCATTGAAGTGAGTAAGCAACTTGCATCAATTCTACATATTAGGCCTATACTCCTTCCCTTTTTTTAAAAGTTGGGCAATATTAACCATTCGGTCTGTTCAACAACGGGTGACACCATTAGATCGTGATTCCCCAACTGTTGGAATGCGTATGTCAAAATAAATTCAAACCACCGGAAACTCATCTGGTGAAATCAGACGAACGGTTGGACATGCTTATTAATTTACTTTCCCCATGGGCGCATCTAGTTTGCCCAGCGTTTTTTTCTTTCTTCATGGCATTGTGTGCGGGGCTCGGCGATTACTGGAGCACCGCAAATGTTGCGGTCGCTGCATGCCGCCTTGCCTAATTAACCTCATTGTGAAAGTCTGCTGACATTAATGGTCGTCCGATCCCCCTGAACGCCCGTAAACTTCGCTTCAGCCCCACTCAGTAATTCGAAGTCACCGAATTGAAAATAAAATAAAATTGGAAAGTCTCCCATCAATCCGCACGCAGAAGGATCAGGCTGCACCGTAGCTTGCCAGTGTGCAGCCTCCAAGCGACTCTAATAAGAGCTACAGCTCATTACCAGGCCAGTAGTCGATTCCATCAAACCCGTCGTAACTTACGATCAATCGCAAGTCAATGAGCGATGCACAGAAACCATACGGTGTATCACAACTTACGATGGGTCATCCATCGTAAATTGAGTTACGATGCATCGTAACGCTTTGTGAAATCCACCCCTGGGCTGAATTTCACAAAGCCTTACGATGAATCGTAATTCAACCACCGAGCCCAAGACATTCTCCTGATGACGGCCAGAGCATACTGGTCGAAGCGTCGAGTTACCACTCAGGTTCTTTTCAGAACCAAACCTCTTCCTCTTCCTTTTAGAGACCTGATACATGGTGTCACCGCAAACCTTCCTATATTAGTAATTCAACCCATCGTAACCCATCGTAAGTTGTGTTGGACCAAATGGTTTTTGTGCATTGCTCATCGCCTTGCGATTAATCGCGAGTTACGATGAGTTTGATGAAACCGACCCCAGGCCGAATACACGTGACAACCATGTTGAAAACGGTTCGCTGACTGAAATGACCCGCATTTAGAGGCCCCGACTGTGCAGCTACTCGGTGTCAACACGCTCTTATATGTGACCCGGCAAAGCATAATGAGGAATAACCCCCACTTTTGAGATTTTGAGATTTTTTAATGATGTGAAAGAGTATACCATTACCTTTCAAAGTTATTTCTGTGTGAACTTTGTTGTAAATAGTACAAGGGGACTTCGTTCCTCCATTTGGTACCAGACACAATATAGCAGCACCGTTCTAACTGCTCGAAAGCGGCCATTCAAAAGGGCAGGAACTTTACATTTTTCATGTAAACAGTACACAAACACTCCTCTTTTTTCAACATTTAGAGACGGATTTCGGAAAAATCCTTTGGACATAATATCCTCCAATACATTAACTTTCCGAAAATACATTTTTAAAAAACCTGAAATTGATTTTTTATCACATTGAGAAGATACTTTGACTTCAGGCGTTGTTTACTCGAAAAGTGTCTTGGTGGGATATTCCTCATGTCGCTGTGCCGGGTCACATATGTCAACGTGCTCCCTAGTCCTCCAGTACTTTGGTCAGGTAGTTCCCGTGCCGCACAGCGAACGCGCTTGGTCCGCACTGTCCGACAATATTGTTTAGACAGCTAGGGGAGCGTGTTGACGTTCAAGAGCGTGTTGACACCGAAGAGCTGCACACCCGACTTTGCGGTCCTAGCAGGACCCCAAAATTCCTGCTAGGACCTTCCCTGCCTTTGATTGAAGAAGGGACCTGCTATCGAAACGACAGGCCCATTGTTCCAAAGGGTTATGAAGATGATTCTAAGAATGACTTATATGTGACCAATAATGCGATCGATAAAGCAGATAATTATCAGTTCTTGAGATGGTCTATGAAACTAGCCCGGATCACAACAGACAATCACGTATAGTGCAATTTCAGTGAAAGTTCGCGTTATAGAATGCAGCATTCAACGCTCGTATTAGACATACATGCCTATATAATACACGAGCAGATGGGAATCCGAGTAACGCGGCTATACTTAGACGTGACTAGTCGGCAGATGGCGAAAACTCGGAACCGACTGCGGAAGAAATTGGAAGAGGACTCCGAACGAATTCGTCTTGGCTCTCTCGAGCAGACTTGGGGAATGGGTTGACCTGTGCGAAATCACATACATCTGCCACGTGTAACGAAACCTATGTCCCCGTCGATAGCGATGTAGCGGGACAGATTTTTGGTTTCAGTGCGGCCAAAAGGTTGGGAGGTCAACCTTTCTTAGTTTTCGCACCCTTCAACAGGAATGACGTCCTTTTTGTCAATGATAGTCATTTCATAAATGACCCGATGAAGGCATTGTCTTGACCTGCATGGTCCCGGTCCAGTCAAAGTTTTCTTGATTTCTTTAACCTAAATTGACAAAAGCTGCATCCACTTTGTGTGATCCTCGAGCTGCTGTCACCAGGTTTACAATAATTAATTTTGTTGCTTATTATGTGAACGAAAGTTGGGGTGTGATCCCTGGAGATATACGGCAGGTAATGGTTGAATTGCTTCTGACTGCCCCCACCCCGGCAAAGACTAGTTGATTATTAGGGAAGGCCACCCTCTAAGGGCTAGATAGCTCAGATGGGAAGAGCGCTGGTGGTACGCAAAATCAGAGGCATCGAGCCCGGGTCAAGTTAAGGTTTTCTTTGCCATTTTTTTTTACAAAATAAAAAAATCCACCTTTAGGAGAGGTACTGCTGTTATCGAAACGTCATACCCTCCTAAATTTTTGATTTTACCATTTGGGCCATGTTAGCAAGTAAGCAGTTTGCAACATTTTGGCACTATTAGGCCTACTCTTATTTTCAAACCTCGCATTTTCAAAATCTGAGTTTTATAAGCAAACTAGAACAACATCGCATATACGTAGCAGTGTAAATAATAATATGAATTTAAAACAATAGCTGATCGCTTGTTACTATCAGCTTTTCATATAATTTATACGTGCCTCCTTTTGTTGCAACAAGTTCAATGCTACCAACGAGACGCGGGGGTACAATGGTCGGTATAGGTGTATTTTGGGTTTTAATTTTGACCTTTTTTCTTTGTAAAATTGGCTCTGCAATGACAATGGGGCTTCTTTTGACGGTAGGGGGTCTTAAGGTTAAAAAAAAATCACGAGCGATTACGATCAATGCTTAACCTTTCGCCCAGGTCGCCCTGTTGCAAGGACCACAATCTCCGGCGAGCGTCCCTGTACGCACGCCGGCAAAGACCCGTTTCAGGGGAGGTGGAGAAGGGAGGGGGGGGGGGTTCAGGCAGGGTTAGGGGTGGGTGTATTTGAAGCCTAGTCCACGGCTGCGTCATGCTGTGCAATATTGTTCAGCCTAATTCTCTCCCCCAACCCGTCAGTTCAACGACCCTTTCCCTCGTCTCTCCCTCGGTCTCTCTCTCCCTCTCCCTCTCTTTTGATCGAGCCGATTAAAAACTGTAACTCCACGAACGCCGAGCGAAATCAATCCGAGGTCAGGGGAGTTTAAATCGTCGCGTACGTCCCGAATCAAACCCACCATCAACCCACCCACACTCCCTCCCTCACTCTAATCAGTCTGTGCATCTCGGCTCAGATGTATTAAATTTTTAAGAGCCTTAAACTTGTGTATTTTCCTTGTCAAGGAAAGGGTGGGGCTAGGGGCGGTTGGGTAGTTTGTGTGGCGAGAGGGTACAGCCCCCCTCCCCCTACCACCCTCCCATACACACACACCTATACTCCGTTTCTCCCTCCCTTCATCCCTCCCTCTCCACCCCCTCTCCCTCCCCTTACAAAGTCCCGGCCTGCCCCGGCGTTGCCCGCGGTCACCCGTGGGTGGATACACCGCGCGCCGCTAAATTGGGTGCCGGGGGAATTGGGCGCCCATTGACCGAGGGGAAAGGGGTGCTCCAGCTGGTCCACATACGGCCCCCGCGGTATTTCTTCTTCTCCTCCTTCCCCTCCTCTGTCCTCCGCCTCCTCCTCTCCCCCCAAAGTCACCCTTTGGCAGTGCTAGTGCAAGGGTCGGCACGACCCAACCCACACCCTCCCCCCTCACCACCCTCCCTCCCTCCCCCTCCTCTCCTTTCCCCCCTTTCGTATACCCCCCTCCGGGTACCCATTATCATTAGCGTTAGATCGGATTAAAAACGCCGAATAAAATGGGGATTAAAGTTTCAATTGGCCGGGGCTACACGCTGAATGGTGTCGGGGACCTAAGTCCCTATGTACATGTTGTCAATTTTTACTACACAGAATTAATGTGACGGTTGGAGGCCTAGGGACAAGCAAATATATTTATACGGGTCTCTGACCTTGCGTTCAGTTGAAAACTAAAACCAGGACTCATATTTCGGTTTCGATGATATCTTTTCTTTCTTTCTTTCTTCGCATTGTTGGTCTTTTACCAACTCCAATTCGTGTTGGAAGAGATTCGAATTTCGGTAACCTTTGGAAATCGGTCATTGGTATCATGCCCATTGCTGGCGCTATAAAGGCCAAGGCTGAACCGAGTGAAGCATGCCGCGTTCTGGCATATGCCACAAACGGAACATTCAAACAAAGAGGCAACGTGCGTCTACAATACTGGACGGCACAGTGAAAGAACACAAGTGATGTTGCAAACTGCACGCTTGCTGGCTACATAGGCCGTTTATGAAATGCAAATGTAGGCGTTGGCTCGGGCTTAGGCTTCGGTCATATTTCTCTCATCATCATCATCACATCATCATCATCATCATCATCATCATCATCATCATCATCATCATCATCATCATCATCATCATCATCATCATCATCATCATCATCATCATCATCATTATCATCATCATCATCCCCTCATCATCATCATCATCAGCAGCATCATCATCATCATCCTCATCATCCTCATCATCCTCATCATCCTCATCATCCTCATCATCCTCATCATCCTCATCATCCTCATCATCATCCCCATCATCTTCACCATCATCTGCGGAGTAGGCGACTGCACACTTTCTCCAACTGCTACGGTCTTGGGCCAGAGAATCAAATTTCTCTGGTGGCAGCCTCCCTCCAGTATCTCCCAAGAGGTGCTGGACATACTGCAAGTACAATGTGCGAGGCCGTCTCGGTTTCCTCATCCCACGTGGTGGAACATTTAGAGCAAAATGCTTTCACAAGCCCGTCATCTTCGGGGCGGAGTATATAACCCCAACATTGAGTTTGGAGTTGGCGGCAGTGGGGCGGTGTTGGTCAGAGTATTCATCGTCTCATTTGGATATCTGATTCACACACTTGATTTTTAACACGACCCTGTAGCATGATGTTGCAAAGGCATTTCTCTGACCCGTTCTAATGTCACTGGCATCTTGAAGCAAGCGTTTGGCCTCTGCAGTTCCTTGGTGAATACTCTGTCCCTATCAAGCCAACGCACCGTCAACTTTCGCGACAAACCACATCCCGAATACTCAGGTTTCTGTCAGACGAAGACGAAGCCTGAGCCCGAGCCAGATCCATGGATTCGTAAAGGGTTCTAGAGTAATCCGAAATGTACAAATCTAACGCAATGCTTTCCCAAAAGGTCCTGCTAGGAATGAAATGTCGGACTCTACCGGTATAACATGACGGAGATTGGTAGTTTTTACGGGTCATTCATTATGAGTCGTATGAGTTCGCAACCATTTTGAACAAAAAAGGAATATGCACTGTAAGGCATTCTGGTTCGATCCTAGCAGGACCTTTGTCGAAGGCGCAACGGTTAGCCTATACTGTTAGTGCTTATAATGTAATTTGGATCTGTATACCACTGATATGAGACATCACTACTCGACAATATGGCAGTTCGGTGAAAAGGCTCATTCTTTAACCAACCCTCAACGTGGAATAGCTCATACCATTCTTCTTCTTCGTGGTTACTGCCCAACGCCCCAATATACAGGAGCCAACAGGGCAGGGGTCCGCCGATGTTGGTGGCGCGGAGAGAGAAGTTCGAATTGATTGTTGCTTTGCTTATAGATACGGTCTGGAGAACTGTTCGTTTGAAGGAGTGTCTGTGTTTTGGATGTCTTTGGATGCTGCCAGGATGTTCCACTCAGGGACGGTTCTGGGTACGGGCGAGTACTTGTAACAGTTCTTACTGGCTGGGATTGTGACGAAGCTTGTAGATGAGGGATTCCATTCCATTCCATTCGAACGAGTGACCCTTGAATCGAACACGAATGGAAGACCATCCCTTCGGCCATGCACGTCTTAACGATGCCAGATGAGATTTGAATGGTTTACACGGTGGAATGCCAGGCGGCAGTGCTTTCGGTGACACCGTGTGTATAAGCCGTGTTCCCACTGGACTTAATTTTGTCAAACTACCGAGGCTGAGCGGAAGAATGACAAATTTAAGTCCAGTGGGGACGCTCGGTAAACTGACGTCCTGCCCTGTCAAGTTACCGCTACCGTGATGTAAAACTAACAGGGCGAGAGGAGTCGCCGAAGAATACCGCTCAGCCACGGTATTAAACTTAACAGGGCTGCTAAAAAGTCCAGTGGGTGTCGCGGTAAGTTACCGCGTGGCGGCTGAAGAAAAGGTCCCGTGGGAACGAGAAGGTTAAGCCGCTCCGGGATGAGCCGGTAACTCGAGGCATGTTCGGGCGGCGTGTGCTCGGGCGCATATCGTCGGGTGACTCGCTGCACACGGGCTGAGCCCGAAACGCTGAGTTGCTGGCTCTTCTCGGAGTCGCACTCACTTCTGAAAAATGGGGGAGGGGTAAATACCTGGTGTTACCACTCTCTAGTCTGCATCGTCGCCTATGGTCAAACTCCGTACAACCCTTTTCACTCGGAAATTCCCAAACTCGGCAGAGGTACTAACGCGGCGAATGCTCGTGCGGCGTCACAGGGAGAACGGTGTGTGGGGGGGGGGTTATTCACCTTCCGCGCGCATCAATTTGCGAAAATGATGGCGCGATAACCCGGTGCCACTTTTGGGGGGTATCTGTTTCTCCGCTCCGGGGACCTCCCGTCACATCGTTATCAATCTCACGCGTCACTCGCAGTCTTCAGGAATCGGGGTGGCTCTGACACGCGAGGAATCGCACATCAAATGCACACGCTGCACTCGGGGGCGTTGAAATGCCACGGCACGCTACCTGACGCAACAATGCCAGCGGGGTCGGAGAACTCATCGTGTATCGTATAAGTTCTATATAGGCAGGGCAGCAACACGGCACGGGTGCGGAATTGGCCGTCGCTGCCTTGTCCCTAGCCGATAACCATCATGGCAACCGTCGGCCCAAGGAGTGGGACGGGCGCCGCTGAGAGGCACTCGTTCGCCGAGAGCGAAGCCCGATACTACCCCCAACCCCCCAAAAACCACCACCCTTCCCAACTCCCCTCCTTGCCTGGCCCATGTACGTACTCCCGGCAATGCTGAACAAGAGAGAGAGAGAGAGAGGAGGAGAGAGATACAATAATTGTCCTGAAGGATTGTACACTGGTTAAACCTCGGGAATCAAAGTCGCAGCTAAACCCTTGAGGTGGGCACAGGACTGGGGGGGGGACGATGCTCGGGTATCTGCCCAAACGTCAACAGATAGGCAGACATGTATAGACAGACAGGCAGACAGACAGACGACCCGTGTTTCCGAGTGAACACAGCGGAACCTTATCCCTGATATGATTGTATTTCTCCGAGTTGACAACCCACCCCCTTATAATCGTTCAAATCAGTAAGCGTTCGAGAAGACGCTCTGAATGGACAGAAACCAGAATGGTTGCCCATGCATTATATTCAGCATTATTCGGAATGGATCATAAGTTGCGCCCTTTACGAATCACGCATCAGGGTCGGGCTTATAGGCTGACAAAACCCTAAATTCCTGTTGGTGGTTTGTCGCCGAAATGGAAGGTTTGTTCGCGTGATATGCACAGAGTTTTCACCAAAACAAATGTGGCCAGTTTCTTTTTTTTTTTTTTTTCTTTTTTTATGAATGTCGCCCAACACGAGGACCCAAAAGGCCACTCAAGCTGAAGGCTAAAAGAAAGTAAGAGGGAAAAGAATCTGCAGCATGGTAGATCAGGAGGAAGACATATGAGTGTTAATGTTTCGTTTGAATTCAGACAAGTTATAGGAACGGGAAAAAGAGTATGCAAGATTGCAGGTAGAGAATTCCATAGTGCGGCAGTGCGCGGGAAGAAGCTAGAGGAGTACCGCTTAGTATTGGCTTGAGGGACTATAACTGCAGAATGGGTGCATGCATGATACGCGTTCCTAGACGCCTGTGACATTCTAACGAAAATATGGGCGAAGTTTAAGCCTGAGCATAAGCCTTCATTTCGTAAACGGCCCAAGTCGGGCATGGCCAAATTCTTTCTATAAGGACGCCATGTTCTATCATTCAAACAAACTAGAGAACGGAGGAAAGTCTGGTATATTCTTCACTAATTATTAATCCAAACAGAGATTTTTTTGCTCCAATGTTGCCAATTGCTTACCGACTGAAATGATCACAGTGAAAATCTTAAGAATTTAGGGGACGTGACATTTCAATCCCGGCAGGATCTTTCTCGGGGTGCAGAATACCTCTATCTGCTATATGATCGGAAAGCCAGGCCCTCAAAAGATATGACATGAGTCGCGATAACGAGGAAAACAGTTATACTGAATTTGGGATTTGAGGCTGAGACTTCTGATTTATAGAGCGCCATTTGGTTCAGCTCGAGGTCTAGGGTTTAAGTCCGTTGGTGTTTTAATGGACTATAAATGGCTATTGTGGAGAAGCCATCGTCTGGAGGCTTTACGCAAACACCAGACGTCTCGGGTTCAAGTCCCGGTCCGGCCAACGTTTTCTTTGTCATTTTCGAAATGTTTAAAGAGAATGTTTCTATCTTATTCTCGTTCTGCTTTTGAGAAACGTGCCGTCACAAAACTGAAATGCCGTGTTTAAAATGTAGGAGCTTTACGGAGCGTTACAGAGCTTTAGGGACCTTTAGGGAGCCTTACTGAGCTTTGCGGAGGTTTACGGAGTTTTACGGAGCTTTACGGAGACTTACGGAGCTTTACGTAGTGTTACAGAGCTTTACGGAGCTTTGCGGAGCTTTACGGAGTGTTACAGAGCTTTACGGAGCTTTGCGGAGCTTTGCGGAGCTTTGTGGAGCTTTACGGAGCGTTACAGAGCTTTACGGAGCTTTGCGGAGCTTTACGGAGCTTTGCGGAGCTTTTTCGGAGCTTGACGGAGCTTGACGGAGCTTGACTGAGCTTTACGGTCATTTATGTCGGGAAGCAGTTTGCAACATTAGGAATACAGACGTCTTGAGGTCAATTTGTCGAAATAAATATAGTTTGCTCTTTCTCAGAATGACCGTGCACGGCGGAGACTTGAGCCGCAAGGAGAAGCTCGTTTGGACAAAGTCGACCCGGACACTCGTGCGGACACTTAGCGTTGGAACCAGAGTGACGCCGCGGCTTCTCTCAGGGAAAGGGGGGAGGTGGGAAGGGAAGGTTTGTCTGTGGGTCTGGTCTCACTGACCTATCGGTCAGAGTGTGGTGGGTGTCGGGGTCCCTCTAATGAGGGCAGACTGCCGACTGTGCCGAGGATGTTAATTGAAGGGGGGCCGGGGAAGTTACTTTCAACTCCGCTTTGCGGCACTTTGACGAGGACAGGGCACCGACTTCTTGACAGGGCAGCTCCTGCCCCCCCCCCTCCTCCACTTTCCCCCGTTCTCTGTCTGTCTGTATCTATCTGTATATTGCTGTTTTGTGTGTGTGTTTATGTCTCTCTCTCTCTCACTCTCTCTCTCTCTCTCTCTCTCTGTTTCTCTTTGCTGTCTCTGTCTCGCTCTGCCTTAATTTCTCTCCCTTCGTCGGAGCCTATATGCGGTCCTTTCTGTGCCTTTCTCGGATGCCATTTGCTCACAATCCTCGCCTTGCTCTGTCTTTCAGGGTCTCTCTGTGTTTCACTCTGGTGTTCTCTCTGTATCTCTATGTTTGCTGTGTCTGTCTCATTCTGTCTCTCTCCCTGCGTCTCCCTCGGTGTGCCTCCCTCTCTCTCTGACTCGCTCTGTATGTTTCTCACTCGGCTGTTCTCTGTGGCTCTTTATTTGTTTCTGGCTCACTCTCTCTGCCTCTCGGTCTTCATGTATGTTCCGCTCTTTCTCTCTTTGTTTCTCTCTGTGCCCCCGTCTCTCTTTATGACTCCCTGTCTGCCTCTCCTTGTTGCTGCTTCACTCTGTCTCTCTCTCAGTGTCCTTCTAGATCTCTGTGTCTGTTTCACTCTCTATCACAACCTCTCTCGGTCTCTCTTTCCACCTCTCCCTCTCTCTCTTCCCCCTCCGCTCTAGCTCCCTCCCTATCTCTCTTTCTCTTTCCGCCTATTTTCATCTCCCCGCATCTCTCTACCCTTCCTCTCTCTCCACCCCTCTCCCTCCCTCTCTCTCCCTCCCCTCCCTCTCCCTCTCTCTCTCTCTCCCTCCCCTCTCTCCCCCTCTCTCTCTCTCCCTCCCCTCTCTCTCCCTCTCTCTCTCCCTCCCCTCTATATCCCTCTCTATCCACCTCTCTCTCTCGCTCTCTCCTCTCTATCCCCTCTCTCTCCACCTCACTCTCTCTCTCTCTCTCTAGCTCTCCATCCCTCTCCCATTCTCTCTCCCTTCTCTCTCTCTCTTCCAATGTCAACGAAGCATGACGTTGGCCCGCGGTGTAGGACGGCACGAGTGACGGAGGTTTACTTGACCCTGCTGATGTTGGACCCCCCAAATCGCTGGAATTTTAAGGAGAGAGAGAGAGAGTAAGAAAGCAAGAGGGACCGTGGGCTACTACAGATCACACGACCTCCAACGCACCAACGACCGCAACCATTTTAACTCCAAGCAGTTCGTGCTTGACTCACAAACAAAACCTTAGCATCCACCTCTTTAATGAACCAAATTGTCAGAAGTAATTAAATGGCAGCTAACCACAAAATTCCGTGTTTGTTTGTTTTGTGTGTGTCCAACTGCTCTATACGCTCAGGGACGATTCTTGTTGATTTTGCAATTTTTTTTCATGAGCTCAGCAATTAACCCAGAATAATGAAAATATCACCCTTAGTAACGGTACCTTGATATTTCGAATTGTTTACGTGGCTTGACCCCTTGATTTTCCTCACTCAATCTTAATTGTTTACTTTATCAGACATTCCCTGAAATGTTAGCGCTGGAAAATCGCTTGATGAAAGAGGAAAATGGTTGGATTTTTCATCGCTCGCTCTGTGGAGCGATCGTTGGAACAAAAGTGTGTCTTTTTACAAATACTGCCATCTGTGACTGAACATTAAGCATTTCATTTCGTTTGCACGGTTTTGCCCATGACATGGTTGACGGATTGAGTTCAAGCTTTCGCACTTCTGTTGTTTTATGTGTACGATGATTATTTGACCTTCTTAAAATTTAGTGGGCCTGACGTTTCGATCCTAGCAGGACCTTTCTCAAAGGCCTAGCGGGACCTTTCTCTCTGCCTTTGAGAAAGGTCCTGCCAGGATCGAAACGTCAGGCCCACTAAATTTTAAGATTTACATTTTGGTAATTTTAGTCAGTAGGCAGTTTGCAACATTTTTGTATATCACCTTTACATCATTTGATCTTGTCAGAATGGTGTTCCCTACCTTTAAGGATCAACTTGGCTTTTCATGGCAGAGTTTCTTTGGGGGCATCTATACTGCCCTGAGCAAGGAAGAAACCTGCAAATTCAGCCAGGTCTTGTCAAAAGCGATTCGTCAAGGGGTCAGGCCGTGTCCGAAACGGACTTCCAGAGCTACGGCTGCATAGGGCTATTGTCTTCGCATCTCCGTGTATTTCCAATAGGGGAAGACCTAGACCTAGTAGGCTACTCTAGACGCCCGTTTCGGACACGTTCTTATACGTGCATTGGCATGGGGCTTCTCTTGTGGGCCTGGGCAGGCGCACTAGTGTCATAAGCGAACCGTATGCCTCCAGCCGAAAGATTAGTAATTTCAAGAATAATCTTGTCTTTGTTTTCCTTCGACGTTACAGTGACTGCATGCATTTGGCAGATTCACAAAAGGCTGTTGCAGCAGCGAGTATAGAACGAGGTGTACTGTACGTGCAAGTATAATGCCAGCATCGTCTTCCGCTTCAAACCCTCCTGTACACAAACCACATGAAGGGATTGCGTGGACGGGATATATAGGCCTTCTTCCCAAAACCCGGCTTACGCTTCGGCTCCGGCTTCGTCTCTGTTAAGGAACAGTTGAAAACACAGGTCGGGGTTCTTTGTTGAAGTTCAAGCTTTTTTTTTCTTTTCAAAATGCCGTACAACATTAAAAAATAAAACCTAACCTTAAGCCTCCCATTTTCATGCCAGACGAAAGAAAGAAAGACAAAGCCTGAGCCTGAGCCTAAGCCGGGCTTCAGAAAAAAGGGGCCTGAATGCTCATTTATTTTACGCACAAACCCAAGTGCCATCAGTTGCATGCATTGTTAAGTCGATAAGGTACCAATCCCGAACGTGAAAACATGAAGTCCCGTGCGGTCCGGTGACATAAACGGCGCCACGGGTAGGTGTTACCTGTAGGGGGGTAAGGCACCGGACTATTTGACTGCGCAGCTTCGGTCTGGTCCGCGCCGATTTGAACGGACAGGAGGACAAGATGGGGCGCTTAAAGGCCCAATACAACATTGGGAAGATCGGAAAACATCGATACCCACAAATTTCCTTCTAGTTTACACAGTTTGTAGATGGTCATGATAGAATCCGCATGTTAAAATATTACGGTCTGGGATGTTGTACTTCTCGAGAAATCTTCACTCAAACATCGACAAATAGTTTATTACTCTCGAAAACCGTTACTTTTTTTTTGCCTTTTTCTACTTTCTCAGATTATTACCATTTGAGATAAAACCCTTGCGGGATTTCTTTTTTTGGAATGTTATATGGTTTAACACACAAAGTGTGGCAATGTTTTGACTTTGAGCAATGTTGTATAGTGCCTTTCAGTACCACGCTGCCCGGTGCTAAAACAGCGCCAAGGTCGGCGTCACCGGTACAAAAAGGGTCGGGGCAAGCTAAGGCACCAGACTATTTGCCTGAGCAGCCTCGGTCTGGTCCGCGCCGATTTGAATATAAAGTATTACAAGATGCCAGGGGGGGGGGGGGCGCTTGTAAAGGTCTCCGGCAAAATGTGACCCATCTTTGAGCGCGACTATTGGAGCGGCAAAGGAAACACGAAAGGTAATTACGGCGAGATTAATAACCGGCGAACAGTCGACCGGACAATGACATCTGTCGCCAAACAGCTGGACCGGAGAAACACACACCAGTCATCTCCCCCTTCCTCAATGCGGCGAATACAAAGACCCCCCCCTCCACCATACCCTCCCAACCACCACCCACTAACGCACGCACACTCAACAAAATCAAGATGGCCACCCTGCCAGACCTCATAATTGCCATCGACCCCCCCCATCAAACATTATTGAGCGTGGCCGACGATTCCCCGAGCCGGCCAACATTGTCCCACGGTGCCGGTACGAAACACGAGTCCCTCATCCCCGCGCGCCCCGAAAGGGATTCTTCGGATAAGTCTGCTTCCTTGCTCTATGGTCTGATGAGATGTGGGTGTGAGAGAGAGATAGAGAGAGAGCTAGGAAGGAGGGGAGAGGGAGGGGAATAGAGAGAGAGAGAGAGAGAGA
>OX465108.1:15668316-15783331 GCA_949987565.1 Luidia sarsii | reverse complement strand
CCAAAGACCAGTGAGTTGACAGATGGCAGAGGTTAGGTTCAGAACACAAGACGATCTAGGGATTAAAGCCCCTACACAACATTGATATCGAAAAACAGAAATGCTAACCGATTTACATGAAACTTATACAGTTATAGGAGTTAGAAACCTCTCACTAAAACTTTTCTGTCTAAAATACTGTATTTTGTTTAAAAAAAGAGTAAAGAATTAATTTACGTCTCACCCCTAGATCTGAATGATTTTTCGGAACAATGCGTTAAGATGCTGCAATTTCGCGAAAAAACCCCACTATTTTCTCGGTACTCGGTTGGTGGAATGAGCTGAAAATTTCGCAGGTGTGCTATTGCATGCATTATGTTGGATCAGACAACGTATGGATGCCATCCATGGATCTCGACCAACGTACTAGTGTTATCCCTTTGAGGCTCAGACACCTCACCCTAAGTCACTCTCAGCAACGGTTGACCCTCCGCAACTGCGTATGATAGTCATTGGAAACTGCACTCGGATATACAGCACTGAACACCGACTAGAGAGATGGCATATACGAGCAACGGGTTGTTCCCCCAATTTTTTTTTCTTCAGCTGCCCTGGCGATCTGGGCCGGCCCCCCGAAAAAACAAATCACCGTTCATCACTGACTCCCCCACTTTACTGGGCATGCTGGCGAATGAAGTCCGATCAGAAGTTACCGCACTATACCCATCAAGCAAGCGAGATTGAAGCCCCGCTCCGACGATCGGTATTAACCCAAAGTATAGATTAATGACAGTGATTAGGCTATGACGACAACACGAACAGATTTTATCAGCGAATCGTGGTATGGTTGGGGCTTCTTCTTTTTTCCCCGGCCGAATGTCACTTGTTTTGGGGTTCTCTCCAGGGGAAAGGGTGGAGGCTTGGCACAACGAGTCGACGTAAACAGAAAGAAGAATACCCGCCTGGTCCCTCCCTGCCCCCCCCCCCCCCCCCACACCGAACACCACACACGACCGCGGGAAAGTGAGTGCACGATTTGTCGTCGGAAATGAGAGTTATGGAACCGTTTGTGCTTTTAGGCGGACCAATTCCCCCTCGGTTGGGCAGTAATTGAATACCCCTTTTCATTAGAAAAGAAAAGAGGGGGCGTGGTTTCGGTTAGGGACGCAGCCTGGCGTGTCCTGCCCACACTAAGCCCCTCTATACCCACCCTCTCCTCATCCTCATCCTGTCCCGATCCTACGCTATTCTGAGAGTCCAGCGCACGGGAGGGAGGGGGGCGTATACGATATGAAACTGACACATCTGATTCCTGGCTAAATGCATCTCTGTCCTTAGCTCGCATTCGGTCCAAATGACTCTCATCAATTTCCCATAAGTTTCCGCAATTGTTAACGATGGCCTACTTCTCCTTTTTTTTTTTTTATTCATCATCTGACTTTCCCCCCTTCCCCCACTTCTCTCTCTCTATCTCTGTCTTTCTCTCTCCCTCCCCCCTCTCTCTCTCTCACTCCGTCTCCAGCCTCTCCCCAGCAGATAAATGGGACCGATCATGACGCCTCGTTTCCCGTTGTTGAACAACCGAAGAGCCTCGTTACACTCCAACGCGCCATATTATCCAATACATTCCAGCCGGGGCGGAGCGGACTCCGCCGCACGGGGGCCGCGCCACTCCCGGCCCGGGAGTCCGACCCTGCCGCCCGCCACAGTTGTTTTTTTGTTTGTTTCATTCTTCGTCGGAACGCCGAGTGAAATTGCAATTAAGCGCTAATGATACCCTCGTAACGATTATTGTCAATTCTTCTTGTCGTCGGACGATCCAGCCACGGCGATAGGTCTGTAGCGCCACTTTAATAATCAGGGGAAGCCGTGGACCTTTGATGTCAGTGGATTTCGACGGCGGAATTATTGTCATTTCTCATGATTTAATTTATGGGAATTCGGCCCGCCGGTTAATGCGCATTATCTGTAAACGGGACGATTTGTTTAGGAGCCCGATGGATTAGGGTATTTTTTCCCCCCGGTTTTATCCATTGGCATTAACGCTCCAAGGTCAGCGTGATTTCTGCTCTTTGTTCGTGATGCAGATGAAACTGGGAGATGTACCTAAGGTTTGAGGCGGGGCTGCCGCCTATGGTGTACTTTCTGCTCCTAATGATGAAGTCCTATATTCACCTCCCCCATATAGTTTTTTTTGTTCGTTTATTTGTCGTTGTTTTCGCCCATCCCCGTTCGTGTTTCCGTTTTCTGTTTTCTCCATTCAGTTTCGATCGGTTTACTCGCGTTCTCGTGCTCGTTCATCGCCTTCCTGTTTTGTCTCGCTTATCAAATCCGGTTATTTTCCTTTCTTGTTAAATCACAGGCCTCCTTCCCTCTCGTTCCTTTGTCGTTTAGTTTAATCCTTTTCTCGTTCCTTCTCATGCATTCTCGTTCCTTCTCGTTCCTTCTTGTTCCTTCTCGTCCATTATCGTTCTTTCTCGTTCCTTCTCGTTCTTTCTCGTTCCTTCTCCTTCCTTCTCGTTTCTTCTCGTTCCTTCTCGTTTCTTCTCGTTCCTTCTCGTTTCTTCTCGTTCCTTCTCGTTCCGTCTCGTTCCTTCTCGTTCCTTCTCGTTCATACTCGTTCCTTCTCGTTCCTTCTCGTTGCTTCTCGTTCCTTCTTGTTCCTTCTCGTTCCTTCTCGATCCTTCTCGCTCCTCGTTCCGTCTCGCTCCTTCTCGTTTCTTCTCGTTCATTCCCGTTTCTTCGTGTTCCTTCTCGTTCCTTCTCGTTCCTCCTCGTTCATTCTCGTTCATTCTCGTTCATTCTCGTTCATTCTCGTTCATTCTTACCGACGTCCTTCCTTCGCCTTCGTTCCTCCCCTCCATCCATCCCCCATTCCCCCGGTCGAGACTCACCCCGTCTTTGCCCTCGGCCCTCCGGTCCCTCCTCCCCCCTTTGCAATTCCCGGATCCAGAGTCAGTCTCGGTCTCCATCCGTCAATTTCTGCGCGCATTCTCGTTCCTCAATTCTCGCTCTATGTATACACCGTTGTCGATAACACGCTGACCGCCTGGATGTGTCCCGCCCCACTGCCAAGCACCCTGATGACTCTGATGGCATCCTGCAATCGGCCGTCCGCTGTCCCCATATTTATTCGCCTTTGTTATAATTGAAGTTATTGTTAATTCTTCTTCTTACCAAACAGAGCGCTGAGCTGTTTGGCCAAAAGCCAGAAACAGACCCGACAGTTGCGGTAAACTCGTTCGTTTTAATAAAACCTCCGCGCCTCCATTTAACGCGGAGAGAGGCTTCCTCCGAAATCTCTCGGCTAAAGATGAGTGTTTGTTTGGAAAGATATACCGTTGTTTATATTTCCCCGGGCTAGACCGCCATAAATATCAGTTTAAACAGGAATTTCCCCTGTGATTTTTTTTTACCGAAGAGGGGGCAGGAAAGAGAGTCTGGCTTAGAGAAGCGGGGGAGAGCACCGGGTGAAACTCGATATATTTATTGCCGGGGATGGAACCTGTCCTGCACGTGGCTTCGTGGCATGATGAAATTATGGGCGCAGGGCCCGTTACCTTACCTCGTCCATCTGCAGAATGCTGGGTTTGGCTGTATGGTGCGCGGGCGGTTTGTCTTATAGTCTAAATCCTCGCTTTCTCCGAGTAGGTTTTCTGGTTTGTTCGAAGTGGAGGGTTGGTGGTGACAAGAAGTGTGGCCGCTCTGAAAAGAGCCGGTAGCTGAACGCATCGGGTAGTGTGTACTCTGCTCGTCGTCAGGAGACGGCGGTTTGTTGTGTTTCTTTCTTTCTTTCTTTCTTGTAAAGAATGATGATAATAAAGGCAACAAGGGCGGGGTATTTCGCCGTGAAACCGTCACCAGAATCCAGCGGGGCCCGCCCGCCAGTCCTCGGCCGTCTCTGCCTCTCGTCTCTCCCGCACGAGCGCGGGCCGTAAGCTCGGACCGCCGTCCGCGCCCGCTGTATCACCGCATACACTCCTCCCACCGCCCCCGCCCCCTCTATACGGGGGATCGGTCGGGTCGCTCGGGCGTGGCGCCAAAGCCACGTTAATTAATTTGTAATAAACGAGAGCGAACCGCTCGTCCCGAACGTACCAGCTCCCCCCCCCTCCATCTCTCCGGCATCATTACTCTATCAGAGGCCAAGCCATCCAGAACGCTGACAAGATAATTTCATAAACTGATTGGTGGTGTTTTTATACTATTTTTGTTTTGGAGTGTTTTTTTTTTATTATCTTTCTGCGTCGGGCTCCTCGCGTGCAGGTGGCCGAGTTGATGACAGCGTTCACGGCCGAGCGGAGAGCCCATATCCCCCCTCGAGCATTCCTCCTCCTCCGACCCTTCACAGCGGTTCCCGTGCCTTCAAGGTCCTCGTGGTTCATCTTCTTTTTCTTCTTCTTCTTCTTCTTTTTGTTCTTCTTCTTGTTCTTCTTCTTGTTCTTGTTCTTCTTCTTCTTCTTCTTCTATTATACATATGATTTCTCTCCCATGGTTTATTGTTTAATTTTGTTATATTCATTTAATATTTAGTTGATTATTTTCAAATCTTACTTGTAAATATTGTTTATTTTGGTTTGGTTTGTTTTGTGTCGGTTATTTTCAAAAGATTGAAATAAAAGTTCTCTTTTTGAAAAGTCAAAAAAGTCTTCTTCTTCTTCTTCTTCTTCTTCTCTTCTTCTTCTTCTTCTTCTTCTTCTTCCTCTCTTCTTCTTCTTCTTCTTCTTCTTCTTCTTCTTCTTCTCTTCTTCTTCTTCTTCTTCTTCTTCTTCTTCTTCTTCTTCTTCTTCTTCTTCTTGCAGCAACGAGGCGATCGAAATTGCACAGTGAGGACAGAAGGGGCAAGCGATTCGCCGCGATGGCAAAGCACACACTGGCCGTCTGTCGAGCTGAGCAAACACGAGGCCACTCCACTTCCCCTGTCCCTTCGTACGACGGGGTGTGCGGGGGGGGGGGGTCTGGAGGCCGGGGATGGAACGGTCCCCCGCTACGGCGGGTCTGTTTTCCTCGTCAAAACTCGCCCGAACCAGGGCCTTGATAAATCGGCATCCGCCATCGGAATTGAAGACCGAAAATACCAAAAATAAAAAAAAACGCCGGTCGGCGGACGGCACGTCATCTCGCAGTTGGACGAACCGCATAAATCAAAGATCGTCATGGCAACCAGTCCACCCCCCAAAAACCCACGCAGTTGTGGTAAATGACGCTAAAATGCCATTGCTCTTTCCCTCACTGAACTCTAGGTATGTGTACATGTTTGGCGATCTCCAACGCTGCATGCTCAATACATCAACTGATACCGTTGCTGATCGATGACCACCAAACGTCCGGATTGTCCTGGTTGAAATCAGTGATAAGCCCCCAAGCATTCGTCAACAATTGATTGGGCTGGAGGTTTCGATTCTATATAGCAGGGCTTCTTCTGAATGCCTGTCTTTGAGAAAGGCCCTTCTATAGGACTGACACATCTCAATCTTTGAGATTTGCGTTACTTTGGTCAACGACAGGCCGTGAGCATTTTGTACCTATCATAGGGCCCATACGTGTATATTTATATTACTGAAACCCCACTATTTCCAATAGAACCAAAATATTGGGCAAACGATAGCGTCCAGGATCCTTGACCCCTCTTGGTTTACTGTGCAAAAAGGGCTTTTTTTTAAGGTGGGCGGTTACCACAGACACAAGCCCACATCAACGACTATCATTGCTATTATAGATTTAGAAGGGCATCACTATTATACTGAAAGCCCACCATTTACGATAAAACCAGGCCAACTATTGGGCAAACGATACCATCCAGCACGTTTTACCCAACTTGGTTTACATTGCAAAAGGTTAATTTTTGTAGGGGGGGCAGGGTTTACCAAAGACACACATCAACATCAACGACGAAAATCCACTATCATTATTATCATATATTCAGGCGGGCATTTCTATTATATTACTGAAAGCCCACCATTTACGATAAAACCAGCCCAAATTCTGGGCAACCGATAGCGCTTAGCACTATTTTCTGACCGTTTTTTTTTTCAAGTTGGTTTACAGTGCAAAAAAATGCTCTTTTGGCTGGGAGGGTACCAAAGACGGCAAGCCAACGTCAACGACGAAAAAAGGCACCATCATCAAACCCCTTTACAAGAACACTCTGTCCGTTCGCTCCCATGGTGTCAATGAATTGTATGCAGCCCGGCACAGATTTTTTTGGGGTAATGCAGAATTATCGCATATCCTTCAATACCGCTCCCCTGCGATAACGCCGACCCGGGCGCGCGGATATTACTCAAAGAACCCGTCGTGTCGCCGCGCATTACAGAAAGTGTTCATCTGATATGCACACTGCTGCTATTCCCTCATCAGGCAGCACGCGTTCACCGTTCTTTTCTCTGTTTTATTGGTCTGGGCTACTTTACACGGCTAAAAAGCACTCAGGGTGAGATGACTCAGAAGACAAAAAAAGGATAGAGTAAAAAAAAAAAGAACACTACACAGGCAAATGGAACGACCAACGAGCAGACCAGAAGAGGGATATGGGAATATCATGTGACCTGTGGGGGGAAAACACGCACCACTGGGCGCTGTAATACGGGTCAGGGTATAAATGACGTCACGTGGTGGAATATCGAAATATAGGTTGGAGTGCGTGCAGCCATGCATGCACAGAAATAGCAAGAAGGAGAGAACATCCACACTGTCAGGACCGTACATCTATTATAAAGAAAAGGTGATTTCTTGAATCTAATACTTTTGCTATATGGTCGATCCTAAAAGGGGGAGATATGAACGTGTGACATTGTGCACGAGAAGCAGCAATGGTCCCTCGATCTAAATATCCCCCAATATATAATTTGGTATAGCATTTCAAATTCAGAAATTGGTCGTCTAATCTGAATGCCCTTCAACCTCTGTATCCCTATATGATGACACTAAGAGCTATGAGATACCTCTGATTCCTATTTTCGTAAAAAGGCATTTGTGACCCCGCACAGCATATTGAGGAATAACCCCCATTTTTGAGATTTTGAGATTTTCTAATGATGTGAAAGAGTATACCATTAGCTCTCAAATGATTTCAAAATTATTTCCCTGTGAACTTTGTTGCAAATAGTACAAGGGGACTTCGCTCGTTCATTTGGTACCAGACACAATATAGCAGCGTCATTGTAACTCCTCGAAAGCGGCCATTCAAAAAGGCAGGAACTTTACATTTTCATAAAAACAGTACATAAACACTGCCCGAAATCCTCGTTTTGTTCAACATTTAGAGACGGATTTCGGAAAAATACTTTGGACATAATATCCTCCAATACATAAACTTTCTGAAAATACCCCCAAAAATGATTATTTTTTTTCACGAATTGAAAAGATACTTTGACTTCAGGCGTTGTTTACTCGAAAAGTGTCTTGGTGGGATATTCCTCATGTCGCTGTGCCGGGTCACATTTATCAAACCGCCAACTCTCGCCACAGGACAAGTTACTAATACCGTTGTTTTCAATGGGCGAAATAGGTATACCGTCTGATTGTGCACAGAAATGCCAAAACCTTTCCCAATGTAAAATCCCCATCTCTTGTTTTGTCCAAAACGTGCGGATTTCGAATTCAGGTACCTAGCTGTCAAATTTAAGGGTTTTTATTTCTTAAGAAATGTCTGCCTATAAAAACACTAACCAAATTTCTGTTTTATGAGGTTTCTGTTAACGAAACGGTGAATACTAAAAGAAACAGCTATTACAACGTGTGAAGTTGGCAACAATTGTAAATCTAGCATACTTCAAAATATATATATATAAAATTATATACTGACGGCAGGACCAGTCGAATGATTAGTCGAGTGACTAAATCCCCCACACGAGTGCCACCTACCTCCCCACCCCCACACAGAAGTCATGATAATATTAGAAATTCAAATCAAATATGTGACCCGGCACAGCGACATGAAGAATATCCCACCAACAAACTTTTTGAGTAAACAACGCCTGAAGTTAAAGTATCTCCACAATTCGATTACAAATCAATTTTCTGTTTTTTTATTTTCGGAAATTTCAAGTATTAGGGGATGTTATATTTTGATATCATTTGAAAGCTAATGGTATGCTTTTTCACATCATTAGAAAACCTCCAAATCTCAAAAGTGGGGGTTATTTCTCATTATGCTGTGCCGGGTCACATTTATCACACATCCAGACGGGATGGCAAAAGGATGAACTAACATAATGTAGGCCTATGTGTTTTGTTGCCGAATTCAAGCGGCAGTGTGAGGAACCGGGATGTCGTGACCGAAATCACCAAGGCTGAAACAGAAGACGATACATTTTTGTCTCCAGAATTAGAGTAGTATACCTTTAGCTGTGACCAACAGCTTACCGACCAAAATGGCCAAAACGAGAATCTCAAAAGAATTTCCATCTCGCTGGAGGAAGAGTGTTTCCTGGGAGGACCAGCACCCACCTCCCATCTCCTCACTCCCTCCCGACATGAGTCCGTTCCGCGTCATCATGCTCCCCGTCACCTGGGCCACAAACGGCCGCCAATTTGAGCAAATTAAAAGTACCGGACAAGCTGTCAGCGTGACGCCTCAATTATGCCCGCCAATGACGGATGAAGATGTGCGCCCGGAGATATCGGTCCAGTGAATCCCTTATACATCTCTCCGCCACCCCCACCCCCCCCCAAAAAAGCAGTCTCTTCACAAACCCCCCAAAAGGTAAGTGCTAGTATAACCAGCCCTCGCCCAGCCACAATAAACACACAGGCGGATTATACAGACAGCAGGGTAAATATATAAATAACACACCCGTTGTTCGACTTACAAGGCTCTCTCTCTCAACCCTCTCTCTCTCTCTCTCAACCCCCTCTCTCTCTCTCAACCCCCTCTCTCTCTCTCTTCCTCTCTCTCTCTCTCTCAATCCCCCTCTCTCTCTTCCTCTCTCTCTCAACCCCTCTCTCTCTTCCTCTCTCTCTCAACCCCTCTCTCTCTCAACCCCTCTCTCTATATCAACCCCCCTCTTTCTTCCTCTCTCTCTCAACCTCTCTCTCTCAGCCCCTCCCTCTCTCTTCCTCTCTCTCCCTCTCTCTCTCCCTCTCAACCACTCTCTCTTCCTCTATCTCAATTTCTCTCTCCCCCTCTCTCTGTCTTTCTCTTTCTCTCTCTCTCTACATCACTCTCTCTGCCCCCCTCTCTCTCACTCTCTCTCTCCTTACCTCTCTCTCTCTCTTCCCCTCTATCTCTCTCTCCCTCCTCTCTCCCCCCCTCTCTCTCTCTCTCTCTCTCTCCCTACCCCATCTCCCTCTTTCTCTCTCTCTCTCTCCCCCCCCTCTCTTCCCCCTTTCTCTCTCTCTCTCTCTTCCTCTCTCTCTCCCTACCTCCCCATCTATCTCTCTCTCTCTTCTTCTCTCTCTCGATCCCTACCCCCCCCCCCCTCTCTCTCTCTCTCTCTCTTTCTCTCTTTGGAGGAGTTGATTTGATTGGTGCATTAGTGTGATTTATCGTTTGGGCAAAAAGCGACCGAGCCAGTGTCCGTCCTTCGATGCCCCCGCCAACAAGGTGGATGCTCAATTGTTTGGCCTGCATGGGAGCTGTTGGTAGAGGGGGGCGAGGGTCCTGTCGACTCGAGCCAAATGCGAAACCCTCGCATACACGTCCACGTACTATGCCCCAAGAGAGCCAATAAAACGCACGTGAGACCTCCTCGTCCAGTCAATCACACTGAAAGGCCTGTCGGTGTGAGATGGCCTTTCGAGAGCTGCCCCCCCCCCAAAAAAAAAAAAAAAAAAAAAAGGAAATCCTGTTTATTTTACTGCCCGATGCTAAGTGAAATACCCACGACCCTGCATCAGCTCGAGATCTTTCAATACAAATATCAGACACGGTGATGTTTACCTGGATTCAGAGGCACAACGGCGAGGTATTGGTACGAAACCTTCCACAATAAACATAATATGTAATAATAAGTAAACTGCTCTGATCATTGATCTGATGAGTACCTCTATCATGCATTTATATGTGACCCGGCACAGCGACATGAGGAATATCCCACCAAAACACTTTTCGAGTAAACAACGGCTGAAGTCAAAGTATCTTCTCAATTCGATAAAAAATCTCCTTTTTTTGTATTTTAAGTTAATGTATTGGAGGATATTATGTCTAAAGGATTGTTCCCAAATCCGTCTCTAAATGTTGAAAAAACGTTTGTGTATTGTTTTCATGAAAATGTAAAGTTCCTGCCTTTTTGAATGGCCGCTTTCGAGGAGTTAGACTGGTGCTGCTATTATTGTGTCTGGTACCAAATGAACGAGTGAGGTCCCCTTGTACTATTTACAACAAAGTTCACACGAAATAATTTGGATATCATTTGAAAGCTAATGGTACACTCTTTCACATCATTAGAAAATCTCAAAATCTCAAAAGTGGGGGTTATTCCTCATTATGCTGTGCCGGGTCACATATGACCTTGGACTGATTATTATAGTTTTGCTCATCTTACAAGAAATTGCAAAGGCAATTTATCACTCACAAAAAAATGTCACAGTTGTTAAACAGTGAACCGTTGGTTGTGACGAATTGCTTTTTTCGCAATTCTTTTACGAATACCTTTTGAGGAAACGTTTGTCAAAAAATAATTAAGCTAAAGATTTAGCCGAACAATTAGTTGTTGTTTTTACGGGAATGGCGGATGATTGTTATTGATTTTGCACCGAAACCGCCCAGCAAAAGACCTTTTAACAATTGATGACAAATAAAAAAAGTTCACGTGGGTCAAAATGATGGTTAGAATTAGTATTATAGCTAACATCGATGTCAAACTGTTTCGAGGAAAAAATCTTTGGTACCGGCTTTATCTCTCGGCTCGTGCGACGAGAGCAGAATTGTTGCAAACCCGGTTGATGTCTCGGATCTTCAGATACTTATCTGCTTGCTGCCCTGCACATCCATAATTCATGGGGTGAACGGACTCTCTCCCATGCTGGTCCATACCCTCTGGAATGCTCTTTCTCAAGAAGTTCGTAGTATATCCTCCATATTTGAATCCTCTCTGAAAACATATTTGTTCGATCGTAGTTCTCCCAATTGATAATAGTTTTTGTCTTTGATTTCTGTACAATGTTGTTAAGCACATTGGGCGTCTTTTAAGACGGATTATTGCGCTATATAAAATGTTCGGTATTGTTATTATTATTATTAGTATAGGCTACCTATACAGACGAACAATGGAATAATTATGTCAAATGAGAGCATTTTCTTCTCTCGTCAACCAGGACTTCTGGGACATTTTCAGTGACAAGCCCTACCCCCCTCCCCCCTCCTCCCGTCTGGCCACCACCCATCCCCACACACCCACCTGTTCCTGAGCGTCTCAACTGTCTGTCGACGCACGACGCGCGCGTATCAATCAGTCAATATTGATTGCACCGCCAGCGCGATGGCCTTCACGCTCCGTCGACCCTCCGACGATGTACATTTCCATTTCAGACCAGAACCTCCCCCTAAAAAAAGAAATCCAGCTTAATTAAAAGAAATTAGCGAAAAAAACCATAGCAATCCACACCCCGTCCCTATCATTCTATTCCCAACCCACCCTCTGCTACGTAATTATGACATGATATGACTATATGCCTATAGCCAGGACAACACACACCACTGATATTTCACACCCTGGCGCGTTCTGCCTCGCTGGCTCTTTCCGTCCCAGATCAGGGAGGGTGATGGGGTGGAGGGGGGGGGGCTGTGCTTGGAATACCACGCGCTCACGATCTGATTCGCGACCGTCGCCGGGCTAATTGAAATAGCACGTCTTCCTGCAAAGAAACAGCAAAGCCTTCACGGGCGATCGTGCGTGCACGAACAAGCGCTGTCCCCGCCGAGCTAGCGGACCGTGATGCAACCAAACTATTAGAGCTCCGATCGCTGCAAGGAAGGAGATGTCAATTAGCCGTGATTACAAAGTGCGAGAAAAATTATGCGCGAGGACCCTGGGTCATAATCTGGCCATTGAGGGGTCAGCAGAGGTCACGAGTGCCCCACTGATGTGTTACAGTGATCGGTGTTTGAGGGTGTTTTTTTTATAGTAGTTGAAGGGAAGACACCAATTCAGGCCTTTATTGGCGTGACGTCATAGAACAGCCGCGCCAATATACCGTATTGTATAGAATTCATAGAGTTTCTAGATTACATAGGATATCTTACAGATGTGGAGTTTTAAAGCCATCAAATATTCATATTTTGGTGAAACAAAAAAATGAAGCCAGCTATTACACGTGAGCGCACTGTCTGTACTCCTACTGTGAAACTCATCTTACTTTGATATAGCCTATGTTTTGTGCACTACGGCGTATTCCAACACCATTCGCCGTCATCGGTCGGAAAGCATGCTTCTTTCTCACGGCTTCACTTGATGATATGTCATGTACATGGATGATGAAAACTACTGACTGCTGTATTTTGACCTACGATATGTGCTTCTTATTAAGTTAGTGGAACGAGCGTTTTGATCTGATGGAAGGGTATAGGTAGTTTACAAGGCCGTCCACTGAAAACACCCACTAAAGATAAACAGGAAGTTAAATTCAATTATTTCCAACAGGGTCATTTTTGTAAGCCTAGTCTATATACATGTATAGGATGCGTTCGATAAGCTTACTTCAGTCAACCCGTAGTCATTCCTGACGTTATTAGGTCTACTGATACTACAGCGTCATCAGAACTGTGGTCGATTTCACCAACTCATCTGAACTTGCGATCAATCGCAAGACGATGAGCGATGTACAGTAACCATACGGTGTATCCCAACCTACGATGGGCCTGGTCGATGCACACTAACCATACGGTGTATCCCAACTTACGATGGGCCTGACCTATGAACAGCAACCATAGGGTGTATCCCAACTTACGATGGGCCTGGCCGATGAACAGCAACCATAGGGTGTATCCCAACTTACGATGGGCCTGGCCGATGAACAGCAACCATACCGTGTATCCCAACTTACGATGGGCCTGGCCGATGAACAGCAACCATACCGTGTATCCCAACTTACGATTGGCCTGACCGATGAACAGCAACCATAGGGTGTATCCCAACTTACGATGGGCCTGGCCGATGAACAGCAACCATACCGTGTATCCCAACTTACGATGGGCCTGGCCGATGAACAGCAACCATACCGTGTATCCCAACTTACGATTGGCCTGACCGATGAACAGCAACCATAGGGTGTATCCCAACTTACGATGGGCCTGACAGATGAACAGCAACCATAGGGTGTATCCCAACTTACGATGGGCCTGACCGATGAACAGCAACCATAGGGTGTATCCCAACTTACGATGGGCCTGGCCTATGCACACTAACCATACGCTGTATCCCAACTTACGATGGGCCTGGCCATGCGCCAATAGCCTATCCATCATAACTTGAGTTACGATACATCGTAAGACTTTGTGAAATCCACCCCAGCTCCACGTGAAATATCCATTCACGTTCAATCTGAGCATAATTAATTCCCTCTTCGGCACTTGTTGATCGTCTTCAGCGACGGCTTTCCATAGTTTTCTTTAAAAACCACGAAACCGTACACTTCACAGTCTAATTAATGATTGTGCACATGCATTGCGAGAGGTGCTCAATAATTCGACGACGTGGGAGACTCAAATGCCTCGTGTTACCGACTCCCCTCGAACTGTAATGAGCACGCACACACAAACCCCGAAATGTGAACAACCAATTTCAAAGGATATCATAATATTTTAACTGTCAAAGCGGTTCGGGTCTGTCGGACAGGCGACACGCTCCGCAGACGGGTCCCACCATCTGTAGTAACATGATCACAGCCTCCAAAAAGCCGAAGCTGTCCAAAAAGAAATACAGCTCCACGAAATATCAGTAACATTGATTTGACATAAATATTCTTGTTGTTGATGCTATAAACTACCATTGCATGTTTTGTGTACGCTCCGAAGAGTATATTAATCCTTTGTTTGTAAGTCTCACTTGGTTTGTATGTATTATGTGTGTGGGTGTGTGGGTGTGTGGGGTAGGGTGGGTGGGGGTGTGTGGGATAGGGGTGGGTGGGCTGTTGCGCGTGGGGTGGGTTGTTGTGTGTAGGAGCATGGAGGTAGGAGGCCATCTAGTGCCTTGTGACGACCTAGTCCAATAGGTTAGATAGGTATCCACAAGAAAATTGAAAAGGTGTATATGTCTCCAACAGGTTTTCACGAAACTGGTATTTGGAAATAACTCAACGGGAAATTTGTGATGGTAAGAATTCGTCGCAAAGTGTTATATATAAGGGGCATACGGTCCACATTTCTACCCAGGAAAGTGAATGAGACTGAAATGGGAGCATTTTTTTAAACATCGTTTCTCGTGCGCTTGTAGGCCCCTATAGTGCAAAAGAACAAAGTAATGTCGCCACATTAAGGACACAAAAATGAGCATGTGGGTGCACGTGTCTGTGTGACTGTGTTCGTCAGTTTATTTTTGTCTGCGGTTGATGATTTTGGAGCCTTTTGGTAATTGGTTTTCCCCCGTCAAGAATCCACTGGAGCATGGTTGGCAATATACTGACATCGCTTCTGTTTTTATATTTTTTTTCCGTAGCCGAGTCCACTCGACTGTGCTTTGCGCACATCTGCCGACTCCTAGCAGCGTTGTCTAGCGTGTCTGCACGTTCGTCTCGCCGGTAAAAGTTCCCCCTCTGCTTTTAAAGGCCCAATACAACATTGGGAAGATCGGGAAACATCGATGTCCATAGATTTCCTTCAAATTTACACAGTTTGTAGATGGTCATAATAGAATCATCATGTTGAAATCTTACGGTGCGGGATGCTGTACTTCTCAAGAAATCTTCACTCAAAAAGTCGACAAATAGTTTAATACTCGCGATATTTCTCTGCACTCTGAGCAGCTTTCACATCTTTTGCAGCGATTTTCACTCCTTTTGAGCAGTTTTGGCTTTTTGGAGCGATTTTCACTCAGTGGGAGATTGAATTACGAACTCATTCGCATTTAGAGAGTAGTTCCTTTCAGGTCAAAAATTACTCGTTTGAAATACTCAAGGTCCTGTCGAAAGTTGGTGAGGCATACACTGGAGCCCTGCCTTTGCAAAGCCCCAGCGAATATTTGTACCACCCCCGTTAGTATGAATAATTATGTCTATGAGTGGCAACCTTGGAGCGCATATGGAAAGGTGGGCGTGCAAGCAGCTCCCGGCTGCCTGTGTGAGATTGTAGCGCGTATCTTTAAAACGAAGTCAAACAGATGAAGGATAAAAAACCGACTGGGAACCTTAGAACAAAAAAAATTGTAAAATGGGGCAGAAAACTTCGACTGGACACGGGACTTGAACCGGAGACCTCTGCTCTTTCCGTCTGAGCTATCCAGCCTTTCCCAAAGAATCGCATAACAAATAGGTTTTGCCTTAAAAACTAGTTGATTGCATAAGCTGAATGCAAGCGCACGAATGCCTATTTAATGCACAGGCCTATCGGGGGGGGGGGGTTGTCAAAATGCAATCCGAACTCTGGAATAAACATTTTTGTATCATTTTTTTTTTTGGTTCATGTTTATTGCTGTCTGGCTGGCCATTTTAGGGTTCTGTTCCAGAGTTGAGGCGCCGTTTCTCACCCACGGCTGTTTCTCTGGAGTGCCTCTTGTAAAAACTCCTCGTTGGCTTTGAAATAATTCCCTCGCTACGGTTTCCCCAATTTCGAGTTTTATTATTTTTCCCGAAAGTGGTCATGAAAACACGGGTTTTTCTCTCTTTCTTTCTTTCTTTTTTTTGTTTTTGATTAGGACGGGTGGGTCTTCGGATTGTGTCCTTAGGGGCGAGTTTTTTTTGTATTCCCTGTGCGTCTGGCGACACGTTTTTGGTGACGCCGTTCCGAGGTTGCAACGCTACCGCGTCTGACGAGGCTCGCTGGCCGGGCCAGTGCCCCGAGCGCTCGGCGGAGCAACAGCGCTGCGGACTCGCTCGGCACATCATGGACCGTCCCAAAATTGTTTTCGTCGGAAACGCGCTTTTGACTCCTGGAGAGCTAACGGAGTGATATTCTTTTTTCCAAAGCCATCTTGGGCTTTTTCTCACACCCTTGGAGTGTCGCTCAAGTGTTCCCGCCGTATCGCCTGCGTGCCCAGAAGGCACAAAGACCCATTTTTGTTTCCAATAACGAAACGCATTCATAGGAATGATGACGGAGAGTGTCACGGCGCCCTCTCCCGTCTGATTATGTACAATGCGAGTGCGATCGTCACCGTCCGCCGTGTGTGTGTCTCTCGACCGTCGGCAGCCCTTCAATCGAAACTGCGTCGTGTGCGTTCTACACGCGCGTTTTACCATCGTGCAATACTGAACAGGGGCTTGCAAACTGGCGCGTGGCGCATCGTGACGCGCGCTTAAGTGGAGAAGTCAGCAAGGAAAGCACCGAGCGTTGACTTTGTATGGACGCTGGATTTAATTCTACAACAACTAGGTATAGTCTGCACCAAACAAAAACTTTAAAAATCAGCTTAATCCGTTATCCAAATATTAGGAGAGTTTTTGTTGTAAACCCGGTTTCTAGCTATGGTTCCTCCCTTGCCAAAACAAATGCGAAACCTCCCTTATAAACCAGTTCATACCTCGCTTTTTTTTTACCCAGTGCTCAGTTCGCTTCATTACTCAGCCTTCGTCGAGATACTGAACCTGCATTTCACGGAGCCGTTTGAGCAGGAAAATGTTCCCAGCATGAAAAGTGTGTCAAGGTAAACTGGGATTAGCCAGCGCGCAGTTCATGCGACGCAAATTGCTTGTGACTTGACCTGGGCCACTGTTTGCTTAGGATAACCTTCTGGTGGACTTTTGGCAAGCCGCTCCACTTGTTCATGCTGTCGCACTCGGGTAAGTATATGGGTGCTTTGGTATAGCTGTGCGTGGAATTGTCAGCCGTACATAATGTGGGATATTTGCTGCAAAAAATAGTGCTTTACTGGGGAATTGAGTGACTATCGAGGGGAATGTGTCTGGGGTCTTCTCCGATGTCGACGACTCATTGCATGGAATCATTATGTTAAGAGGGCCTGTAGTTTCTGCCTTTGAGATCGGACCTGCTGGAATCTAAACGTCAGACCATAGGCATTTCTTCAGATTGCGCATTGTTGTCGTTTATTTCAAACTGCCCAATTTCCGGACATCAAAAATTTTGAAAATTACATACCCCGGAGGGAGCTAGTAAAAGCAGCTAGTAAAACGGAAATTATGTGAATTAGTAGCGCACGGAAAGCTTACGGTTTCGAGAAAAGCGTCTGAAAGAAAATCAGCGTATCATTTCCTTTCCAATGTTATCTCATCACGTGGTTGGCCGATTGAGCTGATCCGAAACATACGCAGATGTGTTATATCAAGCGTGTGCTGGGTTAGACAAAGTATGGATGCGATCTTTGGACCTTCGCAAATGGTGTCCGTACCTAAGTCAGTAGAGCAGTTTGCAATATTTTTGGTGTAAATGGACCGATGTTATTCACTTTTCAACTCTCTCTTCACTCAGAATTCTTTTTATGGACTGTTTGGCTCTTTGATGGGTCAAACAAAAGTTTGGCAAAGCACATAATAACAGGCCTAAGATAGGAGAAAACTGGACGGGACTGCTTGGTTAAACCGATGTCGTGAACCAAAGCCCAACGTTACGAACGGATTAGACACATAAATACATAGCCAATCCAAAACAGTAGCCATCTCTAATGGTTTTCTTTATTCAGTCATTCACTCTGTTTACTAGTGGCAAGGAACGATAGACGTCAATACTCAAGACGGGTTTTCCCCAAGGGGAGACGAGGAACACGACCAATTGGACATAAGTCGCCGCAAGAGGGCCTCGTCGGAAGAATAGCCGTGTTGTGCGTAAAGAACATGCCCGAAGCTGCATGCATGGATACACTTGGTGGTCAGCTCACAAGGATGTGCAACCCTGTACGCTGACGTCATCAGAACCGCATTTTCACGGAGACGAAATAGTGCAAGAAGCACAGCCGGCCCCATGCCACCAGTGGGACAGAATAGTCAAGCCGGTGCACTCACGAGAGGGCGCCACACTCCAAATGACGTCACACGCACGAGGCCTGCGAAACGGGACAGGTTCCGACCACGTGGGAAGACCTCCGAGTTCAAAGAAACAGTGTATTTTCGGCCGGTGTCTCCGTGTGTTGATCCCTCCATCAATTCATCCACGGTTCGACCACTGGTGACAGAATAACGTGCCATCGGATGAGGTCCGCTGCATTTTCGTTTAATTGAATTTTTCTCGAAACCATTAGAGCCGTGGGTTCCCGGGAGAGATCAGAGGGGGATTTGTTTTCTTCTTAGGGAGAAAGAGAGAACACCGAATAGTTTGGCGTATTAGTAACGGTTGTGGTTACTCAAGAGAACTCCCCACCTCCCCCGCGTGAAAAAAAGGTGCACCCACGAGGGCCACCTGTGAAATGATACATAAAAGGGAGAGCCCGTGTTCATTGTGAGAGGAGGGGAGACGAGGTTCCATTCAGGGGCCCGATCATTCGACGGGCCAATCGGTGGGTTAAAGCTCTATGGTTGACGGGGGTGGGGTGGACCAGGCGTGCCCCAATCAAGCGAAGCCAGCCCCCTCTTAACCCACACCAGGAAAGGGGGGGGGGCTGTTGTTGGTTGTTGATTGTGGGGGTAATAGTGGCGTTAATTCACACCCAATACCCTTGTAATGGAATTTGCAAAAAAACCTCAACAGGGAGAAGGTAAATAGGAGTTGGGTTCCAATGACCAAAGAAACGGCCCACCATCCATCAAGTGGGAGGCAGCGTAATGACACGCGCATTAGGTTCGGTTCACTAGGTTCTTGTATGTTGTGCCCCCCCCCTCACCAGAATGTGAGAGGCATGCACGGGTACCGCGTACAAAACGGAACTCGTGGTATACCGGGAATTCAAAGGGCACCAATTGCCCGGCCGCCGATTGGTCATTGGCGGAGAATCGCTTCGTTCGCTGATGGGATCTGACGCGTCGTAAATGACGCTGAAATGAGCTGAAGGTCAAGGGAGTTCGTTGGGTTCCTGACAAGGAGAAGAAGGAGGGGTGTTGATGGAGGGGGGGGGGGCAGCAGGGGCCTTGCAAACAGTTCCCCCCGCTGGGTAGACACACATGATAGCTCCCCCTACCGCCCCCATTCCATCGTTCACTCACATCCTCGCTGGGTGCGAGGTGCAAGAGGTGCCCGAGAGTACCATCTTTGGATGAGTTCGATTCGGAACTGCGTGATAGGAGAGTGCGCGGCGTTATAGACTAGGCCATACCATCACTGTCAACCTTCTGTGTCGTGGGCCATGTTGGTGCGTTCCTGAAGGTGCGTATAGCTGGTCGTCATCGGGCCGGGGGAGATTAGAAGCCTTCAGCCGTGGGAGATTGTCCTATGCAAAATCATAATTATGCACAAGACCATAATTAGTATGCATGTCTCTGCCTCTGCCTCTGCCTCTGTCTCTGTCTCTGTCTCTGCCTCTGACCCTGACTCTGCCTCTTTCTCTGCCTCTCTCTGTCTCTGCCTCTATTTCTGTATCTGCCTCTTTCTCTGTCTCTGCCTCTGTTTCTCTCTCTTTGCCTCTGCCTCTGCCTGTGCCTGTGCCTGTGCCTGTGCCTCTGCCTCTGCCTCTGCCTCTGCCTCTGTCTCTGCCTCTGCCTCTTCCTCTGCCTCCGACCTCTGCCTCTGCCTCTGCCTCTGCCTCTGCCTCTGCCTCTGCCTCTGCCTCTGCCTCTGCCTCCGACCTCTGCCTCTCCCTATGTCTTTGCAGCTGTCTCTGCCTCGGCATCTGCCTCTGACTCAGCCTCTGCCTCTGTCTCTGTCTCTGTCTCTGCCTCTGCCTCTGCCTCTGCCTCTGTCTCTGCCTCTGCCTCTGTCTCTGCCTCTGTCTCTGCCTCTGTCTCTGCCTCTACCTCCGACCTCTGCCTCTCCCTATGTCTTTGCAGCTGTCTCTGCCTCTGTCTCTGTCTCTGCCTGTGCATCTGACTCAGCCTCTGCCTCTGCCTCTGCCTCTGCCTCTGCCTCTGTCTCTGCCTCTTCCTCTGCCTCTGTCTCTGTCACTGCCTCTGCCCCTGTCTGCGGAGGCATTGAAGGCGTTGGCTTACTTTACGCTGGCCTGGTGTGAATCGAAGCGCTACCAGCGGACGGAGAAGACCGGTGCGGCAAAATTAATTACCACGATGCGGCAGGGCGCTCGTCTTATTCGTCTGGCCCACTTGTCAGGACTTCTCTCCTTGGCGGCAAATTTGTCAGCGTCAAGATGTATTCCTCTCTCTGGCTCTCACTCTCTGTTTGTCTTTCTCTCTGTGTAACTCGCTGTCTATCTCCCTCTCTTTCCCTGTCTGTCTGTTTTCTGTCTTTCTATATGTTTATCTGTCTCACTCTACCTTTCACCTTATCACCTCTCTCCCTCTCTCTCCCTCTCTCTCCCTCTCTCTGTGTGTTTCTCCTTCCCTTCCTCTCTCTCCTCGTCCTTAGCACCCCCTCTCTCTCTCCCTCCCTGCCTCTATGAGTCATCCTGTACATCTTCGTGTCTCTCCTCTCTCCACCTTCCTCTGTCTCTCTCCATCTGTCTCCCTCCCTTCCCTCTCTGTCTCTGTCTCTCCCTCTTCTCTCTCTCTCCCTCCCTCCTCTGTCTCTCCCTCCCTTCCCCGCTCTCTCTCCTCTCTCTCTCTCTCTCTCTCTCTCTCTCTCCTCTCTCTCTCTCTCTCTCTCTCTCTCTCTCTCTCCAAACGTAATCCATCAGACTAGGAATCCCCTGTTTACACAGCGCCGACCTAATTACCGGCCGCACGCATTAGTTAAGAAACTCCATCGGTCCGTCCACTCGAGAGAGTCAGCCCTCCTCAGAGTTCATGAAGCCTCGGAGCTCGCCACGGCGACATCATATCTGATAAATGCCGGACGGTACGAGGTCCTGTCCCCAGGAAGTTGGAGCGACGATGTCCTCTGCTCATCCTGTCTTTGTTTCCACCAGTCTCTCTCTCTCTCACTCTCTCTCTATCTCTCGTTAATCTCACTGCCTCTCTCTCTTCCTCTCTCCTCCTCTCTCTACCTCTCTCTATCACTCTTTCTCTCCACTCTTTGCCCATCTCTCTATTTCTCCATCCCTCAACCTTTGTCCCCCTCTCCCTCAACCTCTCTCTTCCTCTCTCTTCCTCTCTCTCTCTCTCTTCCTCTGACTTCCCTCCGCTCTCCCTCCCTCTCCCTCTCTCTCTATCTCTCTCTCCCCTCTCTTACCCTCCCCTCTATCCACTTCTCTCTACCCATCTCTCTCTCTCTCTTACTCCCACTCCCTCAACCTCGTCTTTTGCCTCTCACTCTTCCCCGTCTATCTCCACCTCTCCCTCTCCCCCTATTTTTCCCTCTCGCTCTCTTTCTCCCTCCACCTTTTCTGTGTTCTCTCGGAGTATGAGGAACACATTCATTCGGGGCTGTGTCTTGAGCAGTGACACAAAGAATCAATTTAAGATGAATTTACTCCATACCCACAGAAAATCATATCAGCTAGTTTAGCAAGTTCGTGCATACACTATACACGCCAAAGGAACACGTGTCCGGGTATTACTCGATCAAACAGAAAATGGGAAATCTGAATTCAGTATTGTGTACAGTGATTCTGACGAATGACCTCTGTATTCAACGGTTTCAAAAAAAATAACTTCATTGATTTCAAATTATAAATGGGAATGCTGGGATGACGCAAGCATCTAAAACCGCATCCCTTATCGCACCTTTGGGGCCCGTGCTGTCGACCTCCTAGTTGGCAGGCCCTGGCAACTGGTCTCGCTCTTCTGTTTGAGCCCAGGCGAACGACAACAACTTGAGACAGCAGCACCCCTAAGTACTGCTTGCCTCATACGCAAGAAGGAAGAATATGTCACCTTTAACCCAAGGCTGTACGAATCACGGTTGCACTGAGGCGCCAGGATGAAGAGTAAAATAATCCACGTTGTCTTTTGTTGATAGCATGCAATGAGCTCAACTTCGTACCAGTGGAACTTAAGTCGTCCGCTCCCAACTGTTCCATGTTTCCATTGAAAATAAAGAAAGGAAACGCGGAACTTAAGGGAGACGTTATTGTGTTCGGAGAAATAAGTGGGACGTAGTACTGTATAATGCAGTTTTACTGCCACCGGGACCCAGCCTACCGCATGCACGGAGAGCTAGAGAGACTTGTTGTACAGTACACGCACTCCGAACCCTGCTTTGTGTAAAAAAATATAATTGAATGATTGGCAATGGCGGGCCGGGGAAAATTGAACAATGAAATAGCGCCGTGTGTCGTGCGGAATCATATTTTATGAGCATGTCGCGTTTCATGAGTGCAAGGGCTAAGCGGACCGGTCGCTCGTGATGTTAACCATGCCACCTCCCGTACACTCCACAGAGCACGGGGATGGAGGGGCTGGAGTGAGAGAGAGACACACACACACATACATCAACAGAGACTTAGAGAGTGGGTAGAGCAGAGGCAGAAACAGAAATGGAGAAAGAGACAGATAAAGGGGCAGAGACAGAAACACATTGTAGATGCAGAGGCGGAGATAGAGACAGAGGCAGCGGTAGAGGCAGAAAAAGACAGAGGCAGAGACAGAGAAAGAGGCAGAGACAGAAATAGAGGCAGAAGCAGAGAAAGAGGCAGAGGCAGAGACAGAGACAGAGAAAGAGGCAGAGACAGAGATAGATATAGAGGCAGAGACAAATATAGATGCAGAGACAGATATAGAGACAGAGTCAGAGACAGAGGCAGAGGCAGAGGCAGAGAAAGAGACAGAGACAAAGAAAGATGCAGAGACAGACATAGAGGCGGAGGCAGAGAGAGGTAAAGGCAGAGACAGAGAAAGAGGCAGAGACAGAGATAGATATAGAGGCAGGGACAGAGAAAGTGGCAGAGACAGATATAGATGCAGTGACAGATGCAGAGTCAGAGTCCGAGACAGGGGCAGCGGTAGAGGCAGAGGCAGAGAGGGGCAGAGGCAGAGACAGAGACAGAGGCAGAGACATATATAGAGGCAAAGACAGAGATAGAGGCAGAGGCAGAGATAGAGACAGAGGCAGAGACAGATATAGAGGCAGAGGCAGAGGAAGAGGCAGAGGCAGAGGCAGAGGCAGAGAGAGGCAGCGGTGGAGGCAGAGACTGACAGAGATAGAGACAGAGGCAGAGACTGAGAGAGGCAGAGGCAGAGAGAGGCAGCGGTGGAGGCAGAGACAGTGGGGGAAGAGACGGGGAAAGGGGGATCGGGATAAACGGAGAGAGAGAGAGAGAGAGAATAAAAGAAAGAGAAGGAAAGAAAGACACGGGCAGAGACACAGAGAGAAGGGGGTCGGATTGAGCAACAGAGCGCAAACTCTTCCCCCGTCTTGATTGGACGTCGTGGCTGTTGACACACACACTATAGCTTGTTGACTTGTTTATTGTCCGCCTAGGTGTGCGGTGTTAAAGATCAGTATACGGCCCGGACCCACCCCCCTCCATCCCCTCCCTGCCTGCCTCCCTCCCTCCGACTTCCACCTCCGACACCACATCACCACACAACCCCCCGACAATCCCCCATTGACAAACGGGAGAGCGGGGTCCCGAGACACGCCCACCGCCGCAGCTGATTGACAGGCCCGCCTGTCCGTGATACGCCCGGGCCCCTCTCGCGCCACGGGGAGCCGATCGCTTTATCAACAAGCGCGCCCGCCGTCATCAGTGAAGGCGGCTGATGCCATCTCGGTACAGTATCTTTTGGCCTCGCTGGGCGCGCAGGCAAGGCACAGACGGAGTCCGTGTACTGCCGTGCAACAATCCCAACTACACACTCTCCTCTCTCTAGCTCTCGCTCTCGCCCTCTTCGACTCGGCTGACTTCTCGACCTGACTCGCAGGGGGTCGGAGGCTCGTCCGTTTGCAGTGCGTCCCATCTCTCCCCCCTCTCTCTCTCTCTCTCTCTCTCTCCCTCTCGCTCTCATTCATTGTGGTCTTCGCGTGGAGGAGAGGAAAAAAAAGTGAAGGTCGAGGCATTCTTTTTGCAGACGTCCGCAGTCCGCTCGTCGTCTGTCTCCGTGGCCTGTGTGCTCACTCACCCAACTCCCACCAGTCACACCGAGAACACCTCCTCGGTACGCAGCGTGACCGATCGCCTCAAGTCCCTATAGTATGATCGCGCGGAATCGCGGCCATCTGACAAACTGTAGCTATGTGCGCACCGGCCGACCCTGAATAGTTCGCCCTGCCGCTAATAGTCTCATCGGCCCTCGCTCGATTGTACCCCTCAGCCATCAACTCCCCGCCGAAACTTGAAGTCAGCCAGATTTGACTTTGTCTGTGTTTTACTTCTTCTTCTTCTCCCCCCCCCCTAATCCGGCTCGTCTTCTCCGCGGGGTTGCCCGCTACTTCCGAGGGGAGGCTTTCTGCTCGTCCCGAGACTTTTTGTTTTCGGTTTTCTTGGAGGAGTTCCGAGTAGGAGGAAGGATCGGGAGCCAGCCATGCCTCGACCGGCCCGGAGCACGTACAGCGACGCCAAGCCGCCCTACTCCTACATCTCGCTGACGGCCATGGCCATCCAGAACTCGGGCGAGAAGATGCTCCCCCTGAGCGACATCTACAAGTTCATCATGGACCGGTTCCCCTACTACCGCAAGAACACGCAGCGCTGGCAGAACTCGCTCCGGCACAACCTCAGCTTCAACGACTGCTTCATCAAGATACCGCGCCGGCCCGACCGGCCGGGCAAGGGCAGCTACTGGGCCCTGCACCCGCTCAGCGCCGACATGTTCGAGAACGGCAGCTTCCTCCGGCGCCGCAAGCGCTTCAAGTCGCCGCGGATCACGGCCATCGACCACAACCTCCAGATCAAGCAGATCGACTCGGCCAAGATCTTCCAGGAGCAGGCCAAGATCGGGCTGCCGCCCTTCGCGGCGCTGGGCTCGCTCTCGCCCTACGCCGTGCCGGCCGGGCCCAGCGTGGCCCTGACCTGCTGCACGGCCAGCCCGCCCGCCTACCCGTCCAAGCGCTGCCCGGCGGCCGTCGTGGCCGCCTCCGCCGCCGCCGCCACCACCCACGCCGGCCCCGCGGCCGCCAAACAGGCCTTCACCATCGAGAACATCATCTCGCCGGACTTCAAGCCCGGCTCGGCCGCGGCCGCGGCCAAACTAGCCCCGATCAAGGCTGCCTCGCCCACCGACAGCAGCAGCAGCTGCAGCACCACGGGCACCTCGTCCAGTCTACCGAGCCCCACGCCGTCGGCCAAGGGGGTTTGGAGCTCCATCGCCCCCACGGCCGCGGCGGCGGCGGCGGCCGCCGCGGCCGCCGCGGCTCGCTGCGTCACCGCGCCCCTGTCGCCCGAGGAGCGGGCGTACCTGAGCGAGTACACGGCCCACTGTCGGACAGTCCTCCCGCCGTCCTTCCCGCCCACCCCGGCCTTTCCCCTGCCCATCAAGCCCTCTGTGCACGGTCTGGGTCTCACCTCGCACGCGGCCGCAGCCCTACCGCCACTCTCCACCTCCGCGCCCATCTCCGTGGTGCACGAAGGAGCGCTCCTGTCCAAGTGCAATAGGCCGACCCTCGTATAGTTCCAGTCGTTAAAACCCACTTCCTGAACCCCCTCCGTTGTACCCTCTTCAGGTCCGCACTCGGTGAACACTCTTGACACAGCCGGAAAAAAAGTGAGACCACCCTCCAACAGTACTGTTACCATGGACCAAAATCTTGAACGGATCGTCCCCCGTTCGAAAGGTGTGTACATAAAACCGTTTCTCATTTCCTTTCGAGACTTCAACCCATTTTCCTTTACATCGTTGTGTTCAATGGTCTAGTTTACGTATAACTTATCTTATGAAAAAAAACCTGATGACAAATGAGGTTTAATGTCTAACATTATCGCCCTTTCTGGGTTAGTTTGTTACTTGTACCTTGTGAAGTGTGACCAGCACAACTGACTTGAATCCTGAGGTACAGTTAAGGATTGGGTAATGTTCGTGGTATAGCACCAATTCAAGAGGACCCTCTCACAAACGGGATTAATCTGCGTTGTTCGCAAATAAAATGTCCTACGCTAACGCCGTTGACAATGCTACGGACCTTGATGACATCCAAAGTGTGAAAAACCAAAAGTAATCTGGCCTCGACGCCAAAAAAAGGTTCAGTTTTATCAAATCAAACTAGCGATGGAATTATCTCGGTTTTTTTTCTTAAAGGCACGCACAGAATACGATAAAAACTTGTAAATCATCCTCATTTTCCTATATCGATGGACATTATCGGTAGGCCCGTTCCCGTAGAGTCAAGGTTTCTACTCGGGGCCTTGTCTGTCTGGCCTCTACACTATAAAACTGCCCAGAGCACAAGTGCATTCCATAACGAAACAAAAAAAAGTGGTGGACATCGTTTTAATCGTTTCCGAGAGGTGCATATCGTGTGGCCGCAGATCCGTGGAATTCACTTACGGGCTTATATATGAACTGTTTGCCGCACAGCCAGGTCAAGTTCTCGGCTGACCGAAACTCGTATGGTTCTGATCATTTAGGGAAAAGAAAGCAAACTCTTACAGTTGAGTGTAGAGAGAGAGAGAGAGGGTGGTTTAATTAAACAGAAAACAAAAACCTGAAATATATAATAGCAAAGCTGTTATAACTCGGTGCTCGTTGAATGGTTCCGATGGAAGCTGAATTCTGTCGTCCGGGACACGTCTGGCGTATCACGAACTGCATCGGTCCGTTCGGTGAATGGGGGTCCGTGATATTCCTGAACGGAGTCGGGGGAAACGAATTCCGTGCGTCGCTCGCGGATCCGTGCTCCGATGCGGTTACTGAAATAGCCTATAGTTTTTTGCGGGCGAGTTCTTGCAACTCGTCTGCAATCGAGTCACTCGAGGGCACGCACGGTCCAGCCGTGTGTCCTTGAAATAAAAAAAAATAAGTCAGAAGCAAAAAAAACTGTTCTGACAGGAATAGTCATTTTTTTTTTAAACCAATTTCACGTGTCTGAGTCTTGTCTTGTGTATATAATGACAAAGAATTGTAAATACTATCCATATCTCGCCGTTGTATTGACTGTAAATAGAAACCGCCTGTAACATACTGTGACCGAGTCTGTTGAAGAGGAACTCCGAAAAAGAAAAGAGTTTTGGGTTTCCGAAGATATCTTTTTTTTATATATTAATTTGGTTGATTTTCCCACCGATTTCAATCTCTGGATGGTCGTGATTATAGAAGACGTTAGTGTGGACAAACAGAAGTAACTATGGGTGATGTCACGGTGACGTTGTCGAAAACCGACCGATGAGAGGAAGAGTAGTTTTAGTTCAGGTTGATTTTTATTCGTATTATCGGTCGAAATACCGAGAGATGTATTTATTTTCCAGAATGTCTTCTAAAAGTTCACCGTCTCTCTATTCGTAATACCCCCTTTTTCAGGTCCTAGAACATGTAGTCTTTGCTCGTGCTATAGGCCTAGGTCATAAACCGACATAGTCAATTTCGTGCTGCGAAAACCAGCAGCAGCAACAACAGCAAGAAGATAAAGAGATTATTTCCATGTGTAAAATCTGGTTTGGTGACGGGGTGATATGAAGCGGAACACGCAGACCCGCTGGAGCGTGATTGAAGAAGAAAGAAACTCGTTGAAGGATAGCCAATAAATAAATTGACTTGTATCACAACACACCCATATGCCGAGTGGTTCTGATTTGTATTTGGGTTTTTTTGTGGGCAGGCCTTCGCCGCTGTCACGGTCGACTATATAATGGTCTCATTATAGCTTATGCCATTATGTGGAACAACCCAACAATGCCGTTTCCCGATGTGCTTCAGTCCGTGTTGCTTCTCGTGGGGGGAAAAAGGGTGCGAGAGACGCAGGGAAGTAAAGTCTCACATTTCAACGTGTGTACGTCTCGCTCGTTGAACCAGAAGTCTAGGTGCAGATCTCAGTCGTCGTCTTTTTCTTCTCTTTTGTATCTTTAATAACTTGTCCACGACGATTGATCCGATACAAGTACTTCAGCGATGTTCTCCGGGGTCTGAATAGCAGAACATGGCGAGCGAATGAATGAATCTGCTCACATCTACACTGCATGCACAAAGTTGGGCGCAAAAAAGGGGGTTAGGAACGGTCTGTTTTCCCGACACGGTCTGGCCTGATCATCAAAGTTGTACGTTTTGGGCTTAAAATTTATGCGATGAAATCCCTCGACTTGGGCTCCTGTTGACCAATGATGTATAGCCAGTTGATCTTTGGACCGACGCTTGGCAAATTGTGGCTTGAATGCTGCCCAGCGCTTTTGCAGTGTATCCATTAATTACCCCTCACAGCCCACAATATAACCTTCATCGCAAAATACTTAAATCGTAATCCCTTCCTCGCCAACGTATCGAACCAGCCTGGACTCCAGATCTACACGGCCAAAGCTGTGGGCAACGAAGTTATAGTAGGCCCGCATAGAACCTCACTCAGACTTTGCCCAGGAATGCAATTCCACGCAAGAGCAATTCTGTGTATAGGCCTATAGAGAAGAAAGCTGAAAAATAAGCCTATATGATTGCTATGCAGACCACAAAAAAGGTCAGGCTACGGAAAAGCAGGCAGGTCAACCTGGATTTTTTTTTTGTGTCCCTACACAATCAGCTGGTTAGAAAAGAAACGACTTCACAAGTCATTGCTGGAAGCTATGACTTGGATTTCACGTCAATATTTTGCTTGGATATTTGGTTCACTCTATACCAAATACGTGCGGCTGACATAACATATTGGTTACTTTTTAAGTTTCATTTTATTTCTTTATTTTTTATTTCAATCCGGAATGTTAGCCGTTGTTACTATGACTGTGATGACAATTTGAACGACTATTTCTTTGGGTGATATACAAAAATGTTGCAAACTGCTTACTGACTAAAATTACCAAAATGTAAATCTTAAAATTTAGTGGGCCTGACGTTTCGATCCTAGCAGGACCTTTCTCAAAGGTCAAAAAATGACGAAAAAATACTCTTTTATTCAAAAAAGATCCATTCCTGCCACCATCTCGATTACAGTTGTGTGTAAAAATTGAAAAAGTTTCCATCACGAATCTGATGGATACGGCAAACTAAAAAGTGAGAATATTCCCGTCGGGTTTGAACGGGCAATGTCTTGTCGTTTCTTGGCGAGCACACTAGTTGTTCGATGACCTGTCGTTTCCATCCTACCGGGATCTGCCTTTGAGAAAGTTCCCGCTAGGATCGAAACGTTTGAGATTATGTATTAGCGGGTCATTTTTAGTCAGTGAGCAGTTTGCAACAGCTTTTTATTTACTATTTGATTCAATGAGGTTTTGCCGCGCTCGACGTGATAAGCACTGAATATACTCAGTGCTTTGCCCGATGCCTGAGGAAAGCACTGAGCATTCAGTGTTTATCACGTCGGGCCGGGCCAAACCTCATTGAATCGCATTTCCCTCGACGCAAACATCATGTTGCATATCTGTTGACTATTTTGGTTCGACTTTAATCAGCCTCGTCAATTTCTCTCCGAAGGGAAATGAGCTCGCGATCGCGACCCCGTCACTTTTGCCATTGCGATGTCACGTTTCCGCCACAAGAAGACAATCCGCTGAAACTAAGCTACAATCGCTTTACTGTCAACACCGTTGACGGGCTCGACACCGGTGTTTTTTTTTCTTGTGTGCGAGTGGGGGTTCGGGGAAGAAAACTATAGACATGTCAGACCAACAGAGCGAGGAAGCTCGGTCTGTGGTCTGCAGATCTGACCCGATGTCCGTTGTTCTATACCTGGCAGTGCGTGCATTTATAATAGCCTTTTAACCGTCACCGAGGTGGGCTTGTCAGTTTGTGTCTAATTCGCCCTCGCTCCACGCTCACAGTGGGGAGAGGGCGTGCCGAGGGCCAGGGGGATGTGGGGAGGAGAGGGAGGGAGAGGAGAGGGGGGGGGGGACCGGCCCTACGGACCCCGAGGGGGTCAAGCTATGCACGGTACAAACCCTCTCTGTCCGGGTCAATTTCAAAGTCGCCCCGTGTCCAATCTGTCGGCAGCAATTAACGATCCGCGGCCGAAGCCGGAGCCGACCGTGCTGCTGGGTATACAACTAACTACACGCGCGGTGAAGTCTTAGCGTGACCAAAGCACGTGTGTGTGTGTGTTTCCTTTGAAACAGAGAGGAAATGTCACGGTTATTGAAACGGAGAGATGCTGTAAGATGGAGCGGCCGTGAAAAGAAATCTGCCCCCCGAGTAAACAGGGAGAGGTGTTAACAACGGTTTGATTTACCGGCTAGGTGGGGGGGGGGGAAGAGTCCGACCACGCAAGGTCAACTCGTTGCTTTCCCCCCGCGTTGGTCAGCAACTAAAATGGCGACGATCTCAGCGCCGGTATAAGGTCCATCGCGGTGGGACAGATTGACAGGGGGAAAACCAGCCTCACTGATGCTTCCACGATGAGATCGCGGAGACACGAGGAGTTGCCGGCTCTTCTCAGAGCCATCTCGAAAGAGCGGTTGACTAACACGGCGTCGCCGTTAACTGTCCACTGTCCAGTGTGCTCCCAACGTGCAATGCAAACCTTCAACTCGTTTCCGAGATCTAATATGAAAGCCAACCATCTCAATAGAGGTTGTGTTAAATTGTTCACTCTTTGCTTACAACTTGTTTTCTTCTTCAGAAACCATGAGTTCTAAGTCTGATTTCATTTCTTCATCGGAACAATTAGGACATCAAATGTTTGATTTTATAAAAGTACCAATTTTCCTGTATATAATCTTACCGAGAATTCTCACGAGGGCTTGAAGGGTTCCATGTATTTTAGAGGTGCCCATTGTAAATCCATTTAATGCTTATTATTGTGATCTCAAAAGATAGAGGGCCTGACGTTTCGATCCTAGCAGGACCTTTCTGAAAGGCAGAGCGACAATGACAAAACAGATACATGTTATCATTCTGAATTATCAATTCTGCGTTTTGAGACAGGTCCTGCTAGGATCGAAACGTCGGGCCCTCCAATCTTTTGAGATTTTCGTTTTGGCCATTTTGGTCGGTAAGCTGTTTGCCACATCTTAGGTATACTACTCTAAGTCTGGAGACAAAAATGTATCGTCTTCTGTTTCAGCCTTGGTGATTTCGGTCACGACTTCCTAGTTTCTCACACTGCCGCTTGAATTCGGCAACAAAACACATACATTATGTTAGTTCATCCTTTTGCCATCCCGTCTGGATGTGTGATAAATGTGACCCGGCACAGCATAATGAGAAATAACCCCCACTTTTGAGATTTTGAGATTTTCTAATGATGTGAAAGAGTATACCATTAGCTTTCAATATGTAATATTTAAAATTTCCGAAAATACCAAAAGAAAAAGATTTTTTTTTTGTAATCGAATTGTAAAGATACTTTAACTTCAGGCGTTGTTTACTCAAAAAGTTTTTTTGGAGGGATATTCCTCATGTCGTTGTGCCGGGTCACAAAATGTGTGATGAATAGCGCCAGACACTTATTGGTCGAACTTGTCTTCTTCGTGCGGGGGGGGGGGGAATATCGACTTCACCCGCTGAAAAATCTGGCGATCATTTCGCGTATATAGTGAATGCGGAGTTAAACGAGGTGGAAGGGTTTGCGTCCCAAATGCTGTCTATTCATTTCCGCAAACGTCACTTCTTTCAATTGATAACCAAATCCCTGGAACTTAATACTTCCGACGTAAATTACCTTCCCGTGGCTTCAGAGATAAATCCGAGGGTTGGTTTACTTCAAATATCACACCAATTGTGTTAATTGTATGCTGAATCGCGAGAGGCCATACAAATGAATAGTGACAAAATTGCTTTTCACTTCATTTTGAAAATGATCCCTATATTTGTTAAAGGCCCAATACAACATTGGATAGATCGGGAAACATTCAAGTCCACAGATTTCCTTCTGATTTACGCAGTTTGTAGATGGTCGTGATAGAATCCTCATGTGGAAATCTTACGGTCTGGGATGCTGTACTTCTCGATAAATCTTCACTCAGACATCGACTAATACTTTATTACTAACGAGTAATAAACTATTTCTTATACTACAGAACGGCGCGTAAACCGTGATGATTTGTCTTCTTTCTCAGATTACCATTGAGCTAAAACCTTCGCAGTATTGCCCTTTTTTAATGTGTTAATAAAGATTTCTCGAGAAGTACTTTCAGCATCCCAGACCGTAAGATTTCAATATAAGAATTATATCATGACCATCTACAAACTGTGTAAATTAGAAGGAAATCTGTGGACATCGATGTTTCCCGATCTTCCCGATGATGTATTTGGCCTTTAACCCAGAGTTCCCGGGTTCAAGCCCTAGTAAGGTCAATGCTGGTTTTGATGGGGTTTTTGTTGTTGGCATTTTCGAAATTGTGTAACACATTTCCCAGTCAGTTTTCCCTTACTTTGTCAGTGTGAGGTAAAGAAATCACGTCAATATGTCATCAAATACAATAGTTCATAATTATCAATCCTTGCTGGCAAAGAAATATCCTTCCTGTTTTATACTTTGGCTATTCAAAAGGCAAGGATTTATCAAAAGGCAAGGATGGTTGAAGCTGCGTTATATATATATATATATATATATATATATATATACATATTCCAAAATGTATTCATGGTAAATAACCAATTCTATATCATTTCGTGCAATAACAAGCCATTTGTGAAGTGTGTTAAACCACGCTGTTTACCTATCCGCACAATAATTGCCACAATTCTAAATGTAGTGGCCACCTCCCCAATGACCCCCTCCCCACCTCCGAGTTGTCAAGTCAATATTCAGATTATTTGTGGAAGGTCATGTAATAGCGGGCTGGGCAGCCTAAATCCTGCTTTGCCATTGGGTCCCGGGCGGATTATACATCGCCCCGAGATCCGGAACTATGCACATGCCGAGCACTTTACAATATACGATAAACCCTTTGTGCTGGTCCCACCCCCTTCCGTCAATTAACAGAAATGGAAGTCATGAGCGTTTGTGCGTTTGGTTAACTGTTTCTGTCTGTCTGCCTGTTGCTGTATCCGATTCTGTTTTGCGCAGTATGTTTCACTGTCTGTCTGTCTCCCTACCTATCTCTCTTTTCTGTCTCTTTCTCAACCTCCATCTTTTTTCTTCTTCGTGTCTCTCTCGGTCTCTCTGTCCCCTCGGTCTTCTCGGTCTCTCTATCACTTCCTTTGTCTTTCTGTCTGTCCCTGTCCCTCTCTCTGTATCTCCGTGTATCCACGTCTCCCTGTCTCTCCCTTTTCTCTACCTCTCTCCGTCTCTACCTATAGCTGTATCTCTCACACTCTTTATCTCCCTCTCTCTATCCGTCCCTCTACCTCTCTCTTTCTCTCTATGTCTCTCTCTAGCTGTGTCTCCCCATCTCTCTCCCTCTCTGTCTCCCCCTATAGCTGTCTCTTTCACCCTGTGTCTCTCCCTTTCTCTCCCTCTCTCTCTCTGTCTCCCTCTCTCTGTCTCTCTCGCTCCGTCTCTACCTCTCTTTGTGTCCCCCTCTCTCTGTCTCTCTCACTCTGTCTCTCCCTCTCTCTATCCCTCGATCTCCCTCTCTCTTTCTCTCTCTGTCTCTCCCTAGCTGTGTATCCCCATCTCTCTCCCTCTCTGTCTCCCCCTCTAGCTGTTTCGTTCACCCTCTGTCTCTCCCTTTCTCTCCCCATCTCTCTCCCTCTCTGTCCCCCTCTAGCTGTCTCTTTCACTCTGTCTCTCCCTTTCTCTCCATCTCTCTCTGTCTCCCTCTCTCTGTCTCTCTCACTCTCTCTGTCTCCCTCTCTCTCTCTCACTCTGTCTCTCCCTCTCTCTATCTCTCCCCCTCTGTCTCTCTCACTCTGTCTCTCCCTTTCTATCCCTCTCTCTATGTCTCACTCCCTCTCTCTCTGTCTCTCTCACTCTGTCTCTCCCTCCCTGTCTCTCCCTCTCTGTGTCTCTCCCACTCTTCTCTCCCTTTCACTCTCTCTCTCTCTGTCTCCCTCCCTCTCTGTGTCTCTCTCACTCTGTCTCTCCCTCTCCCTCTCTCTCTGTCTCTCGCTGTCTCGATTTCTCTCCCGCTTCAATTCTGTGCGTGAATGTATAAGTATGGTCGAAACTTTTCCGCATTCGTTCATGCCAAAGTCTGCATCGCAGTCAGAAAAAAAAACCACAGTCTTAATGTCGGCCTTTTTTTTCCAAGAAAAAAAAAGGGTTATTTGAGGCCACTTGGTTTCGCCCCATGTCACGTGGAGACCATTACGCCTGACCTTCAAAGTTGATGGAATAAAAACACGGTCGAGTATTAAATATTGAGCTGCTGTCATAAAGATTATTATGTCATTTGTTTTATATGCAGGATTTTGTATTGGTATCAACATTGGCTTGGAACATTACAAAAACCATCCTTCCCCCAGAAAACAAACAAATGCCACGTACACTCTGGGCTGATCGGACAGTGTGTAAAAAGTCTCCTGTCCACATTCAGAGTATGTATACATACACACTGCCCGTATTGGTACCGGTCCTTTTCCACAGCCAGCCTTTTCACAGGAGATGATTTACATGGTGTCGATGCTTACCTTTCACTTTGTCCCTTGGCCATGCAAACCTTCACATCTGTTTCTATAAAAGAAGCAGACAATTTACAAGATTACGTTTAATCATTCGCGACTTTTCCAGAAGTTGGTCAGAGACAGCAAACCGAACGACTGGTATGTTTGGGCCGGCCTATGTAAATATTTGTTTCTTGGAATCGTGGCACAGCGCTGAGAAATATGAATCCCGTGTAGCGAGGACTTGTATCGTTTCGTCATTGGTATAGTTTGTATGATAACAATAATGTATGTCTAACGATAAGACGTGTCGAACCTATAAGGCTGGAGCACAATTTTATAGAGTTAATTGAGTGTGAAAATATGCTCAGCCAAAAAATTGTTTTCCCTTGTAAAAACGAGATTGCTACCAACTACATTGTACTTGATAATAATAATAATAAAGTCTCTTTTATATAGCGCATTTCGTAACTGAAAGCCTACCTCAGTGCGCTTTACATTGCAGTTATACTGATTATAGTACAAACACAATTACAAACATTGACAAAATCTACAAGAAATATACTGATTACGTTAGCTAAGCTTATAAGTTCATTTTGTGTGGACCTGTGATGTTTGTTTTAGGTTTGAATTAATAGGTATGTTTTAAGTTTTGTTTTAAATGAGTCCAAACTAAATTCCTCTCGCAAGTACTGTGGTAATGAGTTCCATAGTTCCGGAGCAATTATTTGAAACGCCCTTCCTCCATAGGACTTGGTCTTTGCATTACATGGTACTTTACATAACATGGTACTAGTCAGTTCTTTGATTGTGAGCGGAGAGTAACTTGGGGGTTATATGGTTGAACCAACTATATATACTTGATGCTTGCTGTATAGGCCTACACTTGAATTGTATTCCAATATTGGTTGCTAAGCGTGAAATAAAAGCGGAACTTTGGCTGGCAACTTGATTCTATTGAGGGAGGCTTTTCATGCTTAGCAAGCAAACTTTAGGCGCTTACTCAACTCTGAAATGAGATCGGCCGAGGGACAATAACGGTCCCTTACAGATCGGACACATATACACATAATCGATTCTTCTCTCCAGAAAATTTAACAAAATAGCAGGTCATAGAGTTATGTAAAAACAAAATGTTACAAGACGCTTGAACTAAGTAAAATGGCCAAAATGCAAGTCTCTCCAAGGAGAAAAAAAAAGGAGAGAGAGAGACTGACGTTTCGACACGAGAAGGACCTTTCTCAACGACAGAAACAGGCTCTTGATTGATTGCAAAAAAGAAGAAGAAGTAATTATACACTGTTCGACGAAGGCCAGAACGAGTGCACTCGCTTCGACTCGGAGTTATCGGAGCTCCACCGGAACTGCACGCTCGTCGAAACGTCGACAGATCTGGAAAGGGGATTTCGGGTAGGTGTGTTGTTGTTTTGGGTGAGTTTTTTTTTCTTTTTCCAGCGTCCCGTTCCCACGCCATGCAAAGTCCACGCACCGCCAAGACGGTAATGCCGTTCACACGGTGTCGGTCCACAGCGTAAAAAAAAAAAACACCACCGTTTCTGTTTCTGACTCCGCGACAGGAAAAGCCGGGGGAGGGGGAGGGAGGGAGGGGGGATGGGGAGGGGGAGGGGAAGGGAGGGAGGGGGAGGGGGAAGGGAGGGAGGGGGAGGGGGGGGGGGTCATTGCAGTATGTAACCCTCCGTTAATTGATGGCAATAATTGGCCCCGAACCGCCGTGCAAAATACGGCGGAGCCACCGTGGCGGGGTTTAGTTTTCCCCTCCGTTGTGGAAGATGCCCTTTTCTTGCCGCCACGGCCTTATGCAGCGTGTGCTGCATGGCTTCAATCGGAGCGTGGGGGCCCCCGAGTCGAACTACCCCCTGTGTCTTCTGGAATGGTTCTGTCATTATTTACCCGACAACTTTTCTGCCGTCCAAAGTCAATTTCCCCGCACGATATATTATATATTTTTTTAATTTAATTTATTGACTCAAAATGTCATCCTCCGCCCTTCAGTAATCACCGCGTGCAGGGGAGGGGTCGGAGGGGTTGATGGGGGGGGGGAGGCCCTGCCTGACGTCTTTATTATTAAGCGTCGTTATTACCTCAGTCATCAAGTCTCGGGGAAAGGGGGTACGTGGTCGGTCGGTTGCCCGTTTGTCCAATAATGAAGGAGAGGGGGAAGGGGGAAGGCGAAACCGGCCGAGCGTTACGGCCCAGCGTATCGGGTGCATGCGGTGTAGCGGGCGGCTCGCTTGCACGGCCGGGGCTAGCTAGCGGTCCGGTCCGCGGGGCCCCGGCGAGCGGTGGATCTCCGCTCAACCGCGTCTTATTAGCTGGCGGGGATCCCGGCACGGATACCAGCGACCTCTTTCGCAGAAGATTATTGCTCCTCTCTCTCGCTCTCTCTCTCGCTCTCTCTCTTTCTCTCTCCCTCTCCCTCTTTCTCTCTTTCCCTCTCTCTCTCTCTCTCTCTCTCTCTTTCTCTCTCTCTCTCTCTCTTTCTCTCTCTCGCTCTCTCTCTCTTTCTCTCTCTTTCTCTCTCCCTATTTCTCTCTCTCTCGCTCTCTCTCTCTCTCTCGCTCTCTCTTTCTCTCTTTCTCTCTCTCGCTCTCTCTCTCTCTTTCTCTCTCTTTCTCTCTCCCTATTTCTCTCTCTCTCTCGCTCTCTCTCTCTCTTTCTCTCTTTCTCTCTCTCTGCCTCCAGCTATCTGTGTATGTGCGTCTCTCTGTCTCTGTCTGTGCCTGTCCGTCCTACCGTCCCTCTAACTCTCAAAGACGGAATGTCTGCCTCTCTGTCCTACCTGTATGTCTGTCTGTCTGTCCGTCTGCCTCTCGGCTTTCTCTCTGTCGCGAGTTCCTCAAAGAGTGGGGCGTGTTTCTGTATGATGTCTTTTGTGTGTCTTACTTAGTCTCCCCTTGCCTCTCACAACCTGTGTCTCTGACACTCAGTCTTTGTCACTGTCTGGATCGGTCTTTATGGGTTTCAGCCTTTATTTGTATAGGCCTATCTCTCTTTTTGTCTCTGTCTCTGCTCATTTGTCTCTGTGTACCTCTCTACCTCTCTCTCTGTCTCTCCCCTCTCTCATCATCTCTCTCCATATACACTTCTCTCTTTTTTAGTCTGTCTCTATCCTCTCTCCCTCCACCTCTTCCTCTACCTCTCCCCTTTTCTCTCCCTCTACACCTCTCCCTCTTTTTATGTGTTTCCCTCCTATCTCCCTCCACCTCTCTTTCACTCTCTCCCCTCTCTACCTCTCCCCTCTCTCTCTCCCTCTACACATCACCCTCGTTTTCTATGTCTTCCTCCTCTCTCCCTCCGCCTCTTACTCTCTCTCTCTCCTAGGCTATCTCTCTCTGCCTCTCTCCCTTTATCTCCCTGTACAACTCTCCCTCTTTTTCTTTCTCCATTCTCTCTCCACCTCTCTCTCTATTTCGTCTTCTCTCTCCCTCTCCCTCTTCCTCCTCCATCTCACCATCTCACTCCTTCTCCCCTCGCCTCTCCACCCCCTCGATCACTGGCAAATTATAAATCAGAGAATATCCCCCATCGAAGGCACTGTGGTCCAGATGGCGACCAGTCAGTGCATGGAGTCTCCCGTCCGTTTATTAAAAACCAGAGGGGAAAAGTGACACCAGTCTTGGTCATGGTACTTGAGTTGCCAACGATGCGTTTCATCGTCGGCCTACGGAAAATAAAGCATTGCTTTATTTGGGGGGGGGGGGGAGTCTCCGCCACCACCTGCACTCACCAGCACGGTCCGGCGTTGAAGGCTGAGAGGAGATCTAGTTTGTATACAGAGAGAGAGAGAGACCCGGCCACACAGCACCGCACGTCTTAAGAGGACTCTTATAGGACGAAGGGAAGGCGGCGGGACCGTCCATCGGGTTTACCTGCCTCCGAAGATGCCGACCTGAATCGGGGTTCCGCGGAAACCTTAGGGTCTCGCCATCGGAAAAATAAAGGGCGAAGCTCGCGGGGCTGGATCGCCCCACGCGTGGTCTTTCGCTTAGTGTGCCGCGCTGTTACCCGAACCCTCCGTCACGCCTGCGCTGAGGACCGAGCCGGGACCGGCGAAGATATTGGGTTGCCAACTTCGGGAATCTACTGTCCCTCGGATTTGGAGAAACAAAACAAAATACAAATCAGACACTCCTTAATAACGTTAGCAGATGATCCAAGCCAAACCTCGCTTACATCGACATCGTTTATCGAATAATGGATGGAAAGCTGGACAGTCAGTCCAATCGTGGTTTAACGCACGATTCAGAGAAAAAAAGGGCTGAAAGAAAATTGCCTCTGCGTATACTAGGGAAAAATGACTGAGCAGAATACGTCAGGAATCAGGTTAATATGATCACTGACTTTCTCATGAAAAAAAAAAAACGATAAAAAGCCACTCCCATACCAAGGGAATCCTGCCTTTGAAAATGGCCCTGCTCGGGTCGAATCATCACTGCCTCTCGAGATCCTTGACACGTCCGTACAAGGTGGAGAAAAACACCTATCAAATTCAAGCGCGCCCTACACCTACCTAACCTTTGTATACCCGGCAACGAATGGCTGCAATCGTCTAGGATCTCGCACCGCAGTCGCTGAAAGCGATCAGACGGACTGGGTATAGGATACACCAGTGCCAGACAGTTGAACAACCGAGACGGCTACACAGGCAAGAAACTCGATGACAAAAAGTCGACAATAAAACACCCCTCTTCGGACGCAAAAAAAAAGGACTGACGAAGTAGAAGAAGAAGAAGGAGAAGAAGGAGACACCGACTTTTGCAGTTAGACCGTGCGTCGCGTTACCGAGTCGAGATCGGGCATCAACTGGTGTAAAATGGTGCGGCCAGAGAGCGTGCTCACGCCCGCTTTCTTCGGGGGCTCCTACTCCCCCCCCCCACCCCCTATACAAGCCGACGCAATTCATCGTCTCGTTCTCGAGTCTCGAACGTTCTCGCGTTACAGCTCGAGTGCCCGTGAGCGGTATAGACATCTCTTTCCGTCGGGGGGACGGAGACGTGCTTCGGCTGTCTACTGTCAGTTCCCGTCCGTGTTGTTTCGCACTCAGAAAGAAAGGAGATGGGGGAAAGTCAGATAAAGCGTGTGTGTTGGGGGAGGGAGGGAGATAGTGTGCTTAGAGAGGGAGGAAGGGGATAGAGGAAGAGATAAACAGAGAGACAGAGAGACACTGACAGTGAGAGACAGAGAGAGACAGAGAGACAAGAGACTGTGACAGACAACGAGTGACAGGGAGGGTCACAGAGAGAGACAGAGAGAGAGACAGAGAGAGACAGAGAGAGACAGAGAGAGAGAAAGAGAGACCGGTAGAGACATAGAGACAGAGATAGACAGAGAGAGAGATAGAGAGACAGAATGAGACATAGAGAGACATAGAGAGACAGAGAGAGACACAGAGAGACAAAGAGAGACAAAGAGAGACAGAGATACAGAGAGAGACATATAGAGACAGAGAGACAGAGAGACAGGGAGAGACAGAGAGAGACAGAGAGACAGAGAGGGACAGAGAGACAGAGAGACAGAGGAAGACATAATCATAGAGACAGAGACGGGGATAAAGAGACATAGGTAGTATGATCACAAGGATCAGATGACCGCAAAAAAGACGAGTAATCAGCCGTTAGCCTTAACACGTTAGCAGGGTGGACCACGTGGAGATTAGTTGCTATGCCATCCCAGACAGATGGAGACAGGGACAGACGGAGAGACAGAGGGAGATAGAGAGAGACAGGGACATGAGAAGATAGAGAGACAGAGAGACTAGGAGAGAACGAGACAGCGAGATGGGGAGAGACAGAGACAAAATAGAGCGAGTCATTGAAAAACAGAGAGGGGCAGAGTGAGGGGGCGAGAGATGGAGATATACAGGAATAGAAAGACAGACAGAGAGATATAGGGAGGGACAGGCAGAGAGGTGCCGAGAACGAGGACGGTGACTATAGACTGCAATGTGTGTAAGGTGAGCCGACTCAACGAGTGGCCCGCTCCTGCCTCAAGAAGCCGACTGGCCCACGCTAATGCACCCGTCGCGTCTCAGACGAGAAGCGACTGCGAAGAGAGGCGTGGGGGGAAGGAAGGAGGGAGGGAGGGAGGGAGGGAGGAGGGGTTTACATCGAGCGGTGGTTCACGGCGCTGAGCGAACCAGCCGCTGCACGTTAGCCGGGGCTGGAGCGCGGCGAGCCGGGGTGCCCCCGGTCCTGCTCGCCCCGTCCCCCTCTTCCCTGCCCGGCCCCGCAGGAAACGAGTCGCGACGCGGTTCACCCCCACCCCTTCCCGTGCCGTCTCAAGAGCGGCGGGTCGCGGACGGGCAACGCCGGCGGCGGGCCGGTGCTCGCACTTTGTCCCGCCGAGACCAACTCAACAAACGATAACGGAAATGAAACGAGTGTTAATACCGTAACCGAGAGGCCGGCGCTTTTTTTAGATCGTGGCATTTATTATCGGCGGTGGAGGAGATGACGAGAAAGAGAGAGAGAGAGCGAGAGCGAGAGAGAGGGAGAGAGGGAGAGAGGGAGAGAGGGAGGGGGGGTCGTTGAGGACGAAAGCCGTAATTTGCTGAGGGCGGTGCTTAAATCAGTGCACTATTACAATCTAGAAATCACTTTTTCATTACGGCGTTTTGGCGTCGTGAGGGACGGAGAGAGAGGGTGAGAGGGGGAGAGAGAGGGAGAGAGGGGGGGAATGGAAATCCAGTCAAGAGCATATCAAAGCTGCGGAGCTTTTGAAGATTTGGAAACAGTGACAAATAAATTCTCGTCTACGGGCCTCAGCTTTGCGATCTCGATTTAGAGGGGGGTGGGGGGAAGGACCCACATCAGCGCTGTGGATTACTAGCCGCAAGTCCAGTGCTATTACCACGGACCCGGATGAAATAACAGCATGAATTTGTCCCGCCGTCAGCACGTTAGGTACACCAGGGAGCCAGGAAGCAGACTACCCGGTAAAGAGTCACTCAACTTGAATGTGATTGGACATGCGGGACTCGGTACGAGTTGTACTTGGCTGCATCATTCTGGACAATGTTATCTGCGATTGAGAGAGAGGTGGAGAGAGAGAGAGAGAGAGAGAGAGAGGTGGAGAGAAATAGAGGGAGAGAGAAAGAGGGGAGAAATGTAGAGGTGGAGAGAAAGAGAGGGAGAGGGGGAGAGAGGGGGAGAGAGAGAGGGGTGGAGAGAGAGGGGAAGAGGGGAGAGAAATAGAGGGGGAGAGAAAGAGAGGGAGAGGGGGAGAGAGGGGGGAGGGAGAGAGAGAGAGGGATGGAGAGAGAGAGGGGAAGAGTGGGAGAGAGAGAGGTGGAGAGAAAAAGAGGGAGAGATGGAGAGAGAGAGAGAGGTGGAGAGAACGAGAGAGAGAGGTGGAGAGAAAGAGGGAGTTAAGGGGAAGAGGGGGAGAGAGGGAGAGAGGTGTAGAGGGAGAGAGAGGGGGAGAGGAAGAGACAGAAAGGGGGCCCTAGAGACAGAGAGGGGAGAATGAGAGAGGGAAAAGGGAGAGATAGAGAGTGTGCGAGGGACAGAGACATTATTGTCGTTTATAAAAGAGGTCGTCATTTCAGTCAAACACTACAAAAATAGCAAGACAAGGTTTGTGCGATACCGACAACTAAAGCAACGAGGTTGCACCCTGTAAAATGTTCGACTGGACATTACTCAGCCGAAGTTATCAACTGGTAACATATCGAGTCTATAAAAGGTCTAACTGTGGGAATTGTGTTGGGCAAAAAACAAACCACAAACGCCCCCACGTAGATATCGTGTGAGTCGTACGTCGGCGAGAATGACCTCTCCCGTAATTGTTTAGTAAATCCCGAATAAGGGCGAAATAATTCAGACCAATGCGTTTGTTTTCCGGACGTTACTCGGGAGTCCATGTTAACGAGTGATTCGATCGGTGTACACGCACCGTACATTATACATGCGTGATTCACTCGCGGTGTTTTCACTCGCCGGCGTTGGGATGTTACACTGCAGGTAAAGAAAGGGCATTCCCGCTATACTCGTCATGCCGTCGGCCCCGGCAGAGTGGCGGACCAGACTGCGTGGCGCCGGGGCGGTCGGGCCGTGCGGGCCGGGCACGCCGCTGCCCCGTACACGCCTCACAGTCACCGCGCGCACCGTCGTACCGTGGCACCTACCCGCCAGCCGACCTTTGCCAACCCTCCGGTGTAGCGGGAGGTCAGAGGTGACCGCGGGGGTCGTTCCGCCATGTTTCCCGCCGGTGTTATTAAGAAGAAATACCAACGCTTGAAATGCCTCACTTTTTTTTTTTGGCGTGTTCATTGTGAGCGCGTTCGCTTTGACCTTCTCTGAATAATACGGCAAGAGAGAGGGGAAGAATTCCTTCCATACCAACGCTCAGTCACGATCATTTTTTGGAACAGGCCTGAGGTGTTTTTCATACGACCAACAACTCTGTGGGACGTATCCAAAAAAATAGCCCAGACTTTCATTTGAAATCATTCAAAAACAAACACGTTGATCCTCTCTGTCATTAAAATTAATCTGGAATGATCTCGGGGGGAAACTCGCAAATACTAGACCATAGGGAGAGTGAATGTGTTTACCACGCGGTGAGATCATTGTTGATCAGTGTTGTTGAGCTACCGACCGCTCATAAGCCCGTGCTGATGTCACGAAGCCAGGGACGCCTGGTGCCATTTGATCGAAAACATTTGCAGTGTGAAAAAAAAAAAAAAATGCTGAGGAAAAATCGTTTGCCCAACTCTTGGTCTGGTTTCATGGGAAACACTGAGGAGTCTGCCGTTGATAATGTCACCAGCACAATCGAGACAGTAGTCGGGTGCCGAGGAGGGCTATTAACCTCGCTGGTAAGGAGCTTGGGTCGTCACTTCAACCCATTTATAATTATAGCCCATCGTAGGACGGTGGCCACCCTGAGTCTCCTCGACCGATATTTCCATGGAAGGTGGTTCCTCTGCTCTTGCCGAGTTGGTCCCTCCCAGTCAGGACATTTTAGCGAGCAACCAGTCTGTTTGCCACCTCTAACCCATACACTCCTATCTCTCCCTAGATGTAGAACGAAGAGGTACCAGAACAGCTTCTTCCATCGGCCAGCCTCTCTCTGGAATTCCCTTCCTGGTTCATGTTTTCCCCCAGCCTACGCTCTTGTTCTTTTTAAGAGGATGTCTGACTCAAATCCTATCTCCAGCCTTCCTGAGTCCCTCTCTATCTCCCTCCTTCTTTAGCCCTTAATAAACATCGAGTGGCTTTATAGCCTTGTTTTGGGGGAATTTTCGTTAAAAAGAAATTGACTGTGGTTTCAGTGTCGGCCGGAGAAGTGAACAATTGATACTTTTTGTTGAATTGTGACCAGCATATTCCCAGACTCGAAAGAAGAACTGAAAAGTCTAGCCTACATTGAGTTTTCTCTCACATGACGAAGAGACGTTTAGGTCTCTCGAAATCTCGACGACGAAAAGTAGTACAGCCATGTTGTCAACTGATTGGTAGGCCTGAATTACCTGGAAATTAACAAAACCTGCAAAATCGGACCTTTTGACCCAGCAGGACCTCTTTCAAAGGCATGCAGACAGACGAATTTTTTTTTGTAGAAAGGTCTTACTAGGATCTAGATATCGGGCATTCTCACATTCTTAAAATATATTTATTCGACATAGACGGAACAAGTTCTTTATCTATTCTGTAATTTGCAGGTCAGATTGAAAATGAAAAACCCATAGGCCAATGTGACCCGGCACAACGACATGAAGAATAACCCCCACTTTTAAGATTTTGAGAGTTTCTAATGATGTGACAGAGTATACCATTAGCTTTCATGATATCAAAATATAATATCCTCTAATATTTAAAATTTCCAAAAATACAAAACATTTTTTTAAATTTGTAATACTTTAATTTCAGGCGTTGTTTACACAAAAAGTGTTTTGGTGGGATATCCCTCATGTCGTTGTGCCGGGTCACATAATTATTTTGTCTAATCGTCAGCTGCGAGTCAGTAAAATCAAGGAAGTTTTAATAAGCGTATAACCACCATAATTGTCTTTCAAAGTGACGTGTTTCCCAGTCTCCTATTACTATCTGAAAGTTGAATAGTTACAGAGGATCTGATCTCTAAATTTGTGTCGTGTTTTGTTATGTTGTTTTTGTTTGTGTTTATGTTTATGTTACACTTTGGATTTTTTTGGTGGGTTTTGGACTAGGCCTATTTGATTTGATCCTGAGATACCAGCAGTGGTTCGTTAGGCCTATGGTAGGGTTAGGCCTACCACTCCGACCACCAATTCTTTCCACGGGTTGTGTCGAGGCAGCCGGGAACTGGACGGGCTCATCGGAGCACAAGCCCCTCGGCACGAAGCACTCCCCCTACCCCCGGCGGTGTCTCGCCGCGAACGGTCTCCGCAGTTCGCCATCGCACGGCGACATACAGGTAGGTACTAGGCATCAGCATGTATTGTATAAAACACAGTGCAGCTACACACCGTGAAGAACGCATGCATTACGCACATACATACGTAAACCGCCCTTATAAAAAAAAGTACACAGTGCGACAAAAGCGACAGCAAAAAGTCACGGTCAACGGGCGCTTTCACCATGGGCTTAACATATTCGGGTTTCTACCACTCACCCCCCCCACCTTCGCCGCTCCGTCAGAAGAGAACGCCACGGTAAACACGACTTTGTAACCTCCCCCGAGTCCTCGGTTGACAAACCCAGCACCGATGATTAACTAGTCAGGCGTCCGTTAAGTAAACCGAAGGGGTCCCAGGGCCGGGGGAAAAGCGTCGGTTCCTACCCCTACCCACGGTGAGGGAGAGAGGGAGAGCGAGAGGGAGGGCGAGAGGGAGAGAGCGAGGGTGAGAGGGCGAGGGAGGGAGGGTGAGGAGAGGGAGAGAGGGACGGAGAGAGGGAGATAGAGATGATGAGAGGGGGATAGATGGGGGTGGATAGAGGGAGGTAGAGAGATGGAGAGAGGCAGATAGAGGTATGAGGGAGGGAGAGGGGAGGGAGAAAGAAATGAAGAGAGGGAAAATCAAGATGGAGAGAAGGAGATAGAGAGGGAGAGAGGGATTGAGAGAGGGGGATAAAGGGAGGGAGATGGGGAGAGGGAGTGAGAGGGGAGGGACAGGGGAGGGCAGAGGGAGGGAGAGAGGGGAGGGAGAGGGGGAGGGTGAGAGGGAGGGCGAGGGGAGGGAGAGAGGGGAGGGAGAGGGGGAGGGTGAGAGGGAGGGCGAGGGGGAGGGAGAGGGTTAGGGTTAGGGAGAGAGTCCGTGAAAACGTCAACGCCGAAATTACTGTTACCCAAAGAACCCACGGTTGACTGGTAGGTCGGCTATAATAAATGCATTGTTTACGCGGGGGAGCCATATCCTACGAGCGTGCTCTGAGCTACCCCGTTGCCTTCTTGTCAAAATGTGTGAAGACGGAAATAAAACAACCGTTTGATTTGTTATTTCGTCTCCAAGGTGTTACCTCCCCGCCCCCCCCCCAAAAAAAAAGCGGCGTTCAAGATTATGATATAGTTTCGGCATTTATATTAAGAAAGAACGAACAAAACAGAGCTGGTCATGATTTAAGCGAGTTTGCATTAGTCTCTACGGGCCATGACAGAGTGATAGATTGTTCGGTAAATAGTACACTGTGGTCTGTATGGATTGGACACTCCCACTGTATACAATGCGGAGCGTGCATTAGAGGAGCGCAGTTATCGAACATGCGCTAGACTCCCGCCTATCGATTGTGTTAAGTAATGCGCAGCTTAGGCAACCATGAACACAACATGATGATCACCACTCACCATTTGTTTATAATATTGGCGTTTCGCAAGCATTGGTCGAGAGGGAGTCTGGTTTTCTAAATGGGTGACATCATCGAAAGAAAAGATCACAATTGAACTTATAAATTTTCCATATATTCCGCTTGAAACCTTTAGACCAAAATATCTCGAAATGGGAGAATTTCTGTTCAAGAATTATCTTGTGTTTGACACAAAAGTGTATACCTCCTGCGCAATACCGTCTAATCGTTGTTACCATGCCGTCTGTGTGCATGCACAGGCCTACATTTACCGGCGGTGTTCCGAATGTTTTGAAATCTAGTGACCAAAATATGGAGAAACTGCCATGGTTGGGCTTTTCTTTGATATAGATATCAGGTGTTTTAAACAAGGGGTATTCCTCCTTGGCAATGGGACCATAGGCCTATTACCGTAAAAGCCGCCAATGAACTGAACGTTTAGTGGGATTGAAACGCGAGGCACTGACTTGCATATTGGTCATTCAGGTGTATATGGAGTTTGCAGCATTAAAGGGATAACACAACATTGGTCGAGGTCAAAGAATAGCATCCATACGTTGTCTGATCCAATATATGCATGAAATAGCACACCTGTGAAAATTTCAGCTCAATCCGCCAACCGAGTCTCGAGAAAATAGTGAAAACCGCTTCATTGGTTTTGCGAAAATGCAGCATTCAACGAATTGTTAAAAAAATCGTTTATATCTATAATTACCAGTTGGGGGTGAGACGTAATATATTTCTTTACTCAAAAAATACAGCATTTTAGACAAAACCAAAAAACAGTGCGAGGTTTCTACTGTAACCATCTTCAAACTGTAAAAGTTTCATGTAAATCTGGGTAGATTTCTGTTTTTCGTTCTTACCAATGTTGTGAAGGGGCTTTAAAGTCACTACTCAACATTGGTAGAGGTCAAAAGATTACCACAGTTTGTGTGTGTTTTAAAACATTAAACAAGAAATCATGCGAAGATTTTAGCTCAAATGGTGATCTGAGAAAGTAGAAAAAGGCAAAAAACCGTCGCGGCTTTCGCACCGTTCTGTAGTGTAAGAAATAGTTTATTACTCGCGAGTGATAGACTATTTGTCGATGTTTGAGTGAAGGTTTCTCAAGAAGCACAGCACCCCAGACCGTAAGATTTCAACATGAGGATTCTATCATGACCATCTACAAACTGTGTAAATCAGAAGGAAATCTGTGAACATCGATGTTTCCCGATCTTCCCAATGTTGTATTGGGCCTTTAAACTCGCATTTTCGTATCATTAATGGCCACTGGTATACCGGTTTTCAGGGGCGATATGACCTCAGAGCTTTTCGGACTGAACGACGAAAGAAGGGATAGCATTAGCTTCAACAGAATGAAAAGCAGTCTCTCCTATAGAAAGAAAAAAGAAGAAAAAACTACACCGGGTGATGTTGAGCAGGGCCCACACCACGAACCAATGTCTGGTCTCGATCGCCCACGTGATAACGTACGTCTGTATAGCGCCTCGCTGGTCCAAGTCGTTTTTTCACGCTGACATACGACCCGCCCCACAGATAGAAAACATTAACCAAAAACTCAGCCAGATTTATTGGGCTCGTTTCCACGGCAACCTGATAGTTCGCAGGAGAGACTGTGGCGAACACCTACCTGGATGGCGGTAATTTGTTTATATGGAGCTCCCGCCTTCCCTCCTTCCATGCACACACACGGGAATAGAATGGAACGTACATGTACGTGTACAATACAAAAATCCTCTGTCGAGTTGTGCACTTGGTGCTACTTGAAGGACGAGTGACGAGTTACGTGTTTACGGCACCCCGTGCAACCTTCTGCCACGGTGTGATTTAATGCGTGCGTTTGGGTATAAACGTGTGGAGGGGTGGCACACAATCGTTCTTTTGCGTTGAGTTTAATGTTGCTAGTTCCCATCGCGCTAGGCGAGACTGATTTACGGCCCGGTGAAACCGCAGAGGTCAATCGCAGAGAGCTTTCAGTTATTACCGGTACAATGTTAATACTCTATCGAATGTCTGTTAATGTTTGGTCAGTGAACGTGTTATACTTGCCCGGTTTCAATATCGTTGCCGCATTCGGTTTCGCTACGAGCAAAGCATGAAGTTAATACAAAAAAACTGGAAATGACTGAAATGACCTGCAGTACATAAATCTCAAAAGTTAGAGGGCCTGACGTTTCGATCCAAAGTGCCTTTAAGGAAGGTCCTGCTATGATCGAAACGTCAGGCCCTCTAACGTTTGAGATCTACGACCAAAGCACCCAGAATCACCAATGATCGGGTGCATTTTCGGTTACCGAAACAAAAATGAAAAACAATTTTTGGAGGGCCTGACGTTTCGCTCCTGGCAGAGCCTTTGAGATCCTGCCTTTGAGAAAGCTCCTGATAGGGTCGAAACGTCAAACCGTCTTTTGTTGAATTTCCAATCAAACGACCAAAGGAAATCTGACTGGGAGCTTTTGAAAAAGAAAATGCCGGCACCTTTTGATCTCACCCTACCTGCGTTCCCCCTTGTCCTCTGTCCGTCATCCATTGTCCCTGGTACCATCCCCTTCCTATTTATTTTGTCCTTGTCATTCTGCCTTCGAGAAAGGTCCTGCTAGGATCGAAACGTGAGGCCCTCCTAATATTTGATTTTGAAAAATGATATTTTTGCATTTCCCTTTTTTTTATAAAATATATTTTGTTGTTCATCTAAGCTAAACCAATCAGCAGTTTGAAACCTCTTGGTTCCAAAGCAATTGTATGATCATGCCCCCCTCCCCTCCCTCGTCAATTTACAATTTCAGGCATTTTGTCACCTTTGTCTTAAATTGGGCACCAATGTGGTCAGACAGAAAACAGCCGTCCAGTCGATCCCTCGGAAGGCAAAAATAAATACGACCCACGGTATGTCGCGACCTACGTTGAGCGCGTAATCAGAGGCAATAGTCAATTAAAAACGCACACTGAGATGTAATTCATTTGAAAAAACAATGCACGCAGGCAGGTGTCGGCTCCCTAAGGTGTCTGCGACTGGTTTTTTTCTTTCATGTCGGCCATACATGGGTTACCACGTGTATTCTGGACGTGGGATCTATGTTGACGTGTACCGTGCATGCTCTTTTGTGCCTGGAAGGGTTCTACTTTACAACATACTGACAGCCGAGGAGTGACAGAGGAAGAGATACAGTCTTCTGGCAGGTAACGCCACTGCACGTTAATACATAAAATGTGTAGCCTCGGTGCAGGCTCTTAAAGGCTTCATTTAAGATCGTGAACCAAATGAGACTGAGCCCAACGCCGACTGAACATGTGCACCGTTACAAAAACAGGCTTGAGTGAAGACTAGATTTGACGTGGTCGGGAGGGAGTTGGTAAAATCGCGCGGCTAGAAACAGCGCAGTGCATGTAATGGTTTTCCCATAGGAGGTATTCCACTACCATTCCGCCCGGAAAACTTGAAGTCTAGACTCCGACGCAGGCTTTTAAGGTTTGAGTTATGACCGCGGACCAATTATGGGGCCTGCGTGACACTAACTAGACATTTTGCACCCTGGGAAACCCGGCTTGAAAGGAGTCTAATTTACGACCTTTCGAAGTGAACGGCAAATTTATCTGAACGGACAGGTCTGAAATTTCGTTATATCAAAATAGGGTCGGAGTGTTTTGGGGTTGTTACTTTCTTGACATTAAGTTCCTCTTGCCTTTCATTCCCTCTTACCCTTTTCGGCCAACTTTCGAATTTCACAACCGGCTTATATTTTTTTTGACAAAATACCCTTTAAAGCCCCTATGCACAACATTGGTAAGATCGAAAAACGTAAATGTTCACAGACTTACATTAAACTTACACAGTTTGAAGATGGTTATAGTAGAAATCTCTCACTGAAATAATTATACCTAAAATGTTGTATTTTGGGAGAAATGAGCAAAAGAAATAGTTTACGTCTCACCGAGATCTAAACTATTTTTTCGGAACAGTACGGCGTTGAATGCTGCATTTTCGCGAAACAAATGAAGCGGTTTTCACGATTTTCTCGAGACTCGGTTGGCGGATTGAGCTGAAATTTTCACAGGTGTGCTATTCCATGCACATATTGGATCAGACGACGTATGGATGCTATTCTTTGACCGCGACCAGTTGTGTTGTGTGCCCACTTTTGTTTCGGCAAATGTTGCGCAACTTGGGAACGATTAATCACCGCGTCTTCCAAAACAACCGACGATATATTGGTGGCAATCCTGCGACGCAGGCTGTACTATCTACCGTATCGAACGATACACATCATCAGCTCGGAAGAATTCGATATTATGGTGTTTTGCGCTATAAGAATGTCTAACAAACAAATTACTTGTCCAAATACTTGGTATCTGAAATCTTGATACAACTGTCATCGATGTTGGCCGACTCGATCCAATATTTGTTACCAGTTGAGTGTTAACCCACCCGAACTGCCTGAAATGTTTTCACCGGGAATCGGGCAAAGCACTGAGCACTCGGTGCTTATCACGTCGAGCAGGGCAAACCCTCGTTGAATTACATTCTCCTCCACGCAAACACCATGTCATATCTACGACGTTGGCTTGTTAAAAAAATATATATAATATTGGTCCAATTTTCCTATAAACACTTGTGTACAGCTCGGAGATCAAACTCCTCGAGTTGAAGATTGGGGAAAGTCAATACTCGAAGTGTTGCCGACTGAACAACCGGACCCAGTGAGTATGATATGAGCGGTGCCTCTGCACGCGAGTGCATCCCCGAGAGGTGGTGTCGGGGAGATACAGTATCCATGGAAACACGTCACCCGCCCGAAATCGGAGAGGCTTATCGGGCGGCGCGCTCCGGGCACCGGGCCAACCTGATTCCTGTCCTGTCGGCTGGATGTCTCCTTAGTTCTCGCCAAGTTCCTGTGGCCGGAAAGTCCACCCCCCCCCCCACACACACCCTCCATGTAGGACCCCACAAAAACATGTAATGCTCGGCTCTTTTATCTTTCTCACTTCCACCACGTTTTTGTGAGAGTAACAAGAACACGCTTCGGAGCACCGACACGGGTATCGTGGGGGAGGGGGAGGAGACCAGAGAAGCAGTTTGCAACAGAGACACCCTGTCTCTGCCCATCTCTGTCTCACTGTCTATCTCTCGCTTTCTCTTGCCGTCTCCTTGTCTCCCTCTGTCTCTCTGGTTCTGTCTATCTCGCTCGGTCTCTCGGTTGTCTATGTCTCCCTTTCACTTCCTCTCTCTCTCTATCTCTGTCTGTCTGTCTCTCCCAATCCCTCTGTCTCTGTCCCCCTCCGTTTCTCCTCGTCTCTCTGTGTCTTCCCTCGTATCTCTCTCTGTCCCTCTTTCTGTCTCTATCTGTCCCCCTGTGTCTCACTCCTATCTGTCTCACTGTCTCTCTCTGTCTATCTCTGTTTCTCTCTGTCTGTCTTTGTCTCTCTCTGTCTCTCCTTGTCTCTTTCCGTCTCCCTGTCTCACATTTTTCTCCGTTTGTATTACTGGGTGTTTTTTTCACCCGTACGAAATGTTACTTTAAACCCCAAAGGATGTGTCAAATAGCGGCTCGTTTTGCGCGAGACATGGATTATTTCCTCTATCTGTACACGGTCCTAGAAATGACACCTTTGCTTTATTCGGTTTCTTTATTCGGTTTCCTCTTTTTGTCATTCGTCACCGATTATAATAAATTATTACCTTTTGTTTCAAATACTTTTTTTTTCTTTAATTCGAGTATTTTCTTCTCTTTAGTTTATAAGACAGTGTTAGGTGCATATTGATCCTTTTTTCTTTAGTTGTAAATAAAGTTCTTATGCAAAATCAAAATCTCTCTCTCTTTCTCTCACTCTCTCTCTCTCACTCTCTCCCTCTCTCTCTCCCTCTCTCTCTCTCTCCCTCCCTCTCTCTCTCTCTCTCTCTCTCTCTCTCTCTCTCTCTCTCTCTCTCTCTCCTTGTCCTCGTTCCTCGGTGTCTCTTGCTGGGGGATTGGAATTCGCGTCAAAATATCATCGAGCAAACAATATTTGTCTCCCCGTTTGTGTACATGCTTGAGGGCGGAGGCTCATTCCGCTGGCAGAGGCACGATTCCGGGCTGTTTTAGGGGACAATTAAGATGTACCGACATGGTTTCATGTGGTCCCGTGTGGCCGGGGGGCTGGGTTGACGAGCCCCCCCCCCCCACGCCGGTGACTTCTGAAGAAACGACCGCTCCGTGTGGATATTTCCACCGTCTTAACATCCCACTTGACTTGTAATAACAGCGGCAGTTAAACGTGGGGAAAAGAGAAGAAAGAGGGGAAAATGAATGAACGGAGAATAGAAAACAAGGGAGAGGATGGTGAACAAACACCTTGGGACACCGCAAGAGCGGCGGAATGTGTGGTCCGATTACACAAGAGCGTGTTGTTGAGAGAATCCAGACGGGGCCGTGCGCGCCGTGTTCCCCGTGCCGATGTTTGCTCGCGGCCGGTTGGCTTGGACGGGTGTTCCTCTCTGTCTCCATGTCGCCCTGCCTGTCTGCCTGTCTGCCCGCATGCAAGCCTGCAAGCCAGCCTAACCCCTCCCTGTCTCCCTTCCTGCCTGCCTCCCTCCCTGCCTCTCTCTCTGCCTCCCTCTCTATCTGCCTCCCTCTCTGCCTTCCTCCCTGACTCCCTCTCTGCATCCCTCTCTGTCTTCCTCGCTCCCTGATTTCCTCCCCTACTCCCTCTCTGCCTCCCTCTCTGCCTTCCTCCCTCCCTGCCTCCCTCTCTGCCTGCCTGCCTCCCTGCTTTCCTCCCTTCCTCCCTCTCTGCCTCCCTCTCTGCCTTCCTCCCTCCTTGCCTCCCTCTCTGTCCCCTCCCTCCCTGCCTCCCTCTCTGCCTGCCTGCCTCCCTGCCTGCCTCCCTGCCTGCCTACATGCCTTCCTCTCTGCCGCCCTGCCTCACTCTCTGCCTCCCTCCCTCCCTCCCTACCTCCCTCTCTCCCTCCCTCCCTCCCTGCCTGGCTCTGCCCCCTCCCTGCCGACCTCCCTGCCTCCTTCGCTGCCTTCTTCACTGCCTCCCTCTCTGCCTCCCCCCATCCCTACCTCCCCACGCGGAGAGGTGTCGCTAGCGCGTTGAGGGGAGGGAGACAGCACGAAGACGCAAAACAAATACTCCGGATCCCGCGCCCGCCCAAATGTTTGACTTGAAGCGAAATGGTTTCGCTTTTGTGTTGCTCCCATTCTTCCATCGGGCGCGTTCCAGACCCCCTATTACTGACTCAATTCTGACACCTTTACGACGAGTATTTTCTTTCTCTCTCTCTCAATTTCTTGGACGACAATCGCATTGCTTCGTGTTTACTGGAGCACGCCCTAAAATGCTTCAGTGCTGCCAAACAAACTCCTTCCAAATGACACAGGTCAAAGAAAACAACCGTGACGTTTCTCGTCGGGCGGAAAAAAGAAACTCCCAATATAAAACCTCGTTCGTTTTGCTTTAACGATACTGTTTGTAACGACCTTCGTCTTCTCCTTCTTCTTCTCCTTCTTCTTCTTCTTTTGATAACATCTCGTGTTTTATTGAACGACTTCAGTTCCTTCGAGATTTGATTGGCGAGCGATTTCAATCCTGACGGACATTTACGACGGCGCTCCCAAAGCCGGAGTGACGAGTTCCACGCCTACGTTGTGCCCAATGAAAGGGTCTCAGTGAAGCGGGGATATTGTCACCGCGGAAGATTGCATTTTGGTAAGAGGGTGCGGTATTAAAGGATGTTCACGTCTGCGTTTGACAGATTACACACATGCACGCAGGCATCTGGTCTAGATATTCGACGGACGAGATTTTTTGCCAGGAATCTTTGCAATGGTATTATGGAGGGTTGGCGAGGTCGGGCGCCTTTGGTGTTGGGTGCCATTCCCCTGCTGTTTATTCTACGCCTAATCCGATCCCTTGATTTGTTCGCCTTTATTATCGTCTTCTTTCTCGAGACGGTAAATCCCCTGCCGAGACTGACACACGGGCGTGCCTGAAGGGAACCGGCAAATTGAAGGAACACCGGTTGCGTGAGTGGTTTTTTTTTCGGCCGGTCGTCTTACCATCTGTATTTGTCCATTTACTGAGAAGGCAATGTTTACTCCGTATTTACCTGCCTTTACTAAGAGAGGATACCTGTCTTTACTAAGAGAGGCTACCTGTCTTTAATAAGAGAGGCTACCTGTCTTTACTAAGAGAGGCTACCTGTCTTTATTAAGAGAGGTTATCTGTCTTTACTAAGAGAGGCTACCTGTCTTTACTAAGAGAGGCTACCTGTCTTTGCTAAGAGAGGCTACCTGTCTTTACTAAGAGAGGCTACCTGTCTTTGCTAAAAGAGGCTACCTGTCTTTACTAAGATAGGCTACCTGTCTTTACTAAGAGAGGCTACCTGTCTTTACTAAGAGAGGCTACCTATCTTTACTAAGAGAGGCTACCTGTCTTTACTAAGAGAGGCTACCTGTCTTTACTAAAATGCCACATGTCTTTACTAAGAGAGGCTACCTGTCTTTACTAAGAGAGGCTACCTGTCTTTACTAAGAGAGGCTACCTGTCTTTACTAAGAGTGGCTACCTGTCTTTACTAAGAGAGGCTACCTGTCTTTACTAATAGAGGCTACCTGTCTTTACTAAGAGAGGCTACCTGTCTCTACTAAGAGAGGCTACCTGTCTTTACTAAGAGAGGCTACATGTCTTTACTAAGAGAGGCTACCTGTCTTTACTAAGAGAGGCTACCTGTCTTTACTAAGAGAGGCTACCTGTCTTTACTAAGAGAGGCTACCTGTCTTTACTAAGAGAGGCTACCTGTCTTTACTAAGAGAGGCTACCTGTCTTTACTAAGAGAGGCTACCTGTCTTTACTAATAGAGGCTACCTGTCTTTACTAAGAGAGGCTATCTGTCTTTACTAAGAGAGGCTACCTGTCTTTACTAAGAGAGGCTACATGTCTTTACTAAGAGAGGCTACCTGTCTTTACTAAGAGAGGCTACCTGTCTTTACTAAGAGAGGCTACCTGTCTTTACTAAGAGAGGCTACCTGTCTTTACTAAGAGAGGCTACCTGTCTTTACTAAGAGAGGTTACCTGTCTTTACTTAGAGAGGCTACCTGTCTTTACCAAGAGAGGCTACCTGTCTTTACTAAGAGAGGCTACCTGTCTTTACTAAGAGAGGCTACATGTCTTTACTAAGAGAGGCTACCTGTCTTTACTAAGAATACCTGTCTTTACTAAGAGAGGCTACCTGTCTTTACTAAGAGAGGCTACCTGTCTTTACTAAGAGAGGCTACCTGTCTTTACTAAGAGAGGCTACCTGTCTTTACTAAGAGAGGCTACCTGTCTTTACTAAGAGAGACTATCTGTCTTTACTAAGAGAGGCTACCTGTCTTTACTAAGAGAGGCTACCTGCCTTTACTAAGAGAGGCTACATGTCTTTACTAAGAGAGGCTACCTGTCTTTACTAAGAGAGGCTACCTGTCTTTACTAAGAGAGGCTACTTGTCTTTACTAAGAGAGGCTACCTGCCTTTACTAAGAGAGGCTACCTGTCTTTACTAAGAGAGGCTACCTGTCTTTACTAAGAGAGGCTACCTGTCTTTACTAAGAGAGGCTACCTGTCTTTACTAAGAGAGGCTACTTGTCTTTACTAAGACTTCCTGTCTTCAGAAATCGCCTATCTTTAAGGCGTCAATAGGCGGGAATTGATGCAAAATAAAGTAGTTTTCGATTTATTTTTGATTGAATATTTTAGGACCTGATGGTGTCATCAAAGTTCATGAAAAGCGGCCTAATATTTCAACATTTCACTTGATTGGAAATGTGATGAGGTGGGCAGTCAACCAAAACCAAATAAAAACCAGGGCCTGTAGCCATGCTCTCCTATAAGACTGAAACCGGAAGATCTCTTCCCTTCCATCTTTGCCACTAGCCCACCCCGCCTCTTCGTTTCCCGACACAGTCGAATTCAGTATAGGAGGGTCTGCGGTGACACCATGCATGATAAAATAAGGCCTCTTAAAGAAGAGGTAAGGCCTATGGTTCTGAAAAGCACCTGGGTGATAACTCGACGTTCCGGCCATGTATGCTCCGGCCGTCATCATCAGTATGCTCTGGCCGTCATCTCCTGGTGACGAACAGAGCATGCATACTGGCCGGAATCGTCGAGTTATCACTCAGGCTGTTTTCAGAACCATACCCCTTCTTTAAGAGACCTTATATCATACACGGTGTCACCGCACACCCTCCTATATTGTTTCACTAATACCATGCAAAGCCGTAGGTCTTATTTACAGTCGAATTCATTTCACGTACCTAGTCCATCTTTAGCTTAATTTCTAATTCAATTGATTTATTTACATTTTCGGGGCAGCTATAGCATATGCGTCATTGCTGTTACGACCAAGCGTTGCTCTGTGGGCCAAGTTACCCAAAGCTGCCCTAAACTGCCCGTTCGTCCAAAGGATGAGGTGGGGGGGGGGTGGGGTGCCATAAAAGAGATAACAATCCACACAAGCTGACACTAGTGACAGGTCCTCATCCTCTTCACTGTAAATGACACTTTAGACTGACACGTCGAGCCGCAAAAAAAAAGTCCCCCCCCCCCCAAAAAAAAAAAAACGAAAAAAAACCCACACGATACTGGCTGCAATCGATCGGAGGGCGAGTGATTTGTTATGTCTTCCCCGGCTAATCCCGGCCGAAGGCGATCGTTTTAACACCCTTGTATCGATCCGGGCCGGACCCTCTCTTAAACTGATAGCTCCACTGTCGGTCACGGAGGGCTGTTGTGATCCCACTCTCCCCCCAGACCCTCACCCCCCCCCCCCCCTTGCCCCCCTTTACTCGGTGACAACAGAGAAAGCTCACCCTCAGCGCTTCCGACCGACCAAATTAATAAGCCGCTTTGGGCGGATATTGTTTCAGTTAAGTGAACGGAGCCAATCGAAGATGGGGGGTTGCCAGGTGTCACCGTGGAGGGTGGACGGTTGGTCTTTTTGTGGGGGGATGGGAGCGAAGGTGTCGCGGTGGGACTTAGTTCTTCTCTTGGAGGGCTGTTTAAGAATTGATCGAGCGTTTATTTGGCCCTTGTTCGATCCTGTCCATCACCGAGGGAGGCAAGGTCCGGGCTGCACGCCGTGGAAGCAACGGACAACTCGGACAACACTAGTGACCGTTTTCTCTCCTTTCTTTCCCGGTGGCTATAACTTTCGACCTCGATCTCTGTGGCACTATAGGTAGATTCTGTGGCGATCCTACGCTAAAACTGTACACTTGGCCTGTTGGGACTGAAGAAGAGCCAGTCAGAATGAATTGTTTTTAAATGCCGTTCTTTTTTTTTCTAATGCCGTTCAATTTATTTTTGTTTAACCGTTACGGCAAAGGAAACTTCGACAGGATCGAGAGATGGAGAGGGGTCGCTGATAAAGTGTCGTTGGTGCCCCCAACGGTCACAAGACCTGAAGGCAAAGGATAAATTGACGTGAAAAAATGAGTTGAAAAATTGGCAAAGAATACCTGAACCCGAGACCTCTGGATTGACATACCAGCGCTCTCCAATCTGAGCGATTCAGCCCTTAGATTGAGGCCTCCCAAAAATATTCAACAGAGATTTTTGATGGGGTCGTTGACATCGGGCTGGCCACCATCTAAGGGCTGGATAGTTCAGTCGAGAGAGCGCTGGTACGTTAATCCCGAGGTCAAAGTCCAAGTTTTGTTGGCCAAATTTTTCAATTTCAAAATTTGGTTGGCCTGACGTTTCGATCCTAGCAGGATCTTTCTCAAAGGCTTTCTCTCTGCCCTTGAGAAAGGTCCTGCTAGGATCGAAACTTCAGGCCCACTAAATTCTGAGATTTGCATTTTGGTGATTTTAGTCAGTAATAAGCAGTATGCAACATCTTTGTATATTACTCTAAATGTTCAATTCGTTCAAAAAGTTCCCGGCCAGTTTTTTATTTGTTCCTTTGCCGTTTAAATACTTAGAACGGCCCCTCGATTCCGCATCGAGGTCTTCTGTTGCGCATTCCCGATGGTGCATCAACGCACTTTGAATGTCCTGCATAAATATGCATATAAAGAACTTCTCGTTCCGACGATATTCCGACCCGCTCCCACTCGACTGCGACCATGGGGGTTTAAAGGCCCGATACAACATTGGGAAGATCGGAAAACATCTCCGTCCAAAGATTTCTATCTAATTTACACAGTAAGTAGATGGTCATGATAGGATCCTCATGTTACAATCTTATGGTCTGGGATGCTGTACTTTTCGATAAATCTTCACTCGAACATGGACAAAATGGTTTTATTACTCGCGAGTAATAACTTTTTTTACACTACAGTACAGAACGGTGCGTAAACCTTGACGTTTTTTTTTCTAAAACCTTCGCAGTTGTTGCTTTGCTTAAAGGAATGCTTAATGGTTTAACATACAAACTGTGGCTATCGTTTGACCTTAACCAATGGTGTATAGGCCTTTAATGAAACCACTGCGAGCCAGTGGACCGCCAGCGATTTTTCCGTACCACATAAATGCTATGAGCCCATATGTTTGTGCACAAACAATTTACGAGGTGGGGAGGAGGCTATACCATTGAAGTTAAAGCTAGGGATAGGTTTCTGCACAGCGAATGCAACGTACATAACAATCTGAGTGACCCGACACTCAATTCTTCATACTTTGTTTGTGCACAAACATATGGGCCCATAGCGTTTATGTGGTATCCATCGATACCCCACCCACCAAAAATCCAGCCATCATCAACCCCTTTTTTGTACACAATAAAGACACAGACTGAAGCGCAGACCGATACCTCAAAGTAGACCGAGAGAACAGACGCGGCCGTCAACATTCCAGCGATTACTCGCCCACCGGGCGCGACACCGTAATCCCTTTTGCCATTCCACCGAAACTCTGGCCAATACAAACTTCCACAAATACATTTTCAATATAGGAGGGTTTGCGGTACGGTGACACCGAAAGAACCGGAACGATAGCTCGACGTTCGGGCCAGTGTGCTCTGGCCGTCACCAGGAGAATGCCAGAGCATACTCATGGCCGGAACGTCAAGTTATCACTCAGGTTCTTTTCAGAACCATAGCTATTCTTTAAAGGCCCAATACAATATTTGGAAGATCGGAAAACATCGAAGTCCACAGATTTCCTTCTACAGTTTGTAGATGGTTCATTAAAGAAGCATCATGATATACAAACATGTTGCAAACTGCTTACTGACTAAAATTACCAAAATGTAAATCTTAAAATTTGTCCTTTGTTTTTCATCCGTGTCCTATTCACTCTCTCCCCCTTCCTTCGTGTACATGTATCTATTTTGTCCTTGTCACTCTGCCTTTGAGAAAGGTCCTGCTAGGATCGAAACGTCAGGCCCACTAAATTTTAAGAAAGAATCACCATGTTGAAATCTTACGGTCTGTAATTGCTGTACTTCTCGAGAAATCTTCACTCAAACATCGACAAATAGTTGATCACTCGCAAGCATTTCTTACACTACAGAACGGTGCGAAAACTGTGACGGCTTTTTGCCTTTTTTTCTCCTTTCTCAGATTACCATTCGAACTTAAAAACCCTCGCAGGATTTCTTTTTCGGAATATCTAATGGTTTAACACACAAACTGCGGCAATCTTTTGACCTTTACCAATGTTGTATAGGGCCTTTAAGAGACCTGATACATGGTGTCACCGCAAACCCTCCTGCATTGTTTCTTCCACCATGCAAACCCTTAAGTCTTATTCAAAGACAATTTCATACGATTTATTATTTGGCTAATCCCCTCCCCTCTCTCCCCGTGACGTTCCACTGCCATCTGTCCATCTGAAGGTTGGTGGGTTTTTTTTCATGTCGACTCCTAATCGGAAATAACTCATAGTCATACAATCATTGGTGACCGTCCGTCTCTATTTTTTTTTTTTTTTTTTTTTTTTTTGGGGGGGGGGGGTGGGCTCGGTACGGGGATAGGAGGAAGAGGGGGTCTGGCCAAAGCGCACAATACACCTGTGACCGGGACATTCTGACCGCCCCTGCCTCTGCATCTGGCCGGCCGGTCGGAACACGTGCGCCAGATCGACTAAGGGCGGAAGAGACAATGCATTGTAGGCAAAGAATAACGCTCCCGCATTATTATTTCGAGGTTTTTTTTCTTCTTTTTTTTTCTTCTTCTTCTCCGGGCTAAGTCAAACAATGAGGGTTGCCTCCCCTCAACCCACTTGTGTAAATTACCGTCACCGGCCACAATGGGAGAAACGAACCCGAATTTAAGTCGCTAAATCCCCCCCAAAAAAACTTTTCTCCGCGATCAGTTCTCGAGTCGGTGATTTATTGCCCCCCCCCCGTCCGACGGCTGTTCGGTGTCGACCGTTCTTCCAGGAGAATGTGCATGCTTTGCAAACGCTTCCAAACTTCGTCACCATTCCTTTTCCATCTGAAAAATGAAATTAATTGTTTTCTCCGAGATCTACTGTTGTTTGTTTATGTTAGCTACCTTTCTAAGAACGAAACAAGAAACACCAGAGAGAAACGCTTCTTTCTTTCTAAAGCGTCATTCTTATAGTCACGGTAATCTTGATACCATGTAGACAGTCTCCTTGCAATGGGCATAGCTCACTTTTCCCGAAACGTTGAGTTGCTGGCTCTACTTAGAGAGCAAAATCCATGGTGTCATTGTAAACATTCTGCGTTTTGAACCCGCCATGTAAACCTTCGTATCTCATTCATCATTTCACGTCCTGAGAAAAGATGGTTTGGGAGAACCTTACATCGACGGGAATAAAATGAATGGGGAAGAGGAGAAGGGGAAGGGTGACCAGCATGAAAGACGAAAAGAAAGACGAGTAATGCGTCAGGAGATTGGTCTGCTAGAGAAGGCATAATGGAAAACTGTGGTTTGAAATGATCATGAAGGCAAATGACAGATAGAGACAGAGCTATACAGGAAGAGGGAGGGATAGAGAAAGAGGGTGAGGGATAGGCCTACAAAGAGAGAAGGGGAGCTAGGGAGAGGAAGGGAGATAGAAAGAGAGAGAGAGCTAGGGCGAGGGAGAGAGACAGAAAGAGAGAGCTGGGGAGAGGGGGAGAAAGAAAGAGAGATAGACAGATAGAGAGAGAGCTAAGGAGAGGGAGGGAGACAGAAAGCGAGGGAGCCAGAGAGAGGAAGGGAGACAGAGGGGTGGAGAGCGAGGGGGACAGAGAGTGGTGGAGAGAGGGGTGGGGAGAGAGGGGTGGGGAGAGAGGGGTGGGGAGAGAGAGGTGGGGAGAGAGGGCGAGAGATGGAGAGAGAGAGGAAGAGACGTAGAGACAGAGGTGATACAGAGGGAGAAAGAGAGAGAGAGGAGAGGAAGGAGAGAGGACTCCGAGAGAGTGAGGTGGAGAGACGGACAGTGGGAGACAGAGAGAGGGGCAGAGGGAGAGAGACAGAGACGAGGAGGGAAAGGGAGAGAGTACAGGAAAAGAGGAAGAGACAGAGGGCCAGGGAGAGAAAGAGAGAGGAAAAGAAATGTGGGAGTGGGGTGAAGGGAGGGACAGAGTTGAACAGAGAGACAGAGAGAGAGAGGGGGGGGACAGAGAGGAAGACAGGGACACAGCGGGAAAGAGAGAGAGAGAGTTTCATAAAATGGTCGTAGGGTCTCATTTCTCCTTCGCTCGCCCCTTGTATGGGCACCGTGTTAACAGCGCTGGGCTGAGCCCGAACAGCTTGTAGCGGTCTGAATGCGGTCAATTCTGGGGGCCCTTGTTCGCCGGTTATACCTGATCGATGGGATCGCCCGGCCGCCTGACACCCGGGGCCCGGCCTTATTTACAAAAGGGAACGGGCCAACAATTGCACAACGTGTGAAACTGGTAATTGGTTTTCACCTGCCTAAATAAATACCAATGAAGACGGAGAATGGGGCGAGTGGGTGGGGGGGGGGGGGGCAGAGAGAGAGGGGGGAGGTGGGGGAGATGAAGACGGGGGGGGGGGGTGTTGGGTGGGGAGTGGGTAGGGGGAGGCGAGGAGTGTGGATGGGTGCATTCTGTAGGGTGACTTGGAGATATCGTGAAGAGGGGATGTCGATGTCGTTCCGTGCGGGGGGCTGTCTGAAGTGGGTAGAGGGGTGACGTAGTGGGGAAAGGAGGGGGGATTTGAAGAGCAATTTGTTCTGGGTGGTCGGAAAACCCAGCTTGTAGTACTTGATGGCCTAACCGTGGAGGAAAAATCGCAAGATCTCTACCACAACTTAATAATAAAGGGTACGTGGTGTTCAAATTTCAAAACATACCTATATAATCACTGAAAACACGTCTATCGTTTGTAACAATTCCTGCCCTTCTAGTTATAGTTATACGCATTGCAGGCCTTATTCATCAGTGTTGCAAAGTTGAAGTTCATGAGCCGCCCACCACAACACTGATAAGAAACGAGAAATAATTATAGGTCCGTTACTGAAACAGAGCATTGAGCATAGAACTTTTTTTAACACGTCGTGGAATACACAGCCACCCACCAGAACGTAAAAAAGGGTTTCAAAATTGGATTCAGCTGTGATTCTGAAACCCATGGATTTCACCGTAATGAGAGAGAGAGACGAGGAATCGTGGGGATTTCATAGATGTCACCGTAATGAGAGAGAGAGACGAGGAATCGTGGGTGACAAGGAGACGACGGAATGGTGATAAAGGGAAAGAAAGAATGGCGTCGCAGCTTGGATCGAGATCAGAGAATCCCTATAACAGAGCAGGGAAGGGAGCTGAAGTCTGCTGTGTATCAATTGGAATTCCTAAGACAATTATTATCTGACTTTATACACATGCACACCCGTACTAATGGGCAAACATGTGTGAGGCAGACTCACTGAGGAGGGCAGAGGTAGGAAGAGGTGGAGGAAGAAGTGGGGGAGGGGGATGAGGAGAGGGAGAAAGAGAGGTATAGAGGGAGGAGGAGATGGGGAGGAGGAGGAGAAGGGGAGAGGAGGAAGGGGGGAAGGAGGAGGAGCAGAGAGAGGAGGAGACGGGGCGCTATGGAGGAGAAGAGAGAAGTGGAGGGGAGGGACGGGGAGGAGAGGGGAAAATGAGGAGTAGATGGTGAAGAGTGGATGGAAGAGGAGGAGGAGGAGATGGATGAAGAGAGGGAGGAGGGAATATTGGAGGTAGAGAAGGAGGAGAAGATAAGGAGGAGGTAGAGAGGGAGGAGGTAGAGAGGGAGGAGGAGAGGGAGGAAAATAAGGAGGAGAGGGGAGAGGGAGGAAAATAAGGAGGAGAGGGGAGAGGGAGGAGAAGGAGGAGGAGATGGAGGAGGAAGATAGGGAGGAAGAGGGGGGAAGGAGTGGGAGGAGGAAAGGAAGGAAATAGAGAGAGGATGAGAGGTAGGGAGTAGAGAGGGAGGAATAGAGGGAGTCATATGAGTGGGAGGACGAGGGGGAGGACGAGGGGGAGGGAAGAAAGAGGAATGATAAAATAGTACTTTGCCACACCGGTCCCGTACGCAAGTCTTACTCACGTTATTTATCTTGGGGCTGCTAGACCGATACTGGGCATCCGATGGGGGCAGGGGAGCGAGCGGGCCAGCCAGGTTAAAACAGCAGCCCTCTGTTAGTTTTTAATTCCCGACAATATTTGATTGCGGGTCGGCCCATCGGAAAACCAACATTTGACTCATCGGGCGATCCATCGCGGCAAAGTACCGCTGACCCGCGGCTCGCCGGGACCGATAGAGCGCTGGAATTCTGGGTATAGAAAAAAATTCACTCGTCCCTTCCCCTATCCCTCTCTCTTCCCCTCTCTACCCCCTCTCTCTCTCTCTCTCCCCCTCTCCCTCTCTCCATGTCTCTCACTCTCTTCCCCCCACTCTCTCTCTCTCCCCCTCCCTCTCTCACTCTCTCTCTCTCTCCCTCCCTCCCTCCCTCTCTCTCTCTCCCTCCCTCCCTCTATCCCTCTCTTCCTCTCTCCCTCTCTCCCTCCCCTTCCCCATTCTTCTCCTTAAACCATCCGCCGTTCTGTTTGCGATTCTCCTCGGCAAACACGCACGGGGGGAGACCTATTCGGACGGGCGAGAAAACGTACAAACCGTGGGGATTGCTATACAAAAACGGAGGCGTGGACAGCCGTCGTAATAACGTCCCTCCCGAAAAACATGCTCGGTTTCCTGGGCTATAGAGTCTGGGGGTAATTGCTGTGCACGGGGTTGTGGGGGACGGGGATTATCTGTGACACGCCTTGCAAAACAGACCGGAGATGGGCGCATCGGCTCCCCTCCGCCGTCCTCCTAACTCCCGGTGTTTGCGGTGTGGAGGAGGTGAAGGAGGAGGAGGAGCAGGAGCAGGAGGAGGAGCAGGAGGAGGAGGAGGAGGAGCAGGAGGAGAAGGGGGAGCAGGAGGAGGAGGAGCAGGAGCAAGAGGAGCAGGAGCAGCAGCAAGAGGAGCAGGAGGAGAAGCAGCAGGAGGAGCAGGAGCAGGAGGAGCAGGAGCAGGAGGAGAAGCAGGGGGAGGAGCAGGAGAAAGAGGAGCAGGAGCAGGAGAAGCAGGAGCAACAGGAGCAGGAGCAGGAGGAGCAGGAGCAGGAGGCTAGGAGCAGGAGCAGGAGCAAGAGGAGCAGGAGGAGCAGGAGCAGGAGGAGAAGCAGGAGGAGGAGCAGGAGCAGGATGAGGAGGAGCAGGAGGAGGAGGAGGAGCAGGAGCAAGAGGAGAAGCAGGAGGAGGAGCAGGAGCAGGATGAGGAGGAGGAGGAGGAGGAGGAAGAGCAGGAGAAGAAGCAGGGGACGCATCCATCCACACAGCGCACCAACCCCGCACGCTCCCCGATCGTCAACGGTGCAATGCAGCGCTGCAGGAAGCCAAGCGTTGACAGAGCCTGGGAGTTCGATCAGCAGATGTTTTTTGGCCAAGGCGCGAAAAAGAGAAGGGGAATAACAGCGTAGACGGAGCAAGAGAGAAAGAGTGGGATGGGAGAGAGAGGGGGCAAGGGGAGAGTCAGGGAGAAAGGGGAAGAGAGGGGAGAGATAGGGAGGAGTGGAGAGAAATATGGTGAAAGATGGAGGAGAGAATACAAAAGGGGAGAAGAAAGTGAGGGGAAGGTGGTAGGGGAGAGAGGAAGAGGGAGAGATGTGGGGGAGAGATGGGCGAGGTGGAGGGAGAGGGAGAGAAAGAAAGAGAAAGCGAGAGAGCGAGAGAACGAGAGAGATAGGGAAAGAGAGAGGTGGGCGAGAGAGAGTTGAGGTGGAGGGAGAAGGGAGAAAGAAAGAGAGAGCGAGAGAGGAAGATAGGGAGAGAGAGGGGCGAGGTGGAGGGAGAGGGAGAGAAAGAAAGAGAAAGCGAGAAAGCGAGAAAACGAGAAAACGAGACAGAGAGGGAAAGAGAGGGGTGGGCGAGAGAGAGTTGAGGTGGAGGGAGAGGGAGAGAAAGAAAGAGAGAGCGAAAGAGTGAGAAAGAGGAAGATCGAGAGTGAGTGGAGAGAGAGAGGAGCTAGGTGGAGGGAGAGGAAGAGAAAGAAAAGAAAGCGAGAGAGCGAGAGAACGAGAGAGAGGAAGAGAGAGGAGGAGAAGAGAGAGAGACGAGGTGGAAGGTGAGGAGAGAAAGAGAGAGAGAGAGAGCGAGAGAGAATACACACGGTTGGTTTGTGATGCTTCGTCACCTTTTACCGGTAAACAAGACAGCCCTCGCGCTCGCATCGGGCCTTTGCTCGTGGACCCGCCTCCCCAACTGCTCCGTGCATCCCGGGCACCAAGTCAAAGCCCACGTTTATACGACAACTGTCGCCGGCACTCGCTGAGAAGGACGGGAGCCGATTGAACGAGCCAGCGAGACCACTCTGCCTCCCGCGTATACACGGAGCCGAAACAAAATTGGTATGCGGGTGGTATTTCATCGCGGACCATTTTTTTTTCTTCAACAAGGACGGGGAAGATCCCTTCCACCCCCCCCCCCCCTCTAGAAAAAAACATGTCAGCGCTGGAGAATTCAAACTCGTCTTGACGACCAATCAATCAGTCGACCATCCAATCAATCATTCAATCATGCCGTCTGTTGTCACGCCTCATTCAAGGTTTACCAACAGTCAGCGAGGGGGCACGGTGCGAAAAACGGCGAATCGTGTGTGGGGGCTCGTACATGCAGAGCGTCTGTACCGCGACGGACCGACAGACCGGGCCGACCCATGCAGGGCCCACGATGTCCCAGAGCAGGGGTTATGCATCGCGGTTGTTGTGGGTTTTTTTTTTAGTATAATATTGTGCACGACATCTTTGCTCGGGACCCGCAGTTTAATAATTCCCGCCTCATTGTCTCATGACTGAAAATCCAGATTCGATATTCCAGAACGCGAGTCAAATGCTATGAGCGTTCCGTGAAAGACATATCGGAAGCATGTTTAGGCTTAAAGGCCTATACAACATTGGTAAAGGTCAAAAGATTGCCACAGATTGTGTGTTAAATCATTTCAAAAAAGCAATACTGCGAAGGTTTCAGCTCAAATGATAATCTGAGAAAGTAAGAAAAATGCAAGAAATCGTCACGGTTTACTACTCGCGAGTAATAAACTATTTTTCGATGTTTGAGTGAAGATTTCTCGAGAAGTACAACATCCCGGTCCGTAAGATTTCAACATGAGGATTCTATCATGACCATCTACACGGAAAATTGTGTCTCTGTCTGCGTGACCCCCAGATTGAAAGAGCTATAGTTACGCATCTATTAAGACCCGTTATAAATACCCAATACATCATTGGGAAGATCGGGAAACAACGATGTCCACGGATTTCCTTCTTAAATTTACACAGTTTGTAGATGGTCATGATAGAATCCTCATGTTGAAATCTTACGGTCTGTGATGCTGTGCATTTCTCGAGAAATCTTCACTCAAACATCGACAATTAGTTTATTGCTCGCGAGTAATAAACTATTTTATTTCTTACACTACAGAATGGTGCGAAAACCATACCGGTTTTTTTTTTTGCATTTTTCTACTTTCTCAGATTACCATTTCAACTAAAACCTATTGCTTTGGGGAATGATTTATGGTTTAACCCACCACTTGTGGCAATCTTTCGTCCTTTACCGATGTTGTATAGGGCTTTTAACTTAATTTGACTATCAAAATGATCAATGCAATATCAACAAATGCCATGGCATAATAATGAAAAACAATTAGTATACCGAAGCAAAAATATTGATATTCGGAGAGCCCGATAGATTAATTATTAAGTCAATGTAATGATACAAGGTAAAATCAACCAACGGATACGCAAAACGATAACAAATTTAAATTTAAATATGACATGAAAGTGACATATTCATCAGAGGGCCGACTCTCTTGTCAGACTCAACTCAGCCGAGATCGTTGCTGCTTGAAAGGGCTTTTTTGGGGGGGGGGGGAGCGCATGAAGGAAGTCTATGCGAAATCGCCCCTACGCTTCGTAGGACTGACTTCGGCGTGAGAATAATTCACCCGAATTTCCCCCCTCCCCCTTGCAATGTCTTCTGTCGCGTTTCCCTGGCAACCGCCGGAAGACTCCCGACAAACCGCCTTTGACAGGTGGCCGGGGTCCGCGATGGGTCGACAAGAACAGGGAGAGGGGGGGAGGAGGTTGGGGAGAAGGGGGAGGGGAGAGAGGCAGAGGTGGGCACAGGCCAAACTCTTAACAGTGGGCAATCAAACTCCAATCAGGAGGTGATTTCGCTCGCCCGCCCCCAAAAACTATAGGCACTCGGAGGCAAAACAGACCGATAATTTAGCCAAAGTCGCGGCCAATTCCAAGCACAGCAAGAGACTCCCTGGTATTTTTTTTTCGGTCGTGTATCGCTGGCGGTGGTACCTCCTCTCTCTCTCTCTCTCTCCTTCTCTCCCCTCCGTCTTCTGTTTTTCGGTGTCCCCTCTCGGAAATTTGCTACATGTAACTGTGGACACTGTTAAACTTTGCCTGGCACGAGAAGTTGTGCAAACTGAAGTAGGTAGGCCGCGGCGGCCCAGCGGGAGCGGAGGGCTCGCCAAATTGGCCGAAAATTTGTTGGGGTATCCGGTCTCGGCCTCGTGGTGTTTTTCCCTGGGCCCGCGGGCTCGGGGTGGTCTCGGGGAACCACGTCACGATTGGACGCTCGTGTGGAGAGACGTGTTTCTTTATGGCATAGCTTCAGTTGTTTCCTTTTGCTTGTCTGTTTCTTTGGTGGTGGTGGTAGTGGTGGGTTTTTTTTCTTCTCTCTTTGGCCCTTACTGCCCGGCTGCCCGCCCCGCCACGCATTAATCTTATTTGCTCGCTTTCTCACCGCTCGGTTTGGCGGGAGACCGGTTGTTTGTTTGTTTAGGGGGATGATGATTGATTGATTGATCAGTAGGTTAAATTGTTTGTCGGTTAGTCGGCTGGTTGGTTTGCTTGGCTTGTTGTTTGTCCCTTTTCTGGGGTCCGGTTTGGTACGGTCTGTATGTTGTTCGGCTGCTTGGTCTGTCACCCGGTTGATGACTTGTCGGGCTTGCCTGTTTGTCGCTTCGATTGTTGGTCGGTCAGTTTGCTGGTTGATCGGTTGGTCCGTTATAATAGTCGGTCCGTCGGCCGGTTCGTTGGTCGGTTGGCCAGTCGGTCGGTTGGTCGGTCGGTCGGTTGGCCAGTTGGTCGGTCGGTTGGTCGGTCGGTCGGGCTGTTAGCCAGTTGGTCGGGCTGTTGGCCAGTTGGTCGGGCTGTTGGCCAGTTGGTCGGTCGGTTGGTCAGTTGGTCGGGCTGTTGGCCAGTTGGTCGGTCGGTTGGCCAGTTGGTCGGGCTGTTGGCCAGTTGGTCGGTCGGTTGGCCAGTTGGTCGGTCGGTTGGCCAGTTGGTCGGTCGGTTGGCCAGTTGGTCGGTCGGTTGGCCAGTGGGTCGGTCGGTTGGCCAGTGGGCAGTCGGTTGGCCAGTTGGTAGGTCGGTTGGCCAGTTGGTCGAGCTGTTGGCCAGTTGGTCGGTCGGTTGGCCAGTTGGTCGGTCGGTTGGCCAGTTGGTCGGTCGGTTGGCCAGTTGGTCGGTCGGTTGGCCAGTGGGTCGGTCGGTTGGCCAGTGGGCAGTCGGTTGGCCAGTTGGTAGGTCGGTTGGCCAGTTGGTCGAGCTGTTGGCCAGTTGGTCGGTCGGTTGGCCAGTTGGTCGGTCGGTTGGCCAGTGGGTCGGTCGGTTGGCCAGTGGGCGGTCGGTTGGCCAGTTGGTAGGTCGGTTGGCCAGTTGGTCGAGCTGTTGGCCAGTTGGTCGGTCGGTTGGCCCGTTGGTCGGTCGGTTGGCCAGTTGGTCGGTCGGTTGGCCAGTGGGTCGGTCGGTTGGCCAGTTGGTCGGTCGGTGGCCAGTTGGTCGGTCGGTTGGCCAGTTGGTCGGTCGGTTGGCCAGTTGGTCGGGCTGTTGGCCCGTTGGTCGGGCTGTTGGCCAGTTGGTCGGTCGGTTGGTTGGTCAGTTGGTCGGGCTGTTGGCCAGTGGGTCGGTCGGTTGGCCAGTTGGTCGGGCTGTTGGCCAGTTGGTCGGGCTGTTGGCCAGTTGGTCGGTCGGTTGGTTGGTCAGTTGGTCGGGCTGTTGGCCAGTGGGTCGGTCGGTTGGCCAGTTGGTCGGTCGGTTGGCCAGTTGGTCGGGCTGTTGGCCAGTTGGTCGGTCGGTTGGTCAGTTGGTCGGGCTGTTGGCCAGTGGGTCGGTCGGTTGGCCAGTGGGTCGGTCGGTTGGCCAGTTGGTCGGTCGGTTGGCCAGTGGGTCGGTCGGTTGGTCTAAATATTTTAAGCAAATATGTCTTCAATCGTATCTTGCCCCACTCCTCTTGGAAGACTTGATTCCGAAGAAATGCCGCAGCACACGCCAGGGAACAGATTGCACGGACCGGCGCAATGTAAGCAGTCCGGACCGGCCCTTGAAAAAAAAGGACAATTCGGCCCAAATTAGAAATTGATTCTGCACCTGCAGCATCTGTTAATGAATCGATCTCTCGCGGACTCTTTGTGCACGTGCTGCGGTATGAAACGCGCCCGCGTGGAGTATAGGGGAGAGGGGAGTACGGGGAGCTATAGAGAGGGGGCATCGCTTGGATGCTTCCCAATTGATGGGTGTCCGAATGTTTGATGGACGTGAGGGCTCCGGGGTTTGAATTACCGAAAATCCTTTTTTCCCCTTCCCAATGACACCTCCTCCTTTGTCCGCGACCTGTCAGCCGGCCGAATGGAAATCAATCTTCCGCTCTCTTTAAACCCGCCTGCATCCCTCCCTCCTTCGTCCCTATACTCTTCTTGGTATAATCCAACCGATGGGCCAGGATTTGGAGGATGCAGAGGAGGTAGGCAGTAGGAGGGGGAGGTGGGCAGTTTAGAGGAGAGTGAGGGGAGGAGGAGGAGAAGGAAGAAGAGAAAGAGGAGGAGAGGAGGATTTGGATAATGAAGAAAATGAAGAGGAGGAGAGGAGGAGGAGGAGAAGGGAGAAGAGAACGAGGAGGAGAGAAGGAGGAGGAGAAGAAAGAAGAGCAATGGGAGGAGGAGAAGGAGAAGGAAGAAGATAAAGGGAAGGAGGAGGAGGAGAAGGAAGAAGATAAAGGGAAGGAGGAGGAGGAGGAAGAAGAGAACAAGGAGAAGAGGAGGAGGAGGAGAAGGAAGGAGAGAAAGAGGAGGAAAGGAGGAGGAGAAGGAAGAAGAGAACGAGGAGGAGAGGAGGAGGAGGAGAAGGGAGAGGAGAAAGAGGAGGAGAAGAAGAGGAGGAGAAGGAAGAGAAGGAGGAGGAGGGGCGAAGGAGGAGGAGTTTGAAGAAGAGAAATAGGAGGAGAGGAGGAGGGGATCTGAGCAGAAGGAACAGGAGAAAGATGAAGAGGAAGAGAAGGAAGTAGAGAAGGAGGAGAAGAGGGGGGGGGGGGGGAGAAGGGAGAAGAGAAAGAGGGAGGAAGAGGAGGGAAATGAATTTGGTGGATAAGGAATTAATGGAAGATGGTGGAAATGGCGGAAGGGCAGGAGGGAGAAGAAGATGTGGCGCAGGAGGAGGAGAAGGAGGAGAGTGAGGAGAAGGGGGGGACGCCGAGATGGTGGTGGAGGAAAAGGAGGAGGGGGACGGGGAGGAGGAGGAGGAGGAAGGGGATAAGGAAGAGGAGGAGGAGGAGGAGAAAGATGGAGAGACGATAGAGGAAGAGGAGGATGCGGAGGACAAGATGGAGAAGGAGCAGTTGAAGGATTGGGAGGTGTAGGAGGAGAAGGAAGAGCAGACGTAAAGCGATCTATCCGGTCCCCACGAAAATGACGCGTGTCCGGACATCGACCCGCCGACAAGTCCCTGGCACACCTGGTCTGACTAAGCTGCTGGCACAAGAAAGGACACCCATCGCAGCACAATGCCGTATGCTTGGGCCATTTCACCGGCTACTGTGCCCAATTTCCCCATTTCCTTTTATATCCCCCAATCCCCCCCCCCACCCAGTCCCCCCACCCAAAAAAAGAGAGAAGATAAATACTCCACAGTCAATTTCTCTTCAGCCGCATTGCGTCTATAAGCCACAACATTAATTGCTCCCTTAGGAACGCGAGAAGGCGCTGTAAGTCTTCCCTAGGGGGCGCTGTTCTCCCCTCCCCTGCCCCCTGTGTGTGTGTGTCCATGTCGTGCGTCTGTAGAGCCACTTCTGTGAAGTCTGTTGTGGGGAGGTGAGCCGAGACCACAGACTGAGCGAGCTCCCCCCCCCCTCTCTCTCTCCCCCTCTCTCTCCCCCTCTCCCTCTCTCTCTCTCTCTCTCTCTCTCTCTCCCCCCCCCCTCTCTCTCTCTCCCTCTCTCTCTCTCTCTGCCTCTCTCTCTCTCTCTTTATTGACATCTTTCTGACGAGCTGACGAAACCATACAGAGAAGGGATTTGGAGGGAGTTATTATGGGGCTGAGGTTTTTTTTTTAAGCACCCTTACCGAGTCGATTATATCAGTCACGTACGACGGCCGACGATGGTAACTCAAATTGGCCATCCGTGAGGTAGTCCTTTCACCACTAAGTTCGAAGAAAAAAAAAAAAATCGGCACCCCTACGAAAAGAAAATACCAAGGTATCCCCCATCAACCTCCACAAAGATTCCGCTACACCGTTTGTTTACTCTCTCCTATAAAGGTATATAGGGTGTGGGTGGGTTTGGGAGCTGGTTTTGTAGCAGCGGTCCTACCCTTTCCCCTTATACCATTCCTAGCCCCTCGGAAATAATTACAATCAACGCCAGCCCCCCCCCCCCCCTCTCGTCCGAGCTGCGGAAATTGGCAGCGTGAAAACTTGAGAGTGGCACGCCTATGTCAATATGTATTCTATCAACTTTGGACTTTTTACCCCTGTCGCTTTTCCTCTCTCTCTCTCCCTCCTCTCTCTCTCTCTCTCTCTCTCTCTCTCTCTCTCCCTCTCTCTCTCTCTCTCTCTCTCTCTCCCCCTCTCTCTCTCTTTCTCTCTCTCACTCTCCCCCTCTCTCTCTTTCTCTCTCTCACTCTCCTTCTCTCACCCAAGGGGGAAAACGTTTCCCCGACAGGACAAAATAACACCCTTTCCCCTTTAGACTCCGATTTCTGGGCAAAGCGACGATGTAACCCGAACCCTATTAATCTATTTGACTGTTTTCTTTGTGGGGTATTCATCACGGGGCTAAGGCCCAGTCCAGACGGAAGTGCGAAATTCTTTGAAATAAGATTAAAAAAACAACTTTTCCTTGAGTTGGTGAACGTTCTGTTGACGTGTTCTTTGGTCCGCCTGTTGGAAGTATGGAGCGTAAGAGGGCGATATCAAGAGATCGACTGAATGTACTTGTCAGAAATATATCCATTGTCGTTTTGAACAGTATTCATTTCAAACAGTCTGGGTTTTTTCTTCTTCAGCCAATTCATGCCATTGTCGTCCGTATTCTTTATAGCTAATAATTTGGGAAGTCAAAAGCCACGTCTAGTATATTACACGGTAGTTTTTTTCTTCAGAATACACGACTGTACTTGAAATGGTCGCATTTGAACCGTTGGCGGCAGCAAACAATGTTTGTCTTGTTTTGGGGGCATGCGCGCGTCGATATCCAATCACTTAGTTTATTCAAAGACCAACGAGCGGCCGAGAATGCACGATCGTTAACGAAGCTGCGCGGAAGCAGCCGAACACGAGTTCGTATTTTTGTTTTTCGGGGCGAGCGGCCTTTCTTGGAGGCCAACGTGACAAAACGGTAGTCGCCTGAGCGAAGTGTTAGCCTAAGAAGAGACGTCGAGGTGCTTCGGATCGGGAGACCTGGCTAATTTTTTTTTTTTATCGACTGGTCTATTCGTGGTTATATGAGAGCCGAGAAAATTCGGCAAACAAACTTGAGAGGGTATAAAGAATGAACTCGGTGACCCAACAGGACTCCATACACCACCGCGTGAACGTCTGAGAACAATTTCGAAATTATACACAGAGGCGGATTTCTTTTGAGTCTCTAATACGATATTGTAACGGTTCCACTTCCACCCCCCCCCCTAGACCCGACGCCGTGAACCAGCTCGAGCCCCGCCCTCAGAGAACTCCCACCCCCCTTTCTATTTGGAAGGTTTTTGTGATTCCTTCCCTCGTACAAATAGCCGCGGTTGTGATACTTTTAAAGTTTGGGTGTTTGGGAAATGGGAACCTGAATGAGAGCTGGCTATATGTATGCACCGGACTATACGAGGGTATTGCGGGGTGCAGGGGGGAGGAGGAGGTGGGTGGAACGAAAGGCCGCTTCCCGCGGATCGGAACGCCCCGGGCTGCTTTGAAATCTGAGGCACTGGGTGAGGTGTGAAGTGAAGGCGGGGTTGTCGTGGGAGATCGCGCGCAATGGAGAAAGACCGATTAAAATCGGTAAATCCCAAAATATTGCAGTTTAAATATAATCCCTCCGGAGGAGGGGAGGGAGGGGGGGTGGGTAAGGAGGGTATACTATAGAGTTGGTTCCATTGATACCAGGTTGGTTTTTTTTTACAGGGTGGAGGGGGGAGTTTTGGGTGAGTATCAGAGGTCATATTGAGACGAATTCTGCAGGAGGGGAGGAGGAGATTTGTTCTCTGACCTCACTTGTATTGTGAGTCAGGCCGGCAAAGGTTTTCTTGTTTGGTTTGGCCGAGCCCCGTAGGCCGTGGCTTGGAGCTCAGCTCCAAAGCAGTTTTTTTTTTGTTTCTTTCTTTTCATTCCGTTTCTTCTCGGAGAGTTTTTCTCTCTGTATGAAACAAAAGCCCCGCGGCATAGCCCTCTTGTTCTGCCGCGCTGAAGCATTGGTAATCGCCTTGATATTGGGAGCGCCATTCACGAATTGGCACTTGTGTCACCGTACGGCTCCCCGTTATATAGTGCGTCCGATTGGGACCCGATTTAGACGCGGGCTTTGTCAGTATTTCGACACTCTATCGAGTGTTTTCTTAATTCATGATTTTGTTGTTCTCCCCTGTTATATCAACGGTTCATACACTGCCGAATAGTTTCTGGAATGGTCAATTGTGCTCAATAGTGGGGGTTTTTTTTCCTTCTTCTAATTCGTATTCCAGTCTGAGCTGAACAGACGCATTTGAATAATCTATGGATTTGTGTCCTGTTTTCTGAGAATTAGAAGGGGGGGGGGTTTCACCATAATCGTAAACGGCGGTTGAGGTACACAGAGAGACACAGGCAGGGAGAGAGACATGGCTAGAGACAGCGGCAGAGATAGAGGCAACGACAGTGGCAGAGGCAGTTGTAGTTACAGAGATTGAGACACATACTGAGAGAGACAGAGATACGGCCGAGACAGATACAACGAAAGAGACACGGGAAGAGGCAGAGACAAAACCCGATACAGAGACAGAACCTGAGAAAGATGGACAGAGAGGGAGACAGATAGAGACAGAGACAGAAACAGAGATATGGACAGAGAAAGAGAGAGAGAGAGAGACCTTGACAGAGACACAGTGAAAGAGAAAGGGATAGATGCCGAGACAGAAACAGATACAAAGCGAGATAGAGAAAGAGAGTCCGAGAGAGACAAAGAGAGAGACAGAGTCACAGGCTTGCAGATACAGAGACAGGGAAAGAGACTGAGACGGGCCAAGTCAAGCAAGGTGAGAAAGACCGAGACATAGGCAGAGACAGAAGCAGGGACATTGGCAGAGGCAGATATGTACTGGTAACATTAGTCGAAACGGAGCTCAATGTTTCTGGTAAAAGGTCAGTCGATACCATAGTGTGGGCATGATTTTGTTTGGGGCGAAGGGGGGAGGGAGGCAGGCAGGCAGCGGCAGGCAAGCACGGTTTGGGAGACGTATAGAGAGTGCAACGGTTATACGACCGAGACAAAGGAGCGGGCCTCGCCCGTGCGCCCCGGCGTATACACGGCCGGCCCCGCGGCGGCCCACAGCCCTCCGGGAAAGCCAACCCGGGGAGCAGATGCAACAGTTTGAACCCGCCCCCCCCCCGAAGGCGGACAAGAAAAATCCCAGTAATTGAACTGATCCTGCCCATAGGGGGAAGTGCCACGACGTCAGCCAGCCTGCCAGCCTGCCTGCCAGCCAGCCAGCCAGCCAGCCACCAAACCCCGGCGAACAACAACATAATTTCCGTGCCCGGCTGTTTTTTTTTATTATTATTTTCTAGCACAAAAGCAGGGCCGTATGTATCACTTTTGTTGTTGGTGTTGTTCCACTAATCCCGGCTCGTGCAACATTGATGCCGATGAAAACGGGCCCCCGTTTTTTTTTTTTTTTTGGCGATCTGACATTTCCGTATCCGGTTCTCACGAATAGATGGCGAATCATCTCAATATGTCAGCGCCATTGATACTAAAGACAGGGGGGTTGGAACTGAAATGTCGGGAGACGGACGAGCGATCCAATTTTTATTTTTTATTTTTTTTGTGGGGGGATGGGTTTGGATTAATGGGTGCGTGGACGGCTTCCGGTGCCGCCAGACCCGCACCGGAAATGACGGCCACACATTTCAGGAAACTCTGTGCGGCTTTCCTGAAATGAGGGGATTTCTCCTCTTCCGTGTCTCCAGTTGTTCCAGCCAGTTTTTTGGTTTTTTTCTTCTTCTTTTTTTTGTGTCTTTTTTTTTGGGGGGAGGCTCATTAGCTCCTCCCTTTTGTTCTCACTCCTTCATTCATTTCCGGCCTCGACGCGTTAAAGGCGGCGACTTTTAATTCCATTTCCGATTTCCTGTGCACATGAATTGAACGGCGACTCCCGTCCGTCCCCCCCCCCTCGGCAGCGCCCGTACCGTAGCTCGTCCAACGCACCGGGCGGCGAACGCGTCGGGCCTAAACGGTGCGTTCCCGCGGGTATACTCGGTCCGTCAACTGTCGGGGAGTCTGCGATAGAACTTGAGGACGAACGCTATTTTGGTCGGCCAGCCAAGTTATCGATGAATATGGGAAGAGGGGGGGGGCGTGAATAGTGTCCAAGTTTTTTTTGGAGGGGCCCTTGGGCTCAGACTGATCGTTTCGCACGGTGGCGTTAGTGGTGTTGGTGGATACAAATAGTCCGACCCAGAGCAAGTATCTTGTCGATAATGTCCAATGATGGAGAAGACATTTCTCGCCGATATGCGCTAGAATCTCTCGAGTGACGCCTATAGCATTCTCTCTCTTTGACGTGAGCTGACATCTCGATCCTAATTCTCATGCTGTGGAGAAGGATCCCGTCGGGCCCTTGAGATTTACATGCTTGGTCTTGCAAGTTCAGCAGTGCGCAAGCTGTACACACGGCTCGCAGACCGCACCGCTGCCATACAACGCACAATAACCTGTGTGCGGACATGTGTACGAGCCTGTACGCAGCTGTCCTGCCCGCAATCGAGACAAGACGCGCACACGACATAAGACACACGCAAGTTACGGGGTATGGTGCACAGCGTGCGTATAAAGCCGCGTTTCCACTGGACTTATTTTGGTTAAAGTAACCGAGACGATGGTTACTTTGACCAAAATAAGTCCAGTGGAAACGGCCCAGTCAAATTTCTCTCGGTTACTTTAACCGAGTCCGATGATTGCTTTTACCGAGCAACCTCTGCCCAGTAAAAGTGACCAGGTAAGTTTAACCGAGCCGATTAGTCCAGTGGAAACGCACCACTCGGTTAAATGCGACTCGGTAAAAAACCACATCCGGCCTATGACGTAACACGTACATGCACTGTGCACAGCGTCTGCTTCATGTTGCGCGCCTAAATGTACACACGTACATTGTGTATCCGGCTGACACTTGACCTTCATGAGCCGTTATATTGCCAGCTCGGTTACTTTAACCATCGTCTCGGTTAAATTGACCGACTCAAAAGTCCAAGTGGGAACGACGGTCAAATTTGACCATTAGAAATTTAACCATCGTCTCGGTTAAATTTTAGTCCAGTGGAAACGCGGCTTAAGCTATGAGCGGATCAATGGGGCTGCATTTCGCAACGATGATGCGCAAAGCACCATACTAGGCTATACTATGCCGGATTTTGATTTCTAATTCGTCGACCAACGCCTTGGCCAAGGCTACTCAAAACGGCAGCCGCTGCCCAATAGACTCAATAGACGTTGCAACGCGAACTTCCTCTCGACTCGCTCAGCGATCGATTCTCTGCCGAGAATGGACGCTCACCTTTGACCCGAGCAGGCGCGGTGACCTTTGACTCAAAAGTCAAGAGCAGCACACGGGTGGTCGTTGGATGATGGGACATTATAGGAGGGTTTGCGGTGACACCATGTATAAGGTCTCTTAAAGAAGAGGTGTGGTTCTGAAAAGAACCTGAGTTCAGAACCACACCTCTTCTTAAGAGACCTTATACATGGTGTCACCGCAAACCCTCCTATATTGTTTCACCCACCATGCAATGCCTGAAGTCTTATTTATGATGATGAAACATGTTCGTTTAGTGTAAAGGCTATGACAAATGCTATAGGTACCAACCCTAGTTCATGCAATGCCTCATTCTCGGGCAGTCTTCCGCCGGAAACCGAGAATAATGAGAATAGACCCGACGCCATCATGCAAGAATCTTTCCAGCTCCGAGCCGGTCTCGACTCATCGGATCGGAGAGCACAGGCATGGTGTGGTCGCGAGGCGATGCGTGCATCCTCGCACTGTAGACGCGGCGAGCGAAGGCTCCCAGCACTCCGTGGCCCCTGGCTGTCCTCTGCATACGGAACGCAGAGACCTACTTCATCCGTCATAATTGTCTTTCGTGCGCGAGTTTCCCCCTTAGCTCGGGCTCGCCCGTGCGAGCAAAAAAAATGGATTGACAGCCGCGCTGGGTGGAGAAAAAAAAAAAGTTACGGGCAAAATGTGCACGCAAAGGTGCTGCATTGTCGAGGGTGGACGATTACGAATCAAAATTCAGAGTCGCGAGAAGGAGGGAAATCCGCACCAATGAAGCACGAGTGGATAAACCATCATTCTACAAGCTCTGATTGCCTGGCAGAGAGACAGAGAGAAAGGGGAGGGGGAGCAAGAGAGAGAGAGAGAGAGAGAGAGAGAGAGGGAGCGAGAGCGACGGAGTGGGTAAATGGAAACAAAAATTAATAACAAACACTAAACATTACGCATATGTCAATCATCCGATTATCCGTGCACTAGTCCTACGTCCGCACATCAGCTGCCTCAACAATATTATTTTTTTGAGAGCGCGTCGTTTTAACACTTGATATGCTGCAATCTAATTGGTAAGTTCATTGTACTATTTTTTTTTAACGGAGAGGGGGTCCTCTCCCCCTCCCCCCAAATGACGAAAGACACCTGCAACGTGCCTCTGCATCTCTTTTTCGTACTCTCTGTGGGTATGGGTTTGGCCCCTATCCCCATTTCTCTCATACCCCACCCACTCCACCCCTCTCTGTCTCTGTCTCTCTGTGTCTCTCTCTCCCTCCCTCCCTCTCTCTCTGTCTCTCTCTTTCTCTCTCTCTGTCTGTCTCTCTGTCTGTCTATCTCTGTCTCTCTCTCTCCCCCCCTCTCTCTCTCTCTCTCTCTCTCTCTCTCTCTCTCTCTCTCTCTCTCTCTCTCTCCCTCTCTCGGTCTTCAAACAAAACAAAACCCAAAATCGACACTGCTAATTTCGGAGCTGACTATATTATCGGCTCAGGGCTCGGCCTATTAATGATTCAGCCCCCCTCACTCCCTCCTTCCCTCCTTCCCTCCCTCCTTCCCTCCTTCCCTCCCTCCTTCCCTCCCCTTCCTTCCCCGTGCCCGCCCTGCCTGCCTGCCTCCTCTCCCCTCCTTCCCTCCCCCGGATAAGTCGTCTTTTCCTTCTACCTCACTGCTGTTTCTGAAAACTCCAGATTCTGTCCAATTCCACGCTTTCACGCCCAGGATGTCAGCGGGTAGTCAGCCGAATGAAAACAGTTCAATACTTCCACCCTCCTTCCCTCCCTCCATCCCCTTCCTTCCCCATCCCCTCCCCGTCTCCTCCCTGTCCCACCCCCCTCAACCCCCCCACTACCCCGATCGCGTGGCAGCGAAATCGGGCTAAGTATTGCAGCCTGTCCAGTATATTAAAAAATTAAAATCAGCCACAGTAAAGTAAAGAGAGAGAGAGAGAGTGTCTGAGAGAGAAAGTGAGAGAGGGAAAGAGAGAGAAGAAACTCAATTTAGTCAATGTTTTACGGTCATTTAGCTTCGGTTGATTCGATCCGTCTTTTCTTGCACAACCTTGCCGTTAGCCATTTAAGACTGAATTTTCCTGAGATGGTTGACATAAAGGGAGATAGGTGCATGGGAGAGAGGGGAGAGAGGTGGGAGAGTGGGGGAGAGCGAGTGAGAGAGAACGGAGAGAGGGAGGGAAGGGGGACGAAAGTTTTAGGGGGAGAAGTTGAAAGACAGGGAGAGAAAGAGAAAGAGAGCGAAGGGAAAGAGGTAAAAGAGAAAAAGTGGATAAAGAGAGGAGATATGTATTGGGAGAGAGGGAGGGAGGGCGAGGTGAAGAAAGAGTTTTAGATAAAGAGAGCAGATTAAAGACCCTACACAACATTGGTCGAGGTCAAAGAATAGCATCCATACTTTGTCTTATCCAACATATGCATGGAATAGCACATCTGTGAACATTTCAGCTCAATCCGCCAACCGAGTCTCGAGAAAATTGTGAAAACCGCTTCATTTGTTTCGCGAAAATGCAGCATTCAACGCCGTACTGTTCCGAAAAATAGTTTAGATCCCCGTGAAACGTAAACGATTTATTTTACTAATTTCTCCCAAAATACAACATTTGAGGCAAAAATATTTCAGTGAGAGTTTTCTACCATAACCATCTTCAAACTGTATGAGTTTCATGTAAATCTATGAACATATGTTTTTCGATCTTACCAATGTTGTGTAGGGGCTTTAAGAGAGGGGGATGGAGACAGAAGAGGGGGAGAGAGAGGGAGTTTGAGAAAGAATGACATTTGGACATAAATAGAGCAATGGCTTATCGAGGGGAGAGAGGTGAGGGGGTATTTCTCCTTTGTCAATATTACGCTCCACGGCACACCTATTGCTTGCACCCCGTTTCCTTGCTCTCTGCTTGCACCCACGCCTTGACTTCACCCTGCAACCCAGTACCCTTCCCTCCCCTCCCCTCGTGCCCGTTCACCCAACCGCAGCTGGTGACTCCTAACCAATCGGTCCAGTCGTGCGAGCGGCCTGCACAATTGTTCTTTCAGGATTCATTAGCCCGAGCCACACCTTACCGGACAAAGCAGAGAAATGGCCCCCTCTTTTTTATCTTTCATCTTATAATAAATGCGGTTTTATTCATATTTATGTTTACGAAAGAGAGAGAGAGAGTGGGAGAGGGAGAGAGTGGAGGAGAGCAATAACCTATTGCAGTATTGGGTCGCCCTAGATAAAAGTACAAGCACCCGTGTCTGTCAGGGTCTAGGTTACGGCCCCCGTTTTTTTTATTGACCTTCATAAGTTCCACTTTATTTCGTGCCGGAGTGACTTAACAACCCCCCCCCCCCACCCCCATCCACACAACCACCCACCCAACCTCGATGCACGGCTTTCCCAGTGCCGGCCCTTGCGCAGCCGCAGTGGCAGCGTTCGGTTGTCACGTGGCATGCCGAGGTAGCCGAGTCAAAATGCTTCGTCTATTATTATTATTTTTTTTTTTTTAAAGGCACGCTAAAATGCTGTATTTTTTTTAGAAAAGAAATAGTTCACGTCTCACCCCTTAGATCTAAACGATTTTTTTCGGAACAATTTCGTTGAAAGCTTCATTTTCGCGAAACAAAAGAAAGCGGTTGATCACTATTTTTTCGAGACTCGGTTGGCGGATTGAGCTGAAATTGTGTGTGCTATTTCATGAATATGTTGGATCAGACAACGTATGGATGCTATTCTTTGACCTCGACCAATGTTGTGGTATCGATCCCTTTAACACAATCGGCATAGCCGGTGCTTAAAACGTTCTATGTGTGGGATCAAAAGAACCGTGTTTCGTATAGTTCTGCCCATACAATTAGGAAAGGAATCGTGTCGTGTGATTTTGCAGGAAAAGCCTAGTAATATGAAGCTGTATTAGTTTAAATTCTTATTCCGTATCAAATTGTATTCCGTGTTAGGAAAATGTTGTCACGCTTGCATTGGACGGTGAAATAAACTGCATTATGTACACATCAGTCATGCACCAACAAAATATGTGACCCGGCACAGCATAACGAGGAATAACCCCCACTTTTGAGATTTTGAGATTTTCTAATGATGTGAAAGAGTATACCAATAGCTTTCAAATGATATCAAAATTATTTCCGTGTGAACTTTGTAGTAAATAGTACAAGTGGACTTCGCTCATTCGTTTGGTACCAGACACAATATAGCAGCGCCATTCTAACTCCTCGATTGCGGCCATTTAAAAAGGCAGGAACTTTACATTTTCATGGTAACAGTACACAAACACTCCCCGAAATCCTGGTTTTTTTTCAACATTTAGAGACGAATTTCGGAAAAATCCTTTGGACATAATATCCTCCAATATATTATCTTTTATATATATTTTTTTTATCGAATTGAGAAGATACTTTGACTTCAGGCGTTGTTTACTCGAAAAGTGTTTTGGTGGCATATTTCTCATGTCGCTATGCCGGGTCACATATGGCAGACCGCTTACTGGATAAAAATTAATGATCGAAAGAGAAATCGCACACAAGTAGAGGGAGAGACGTTTCGATTCTGGCAAGACCTATCCCAAAGGGGAAAAACGAAGAAGCAATATTGAACCAAGATTCTAACTAACGATGGTACCAAAAAATCAGGGGCTGACATAATTGGTCAATATAAGTACACTTGATTGACCCAAACGTGTGATCTGACTAAACTCCCGACATGCCTGGCAATCAGACCAGGTATTGAATAAAACGATTTTGCCAAACGCGGGTTTTTTTTGTTTTGTTTTTACAATGTAGCCTAGGGGAAAAGCCGTTGCTATTACCAACTCATAAAATGGGAGGTTTCAGAAACTAAGTTTTGTATATTTTTGTTCCCGTAGCGCCCTGCAATATGCGGGGTGAAAAAAGCTCGAATGAGCCTGTTGTCAATCTGACCGAACCACGGAATGGACCAAACAAAACAAAATAGAGAGGAGGGGGAAGGGGTCGTCTACAGAACATTATGCGTGGACGATTCTGCTGACATTGTGTGATGAAATAGCTGAATGATAACGTGTGGTAATATCGTAAGCCTTTGTGGATTGTGCAATGCGTGCGACATTGAGCCTTTGATAATGTGCATAGGGGCAGGTTGAAACATTTCAAACCCACCTTCGTGAACGCATGAAAAAAAGCACTCCATATGTGCAATTATACCGTGAACCCATATAGTTACACGGCAAATGTTTTAACAAAGTACGACCTTTCGTCAACCTTTGGTTGGGCCGATCGTGTGTGGTATCCCGTGTGCCACTGAGCATAAGCAACTGGGATGGGTTGGGCCAGGTCCGGGCCGCCGACTATTATTTTGGGCTTTTTTTTTTAAGTTTAGCAAAATAATCTTACGAAATAGAGACAATACATTGCTAGCACTGCGCAGTGAGAGATTACAGGATATGTCGTCTGTGATTCAGAACCAGAATGGTTTCTTATCACTCCTGAAACAAGAAAGATTTGAAGGCCTGGGGTTTTCGTATAATTATGATAAACATAAGTGGGCCTTTCACAAAGGCAGAAATGTCCCACTTTTCCTTTAAAGCCCCTACACAACATTGATCGAGGTCAAAGAATAGCATCCATACGTTGTCCGATCCAACATAATGCATGAAATGGCATACCTGTAAAAATTCCAGCTCAATCCGCCAACCGAGTCTCGAGAAAATCGTGAAAACCGCTTCAGTTGTTTCGCAAAAATGCAGCATTCAACGCCGTACTGTTCTGAAAAAATGGTTTAGATCTCGGTGAGACGTAAACGATTTCTTTTACTCTTTTCTCCTAAAATACAAACATTTTAGGCAGAAATATTTCAGTGCGAGGTTTCTATTATAACCATCTTCAAACTGTGTAAGTTTCATGTAAATCTGTGAACATTTCTCTTTTCCGATATTACCGATATTGTGTAGGGCAAGGTCCTAAAATTGAAATTGAAAAGGGCACTCTATTTTCTTTTTTTTAGATTTGAAGTTTATTAATCAGTAAAAGCAGTTTGCTCTAAAATTCTTTTCTTTTCTTTCGTTTTTGTATTTTTCGTTTTGGTAGGTCAAAAACATGTGGCATTTTCTGCAGTCCCGGTCCAGTCAAAGTTGTCTTTATTATTTTCTTCAATCTTTTCAAAAATGTTCCCAGTTAGTTTGACCTTTGGTTTGTGTAACTTTATTTCTTGTCACTTTCAGAATTCAGAAAAGTCCAGAGGGCCCTGCGCTCCGGTCTTGGTAGGATCCTTGAAAAATCTGCCTGCCTTTGAGAAAGGTCATTCTATAAGCCTATATCATCAAAGCTTCAAGTCCCTGAACATTGTGGAATGCCCTTCTGTTCTTGAGAGACAAGTTGAGATTCTTGCAATTCAAGGAGATATATAAGAGAACCGACATATGACGCTTAACCACCGTCGTTCATGCTGGTACCCCGTAAATTGTGTGGGGACTATACAAGGATGTGTTTTGTAAACCAGCGTAGGTTAGGATTACGGCGCTACAGTTTGGGTTGTGGTTACGGACAGAGTTAGAGTTCGGGTTGGGTTGGCGTTACTGATAGAGTTAGGATTGGGATTAGGATTAGGGCTAGGTTCAGGATTAGGGTTGTTAGGGTTAGGATTACGATAAGGGTTATGGTTGTTTCGTACTTGTGCCTGTAACTACCCGAGAAATGAATGAATGTATGAATGAATGAATGAATGCGGGAGGCCTCAGCAAAACCTGGCTTCGCGCATGCGCACTTATAGCTTAGCCTCGGTGGTTAAGCGTCATACGTCGTGACGCTTATATGCCTCAATTCAAGCCAATAAGGGCGATTCACAATAGCGCGCCCTCAAGAGTTTCCAATTACGCGTTGGCCAGTCACAATGCGCGGAATCAGTCGACCATTTCCAGACGCGCGTTGGGTCAATCGACAGATTATGCGCATTGTGATTGGGAACTCTTGAGGGCGCGCAATTGTGAATTTCCAGTATTGAAACAAACAAAACTGACTGGGAACAATCTGAGCAATTTTGAAAAATGGCCACGAAAACTTTGACTGGACCGGGACTTACATTAGAGACCTCTGCTGGTCGTGCGTACTCTTACCATGCATTTGAGCCTAGTCACACATAGTTATCCGATCTACTCTGCTACAAATAGTCAGCTACTCTGCTACAAATAGTCAACTACTCTGCTACAAATAGTCAACTACTCTGCTACAAATAGTCAACTACTCTGCTACAAATAGTCGACTACTCTGCTACAAATAGTCAACTACTCTGCTACAAATAGTCGACTACTCTGCTACAAATAGTCAACTACTCTGCTACAAATAGTCAACTTCTCTGCTACAAATAGTCAACTACTCTGTTACAAATAGTCAACTACTCTGCTACAACTAGTCAACTACTCTGCTACAAAAAGTCAACTACTCTGCTATAAATAGTCAACTACTCTTCTACAAATAGTAAACTACTCTGCTACAAAATAGACGACTACCGGTACTCTGCTACAAATAGTCAACTACTCTGCTACAAGTACAAAATAGACGACTACTCTGCAAATAGTCGCTGTACATGTACTCTGCTACTGAAAGCGGGGTGTGATCCCTGGAGATACAAGGTAGTTAATGGTTGAATTGCTTCTGGCTGGCATCCCCACCCCTGCAAAGACTAGTTGACCATTTGGGAAGGCCGCCATCTAAGGGCTGGGCAGCTCAGACTGGTAAGTACGCGCAAAATCTCGGGGAGGTCTCGGGTTCAGATCCCGGTCAATTAAGTTAAAGCTTTCTTGGCCAATTTTTGATTTTGTTAAAAGTTCCCAGTCAGCTTTTCCCTCGTTTGTTTGGCTACTCTGCTGTACTAGACTAAACCACATCTCCCATGCGATCCACGCAAGAGGAGAGCAGTACATGTATCATGGCATCTTGAGACCTTGTAAATATAGCCAGCTTGTAATTCACGGACAACAGCCGAGCACACAAGGCCATCCCCAAGGTGTTCACCCTGTGCCGGCCCTCCGCTGTTACCTGACAGCGAATGGCAGTGGGTGGGTACGAGGCAGCGAAAGAAAAATGCGCTGACCACGATCAGGCACACTGGAGTCCCGAGTCGCTCGGGCAACAGCCGTCGGGTCGAGGAGGTGCTAGCGGGAGTGGCGGGGCAGGAGTAGGGGGGGGGGGTTAGGATGACCTGACCCGCGTCCTGCACGTCTCAATATCTCAGACAGTGTCACGCCCAAGGACCATACACTGCCACATGTCATATCCCATGACACCCAGCCAGTGCAACCCCTCGACTTTCCCTGTCAAAAAAAAAAAAGCAACAAAATTGTTCCCTCCACGCCCACCGTCAAATCCCATGCTACCTGGTGTTAACCCAACTCCCATCGCCACCCACCCACCCCTTAACCAACTCCCCCCCTTTCTAAACCCCGCGGCCTGCAGGGTATAGTTCGCCTGGTTGGTCTCAACTTTTCTCCAAGGGACCCCACACTGGGCTCTAGTTTGTCACAATTCTAATCGAATCATCCCGCGATCGAGTTCCAAGGAGCGCTTGCAGGTTCGGCATATACACGTCGGCCTTTCTTGTTTTCGCGAAGCACCGCACAGCCGAAAAATATCACCGTGAAGCTGGCCTCTCCCGACTCGAGAGACAATAATAATAGTGTGTGTATTATATATACGGAGTAAGTCGAGGCTGATAGCTCGTGGCGGATTGTCGGTCCTCCGATTCCCCGGTTATTATTATTATTTTTTTATTCAATCTCCTGCTCACCTCACCTAGCGGCTCAGCCCCACCCCGCCCCGGCCCCCCCGACGTCACGCTCGATTCACCGACGAGGCTCTTGACTGTCTTCAGTGGGGGTTGGGCAGGCCGACAAGCAAGGCGGGCCCCGGTGCGGTAAGGGCCGGCGATTGGTATAGCGACGGAGTGGGCCTATTAAATTCTGATACACCAATTTGTCATTTGTTTGCTCAGAGCCGCGTGACGGGTTGCCCCGGCCACCGGGGCGGTTGCAGCTGACTCGCGGCGGGGTCGGCGCGCTGCCGACCACCCCCGGGATCGGGAACGCGCGGGTGAACGGAATACTCCCTCCCCCTCCCCCCACACCCTCCCGCCGCGCCGCAGCTCCAAACACCGCGAGCCCGAAAACGCCGAGGCCCAGGGCGGCACTGTGTACAAGCCCCGGCCCCGGCCCCAGCCTGTTTGTCCGCGCCGGGATGCGAAGGATGAGGGGAGGAAGATGGGGGAGACAGAGGGGGATATGTCGGGGGAGGAAAGAAATAAACTGGCTTTCCCTGTGTAAACAAACATGTTGACTGCATAGGCATTCGACAAATCGACAGGATTTTTTTACTGTTGCCAAAACGTTTTTTTTTATTTTGTTATAAACGGCGACCAACCTTTCTGGCGGATCACGTTACTCCGCGAGCCCCCTGCCGAATAGAGTCGGGTCGATTGGAGGCTTGCCCGGCCCGGTATTTCTGCCCTTCTCTCGGGCAGGGGAAGGACCATCCCTCCCCTCCTCCCCTTCCCACCCTCGCTCAGCTCCCGGTCCCCGATGTCCAACTGTGCCTACTTTATTGGACAACATAACCCCGCCTCTAACAATCCGATCCAATCGTCCTGGCCGCTATCAGACTTGGGGGCCTCTGTTTGGACAAGCTGGCCGGCTAATTTCCCGCAAATCAAACTCGCGCCGCGGTATAGAAACAATTGCCAGAGCAAACCAAGGGGGGTTCCTCCGGCAGAGATGAGAGAGAGCGTGTGTGAGAGGGGTAGATATAAAAAGAGAGGGGTAGATATAAAAAGAGAGGGAGGGAGAGGGGGAGGGCGAGAGGCAGAGGCAGAGACAGAGGACAAGGGAAAGGGGTAGGGAGATGGAAAGGGAGAGAGGGAGAGAGGACAAGAAATGAAGAGGCAGAGGCAGAGGTAGAGGCAGAGGCAGAGGCAGAGGCAGAGGTAGAGGCAGAGGCAGAGGCAGAGGCAGAGGCAGAGGCAGATGCAGAGGCAGAGGCAGAGGCCGAGGCCGAGGCAGAGGAAGAGGCAGAAGCAGCGGCAGAGGCAGAGGCAGAGGCAGAGGCAGAGGCAGAGGCAGAGGCAGAGGCAGAGGCAGAGGAAGAGGCAGAGGAAGAGGCAGAGGCAGAGGTAGAGGCAGAGGCAGAGGCAGAGGCAGAGGCAGAGGCAGATGCAGAGGCAGAGGCAGAGGCCGAGGCCGAGGCAGAGGAAGAGGCAGAAGCAGCGGCAGAGGCAGAGGCAGAGGCAGAGGCAGAGGCAGAGGCAGAGGCAGAGGCAGAGGCAGAGGAAGAGGCAGAGGAAGAGGCAGAGGAAGAAGCAGAGAGGGATGGAGATATAGAGAGAGAGACAGAGGGAGGGACAGTGAAAGAGAGAGAGAGAAGGGGAGACGGATAGAGGGGGAACGAAGAAGAGGAAAACCGAGTGTTCAACTTGCTGATCCACCGAGAGCTGGTCGGCTGCATGGCTTCGCTCGCCAGAAAATTGGGGCTAATGCGGAGGCAGGTGAGCCCGAAACAAGTGATTAGCTTCGCTGGTAGGGCCCTCTTTCGGCGCCTCGCCGCCATGTTGATGTAGCAAACTAAAGCCAACAACCGCCGCTGCCAGGTGTACGAGAGTCGGAGGAGACACAGAAAGCAGAAGGGGGGGGCAAGCTAAATCGACGACGCCGACAGAAAAACTACAAAAAAAAAACAGCGAGGGAGGTTAATATCGAGTTACCGGGCGCAGTCCCGGGTGCACTGCGTGCTCTTTGGGATAGACCGGTGGGGGGGGGGGCGATTTCCCTGGGGGTTAGGGAGGGGGAGGAGCAGGAGGAGGAGGTGAAGAAGGGGGTGAAGCAGGAGTAGAGGAGTAGGGAGGAGGAGGAGATGAAGGAGGAGAAGGAGAAGGAAGAGGAGGAGGTGAAGAAGGGGGAGAAGGAGAGGGAGGAGGTGAAGGAAGAAGGGGAGGAGGAGGAGGAGGAGGAGGTGAAGAAGGAGCAGAAGGAGGGGGAGAGGTGAAGAAAGATGAGAGGGATGAGGAGAAGGAGGAGAAGGCGGTGAAGGATGAGGAGGGGAGGAGGAGGAGGAGGAGGAGGAACAAGTGAAGAAAGTGAGGGAGGAGGAGCAGGGGGAGGAGCAGGAGGAGCAGGAGGAGGTGGAGCAAGAGTGGGAGGAGGGAGAGAAGCACTCCATATGCATAACGGCATGACAAAATGACGAAATTACAATCCCATCACAGCACGGAGGCCTTTGCGCTGTGTAGCCGCCCGGAGCAGGCTTGCAACGCGATACTCGGATTTTGTTTTTCGGGACCGTGTCAAAATAAGATAAGCAATCCCCTCCGAGGCTTTAGCTGAGTTCCAAAGGAAACATTCAGATCTATACACACGAATGAATGAACAGAGATCACCCTTTCAAATAGTATCGCAATGATAACACAATTAACGCTCTTCACCCGGGACGCATTCTTGACCGTAGAAAGTGCCTCGAGAATCAAGGTTGGCTCCAAGATTCGAAGAATTTCAGTCGAACACCTTTCTTTCTTCTTCTTCTTCTTCTTCTTCTTTTTATAGGAGGGGGACGATCATTTCTGAGATTTTTTTTTTATCAAGTGATTCCGTCGGGAATGTCCTGCCTGGTCGGTCGATTTGCCCGCGTACAAACAATCATTCTGCCAATTATGTATTGCATGGCACCGGTCAAAGCTGACAAAACAGTTTCGGGCACTTTGAGACATTTTTATGATCGGTCATCTAAAGGCTGTTCTGTGAAATAGGGGTTGATTGCTGAACACAAAGTGCTATCCCAAACTTTTCCATGGGACCCTTCAAGCTATGTAGATGCTTACCGGGTATGTTGGGTTCGATTCAGGGGTTTTTTCTTCAAATGTAATCCGTATCAGTACTTCTACTCAAAACTTGGTTGGCTAGAGAATGAATGGTTATCTATCTTGTATTCATGGCAATGGCCTATCTTGGTATTCCCTTAAACAAGTACGTGGTCACGTTGAAACTGTGAGCGGAGACGTTTTTAAACCGATCCGGAGGGTGTTCCAGTCAGAAATCGGCAGAAGATAGGTGAGGGAAAGAGAGAAGGAGGGATTGAGGCAGGGCGACACGAGACAGATAGACAGTGAAAGAGAGAGAGGAGAGACAGATAGAAAGAGAAAAGAAGGGACTGAGAGAGAAAGAGAGACAAACCGACAGATTGACAAACAGAGAGACAAACCGACGGATTGAATGAAATAAAAAGAAGTTATACTCAGTAGTTAACTAGTTATACCCAACACTTGGTTGCCTAGTAACAAATATGTAGTCGCATTGAAACCATGAGCGGAAATGTTTTCAAATGTGATGCTAATGGTGGGCGTTCATATCAGAAATAAGCACGTGCACATACAGTGACTTGATGTAGAAGCTCTGTTCTCTAAATCCGTATCAGTGGTTACTCAACACTTGGTTGCCTACAGAATGAAGCAATTATTGGAGGTGAAGCAATAATGTGAAACTGTGAGCGGAGATTTTTAAACCGTTCTTGATTTCTAATCAGAAATAAGCACGTGCAAAGACAGTGACTTCTGTTTCTCACACGGAGGACGCGTTTGGAGACGCAACGCTCTTTCGTGAGGGGCTTGTGGCCTCAGTCGAAAACACAGGCTCAGGCTTAGTCCTTGTCATCTATCGGCTGAAAATACAGCTTGTGGGGGCTTTTCGGTTGATGTTTAAAGCCCCTACACAACATTGGTAAGATCGAAAAACAGAAATGCTCACAGATTTACACTGATGAAACTCAGACAGTTTGAAGATGGTTATAGTAGAAACCTGAAATATTTCTGCCTAAAATGTTGTATTTGGGGAGAAATGACTAAAAGAAATAGTTTACGTCTCACCGAGATCAAAACTATTTTTCGGAACAGTACGGCTTGAATGCTGCATTTTCGCGAAAGAAATCAAGTGGTTTTCACGATTTTCTCGAGACTCAGTTGGCGGATTGAGCTGAAATTTTCACAGGTGTGATATTTCATGTATATGTTGGATCAGACAACGTAAGGATGCTATTCTTTGACCTCGACCAATGTTGTGTAGGGGCTTTAAAGTCCCAATACAACTTTGGGAAGATTGGAAAACATCAAAGTCCACAGATTTCCTTCTAATTTACACAATTTGTAGATGGTCGTGATATAATCCTCATGTTTAGACCTTACGGTCTGGGGTGCTGTACTTTTCGAGAAATCTTCATTAAAACATCGTCAAATAGTTTATCATTCGCGAGTCATAAACTATTTCTTATACTACGGAACGGTGTGCGAAAACCGTGACGGTTTTTTTGCCTTTTTCTACCATCTCAGATTACCATTTGAGCTAAGACCTTCGCAGGAGTTCTTTTTTTTTTGGAATGTTGAATGGTTTAACACACAAATTGTGGGAATCTTTTGACTTTTACCAATGTTGTATAGGACCTTTAAGGTCTGCTCTCGTATTCACAGAGGAACAGATTATTATTTCAAAGTAGTAGCCCCATTTCTACCCAGCGATGTATGTAAGAAATAAGCCCAGAGACAGTGGTCAAAATATTGAGGCACTTGTAATCATCTCCTCTCCGCCACAGCCTCGGATTCGGGGAAAAAAAACGCCCTTCAGAACGATTACGAAGTCTCGCGAGAAGTCCCGGGAAAGAGGTTATCTGCGAGAATGGGGTGGAGAGGGCGCCGTTTGTGGGCCGTCAGGATAAGCCGACGCTCTCCCCTTCCTCCGAGCCAACCCCCAGGTCGCGTCGACGTAACAGGATGCCGGGGGGACCCCGATTAATTGTCCGCTGAGTCTCCGCCTGAGAGTGCCGTTACGCGCAGGGCTAGCTCGAGATTCTCATTTCAGATAATGTCTGAGACGAATACCCGGGTGGGCTATCGCTCATAGGTCCCGGGCCGATTGGGGCTTATCAGACCCCCTCCTCCCTACACCCTACCCAATACACGAAGCTCTCTCTCTCTCTCTGTGCCTGTGTCTCTATGTCTCTCTCCCTGTCTATCTCTGTCTCTTTCTGCCTCTGTGTCTCTCTGTCTCTCTGTCTATCTTTGTCTCCCTCCGTCTCTCTAAATGTCTCTCTCTGTTTCCCTCTATCTCTCTGTCTCTGTCGCTCTGTCTCTCTGTCCCTCTGTCGATATATTTTTCTCTCTCTCCTGTCTTTCGGTCTCTCTCTGTCCCTCTGTCGATATATTTTTCTCTCTCTCCTGTCTTTCGGTCTCTCTCTCTGTCCCTCTGTCGATATATTTTTCTCTCTTTCCTGTTTTTCGGTATCTCTCTGTCCCCTCTCTGTCTTTCAGTCTCTATGTCTCCCTATATGTCTTTGTCACCCTGTCTCTCTCTCTGTCTCCCTCTGTTCCTCTGCCTCTCCCTGTCTCCCTGCATGTATGTCTGTCTGTCTTTATCTCACTGTTTCTCTATTTTTATCTCTGCCTCTGCTTCTATATCTATCTCTGTTTCTGTCTCTGCCTCTGCCTCTCTCTATCTCTGTCTCTGCCTCTGCCTCTCTCTTTGTCTCTGCCTCTACCTCTGTCACTGTTTCCATTTGTCTCACACTCCACTTCAGAAAACGTGACTGTGATACGAGAGCGATCGTGTCCCTTCAAAAACCAAACATTGAAACACACCCCCATAGTCTGACACACACACCTACACACCCCCACATAGCATACCCTTCACGCCCTGACGGGATGGCGGGGGGGGGGGGGGGACGCGGGGCCCACCCACCGCACCGCGCGGCTGCCGGCCCCCGGTTTGTGCTCGCCGTTTGTTTTTCATTCCCCAGCAAAGAATGCGCGCCCAGATCTGTTTTGCCAACAGATTTGCAGAGTAAATAGAAATGACACGGACCTCAAACGGGCCGCCCCTCCCAGGCCGGGCAACGCCGCGCGGCCACCGCCGGATCAGATGCCCAGTTTGCCCCCGATCCATTCTCCGCCGCTTGCCCGCTCTCACCTTTGGAGGTGAGAAAGATAAAGATAGGTGAGAGAAAGAGAGGAGGGACGGAGAGAGAGAGAGACTGAGACACGGGCGACACGAGACAGATAGACAGTGAGAGAGAGGAGGGACAGAGACAGAGAGACACGAGACAGACAGGCAGTAAGACAGAGAGATATAGAGAAGGAGGGACAGAGGGGAAAAGGGAGTGATAGAGGAAGACAGACAGACTGACAAACAGAGACAAACGGACAGATAGAGGGAAAAAACGAAAAAGCCCTCACAATTGACGGCTCGTATTCCCGATCCGAAAAATCCCCCGGTACAGAAGAGCCAATCCAGCGATGGAGAGAGACGAGTGATGTGAGCATGATGTCCCTCACACGGGGGCCGCCCCAATGCGTTTGGACAACCCCAATTTGCTTCTGCAAATTGCCTTTTTGTGGGTTCATTATTGGGGGGGTGACCGACCATTACGACGAAGGGGCCGCGGGTTTCCCCCGTGCCACGCCATCTGCGCGCCGTGATTAGGCGGCGGGCCACGGCATCGATGTTGACGGGGCGCGCTGCGGTGGTCCCCCCAGCCCCTCCTCGCCACAAGCGGCTATACACGTACACTCGGAGTCTGTTGCCGCCGGCCCGGGGCCGGGAAGCCGAATACGAGCAGGCACGGGCATTCTTCGTCCGCCCGCTGACGGCAGGGAAATAGCAGAGCCCGGGAATCGTGTTCGCTTCCTTCCTGGGCTGGGCTGCAGAGCGCCCTCAAGCGTTCGAGCCCAAACACTGTGTATGGTGAAAATCGTGGTGACAGTCATTGGAATAAACTCAAGACGACATTTGTATTTAATGATCGAGCTTTCTAAACAAAACAAAACTGAAACGTGATTTTTCCCAAATCAATCTTCTGTCTGCTTTCAGCTCACATCTCTCCACTTCCATCGTCAAATAGTGACAATTTTAAGTCCCCGAATCTTCCGATTTCCATTAAACCTAAAACATTGAACCCCAGATAGTTTTCAACCGAATTTGTTAAGCGATGCATTTATCAATATTAGCCCCCAAACACTCTACCAGCTCCGCTAGCCGTACCGTACAGTACAGCTAACGCGTCAGATTTGTCAGTCTATTGAAAATTTGCGACTTGAATGGAGACCAACGTGCTGGTGCATAAACTCCCAATCCTTGGAGACTTCATCTCTGCTTGCATGGCTCCTAGCTACATAGGCTGTTTACGAAATGAAGGCTTAGCCTCGGGCTCAGGCTTCGCCTCAGTCTGACAAAAACTGCAAATCCAGGTCGTGGTTTGTTTCCGAATTTCAAGGTCTGTTGGCTTGATAGGTACAGAGTTTTCCCCAGGAAACTGGAGGCCAAACGCTTGTTTTTAGATGCCGGTGATATCATAACGAGTAAGATCAGTACGACCGAAGCCTAAGCCCGAGCCTAAGCCTTCATTTCGAAAACGGTCATAGAGAGTGTGTTTTTCCCACGTTGCAGATACGAAAACGAGAACACAGGAGGATACTGCAAGAAGGTTCATGTACATGCACTTAAAGCCGCGTGACGAGATCAGCAAGTTGAGATTTCTTGAGGAGGCCTGGGTCGGAATGTGAATGGCTGTTGTTGATCATGGAGGTTGGTTGCCACAAAAATGAAAGATGTGTCGTTAATTGCAAAACTAATTGATGTTAACCCTTCAGTTCCACTGGCTGATCTTGTAGCGCAGGGCTAGTCTCTTTTCAAGCGATATTGCCTTCCACGACGAACAAAAAAAACCTATGCTGCGGAGGGTGTAAATAAAAAAAACACGCATGCTGCAATCCGTCTGCACTGATTCGAATTGATGCGCCGGCCCATTCAAGTCTCCATTCAAGTCGCTAACATTCTAAACGTGACAAGTCAGCGGAACGGTCAAACAAAATCGCCTGCCGCACCCTACGGGTGTTACGAAGGGCGCCCCCGTGCGCCGAAAAGGGCCATCATCGGCCGCCGATCGTCCAGACCCACTCCCCGGTCCGACTGTCCGACAGTGATCAGTAATTATTGACAGCACGCATTTGTACTCGCCCATTTGGTTTTCCCGACAACCAGTCATCGGCGTCTAACCTTTGGAGTCGGAGCTACCGGTCGCATTCCTGCACCAACTGACGTCCCCCCCAATTAAGCAGCTGTATTTATTTTGGTTGGCGGTGTGCGGAGATGTCGGGGTGGCCCGGGATCCGTCTTCTGCGTCTCGAGTTCATCTCCGTCGGGCGGCTTTCCATCCGGCGGCCGTCTCGGAGGAGAAGGAGGGGGAACGGGTCGTGCTTTCTCTCCCCTCCGCGCGCATACCTCAGTCACCTGTGCCGGGCCCGGAGGCTGTGTCTCCCTCACCCACTCCCCCCTACCCCCACCCCCGGTCATTTTCAAAGTTGGCAGTCGAGCGAGGCAATGTGCATAGAGTGCTACAACTACATTTTTATGTAGTGCAAACCCGCATTGCATTACGTTTGTGCAGACGCAGGTATACGACAATATCTATGGTCTTAGGTTATGTTGGACCGTATTGCTTCAGAAGAATCAATCAGTGATCATGGATAACTGACTCCTTGCCAATTTTCTGCCATTTTTTAATAGTCGTAAGGGATTGCCCCGACGCATGGGGAACTTCGCGTAAGTCAACGACCCGACGAATCAAACGATACAATCTGAGACGAAACCCAAGTCTGGTATTGAGGTGAGCAGTAACTACCCTGGAGATTTCATTGACTGAAACAAATATACAAACTCCAGCTTGAATAAACGTGTAGTGTTGTCTCGGCTGTATCCATGTACACAGTTCCTTTAAAGACAATCCCCTCAGAGAATTGAAAATCAGCCAAATGGTTCATAATACAGTTTTAGGAAACCTCGGATTTCGAACCCCGGTGCGCCGCGCGCGGGGGGTCGTGCTGCGCATGACCGGTGACCTTTGCCCCTGAGGTCATGAAAGGTTCAATCGGATCTTTGCAGCCGCGTTCCAAGAATTGCTCCGTTCGCGCGCCCAAATGGATTTTTCTCTTCGAAATTAAAGATGATCATTTCAACAAAGAGCAAAATAAAAGCAGGTATCGCTCAACTGAATTAATCAACAAAACTAAAATGAGAAAAGGAATTTTAAGATCATAATCTCAATCATCTATTAATTTCATGTTTTCGTTTAAAGTAATGCAATTGTTTTGCTGTTAACTGACGTTTTCTTGTTTTTTATTTATCAACTGCAAATTAGTAATTCACATGAACATATTCAGTATTTGTTCACTTTTACCATAAAAAGATACATATTGGAAATATCATTTTGACAAACAGATATGTTATAACATACAAAGAACGCCATAAAAACAATTCACTTTAAATAGATAATTTGAGAATGATATATTTGAAATTAGAACCTAGCGGTTTGTTCCTTCTCTCAGAGAAAAATAAACAAATAAAACGTCTATTCACATTCCAGCGAGTCGAAAATTATTTCTTATAATTATAGGTATTATGAACATATGCACAATGTCAAAATTTTACAAATATCATGATTCACACAACCTAATACATTTAAATTTGCTATTTATTGTGATATCCATGAAATATGATAGGCTCGAAAACACTCTTTGTACAGTATCTAATACACGTTACCGATACCCAATAATATTGCCGCATTCTGTCTTCGACTATAGACGGTCTTCAACATCTGCCTGAGGCGTAATGATTGTGTACACTGTTGAATCATACTTATAGTCCGTGTGCCGAGGCTCTGGCTACGGCAGCAAGGAGCGCACGGGTCTACGGTAATGACTGCAGTCACTGGCCAGTGGCTGCCCTATAGGTGCGTGTGCTATTCCAAGCCGCAGCCAGAGATTCGTAGTTTTTGGTAAACGGTTACAAAGTCTAACCAGTAATAGCCCGTGAAAAACATCTACGTCAGACAAAAAAAGCCCTCGGCTGCCTTAGCTATTTTTGAAGATTGCTTTTCCACCCCCAAAAAATACAATTCTTGCCATTTAAGTGCATCATTTCATATTCTTTAGGGCTGAACAGTTTAGAATGTTATCTTAATGAATGGCATAATGTTTACATTGTGTTTCAAGCATGCTGGTGGAATTCAGTGCAGCACCATGTTCAGCAATGAGGGGATGATTGGATACCGAAAAACGGTTCTACCGTAAGGGCTTGCAACAGCAGATTTTTGATCCTTCTACCAATTTTTTTCAGAGAGATTCATTAAATCCATTTCCCGCCCACATGTCGTCGATTGCAAACGGTAGCCAGACGTTACGGACTTACGTCGCCATTGCAAAATGTGCATGTTCGTCGAGACCTATAGAGATTCAAGCGACCTTTGTTTCCAACGGTAACCACGGTGTAACCTCATCCTGATACAATAACGTGGTCAAATTTAATTTGGCGTAGCTGTGTTGTTTGGGGTTTCAATAATTTGTATAAGTGCTTTTTGGGGGGGCAAAGAACCAGTGTCCGGTTGGTATAACCACCATGGCCATCAGCTACCATGTGTCTGGCCAACGTTTTGATCAGCGTTAGTTAGCATAACAACCAGTAGACACTGCTGGTCGATCAAAGCCCACCTCCTGGCTTATGCTCAGTCAAACTCTATCACAATCTTCCAGCATTGGTGATGAAACCACTCCAAATTTGGGGCAGACGATGGTGCCAAAAAACGTTCTCACAGTGTTCCTGTTTATTGGAACGACGCCACAGTAAGAACAGATTGGTTGAAGTAACCAATATATTGGTCAACGTCAACCAATGTTGTTGTTGGATATGTGAACAACCACGTTAAACAATGTTAGATGGTTAATAGATTGGTTTTTCGCTCAAACAATTTGAATGGTTTAGGCCTAATACTGGGCAACCAACGTATTGGTCATTAATTAAACAATACATTGGTACAAAACAACTAATATGAGGTCAACCAACATTGACTTTGGTAGGTTTTTTTTTCAACCAATCTGTTTATAAGGTGTATAAACAGCCGAAGGATTTGGACAAAAGAGTCTCCATTGGTATTGGTCCAGAAAGCAAGATGAGTTTGGAAACTTCCAAAACAAAAATGTCCAATGAAAGTGGTAATGAAATTGTAATCGTGGACCACATGTCGAATCCCCATTACCTCATCAGATAACACTCGTTCGGTCACCGTGACTTTAAGCACTCCTGCCGTTGCTCAGAATAGTTTATATTCTTATTTGTTTTCTTCAATTATTTACAGACTTCCTGTCGGAGACTCTACCAAAGAGGCCTGCCTCTTCGCCCCGACTACAATCTCCGAGAGAAGCTACAACCATCCAAAACAAATGAAAATAGTAATCCAAACCAAATAGACGAATAGAAACACAGCTACAACCTTGGACGCCACTCCGCACTTAGGAATCACAGATTTGAAGCGAGGAGTCCAAATGAAAAAGTACAATAGTTTGCACAGTGGAGCCTAAAATACTGCAGTAATACGTGGTAATCCATACTGTACGATAACAACCTCTTGCAATGCCCCGCAAAGTGGAAAAAAAAAACCCTAGAAATAAAAGACTGTGAATTTCGCTATTTCCATTGCACATTGAGTTAAGAACGCACTACTGCGATTATACTGTTTCCCTGACAACTCACGAATAGATAGTCGGGCTTACGTCAATTTCTACAAACAAAAATTCCTTTCAAACCCTACGGAATGTGTCTTTTCTTTTCTCATTGTCTTCACTACAATTACCACGAAGCATTCTGGTTCGTTATTCAACTGCGGTCGAAGTCATACGTCACTTTCTGCAAGTCGTTCGTACAGTGTAACATTAGCGGTGTGCATGTATACACTCCTTCTTTAAAGCGCGCATTCTTCGAAACAAAGCGAAGACGGCGATGATTAATGGTCGGCCGCATCGTGTACACATACCAATGAGAGTCGCCATCGTAGATATTTCTTTTTTTTTCCTTTTTCTGAATCCAAATTGTAGTGAAGTACTCCATCTACCTCCTCAACACACTGCACTAAGTCCTATGATATTCCTTCCCGTCTTACCTTTACTCTTTTTTATTGCCCAAACAATACTCTTAAATAAGAATTATCAAATACGCACCGAGAGAGCTCAAAGTTAGTAGACTGCTTTGTTTTTGTCGTACAATGGGGAAGCCGACTAGATTGATTATTAGATCCAGCCTTGACTCGATGTCTGATATACATGCGTTTTAAGGATACCATACATCAGAATATACAGACTATAGGTAACGTTGCGATGGGTGTTATACTGTAGGCCCATACCAACGCAGCGATATCGGGGATTGCACACTGCATGCTCGGCTTATTGTATCACGGAGGCGAAGCCTTAGTATGAGCCATATGCAGCGCGGCCGTAGATCCCACGAGGCTGCAGTTCATTAAAACCGGTGTAAAGGCTAATTCTGCCCACCCCCCCCCCTCCGCTAAATGTGTGCGGGGACAGAATAACCAGAATCAACGTGTCTCCTGGACAGACTTATCTATGTAAATGTGTCCCCCGGACAAGTGTACATGACTGTGTCCCCCTGACAAAAGTGCATGGCCACAACCGGGTAAATGTGTCCGGGCAGACATATTTGAAAGGGGGACAGATTTAACCTTTACACCGGCTTTGCCGCCCAACACATGTCCGGTGGTGGGTTCCTGCGCATTTTATTCTGCGCATTGACGTCACGCGGTCAGTCAATGAGTCGAGCCGAAATTGTTGCCCGTAGACTCCACCTCGAGTCGCCGCCCGGTGCGCTATAAAGACTGCGTGTAGCCGCTGCAAGAGGACTCGACGGTCGATACCCATATCCAGACTAGTTGTTCATCCCCCCGGGGTGGTGGGGAGATGAAATTCCTAGAGTGCTGCAACTGACGGTTCCATCGAATGTATTCTTCTCGTCTCTCCGTGGATAAGTGCCGACATGTTGGTGCGTTGCAGTCTAAAGTACAACCAAGTGGACCACCGTCATTTTGGAAGACACCATTGTGACCATTGCTGACAAAAAAAGTAGTTGGCCTAGTGCTCACAAAAGAACATTATAGAGAACAAATGAATGGAGTGCGGGGCGTTGTTTTAACCAGACCTACGTCCGGCCTTGCTCCGGAGAGAGACAATTATTTGGAGGGACTTTCGAACTCTTGTCCACGAGAGGCCGTCCGCACGTCACGCTTCGCCATGTTTGCCTCGGAGTCCTCCATTGATCGGCATAAACAGCGCCCTCTGTGGCATGGTATTCCGCCAACCTGGGTTCCCCTCCACAATCTGACAGCGATAGCAGCAGCTGAGGGCTGTCACGTGATTCGCAGATTTCAGGTTGAGAGGGAAGAGACGGCAGTGGGATGGAGGGGCCCCATTGCATGGAGTCCGTTACGGCGGCATTTTTGGAGAGAAAAAAGGCTAAACTGGTGCTAACTAGAGTACCTATATACAGAGTACCGACAGCTTAAGATTTGGTGGCCATTTTGTTTCCATCGTTCGGTACGGCGTGGGGTTCGCAATACAACTTAAATGTTGCATACCATGGTTGACTTAAACAATCATTTCACTATTAAGTATTGATCACCTGTCGGTGACAACTCAGTGTGCATGGCTCGAATCCCACGTCGTATCGAACAATGAATACAAAATGGCGTCCAAATCTTAAGTTGTCGGTACTCTCCGTATATAGGGACTCTAGTGCTAACCAGTCCGTAGGTCCGTATTTGGGGCTGTTTGACCTCTGCGCTTGCGCACTTCTTGTGTCTAGGGAGTTTTAAGCTTATGCAGTTTCTTGTCTTGCACTCTGTAAGCGAAATAAAAACTGGTGCCTCACCGTTGATATTTTTACAATTTTTGGAACAGCGCCATATTGGCTAAAAAAATCAACCGGTACAGACCAAGAGTTGGAAAAACGTTTATTTCCGACACTTTTTGTTTGTTTGTCACGCTTTCACGACGCTCTTTCAAGTTAGCAAGAAGTATTGCCGTAACGGATTTCACGAAATTAGGCGAAGGGGCTAATTTTCACCAAGCTGCTTGCGCACGTAAATATACTTGGGCGTTGAAAGTCGTACTTAATAAACTCAGATTGTCACATACAAGTTCAACCTTCGTCGTATGACGTTAATCGATTTGGTCCTCTGTTTGTTTTTCCTCAACTCGGCGCTAACGGATGAGGGGGGTCATCGGATAGGTCAGATGATTTTATTAAGTATGGCTTTCGGCGCCTGAAGCGGCTCTTTGGACCTCTTCGGAAATCTGGCGTCGGCTTGGGCTCAGGCTTTGTCTTTCTTTCTTTCGTCCATTCTAAAGAACCATACATGAAAAATGTAATGACATACTGCGATTTGAAAAAAAAAAGTCAACGTCAACAAAGAACTCCAACCCGTGTTTTCAGGTTTTGGATAAGAGAGACAAAGCCAGAGCCGGGGCCTAAGCTGAGTTTTCGGAAAGGGACTGTAATAGACCTATACGGGGAATCCTTCCCGAAGGCGCCATAGCTGGGGGGTACCGCACGACAACCCTCTGTGTGTACCCATCAGGTGACTGATACATTTAGCATACACAAATGGGTTGGGATGTGAAACTATAAGAGCACCCCCAGACATGGCCGCGTCCACGTAGACGGGGTCAAATTGGTCTATGGAGATCGGGCCCTCTCGCTTCGCCTCGTGGGCCTTCCGCTAGAAGAGCGCCACCCTGGACGCGGCCATGAGCAGGGTGGAGAGCGCCACCACGGCGATGAGGAGCGAGAAGATGACCATGAAGAGCCGGTCCAGCACCATGGCCACCTCCTGCCACTCGGTGGCCACCTTCTGGCTGCTGTCCTCGTCGCGTCCCCGCCGCACCAGGTAGCCGACGTTCTTGGACACGGCCGTCATGTACTGCTCGATGACGTTGGTGTCGCCCACCCCGCCGGCCATCTGGCGCTCGATGGTGGCGGCGCCCCGGTCCGCCGACGACGAGCTCCCCCGGCCGTCGCCGTTGGCCCTCAGCCGGGACGACGGCTGCTGCAGCTCCTCCGTGCCGTCGTCGCCCTCGAAGATCGGGTTCAGGACGCCCCCGCGCGGCGAGGCTCCGCCGCAGCCGCTGCCGCCGAAGCCGGCGTCGCCCGGCCCCTTGGTCTCCAGCTCCATGGAGGACTGGGAGATCTGGCCGCGGACTCGGAGCAGCGTGGCCAGGCGGACCAGGAAGAGCGTGTGGACCCATGGGGGGACGTGCGTGCTGTCCCCCCGGTGGTGGATGCTCAGGATGACCACGGTCAGTGCGGCGCAGATGCCCACCAGCACGATGATGGCGGCGTAGAACTGACCTGCACGGCAAAATTTGGAAAAAAAAAAATCAAAAGGGATCTCCCACCAATCACTCTTCATCCTTTAAACCCACACCGCTCGCTTTTTATATTCAATCCAATAAAGTACAGGAAGAAATTACTTGAGAATTAAACAAAAATGAGTTGTTGGTTTTTTTTTAAACACCGAGTTTTAAAACAATTAGTTTTGATTTAAAACACTAAGTTTGATTTTAAAACACAAGGTTTTGGTTCTAAAAGACCGGGTTTTGGTTCTAAAACATCGAGTTTTGGTTCTAAAACACCGGGTTGTGGTTCTAAAACACCGGGTTTTGGTTCTAAAACACCGGGTTTTGGTTCTTAAAGACCGGGTTTTGGTTCTAAAACACCGGGTTTTGGTTCTAAGACACCGGGTTTCGGTTCTAAAACACCGGGTTTTGGTTCTAAGACACCGGGTTTCGGTTCTAAAACACCGGGTTTTGGTTCTAAGACACCGGGTTTTGGTTCTAAAACACCGGGTTTTGGTTCTAAAACACCGAGTTTTGGTTCTAAAAGACCGGGTTTTGGTTCTAAAACACCGGGTTTTGGTTCTAAGACACCGGGTTTTGGTTCTAAAACACCGGGTTTTGGTTCTAAGACACCGGGTTTTGGTTCTAAAACACCGGGTTTTGGTTCTAAAACACCGAGTTTTGGTTCTAAAAGACCGGGTTTTGGTTCTAAAACACCGGGTTTTGGTTCTAAAACACCGGGTTTTGGTTCTAAAACACCGGGTTTTGGTTCTAAGACACCGGGTTTTGGTTCTAAAACACCGGGTTTTGGTTCTAAAACACCGAGTTTTGAAAAGATGGGCCTGATCTTTTTCCCCCAAGTTCAATCTTCCAAGAGTTCCTCGGGAGACTGGTCCGCCGGGGGCACGCACCGTACCTATGAGCGGGATGACCTCGGAGGTGGGCGGTATCGTCTCGGCCACCAGCAGCAGGAACACGGTCAGCGCCAGCAGGATTGTGATGGTCAGCGTGATCTTCTCGCCGGCGTCGGACGGCAGGAAGAAGCCGAGCAGGACGATGGAGGCGATGAGCACGCAGGGAAGCACCAGGTTGAACATGTAGAAGAGCGAGCGACGCTCCAGGATCACGTGGAACGTGATGACGGGGTAGGGCTCCGGGCAGCACGGGTAGACGTCCACCATGCGCGTGACCGGCATTTCTGCGATCGTAGGATGGATGAGAGATGGGGAGGCAGAGTCGATGTACGGGTCATGGGTTTGTACGGGTCAGGACTGAGTGGCAGTTAGAGAGTGAGATGACGCCATGCACGTTATCTCTTTCCAGATCTCCATCTGTGGCTAAGAGTCCGTAACTTGACGTATCGGAAAGTGTTGTTGTGGTTGTTGTGGTTGTTGTGGTTGCTGTGGTTGTTGTGGTTGTTGTGGTTGTTGTGGTTGTTGTGGTTGTTGTGATTGTTGTGGTTATTGTGAATGTTGTGATCGTTGGTGTGTTGTGGTTGTTGTGGTTGTTGTGTTATTGTGCTTGTTGGGATTGTACTTGTTGTGATTGTTGGGGTTGTAGTGGTTGTTGTGATTGTAGTGGTTGTTGTGGTTGTTGTGGTTGTTGTGGTTGTTGTGGTTGCTGTGGTTGTTGCGGTGGTTGTGGTTGTTGTGGTTGTTGTGGTTGTTGGGGTTGTTGTGGTTGTTGTGGTTGTCGTGGTTGTTGTGGTTGTTGTGGTTGTTGTGGTTGCTGTGGTTGTTGTGGTTGTTGTGGTTGTTGTGGTTGTTGTGATTGTTGTGGTTGTTGTGATTGTTGTGGTTATTGTGATTGTGGTTGTTGTGGTGTTGTGTTGTTGTGGCTGTTGTGGTTGTTGTGTTGTTGGGATTGTTGGGATTGTACTTGTTGGGGTTGCTGTGGTTGTTATAGTTGTTGTTGTTGTTGTTGTTGTTGTTCTTGTTGTTGTAGTTTTTGTTGTTTTTGTTGTTGCTGCTGCTGCTGCTACTGCTGCTGCTGTTATTGTTGTGTTTGTCCCACGAATCCACTCACCAACTAGGTTCCACTCCCCGTTGCCTGCGAAGAGCGACGTGTCGGCCGCCGTTTCGTTCAGCAGCAGGTTGAGCTGGAACCCGTTGAAGGTCCACGAACCGAACTTGAGAGAGCAGTTCTGGATGTCGAAGGGGAAGAAGAGCGGGTTCATCTCACACGCACTCATCAGGATGGCGGGCGTCTTCCAGCGGACCGTCCCGTCGAAATCGATGTGGGCGCGCGTCTTCCGTATGCCGCCCTCTAGGTTGTCGTTTGCACTGCGAGGGCAAGGAGCAAAGAATGCTAGTTAGTCAGTTAGTGCGTGTCCAACGGTTTTTGAATTTGCTATCTGAGGTAACTTTCCACCGTGTATGTCAAACGTTACAGGCTGAGAGTGCATTCGACCGGTTGGACGATGGATACTCTCTGGGGGTTCTGTGCACCATGCCCCTGCTACATTTAACAATATGTAATAGCGGTTGCATTCTGTTAGTATTATACTGCCCCCAGTCCTTTACTCAATAGGAAACCACAGAGGTTCATTATGTACGGATACTTCTGATCGACCTTTGACCCCAGCCCTTCTGATCTCAATGGGGCCCTTTTCCAAACCCCGGCTTTGAGCGGGATGAATTGTATTAATTCAATAGAGAATTCTTGAGGGCACAGCAGTGCAATAAAGCCACACCCCTGGATCCACAACTGATGCCCCTGAACCTTTCCCCCTGCTAATTGGGGGCGTGGCCCGACACTCCACTAACAACCTACAGTCACTCTAACTACTGTCGCGTTCCTTCAGCAAAGCATGCTCACTTGTTGTACAGGACGATGTCTGGTTTCCAAATGTCCACGGAGGGGAGGGTGATCTGAGTGATGTTGGAAAACTCCTGCGGGTCCCACTGCAGGTTCACGTCTATCCATTGCTGCGGGAGAAACAGGTGTCACCGTTGTCATAAAAAAACCGCTGTCCGCGATGCCACTGTCGTTGTCCTCTGTGTCACTGCGAGGTTCGTGTGTGTGTGTGTGTCGCAGTCATACAGAAAAGGCGTTCTAAGTCTCAAATGTCGCGTACGTGTCATTGTCGTCCACGTTGTCGTGGTCTTCGTCGTACAAGTCGTCGTCACCTCACTTACGGCTGTCTTCTTCCACCTCTGTAACCTAACTTATCGCTGCAGGTGTGACTTGTCTTCCGATACACCCTATACCTAACTGATTTGCTATACACCTTGATTTGCTAGTTTTATGTTTTGATCGATTACAAACGAAGCATCCTACCTGGAACATGAATACACTGATCACCATGATTTGGTTCTCCTCGTCCTAAAACAAATAGAAATAGAAAAGTCAGACCTTCTTGCTGTATCGCTCATTACGTTAGCAATCTATTGTAAACTGTACTAAAAAGGCAACACATTCTAAATAGAAACAATAATTTGGTCACACCTTGGGTATGGCATTGTGCATCAGAGATAGTGATGCGATTGTGCACTGATAGTGTTGTACAGCGCCCTCTGTCGACGCACCCGCTGGACATATACAATTAATTATCATGGCGGGTCTGCGCATTCGAGCGGTATATGACCGAAGCATCGCGCGCACTTCCCCCCGTCCCCAACCCCCTCCACATAAATGATGCGCGCTACACGACCACATCGACCCGTGTACACTCGGGTTTGCACGGTGTCCAGCACAGTGAGCCAAGAGAGCCGTACAGACAGTACAGAGGGGAGGCGAGAGTGAGGGAGGAAGAGGGAGAGACGAGGGGATGAAGAGAGAGGAGGAGAGAGAGTGAGAGAGAGGAAGGTGGGGAGAGAGAGGGGAAGAAAGGGAGACTAGAACGAGAGTGTGGGGAGAAAGAAGGAGGGAGGAAGAGAGGGATGGAGATTGGGTGGAGAGAGAGGGAGAGCTATGGAGGGAGGGAAATATGGCGGGAGAGAGAAAGGGAGAGAGATATGGAGGTAGAGAGAAAGGGGAGGGGAGGGAGAGAGGTAGAAATCAAGGGAGAGAGAGAGGGGGGGCAGAGACATAAAGAGATCGAGAGCGAACCAGAACGGGACAAACAAACAGAGATAGCATGAAATGGGTAGCGTGAAAGGAGAGAGAGAAGACAGGAGAGAGGGAAGAGGGGATGAGCGACAGAGGACGACAGAGTCAGAGAGACGGATATATAGACAGAAGAGAGACAGGGAGAAAAAGAGACAGAGAGACAGAGAGAACGGGTGGCAGAAAGATATTATGCATACTGTAGATAGGCAGAGAGAAAGACAGGGACCGAAAGAGAGATACATAGAGACGGGAAGATACGGACAGAGAGAAAGGGAGACGGAGACAGACGCGGACGCGGACAGTGAGAGTGACAGCGAGAGAGGATGCAGAGAGACCGAGAGAGACAGAAACAGAGAGAGAGACAGAGACAGAGAGCGAGAGTGAGAGAGACGGGGAGAGAGAGTGAGAGAGACGGAGAGAGGGAGAAGGACAGAGAGAGACAGAGAGAGATGGAGAGAGAGAGAGAGGAAGACAGAGACAGAGAGCGAGAGAGAGAGACGGGGAGAGAGAGTCGAGAGAGACGGAGGGAGAGAGAAGGACAGAGAGAGACAGAGAGAGATGGAGAGAGAGAGAGGAAGACAGAGAGAGAGACGGAGAGGGGGACAGAGAGAGACAGAGAGAGTGGGAGAGAGAGAGCGAGAGAGAGGGAGAGAGGCAGAGGGACAGAGAGAGACAGAGAGAGAAACAGAGACAGAGACAAAGAGAGAGAGAGAGACGGAGAGAGCGCCAACGGAGAGAAGGGTCCTGTCAATTCGCGGCGACACAATTTTTCACCCGATCGATTTTCATGCACTTAGAAATTACTCGGGGGGAGGGGAGGGGGCCAGACGCCCTTCGAGGCTGCGACCTTTGGACCGCTGCCTCCAATCCGTCAGCAAGACGAGAAGCTGACCTTTCGGGGCGCGCAATCCCTCACTTAGGGAGCGGGGACGGAGGAGAAGAAGACGGGACGGTGGCGAGAAGGAGGAGGAGGGGGGAGCTAGAGGGCGACGGTGGGAGGACGCGGCGCAGATCGTTAAAGGGGAGCTCTCTGGCAAAGGACAAGGAATCGATTCGGACGCTTTCGAGTCAGCCCCCCCCCCAAAAAAAAAAATGTAATCGATCGATCTCGCTTCAAAAAAATGTGTAACCATTAGCGAGACTCAAGTGGGCGTTTTGATTTGTGTGTGGGTCACTCAATCTGTCTGATTTCCCTTCAGATTAACGACGATATTGATACGCTAATATCGGATGGGGATCGTCGAGGTATACATTAAAAAAACGCAGATCAGCCGTATCTTTGACCAAGTGGTTCTCTGAGCACGGTTTTGGTGTGTGTCTTACAATGGACGTTTACGAAATGAAGGCTTAGGCTCGGGCTCAGGCTTCGTCCTCCGTCTGACAAAACCTGAAAATCCAGGATGTGGTGTGCTTCCGAATTCGAAGGTTTGTTGGCTTGATAGGTATATACCAGGGTATTCCCCAAGAAACTGGGGGCCAAACGCCTGTTTTTTTGGATGCCTGTGATAAGTATAACGAGTAAGATAAAGTCTATGCCCGAGCCTAAGCCTTCATTTCGAAAACGGCCATAGTGTGATGCTTTCGGACCGATGTCATGTATTGCAGGTACCTCTACCTCACTGCTCACATGCAATGGGCATACATGGGTCAGCAGTCCCGTCTTGCATTTGTCTGTTTCCATTATACGTATTATTTATTGGCGTTGAGCGACAGGGGACGAGATGATAGGCCCAATAAGGTGACATATGTGACCCGGCACAGCGACATGAGGAATATCCCACCAAAACACTTTTCGAGTAAACAACGCCTGAAGTCAAAGTATCTTCTTAATTCGATAAAAAAAAAATCATTTTTCTTTTGTATTTTCGGAAATTTAATGTATTGGGGGATATTATGTCCAACGGATTTTTCCGAAATCCGTTTCTAAATGTTGAAAAAACGAGGATTTCGGGGGAGTGTTTGTGTACTGTTTTTGTGTAAAGTTCCTGCCTTTTTTAATGGCCGCTTTCGAGGAGTTAGACTGGTGCTACTATATTGTGTCTGGTACCAAATGAACGAGCGAAGTCCCCTTGTACTAAATTTTACAACAAAGTTCACACGGAAATCATTTTGATATCATTTGAAAGCTAATAGTATACTCTTTCACATCATTAGAAAATCTCAAAATCTCAAAAGTGGGGGTTATTCCTCATTATGCCGTGCCGGGTCAAATATTGCTTTGGTAAGATATTGATCACAAATGCATAGTTTATACCGACACAAAAATTCTTTAATACTGCCATTGCAATCTCATACATAGATACGTGTATCAGACTCATCGGTTTTTAGAATCCATTGGCGATTGCCAGTCTGAAAGATGAAAAACCAGGCCCGTGTGGGGGCGCTCTATAATTTGCTAGGTAGATCGAAACGGCCCGTACCATATCGACTATCTCCACGAGCGTCATGTCCATCAGCACATCGATGACGTCACGGTGGTTGGCAACCGGCCGGATCAATGGGAAGTAGTCCTTCATGAGGTGGGTTACCAGCACGTACTCCTCGGCCTCGTACGAATGCCTCTCGCCTGTATAGGGAGGGGAGATGGGAGCGGGAGAGGCGGGTGTTACGTTTGTCCAAGGCGCTCAATCGGTGTCGAGTTGTGGGCCTTGCGGATGTTGTTCCAAACGGTGGGTAATTGTGTTTTACCTATCTCATGCGGCAAATGAGCGGAACTTGAGGGGGAGTAGGGGGCAGTAGCATGTTGTTTTAACGCCGGGCGTCTACGCACTTTGGTCCTCGGAGATGAACCGGTGTGTTTTGGTGTCAAAGGCAGCACTGGCGGTGTGGTTTTAACACCGGGCGTTTTGGGGCAACATCCCCATTGGATAACGAGAATGTATTGTTGGTGTCACTAATACATTAGGCTTACAGCGTTGTTTTAGATCTGAAGGGTCGTTCTTAAACCATTTTGTTCTTAATTCAGCAAGTTCGGTCAGCGGTATCAACCATGCATCTTGTTTAAATCATTTCAGGGTAGCTTTGATGACACACACTTCACACACATCCATACTTGGAGTGCAATATAGTATAAAGCAAATTGAATATGTAGGCTGTGTATTCCTTCAGCTAATCCAAGTCCTTCAACCCCAATGTCATACTGTGGCCTTTTCACGTCAAGAGACTAATAGTCTTCGTCTCTCATCTGAATATAATCTATGTTTTCAATCACCGAATATGGAAGTTAACAAGCAGTTTCACATTGATTGAATTGTTCATCTCAAAATGTCCGTGCTATCGCAGGGAGGACCAAGCCGGCGACTCGTAACCATAGTAACTTAATATGTTTTTTTTTATTGCTCTACCTCTTTGATCGGCATAGATTCAAATATTTTGACCAAATTCATTCATAACTATTTTGCCAAATTCAGTTTACCAATTTTATCAAAATTACTTCACCTAACTTTTCCTAATTGTTCAAAATTGCTTCTCTCACCTGTATTGTATTTTTTACTTTTGTTGTTGCGAAAATCGCTTTATTTGTTAAATCCAAACATTTTTATCTATGGTGTCGTAATTACTTATTCAGTGAAAATTACTTTTAAATTACCAATTTTATGACAATCGATTAACCTATCTAGTGGAAATTGTCTACTATAATGTTAACTATCATCGTCAAAAAATACTTCATCCATATTGTTTTAGCTAAATCGATGTCATCGAAATTGATTGACTAGTTTTTTTTTTCCAATAAATTACCGGTAGTGTGCCTATCTTATCCAAAGGAGTCTACCTGTTTGCCAAAATCATTTTATTGTAAAAAAAAAAAAATTCACTGCGCTCATTGCATGCTCTGTCATGTGGATAGCGATTGCTCGATCCGCAGCATTCGGCAAGCACATCATCGGCCAAATTAACATAACGTCCGAGAGAGCACGATTCGATCGCGCTTACAACGGCCTACCGCGCGGCGTCGCCCGTGCATTTATTTTCGGTAAACCAAACCCTCGCTGTAATATCTCCACGCACGGATTTGAAACAGCTCGCTAAACCCTGACTTCCTCCCACATGCAAAATATGATGTCAATTTCATAACAAATTAGGGATATTCTCTCTCTATCCATCCCTGTCTCCTCTCTTCTCTCTCTCTCTCCCTCTCTGTCTTCTCTCTTCTCTCTCTCCTCTCTCTCCCTCCCTCTCTCCTCTCTTCTCTCTTCTCTCCGTCTCTGTCTCTCTCTCTCCCCCTCCCTCTCTCCTCTTTATCTCTCTCTCTTCTCTCTTTCTCTCTCTCCTTTCGCGCTACCTCTTGCATGCTCTCCCTGTCTGTTCGTCCAGCTCAATCTAGTTGACTCTGTATCTCTGTCTATTTCTGGCTCACCCCGGTATATATCTCTCCCCCTTTATCTCTTTCTCTCTTTCCCTCTCTCTCTCTCGCTCTCCCTCTCTCTCTCTCTCTCTCTCTCTCTCTCTCTCTCTCTCTCTCTCTCTTTCTCTCTCTCCACCTCTCTCTCGCTCTCACTCACTCTTTCTCTCTCTTCCTCTCTCTCTCTCTTTTTCTCTCTCTCTACCTCTCTCTACCTCTCTCTCGCTCTCTCCCTCTCTTTTTCTCTCTTTCTCTCTCTTCCTCTCTCTCTCTTTCTGTCTCTCTCTATCTCTCTCGCTCTCTCCCTCTCTTTCTCTCTCTCTTTCTCTCTCCCTCTCTCTTTCTCTCTCTCTCTCTTCCTCTCCCTCTCTCTCTCTCTCTCTCTCTCTCTCTCTCTCTCTCTCTCTCTACCCCTCTCTCTCTCTCTCTCTCTTCCTCTCCCTCTCTCTTTCTCTCTCTCTACCTCTCTCTACCTCTCTCTCCCTCTCTCTCCCTCTCTCTCTCTCTCTCCCTCTCTCTCTCTCTCTCTCGCTCTCCCCCTCTCTATTCCACTCTTTCTCTCTCTGCCTGGCGTTGGCATTTATGTGAGGAGACTAATTTTATCCACGAATTATGTTTTCATTACACGCCGGCACCAACATCTACCACGCAAACGCGGTGATTCCGTGCTATCTATATGTGGACATTATTTTAAAGGGAGAACTTATCGCTGAATGTCAATGCGAGCCTTCATGTTTAGAAATATGTATCATTATCACTGTGTGGGTACAATGACAGTTTTTCTGATCTTATCCTGTAAGGGCAATTTTTCGGCAAAGCAGCACTGTTGGAATGCAATTCACCATTTACTTGGCTCTGTTTTAATCAGAAAAGCTGGGAGTTTAGGATTGATTTTTGACGAACACGATCCAAAAGTCGGGCATGCCTTTTGATTAATAACTGACCAGTAATATTACCAGTCGATATTGACCGACGCTGATCAAAATGTCGGAAAATGTTGGTCTAAAATTACCCATCCTGTTTACGGTGCACGAATAGAGAATGTCGATCGTGTTGAGCCTATGTAATGTCATATTTAGCGGTGTGCATTTCTTTTCCAATGTATAGATATTGCCAAACTACTACTACCAGTGCTATACTACTACGACTTCTGCTTACAGTTCAAGGAATGACTTGCCCTGTATTCAATCAGCACTCAATATACGTGAGAGCGTACAAATAATTGAGGGTTAGCTGGTGTTTTATCTGAGCACATATTTCTTTGGTAATTTCCCATTTCTACATATTTACAGAATATATCCCACAAGCCAAATTTCTCAAAATGCAATGTTTGATTATTTGTTTATAGTATTGACCAAAAAAATACAGTGGTGATAACATAAAACAAATAAAAGGAACGTAGACTACAATAAGAGAGACAAAAAAAAGACAAAGGGACCGCAGCCCTGATGTATGTCAAAACAAAACGAATTTATTAATCACTGTCTAGTGGATACCCGCAGTGATGCCACCAAACAAACAGCTAAACAACCCCCCTCCAAAACAAACAAACAGACAGACACAATATCTTATATAAATGGACCAACGAAAGACAAAATTGAGTTTAAACCCATCTTTGAACCTTTCACGAAAGAAAATGTCATCGTGTATTATGAAACACCTGAGAAGACCTGAGGGGAGGAGGAGGGAGGCAGGGAGGCAGGGAGGCAGGGAGGCAGGGAGGGAGGAAGGCAGGGAGGCAGGCCGGCAGGCAGGCAGGCAGGCAGGGAGGGAGGGAGGGAGGGAATGAGAGGGGGAGGGAGGGAGGGAGGGAGGGAGGGAGGGAGGGAGGGAATGAGGGAGGGAGGGAGGGAGGGAGGGAGGGAGGGAGGGAGGGAGGGAGGGAGGGAGGGAGGGAGGGAATGAGGGAGGGAGGGAGGGAGGGAGGGAGGGAAGGAATGAGGGAGGGAAGGAGGGAGGGAGGGATAAAGGAAGGGCCAGGGAGGAAGGGCCAGGGAGGGAGAGGGAGGGGTAATTATTCCCCAAATAAAAACACAGGCTGAGTTTAATGGTATTGCTCCAAGGGGAGATGGAGGCAGGAGAGAGGGAGAAAGGAGAGTGGGGAGTGGAGCAACAGAAATAATCATTGATGAAGGAAAAGATGGGAGCCGGAAACAGATGGGTCTCGTCATTGATATCGCCAGCGGGGTTGTAGACGGGGAGCATCTTGCTTGCAGCAAACCCCTACGCATTGGAAATGACGGTGTGCTTGTGGTGAAACAACCAAGGGCAACACTAACGCTATACGCGATGGCATTCTCAGTCAGCGGGAAAGACCTCAAAGGATGTCAACATTTTCTCCCAATCAAAATCTAAAAAAGAGGATAGGAGGGTTTGCTGCGACACCATTGTATAATAAGGTCGCTCAAAGAAGAAGTATGGTTCTGGCAAGAACCTGAGGTTCTTTTTAGAACCGCTAACCCTCCTGTGTTGTTTCACCCACCAAGTCTTTTTCTTCTTCTTTTTTTCAAAAGAGGAGAAAAAAATCTTAGTAATGGTCGAGACAAATCACTCGTGAAAGCTGAGGAGGGTTCCCATTTTCGCTGCATTAGAGGACTCGAGGTTGTCATCTTCACAGCGCCAGAAGGTCGTTGGAGAAAAAGGGCCTTTAAGATACTCCACCGGGCGCTAGGGTCATGAATTAGGCAAGAAGTGACAGGAGAACAGGTGGGGCGCTCCCGGCGCCAAAAGCCAATTACATCCCAAATGGACTCTATCAAGGTTTTGGCTTGAAATACGGCTGTCTCTGGGGGCTGTTTTGGCGAGCCTGAATCAATTAATATTTTTGGGGACGGTCGGGGGGGGGGTGGGTTTCGTGAGCATCTAGCCGCCACGCCAATATTGGAGGTGTGGGGAAACTTTTGAGTTGAGATGGGAACATGTGCGCAAACAAACATTCGACGGTCAAACACGAACAAGCCGCTGTATTAAGGCTGCGTCGGAATGCGTTGGCCACGGCTTGGAAATATACGCACGAGTCTATTATGGAGGTCGTCACACGAGCGGCTGCCGCCAGTGTCCATAGGGTTGCGCGTTACTTCTAGCCGCAGCCAAATATTATATTCGTACACGGCCCATAATATTACTGCTGGCTTCACCGAGGACGATCGGGGTGAGTCTACAGAGACGCCAAACGTTGATAGAACTGAGCAGCTTGATCTCAAAACCATATTCCGATACACTAGGATGTACTATGGTATTACCCACAACACAAATATATTGCATATTGTATTGATGTGTGTAACGGTACAGCTATATATTACGCATTGAGGATTTGCCCTCAATGTACAATTATTTCTGTAATACTGCAATTATGTAAGTAAATTGATATGGTACATGTATAGATACATAACTATTAACGGGTATATTGCCATGATCTATTCTTGAACGGAATGATTGCCACCACTATGCTACAATGTGTATAGTTTTAATTACAATCCCGAACTCATACCACGAGAAAGTCGCATTTTTTAATGTAATATAGGCCTATAATTTATAGTGAATTATGACAAATACCATTAGAGGGTATTATTGTGGTCCCTATTATCCTGAACGAAATGATTATCAGCACCAGGGGAAGTGTCACACACGACACCAGTTCCATCCTATCATCCTTAGTCTGGAACTCTTGACTGTGGGGGCGTCGTGGATGACCGTGCAACCATCCCCACTGCTCTCTCCATCCATGCTCCATCCCTCCTTGTTCTCTGCCACGACTCAATGCCTGTTCGCACTATCGTGCGATGGTAACTGTGCGATAGTGGGCGGTAGGTATAGTACCATGGTATAGTCTTCCCGGCGCACATACATTATGTACAACCACGGTGCAACGGTGTTAAGAGGCATTTTCAGTGAACTGTAAACGGCACGATCGGCACGACCTAATATGAAACAGACAAGTGCGGGAATGCCAACCATTGATTAAACCTCACACACAGACAGACAGACAGATAGACACGCTGGCAAAGATGGCGACATGGCCTTGTCTTACCACCCACCGACACTTCCCTCGTTAATTGCGCGAGCATTCTTAATCAGGGGGGCGGTCTGTCTGCGAGTGGCCGAGCTCATTGCTCGTTGCATCGAGTGGGAAGGTGGCGTGGGCATGGTATAAGCAATGGGCGAGTTCGCGCAAAGGTCTCCGTGAGAACGAGGAATATCCCGGCGGCCTTGTTATGACACAGAATGGCGTGGAGACCCCCACCCCCCCCCCCTCTTCCCCCCAGCGAGGCCCCTTGAAGCGTGGTAACGCAGAAACCGCCATAACGCGCGGCGCGATTACCGCGCGGAGCAAACCGAGTGGCGCTTCGGGACGGGCGCAAAATAATCGCCGAGCTAGGTGGCCTTCAACCCGCCTTTTCATAACAGTTTATTATGTGAAGCTGACTCATGCCGATGGCGAGACCGTGGCAAGTTGAGGGACGGCTAGTCTCCCGCTCGAGCCCGTCAGTTACGACGGGCAGCGCTCGGAATGCGCTGATCGAGGTAGACAATAGAACAAGGGTAGACAGGCCTTACAATCAAACATCTGATTCTATAAAACTTATCGGTATGACTACCAAAAATTTCGTTCGAACTTAGTTCCAACCTTTATTGGTACCA